>CM063524.1:9837500-11037500 GCA_032199755.1 Ambrosia artemisiifolia | reverse complement strand
AGCTGCTTGTAGTAAGCAGTTCCATGCTTGGACACAAACTGTGATGCCTGACATGCCTTCGATTGCAATTGCTTCAATTTTGATGCCATCCTATCTTCTTGTATCCATTAAACTTGATTCTACTAAGCATCAATGTAACATTTGTCAAAGACCAAGCTCTGTCTTCCTTCAACAATTTAAATTTCCATCTGTGCCACAAGTACAACATTGCATTCTTCTTGGCAAGACTTTTATCCTTCCATCCGGTATCCGACCAAATAGACTTAGACACATAGGCGTCCTTATGTATTGCATCCCTCAAGGCTTCCAAAAGATGGGTTCTAGGCCAACTTTTTGTGATAGTACAAACTGAACGATTAAAGTTGTTACCAAACTCACAAACAGAAGCCTCATTCCCATACTGTTGGCAAATGAATATATTTTCTGAATAAACTTTTGCCTTGTTTGATGTAAGCTCATGAATAATGTTCTTCCTCATTAGCACTTGAGCACCCAATACAATTTCAACCTCCATATCTTGATGTAAAGTATCATTTTCATATTGGTCAATTCTAGGTGTATCATGACAAGGATCATCCTGAACTTGGTTATTTTCATTATCTTTTCTATTTCCCTTTGAGAAATCTCTATCAAACGACTCTTGAAACCCATTGTCAAAAACCATTCTATACTATCTTGAACTAAAGAAGTATTGTACTGATTAATTTCTTTTGAATTCCCACGTTCATCTGAATGTTGAGTAATGGTTTCTTGAATCTCAGCCCTAATTTCAGATTCATCAACCATACATTCAAAGGTATCACAAGTCATGTCATTTCTTAAAGACATTTCATCAAACACTTTAGGGACAACCAATTCTATATCCTGATCTTGACTTACAACACCCAATTTCTCTTGATTAATGACTGTCGTATCATTATCATTGTTGTATTTTTTAACATCATCATCATTTTCAACATCCAAAATGACCATACGATTATCTTTCTGTTGAAGAATGGAATCACTTACCTCCATTGTTTTTGATGAATCATCAAATCTTGTTAGCCGAGATTGATTCCAATTAATTGAATCCAATTTCAGAATCAATTCTTGCATCTCAGCCCTAAGAATTGCATCCTTCAATTTTAAACTTTTATCAATATTGTGATGAGGATTGAGAACTTCACTGATTTCTGGTTTAAGACCCATAATGAAATAATATACCACATAGTCTTCAGAAAGTTCTTGTGAAACCCTGACCTTATTAAGCAAAGATTCAAATGCATCGCAGTAGTCTTGAACTGTCCCTTCTTGTATTAATGACATAAAATCTTCCATAGTGATGTCCATGGTTGCTACTTTAAATCTGATGTAGGTGCCCTAATTCTTGATTACGGACAGAATCGCAATAGTGAATTATTGATGTGTGAAGAACAATCGAAGAAGAAACGAGATCACAAATGGATAGGAGCGGGTTTGTCAAATCAGTCGTATGAAAAGAAAACAGAGCCCAAGGAATCGAGTTAATCGTTTATGGCGATTAACAGCGGTGAATCACAGGTATGAGCCAGGAGATAGCTCTGATACCATTGATAAGGTCTGTAATTGAGATTACAAATGTAATGGTCCATCACAATGCTCAATCCAAAGGATTATTGAGAATCCTTGAAGAACAAGAGCTAGAATTGAGAGATAAGAGAAATGGAGAAGAAATGGTTTAGGAGGTAAACTTGTAAAAGTCTGTTTATTATTTTCTTAACTGCTGAACTAGTTACAACCGCTTGACTTTTATAGTCAACATTACAAGACTCAAATGACTATTCTATCCTTGACTTCCCAAGCTAAAAGACCATTATGCCCTTAACTACCAACTAACTATTAACTACTTTTCTATACTATTTTGACTCATATCAGTAAGTATGCATGTATTATTAAATAATATATGTAGTTTAGTATGATTTGATTTTTGAAAGCTTAACCTTCTTACCGAAAAACAGTCACTCTTTATCATCCAAGCAGGACTCGAAATTGTCTGCTTTTTTCAAAAATCGACTAACTGGTCGTTGGGTTGGGTAGCGTATTCTCAGCTTATAGTTGTGAAAGCTTGAACCCATGACACTAGTTCGGCTGAGCTTGTCAACCATGCCAGACAAACCAGTCATGTTAATGAAGTTGAGGAATCCTAAATCATACTCAAAACTGTGACTAATAAAATTGACTAAAAAGGAGGGAACCAACCTAAAACATCAAACAGGAAAGCCGAAACAGTTCTAGACAGTTTGGCCAATTCGACCAACCAAACTTCCCCAACCTGATTCGTTTGATAACCAAAACCGTAGTGAAATTGATAGATAGCTAAGCAGCTACTACTGTACAAGAGATTCTATATAATTGTTCGCTTACAAAGTTGAGTGATACAAATTTCACTATGCACATAAATTGTACGTAATCAAAATCATGATATCACCTAAAAAATGTAATCAAATTATATACTTGTGACTATAATCGAACCAGCCTTTGTTCCAAGGTGTTTGGAATGCTGTTTTAAAAAAACATGAACTCTTAGCTTGGCATCTGTAGCACTTAAAGTCATCATGGACGAAATATTTTAATTGTTTTAGTGACTTGTACCCGACAAAACGGACAGCGAGAGACAGCAGATGAACACCGACGACATAACACATGGCCACATGGAACAACGGTTATATCTACTTCATTGGTCAAACATATTCTACATAGCCATGCTGCTTTAGCCGTCTCAGCTTCTTTTGTTGCAGTTTCCGATTTTTCCTGCACATATGACAAAATTCAAGTGAATCGATAATCAACAAGTCGGGTAAAACAGGTGGGTAGAGTCGGTTTCAGGTCAAACTGGGTTTTAGATCAAAACATGTTCAGCTCACCATGAAATGGGTCGTTTTAGGAAGAAAAAAAGTATCAAAAAATGGGTTCATCCGCTATATTTGCTTTAATGGCAGCCGGTAGCGACGGTGGCGGGCAACTACCGGCTGCGGCGCTGACCTATGTATGTTTAGTTGATAGAGAATTGAAGATGCACACCTGCTCGAGAAGAAGTGCTGCTTTAGAATCTTTTAGTTGTTCTTGCAAGGACAAAGTTGTTTGTAAGAGTGACTGCTTCTCTGTGTCCATTCTAATTCCAGCAGCGGACAGCATCTCTTGAACCGCTTGAACCAGCTCATGGGCCGATACACGACCATGCTCAAGTTCTTTAATTGGTTGGCGCTGTCAAAAGTTATTCAAATTAACAAATTCTGTATGATTCAGTAGCAAACTGCAGATGAATTTACTAAATAAAAAGAAATATATAAACCACCATTGCCTCCAGCATATAGTGTGTTTGGATGTGCTTTGGCAAGTGATTATTGATTTTAAAGACTAAAATCAGACATAATAGATACAAAAAAAAACCAAATAAATAAAGCCAGCAAAAATGGAAACCTGATTTTGCGACTTCACTCCTCGAGACCCCTCGGGTTGGTCAACAGGGATACTGCTAACCGCATTATCGCTATCCTCAGACACCAAATGTGTTGAAGACTCGTTCCCAATGGATAAACTTTTGAACGAGAAAACATGGGAGGAAAGAACAGTTTCAGTTTTCCCGGGAAGTGTTTCAAGATTAAATCTATAAAGTGCTTGCCCTGCTGATGGTCTTACATTCTCCGGAATTTTTCCATATTTCAACTTTTCTCCATTTTGATTTCTCCATGCCACTATCTCTCCTTTATAAAATGGTCTTAACGGGTGAAGTTGCACTTGCATTGCATCTTGTGGAAGAATATCCCTACCAAGAAAACCATTTCCACTACCTATGCCATCTGTCGATCTTTCATTGGCTGAAAGTTTTAGGATGTTAATAAGTGCGGTTTCTGAGCCTTCAGGACATTGAAATAACGAACTGATTGGTAACACGACTGGAGAACCCAAAACATGGCTCACGACAAGTGAAACAATTTCAAGAACTGAGACGTAACTTGGTGGTTCAGCAATTAGCATACAAGTGGCGAAACGGTCAACATAATAGAGAGCTCGATGACTGGACCGGGAACCACTTTCCCATTCTGAGATAATGGAATCTTTAGATGCACGGGTTATGTCAACAGATTTTGGGATGAGCCAAAACCGAGTGTAGAGGGACTGCACAAATTTTAATTTTTGAGCGATGGATTCAAGTGATTTTTGTAGTGTCAGGAAATCCGGAATTTTGGATTCTGAAGTAGAGATAGGTACAGTATTAAGAACATTTGATACAGCAACCTGAAATGAACTACTTAATAACTTTTCTCTGATGACTGCCAATGAAACCGACCCAACTTCTTCTAGAGTCTGCAGATGTACTTCCCGATCAAGCTCCTGGAAAACAATTGATGCCATGAGACCATATTGCGGAAGAAAAAGGAAAACAAGTGAAGCAAACAGATAACTTAATATAATCCGGAAGATTGAGCCCCATATTGCATATAGTATTTCATGTTCTTCACACTTTTAGTAGGCAGTGGACACAAAAGGATTTAAGGCCTTACGGGGGTGTTTGGATGTGCATTTTAATTAATAAAATATGACAATCTACCCTCTTGTCAACTATAAAAATACCGTTTACTATCATATATAATTTCAGATGCTATCTTTTTTTTCTTAATACTCTTTACTATCATATGTAATTTCAAAAGCTATCTTTTCTTTCTTTCTAGTAGTATTAACAATGAAAAATTCAATTAGAAGTCTTTTAAGACAAGGTTATCAGTTTTGTTGCAATAGGCCAACTATGAAACTGATCCCTAAATGATTACATAATCAGAATCACATTCACTTCATCCAAGTTTCTAAAAATTGATTATAAGATACATCCAAACACCCCCTAGAGTGATAATATAAAGGTAGGAGATAAAGATATATGTCTGATACCTCCACAACAACATCAGAAAGCTTTCTTATCTGGAAAGCCGAACACAACCTCTCCGAAACATCATGGTGAACGAATCTCAATCTTGAAGAATCAATATACTTCACGTACCGCGAACCGTATGGATCAATATATACACATGCATTTGCATGAACCAGTCTGCAACCATCATCAGGGACAATTAACTCTGAGGCCAAATCGGAATCTAGGGTTTCATCACATAGAAAATGTAGAATTTCCATGACTGCACGGAGTTCGTTCGGATTAAGGCGTTGATATCCACAAGATTGTTGAAGACTTGAAAGAATAACCATTGCACCAGAAATAGATAGTGTGTCTTGGAGCCCAAGTTCTTTAAGAATCTTGACAAATGGCAGATAGAGTGAAGGAAGTTCAAATGCAAACGGGGAAAGATTTATGGTTAAACGGGCAAAAAGAGAGCTTGACGTAACTAAACGGGTCCCGTTAGCAGCTGGAATGAATGCCACTTGCTTCAACTCCGATACATCTGACAAGATAAAGAAAAGAGAATTCAACAATGTTGCTCAAAAGCCCACGCAAATTATTTTCGATGATTTTAGTTGTTCTATAAGCAAATATTATGTAATAAAAAAATGGAATTTAAACATACCTGAGGAAGATAGTGTACCCCAAATTTTGTCCAGATATTTAAAAATCTCAAAAGATGCTTCCTCAACCGATATCAAGCCTGACCCATTAGGCCAATGAGCCAGAGTGTCTTCACCAAAATTTCTTCCAATAGCCTGCAATCATCATTACTCATTAGCTTGATAATACTTTGATTCGCACTACATCTAAACGGGTCGGTTTGAGTTATATGATTAACAGATTAAACAGGAATGTAATTTTTGTAATCAAATTAAATACATTAATAATTTATAGAATTGTATACAAAAGTGTTGCTAGGTGGGTCGACCTGACCCATTCTAACCCAAACATATATTGACATGTTACACAACTTGCACGTTTTGTCGCATTTAAAGAGAACGTTATTCGTACCTGCAGGTGCTTTAAAACTATAGAAAAAGGAGGAGGGCTCCTTAATTGAAGAGGGCCCCACGAGTACTCAGGCGGGACCATGCTTTGTTTGGAAAGAATGGGAGCAGTGCTCCATGCAAGTGGCCAGTCTTTCAACAAAATGGCTTCACTATAAGAGCAAAGCGCTCTTTTACCACCTTTCTTTCCACTTACAGATGGAAACCCTTTTTCTGCAGGAACACATGCAATCTTGCCAAGAATATTACAAAAATTATTGCTATAAAGAACAGCAAAATTTGCAAATATTGCACCAATAAGAGTTTCAGCTAAGGACCAAATCGCTAAAGAAACTTCAGACCTCGTGTTTGAAAAATCTTCTTCAAAATCATCAACAAACCCTGAAGATTTGGGTTTCATACTTTCGGCCCCAAGAAACTCGACTCTTCTAGCACATTCTAGAACAATATCTGGATCACCGGTATTTTGAAGGCCCACTTTTCTTAATATGTTAAGCCATCCATCTGAAACAAACCTTTCACCAGGAAACTTTTGAACTTCACCAGAGAAAACCGATGCTAATAGTGAATCACCAGGATCGAACAAGTCTTTTGGTTTATATATATCTCCAGATTGTTCATCAGCACTTTTTACAAATTTGGTCTCTTTTAATGTTTCGATGACTTGAGAATCTTGTTGGAGATCTTGCCAATTCATGAAAAGATATATTAGTATATCCTCTTGCTCTGACTGAGGTTTGTTTTCATATTCAGGCAATGAAAACTTGACTAATATTTGCTTATCTTGCAACTCGGTGACCCCAAGGGCTTTGACCAGTTGACTCTCAACAGACTCTGACCCATAAAAGAGGCACCGATCGTTATATGGTTTTAGGAAAGTATTCGAAGCAATTATACATGTTTCCTGGATGTTCAACTTTTTGTATGTACCAGTAACAGTTTTGTAAATTGGTAAATCACGCAACACTTCAAGATCTTCTCTTGTGTAATCAGAGCTGTTAGATGAAAAATCCAAAGCCAACAGTGAAAACAATTGATCGCAGTCTGATGCTAGAAAGGAGGTCAATTCAGGCAAATAACCAGAGTTTTTAGCTGCAACGAGCTTGGTGGCTATAGCATGACCCAATGATTGACCGATAGCCGGGAAAAAATTAAGTGGAGGAACACAGTCCATGAAAGTGGAATCAACTATGGGTATGTTACATTGGTTAAGCAATGAGTACAGCCATGGGTACTTTTTACCAGTAACTTTAAAGGCTAACATATAAGGCTGAACCTCTTCAGGTAACGAATCCAAACACGCCACATCATCATCTTCGAGATCCCACTTGATAATAGCATTTTCCGAGTCTGAATCTGGTAATATAGGCGGAATGAATATAAGATTGCAATGCTTTACACGGCATAAAACGGGTCTACCAAGAAAGGCAGGAACTATCGGCCAATCAGAGAATAGCGGTAGATCTTGGGATCCGCTGAAGCTTCTCCAGAAGAGTCTTGCCCAGCTTTGAGACGGCCCACCTTTACGAACTGAACTTGCATTATTTTCCCATGAGAACCAAGGAGCTGGACTCGAGTTTATGACATGGTTTACCCAATTTTCATGAAAAAGTGAACTCATATGATCAGCCAGCAAACGTGCAGAAAAAATATGCAGTTTTAATAATGATAACAAATCATCATCTGTGAAGATTCGGGCCAAAATCGGTCTCTCTAATATATGCGGATGGATAAACTTTGCAGCCAAAGGAATCATAAGTGATTGTTGCTGCTCATTTCCTACCCAAAGTTCGGTCAACCCCAATTTAGTAAGATGACTTGTTGCAGTGGGACACGGTAAGCCTTTAAGCTCAGTGGCTACTTTTAGAAGATTGTGGTCCACACTTCTTGTTCGACCATCAAAACCAGCCACTGGCAAGTTGTACCTTTCAGTTAGTGAACCGCCCCCCCGGCCCATGTCTTCAACAACCCCCCGCCCAAAATCAAACAGAGCCCTGCTGATACTTGCCACCATTTCTATCGGGTCCCCTTTACCAGGTGAAGTCAATGTTGATGACCTGGGAGGCCCACTGGGTTCAGGTGGACTAGGCCCATCAGCACTAGATGTACTTGGCTCATCACCATTAGACGGTTCTGGAAGCTGAATATCTGACAAACAATACTCGAGAACGTCCACGTAAGTATCAATTGATTGTATAGCAAGTGAAGTTGGAGAATGTTTAAGAAGATCACGGACCATTTTTGGTTTAATTTCTCGTATCTGGAACCCGATTAACTGAATTTCAGACACCAATTCCCAGGGCACTGAAAATACCGGATAATGTTCTTTAACAAAAGCACAAACTGTAGCCGGAAGCACATTGCCACCTATTCTACTTCCAGGTTGTGAAAGAAACATGCCCTCTTCAGCTTTGACTAAATTTCCAGAATACAGCTGCCAAACAGGAAGGTCAACAAGACGAGAATAGAACGGCTTTACGACCTGGTCAACTAAACAATTCCAATCCGCGTTAAGGGCTTTTGTCAAAACCAAATCATGAGCATCTTCATTATCATTAAATATTGATTTCCCGCTAGATGTGGGCCAAAAAGAATATATCTGACTACCGCATGCATTCAATGCCAAGTTAATCGAATGAGTTGCCCGTGAGTCAAGTGTTGAAGCTGTTGAAGGGTCCCTTCTTATCTTAAACATTTCCAAAACTAGCCTTACATATGAGTCCCGCACACAAGTCATAAGTTCTCGATTCCATGCTTCAATTAACTGATTTCCTGCATTGGGCTGTGCTTTAGATGAAGATTCACTATCTTGGTACATAAAAATGTAACGGCCTCGATTGTGACGCACGAGAAAACAGCCAAGAATAGCAACTGGCATACTGATACAGTCAGATAAAGGAAGTGGAGACATGATGGAACGGATTGTAGGGATGTCAGCCAGATGTCCATTTCTTAAAATATGTACAGCCACACCAGCAACAGGTGTCAGGTTATAAGCTAGGTATCGCCTGGAATGAAATACAATGTAAGTATGTTATGAGAAAATGTGCACATATGGATCGTTAATATTTAATACCTATCGAGAGCCATGTTTCTTGTTTGACCAGAACCCAAACTAAGTACGACGAGCCATCTGTCCACAACCATTGATCCCTTTTGGTACAATTTTATATCTACAACATGCAACTTGACTGCAGAACTTGAGGTACCAAATATATTTAATAACTGAAACTTCTTCCATTTCTTTTCTGAGAATGGATTCCTTAATGTTGCATGAGATGGATCCACATAAATTAGAAATTCTTGGGAAGGTTGTGGCTCTTTTTCCTCCCATGTTGATAATGACACCTGAAATTTGCACAAATTTACAACAAAAAAAAGGCCATAAATGATCAAGTACTACTACAATTACAAATAAAAGTGCATCACAATAATGTACAAAAATGCCTTAATCTTTAACCAATAACCTGATTTTAAAACATTAACTATAAAGTAAAAGAAAGCGGTTATTGTTACCTCTGAAACCGACTTCAGAAATACAACTGTTCTGGATGCATGCTTTGTAAAATTTTCAAATATTTTTGTTATTTCTGTCCATCCAGAATCAACCCCGTCTCCAGTGAACTTTGATGAAATAGGCATCCGGATAACCGTAGAATCGCTTGACCATGGAACTTCTTGACCAACAAACATAGGACTAAACTGATCACGGAACCGTTCAGTCAAATTGGTGCCTGCAGTTAAGCAAAAGAAATAAGAAACCTTATAAAAGGTACATAAAATAAAGCAACCTAATCAAATGAAGCATAGCAAATTTAGCAAATAGATAACGGAATATACCAATACCTGTTAAAGTAAACATCTTTGCAGCTGGAGAGTGACTTGAAGGTGGAGCAAAAGCCATACCAAGAGGATCAAACATATATAAATAGCCACCAGACACAACTGAAAGAACATCAGTTACAGAATAACAGCTCATTAATCCTAACCCATAATTAAGCATGTCACCCCTTAAACCCCAAGGAGGAAGAAATTGGAGGCTTGATATTTCATCCCTACTCAAACTGGCTCCTTCAAGAATAGCAATAAGTGCAGGCCCTTGGAAATCTCCTGTAAAGCAGCATAATCATAGGGAAACATCCATTATAAAACTCAAAAACATTTTATTCAAAAAATATATATTATATGGTTAATATAAAATTTTCAGTTGAAGTATGTGTTGTCATGCAACCGAATTCTTTAAAATGCACCTATCACACAAAGTAAGTAACAAACTGGAGGGCGAATAGGATGCACCATTTTGCATGTAAAACAGGTTCCGACATGTTGAGATGTTGTCTTCGTCAGCCCACATATAGGCCCGGCCCAGTATGATTTACTTGGTGATTAAGTTTAGCATAGGGTTTAACCTAATTAGTGCTTATATAAATATATCTCTTGTACTTGTAATCTTTGAATCACTCAATAATAAGAAACCCTAGTTGCCCCCGTGGACATAGGTCAGTTTAGACCGAACCACGTAAATCTTGTGTTCGTGTGCGTGTGTGTTCTACGATCCTAACATGGCATATCATATTTCATATCATACATCAAAACAACAAATAGCACAAAAAAAGTAACTAACCACCTTTGCTCAAATTTCGACTTCAGGTAACCAACTATTTTTACCCCCAAAACCATCAAAGTTAGAAAAAAAAAAGTAACCAAATTTAAGCTAATTTTCTAACTGGGTCAGATTACCCTGACTTAAAACTCTGAAAGTTGGTTACACCTTTGATCAAAATTTGTAAGGCTTTGATAGTTGAGTAGAAATTCGACCATGGTTGGTTACTTTTTATGCGATAAGCCCTTCACGAAACTCGCTAAGCATAAAATTCATTTCCTGCATATAAAGTACCAACTCAAAAAAAGTTAAGATCAAGCTGTACCTAAATTTTGCTGCAGCAAGGACTGGCATGGATGTTCACGCTTGTCAAGAATTATGCGCAGCTTTTTGGCTTTACAGCAATCTGCGAGTTCAATAAGATCAAATAACAGGAAATCTTTGCTTCCATACTGCTCAAGAAGATCACAGATTTTAGCATAGTCCATGCAAGGTAAATCCTTTGTCATTTCCTCACTCACTAAAGACATGGAGCGAAGAGATTGAATCCCTAGCCTGTGTGCCAGATCATTACTGATACTAGAATGTATGATATGTTTTCCCATAGGGGTATTATTTTCCATCCAAGGTGCATCATTATACATTACATCCCGTGCAGCCATAAGAACTCCTTGAAAATCAGGGACCAATAATGGACTATTAGATGATTCAAACATGCCTGTATCTAACTGACACTCTGAAACTGCCTCTAAAACACAAAGAACAAAATTCAACTGATCTTCTGAGAGTGGTAACCCTTTAACATCATTTTGTAACCGATGAAGGACATTAGCATAGTCGAAAACATCAAAATTAAGTCTAACTCCCAAAGCCAGAAGCAAATCTCGAAAAATCGACAATTCGGATGGAACAACATATAAATATGGACTATATTTTACAGGTGAGTCAAATGCAAGAGCTTCAACGGTTACAAAATCATCCCCAATCCAAACCCAATTAACACCATTGAGAGAAGCTTTAAGAAGCTCAAATTCATCAGTACCAACATATTCTTGTAAATTTGAATAAAGAACGGGCATATTCTCCTGTAAAGAAACTTCAAATTCAGAATCCAAATTTGAGTTCATCTTAAGTTGTGTATAGGAATTTGACAGAGCAACTAGTTGAGTAGACAAAATGTTTATATGTAACCGCTCTGTCCAGCCAAGCATACGTTGTGCATACACTGACTTACATTCACCATCCAGTATGTGCATCATGGATGAACTGAGCCACATCTGCGATTTTGGTCTAACCATATCTGGTGCAGCAATTTCTTGAGGCGTTGATAACCATGGAAGTCCCTGTAAAGGTGGGTCAACATAAACAGGACACCAACGGATGGTTTTCAGTTCAGACCAAAACTCTTCTCCAGGAATTTGATCAAGCAGATTATCTGGGTAATCATCTGGCAAGCTGGTGCCACTTAACCCTGCACTCCCAAACTCATTAAAGCTGAATTCCACTTCCTCAGTTGAGACCTTAAATGCCAATGCATCTAAAATACCAAGTAATCTCTTCCCACTTGCAACGGCATCTGGATCCATTGCATCATGCCGCATAGACACTGACCTGGCAGAGTCAAGCAAACCCTGAATTCCTAGGGTTTGCCTTAATCCAAGGGTAACTAACATCTCCAAAGTTTTTGGGTCAGTGAACTTGTCAGAAGGGAACAACTCCTTTTGCAGAAACTTTTGTAGCTCAGGTACACGAGGATCATATAGCCTGTAAAAGAAAGGCATATCATGTACATAATGTATAATTGCATATATACACTCGCTGACCATAGTTGTTAAAAGCCATCGCCTCTTGCGCCTAGGCCCATTTTTTAGGCGAGGCGATGCATTTGCGCTTTGAGTCAAGGAAATTGCGCTTTATTTCTCCAGGTGATGGTTTAGGCGTAAACTTCAGCTAGATTCCCAATATCCGGAGAGTTTCCAGCCAAATTCGTTAAATTATGGCTAGATTTCAGCCAGATTTCTATTTTATCTAAGGAACACTACTTCTATACACTAATACATCAATATTTTAAAATTTTTGATACTAACTAGATGAAAAATAGTATTATTTATTATATTTTTACTTTATTTTCATTGTTCGCTTTTTTTATCTCGGGCCCTCGCTTTTTTTGCGCCTCACGCCTAGGCCCCAGGCGAGGCAAATGCGCCTTGAGTGCGCCTAGCGCCTTTGATAACTATGTCGCTGACCCACATATATGAATATAATCAGAAACCAAACAGTAAATCATGTAAACGAAATGTAAGAATATACCTCTGTGGTTCTTGCAAAGATCCACCTTCTGTGAGGACAAAGGGTGTCATCATGAGTTCTTTCTTGAAGGAGCTATCTTCCTTGATCAAAACACGGATTTCATCAAGAATATTTGAGAGAACACTCTGCTGAGAAACAAGTTCTGGCATGCGATTGAATACATAACTTTTATAAAAATGCACTCGAGAAGGTTCCTGGGTATCCAAATACTCATTCAATAATTTTCTTTCTTTGTCTGATTCAACACGAACAAAGTCATCATCCAAAAGATCCTCAATGATACCTTCTGGTTTAAGCCATTTAGTAGGTTTGGTTAAAGAAACAAGCTTTCTATTTCTAAAGGACTCAAACATGGGAATGTTTTTAATAATATTAATATGGGATTCATTTAGTAAGCCTCCAGAAAACCACTTGGATTGAAGAATGAAACTCCTAAGCTCGTGTAGCTCACCCTCTGATGCATAGATGAAAAGCTGTTCTATTTTCTCTGGTTCATAAGCAATTGCTAATAATGCATTTAAAATGCCACTTGCTGTTGCAGACTGCACATATTTGTTTAAATGTGGGTGTTCTAATTGAAGATCATGCCTCAATAATAAGCATCCAGTTTTTAGCAACAAAGATGACATGTTCTCACTCCATCCATCATCTTCAATCACATATGAATTCTCAGCAAGTTGCAAAAGATGATTGTTCCCAACGGGTAAGATTGGCCACTTAGAAAATACCGAAAGATCGTCACAATGTGAATTTAAATAACTCCATAACAAACTCATCCATTCCAAAGTCGGTTGACCGCGTTGACCAGGAATCCATGTCACCTGCTTTGCATGCATCCACTCAGCTGGAAGTAATCTCAGAAAGAGCTTTTCAAGCAAATGGCAATTCAGAAATGAAACATTGAACAGTTCACTTCGGGCCACATCACATAATTTCCCATAAATGGCATCAGAAATTTCAAAATCGACAAGTTGGTTTGCAACAGAATCCTTTATAAGATTATATGCATCTCCACGAGCTACATAAACTCTATCGCTCGACCCTCGTTTATCAAAAACCGTGAAGGAGCCATTAGAAAGAGGCAGCAGGGGTAACCCGTAAAAGCTATCAGGCTCGATTGGATTTTTTAAATCAAGTAAACAATACTCGAGTGCCAACACCATTCCATTCCGATCACGGAATTCTCGTTTCCGGCGAACTAACAATGTTCTTAGTAACTGAGGTGTGAGAAAATGCAAAGATGGACAGAACTCCATAAATTTTTCCACATGAGCCTTCGGGATCGTTGTCATCGGCAAACCCGCATCAGATAACGCATCGATAAGATCAATTGCCTTCTCAAAAGCAAAATCAGGGAAAATGGCTTGTTTGGTTGATATCCATTGACCACCTCTTGCTTTAGTAAACAATACACGAAGACCAGAATCAACAACAAAGTTGTAAAGCTTCTGCATCATTGATACCCACGGGCCTGATGTTGCGGTTGTGGGCCAGAAAGAATAGAATAAATCAGAATTCTCGGTTTCCAATGTGAGCTTTTCAAGCAAATGACCGTACGCCGGTGCAGCAACTTCTTCTAGAAGGTACATGTTCCATTCTGACCTTTTCTTTCCACCACCCGCCATGTCATTTCCAAACCATATATCCCTTCGGTTAGATGACAATTCAAAATATGCATTAACATGCACAGGAAGACCCGTACTTACCGGAAGTGGTAAAAAACAGAATGCCTTACCCATGAAATCCTTTTCAACTTCCAAAGTTTTTAAACATGATGCCACACAAGCCCATGGAATAAATTTATGAGATTTAGTGTCTTTAGCTTCAGAGTTTCTTTTACTATGGCGGCCATCAAAGCATTCACTAGTCAACCAGATATCTGACTTTTCTTCAGACAATCTTTTCTCAGTCAATAAAAGTTTTTGAGTTTTCCATGGCAGACCCAAGTCATTATTTCTACTCAATTTGTCAAAATAATGACTTCTATCTGATCCATCTTGATTTTCACGCATATGATTAAACATAAGCTGAAATGTGTTGCTTTCAGCTCCGGGTTCATCAATATGTTGCTTATGAACTTGATGAAGTAACTGCATCTCACTACCTACCCCTTCTTTTGTGAAAATGGATATCGTTTTCACATTACGTAAAAAAAGCAATGTCTCAGAAACGACATCAGCAAATGAAGATAAGAGTGATGTCACATCTTGAGGTGAGTATGCTTCCTTTTTTATTTGGCTTTTTGAAGCAACTTTAGCATTTCTTAAAGGGAATCGAAAGAGCGTACCAGGAAAAGATTGTTGCATGTCACAACCAAAGTGAAGAAATGGAGAAAATTGATCAGGAAATTGTTCTAGAATCTTCCTGCCAGCAAATTTAATCCGTAATCCAGGATGAGAAGGTGAGATTCCCGGTAAATTACATGCATGAGGATCAAATAACACAATATTCTCCCCCGAAACAAATGTGGGAATGTCTGTAAAATGGTAAACACAATTAAATCCTAAACCGAATCTTCCAATGGCAAATGGTTTATCGAGTTTACTTTCTTGACCAATTCGGGAAATTGCATATAAATCTTGTTGAGTGAAAACTGAGTTATTAAAACAGTACAAAGCAGGCCCCTGCCAATCCGCCATTTCTGGGGATAAAACAGATGAAGTCCCGTAGTGAGTGTTATCCAAAAGAAAAGCCACCTCAGAAGCTTTAGCGTCTTCAGCATTTTGCACGAGCTCAAAAAGTGTGCCAGGCCCATCTGCATACATCTCAAGAATATGCTTAAGCCTGGTGGTCAAAGCTTCATGTTGACCAAACGCTTCTGCAGCTCCTGATAAACTCACATTCATGGAATCCGCACTCTCCGCAAGTAACATTCGGCGAAGTGAATGAACACCAAGCTTTTCCGCCACATCATTCGAGATGTTACCATGAACATATTTTTGCACGGTTCTTTTCATATTTATGGCCACATTAGATGCATCATCTTCTGAACCAAGTAACCATGGAGCATCATTATAAACCAGATCAGTAGCATCAACTAAAATGCATGAGACATCTGGTAAGAAAATCTTAACTTGTTCTTCATACAATTGAACTTCAGCCAGATGTTGTGCAATTAGTAAAGCTGCTCTTAGCTCAAGCGAGTTCAAAGGAGTTGAGCCTTTAATTGTAGACATTCTGCATAAAATTTTGGCATAATCCAAAGGTTTTAAGGACTCCCGGATCCCAAGCTCAAGAAATAAATCCTTGAAAACTGCTAAATCAACAGGTATGACACGTATATAAGGGGCTAAATGCAGAGAACCGTTGATGACAACCTCTTCTGGTGTTGCAAATCCATCTCCTACCCAAATCCATCTAGAACCTTCTAGTACAGCCTTCACAATATCCATCTCATCTGAATTTAGCATGTTCATAAGAATGGAGTATATTCTAGGCATTGCTAGAGCCAATTCCTGGCGAAGCTCAGGATCCGTCACAGTCTCGTTGTTTTTTCCAAGCTCAAGAAGTTGGGCAGCAATTACACTTCCACCTGGCGGCAATGACCACCCAAGGCAATAAGATAATGATGTTGAAGAACAATCACCATCCAATATCCGCATGCTGGCAGACACAAGCCATAAATCTGAGTAAAGTCTCACGAGTTTTGGTGGTGCAACCATTGATGACACAACGGGCCATGGTAACGATTGAAATGGAGATGAAACGAGCACTGGGCACCATGAAATTAACCGTAGATCATTCCAGAACTTCTCCAAATCAGATTTAAGATTACGTGCCCTAAACGCACTAGCGGCCCGTGAAAACATCCGGTTCATTGTTCCTTGATCATTAGGCGAATCAGGTAACCATTTTAATGCGTTTACTTCTAGATAAGAGAGAAGCACTTTTCCTTTAAAATGGGCCCGTTGTTGATCACTGTGCATTAAACGTTCCACCTGTCGAGCACTTTGTATGACAGCCTCAGGAGACACAGAAGTCCTTAAACCCAAACCTTGTAAGATGTCTAAACTACTAGATTCTTCAAAAACGCCAACTGGAAAACTATCCGAATCTTCCAACAAAGCGTATAATTCTTCATTTCGAGGATCATACAGCATTGTTGGGCTTTTCAACAAACCACTGGCGCAAGGAACAAATTCCAACTTTGCCACCTGTCCCCTGAAAGTCGGGTCGTCTGCCGACAAATGTGGTAACTCCTTCAGAACTGACATCATGACAATGTCACGAAACTCGGTTGGCAAATCTTTAATCTTATTAAACACATATTGCTTATAAAATCTGGCCTTCCCCATACGCTCTATACCATAATATTTACTCAAAATTTCATCTTCTGTACCAGATAAAGTTCTTACAAAGTCACCACAAAGTAAGGATTCAGGACAATCAAGTGGGGGCAAAAATTTCTGGTTTTCCAATTCAGAATACTGGAAATTTTCAACAGATTCCCCATCATACACTCTAAAAATTGGAAGTCGAATGCATGTTTTTTTATCCAAATCAGACATATTGTTTCCAATATACCATTTTGGATCAAGAAAAAATCCACGAAGCTCGTCCCTCTCAGAAGCTTCTAGAGTGTGAAGAAAAATTTCTTTGATATCATCATTAGAAGTGACAACGTCAAAAATTGACTGCAAGACACCTGCACCATCAGCATCACGTACATAGTTGACCAAATCTGGGTGGTCAACACCATGCCTTGTGTCAAGTATCTTGCACCCCACTTTACGAAGAACAACCTGCATTTTGTCAGACAATTTATCTGCGTTCAACAATTTCAGCTGTTGAGATGGTCTGTAGAGGTGACCAGAAACAGAAGGCAAGATAGGATAATCACTGAAAATGGACAGATTTTCAGTATTACCACGAAGATATTTCCAGAATAGATGGAACCATGTTGTACTCGGATGATTTAAATTTAATTCTGGGTCCCACAAAACCGCGGTTTTATATTTCCAATCAGCAGGTACCACTTTCGTGAACAACTGAAGGAAGAACTTGACATCAAAAACAAAAATGTTTGTGGTCGGGATCTTGGCAATAGATTCCAGCCTGCTTAATATATTCTGAGGTGTATTTTGATCAATTACTCTATCGGGTACCTTTTGCAAGAGCATATATTCCAAATCATTGCAGACAAAATAAGATATCCCTTTTGAAGCATCAAAGAAAGATCCAAACTCACCATTTGCTAAAGGAATCAAAGGCAGATCATATGCGTTTGTAACAACATCATCATCAGTCAAATCTTCAAGACAATACTCCAACAATACAAGTTTTAAAGACCTGCTTAAACTGTTAATAGCTTTTGATTTCCTTAAAAAATTCCGTACAGAATCAGGAGTGACGACTTTTAACTGCACACCAGATGCAAATTTCAGAAGTGTATCCCGCAAGGGGATAGGCAAATGTACAATAGGTGATCCGAGCTGGACAAGAGCTGTACCAAGGTCCTTACTTTTAGAAAACTCATTATCATGAAGAAAAGCTTCCACTAGTGAGACCCACTTCCCCCCATCAAGATCTGAATGCAAAACTGGGGTATCGCCAATGTTTTTATAAATTTGCTCGACCAAAATGTTCCATGGCTCCTCAAACGAGCCAGTAGGCCACAAAGAATAATATGAATTGGTGGGACCAAGGATCGGTTGAACTTGAAGCAGTAAATTAACAAAAGATGAAGCAACAACATCCTCTAAAAGAAGCCTGTTCCAGAGAGACCTTATTCTTCCACTTCTGTCCATGTCAGCACCATACCAAATGCCACGTCGGTTTGATGACACCTCAAAGTATCCATTAATTTGAACAGTCATTCCAGTTTTTACTGGCAACGGAAGGAAACAAAACGCCCTGCCATCTTTGAGAATATCATCCTGTTATACATAAAAAGATAAAAATAAGTAAACTTGCACTAACGAGGAATACAAAACACATGTAACCTGATTCGATCCAAATAATTGGGTTATAAGAGTGGGAAAGAAAGAGTAGTCTAAACTATTTCTGCTTGATTGACTGGAATGCAATGATCAAGAAATGGAATGAGCAGGACAATGGGATAAACAAGGTAATAAAATAGATTGTTACATTCCTTATCATGTTTGATTGTCCTATAGGAATGGAATGATTTGTCATATTTTTTTATAAAAATATATAGGGGTGGTATTTATCTCGGTTTTATACACTATTTAATACCACTGAATCTTCTAGGTACCAACATTCCAAAAGCATATGAAAACTCATATAACATAAAAGGAGTATATGAGAAAAATCATGTTTTCTATCCCATGTTTTGGAAAATAAGAAACTTCACTAAAGTTCCGAAGTTGTTTTAAAGATTTGTGTCATTACAGCTTTACATAAATAAATATTCACTCATGCTGTAGTTTTCACTCCATTCCATGATGGAATGCAGAAGAATCAACCCCTGACTATGGAATGAAAATCAACCATACATAAAGGAATCGCATCCCTGAAGGAATGGTCCATCCATTCCATTAAACAAAACAAGCAACTTTTTTTCCAGTCCATTCCTTCTGTGATTCCATCATACCAAATGTTACAACACTAAAAAAGTGAATATTACTCTGGATGAACTGTCTGAAATGCATGCTGCCACAGCTGCCCAAGGTAGTAGGTGAATGTCATAATCTTTAGACATACTTAAAGCAAAAGAACCAATCCTGCTGGATGCTGCTGCCATAGTCTGGACTATATAAAACGTATCTACTCTCTTTTGAGACTGAGCTCCATTTACATCTTCACTCAAGAAATCCAACAAAAAACCATCCATTTGATTATTTGAAGAATTTATAGATTTGGATAATCTCATAAGTGCTTGGCGATGCCAAACAGTGTCTTTATCAGCTAAACTAACAGAACAGGCATAAGTTTTTCTAGGTTCAGGCATCTCCGTATCCCATACATACATTTCAATAGAAACTACACTTTTCAGAAAGAGAAGCGCGAAAACTCCTTCCTCAAATAGACTATTAAACATTGAAGAAATGTCATCTGCAAAATAAGCTTGCTTTGATAGCTTACTGCTTGATGCTTGTTCTTTATTCCTTAAAGGGAATCGGAATATGGTTCCAGGGAAAGAAGTTTTCATGTTGCAACCAAAGGCAATGTATGGAGCAAGTTGATCTCGGTATTTAGAGATGGCTGATGAAGTGACATACTCGATTCTTTTTCCAGGATTTGATGTGGAAACATTAGGAAGGTAATCACCCTGAGGATCAAACAGGACTACATATTTGTCACTTACAAAAGATGGCAAATCAGTCAGATGGTACACCGAGTTGAAGCCAACCCTAACAAACAATGTGATGGCAAAGAAACGATTAATTAGTTAATGATTTATGTTGGAAAACAGCACATATCAAGAAACCTAGAGATTGGAAGGAAAAAAAGGAAGATCATAATTGAGCATATATGTTAAAAGCTAGGACTTGCTAAAAATTACAAGCAAATAATGCTTGTTGGCTTGTTGCGGATTGTAACTTTAAAAGCTTGATATTAGTTCTTAACAGGTGATATCTTTCAACTGTGGTAGTTACATGAAGTAACCTTAAAGGTGTTATATGAATTCTTAATTGGGAGTATCATCCATATATCCAACCATCTATGTATTTTGTGATCATAGTACACAAGAATGTTCTCTCATACTCTCTTTAAGACCAGCATCCCGATGAATAATTGATAGGGCATATAATATTTATTAGGAAAGCACAGTCTGTTTATTTGAGGTAATTTAGCTTACCCACTAACCTCATATCTACCATAATCATCTAATAGTTTACATCATTTAAAGACAGCTTGCAATGCAAAACCCTATTGGTACAGCTCCTTCATTGTCAAGCATACCCATCTAAACAAGCATGTCAAGGACATACTTTCCTTTAAATAAAGAGATACCCTTATGTGGGACCTTGCAAATAACTAAGGTTATGTAGGTGAACCTTGCATGCGATTGTATCAATGTATCTATGTCTAGATGTTGTCTCATGAGGCTATATATTTTTCTACTTTACTATGTTTCTTTTTCACCACGTATTTTTTTGTTATTTGTTAGCTCCCTACTTCTATGTTATTAGTTCATGTTGTTTGTTTTTGGAGCCGGGGGTCTCTCTAGAAGCAGCCTCTCTACCCACACGGATAGAGGTAAGGTCTTCCTACATCACAATAGTTTTGTTATTTGTGGACTCACAGGGTATGGTTGTTATTTTGTTTGTTGTAAGGTCTTTTGTCTGGACCTCCTTTTCCGTAGAAAAGCACTAGATTGCAACAATTCCCTTTAATGTCAACATAAGTAAATGACTAGGCAATTTCACCGAACACCAATGCTATACTTTTTTAACATTCTTCAACCAATAAAACAAAATGTACACTCTGAATCAGCTAATAGAAGAAACAAGTAAATCAAACCCAATGAGATCACCAGATGCCATTTTAGCCACTTAGATTGGAATTCTACAAATAATATCTCTTCCTAAACATTTACACTAAGAAAAGAATTCACTAACATTCTTTTTATCATATTCAAGTAACTTGAATAATACATAACAACCTACTCTATAATGAGATCACCAGATGTCATTTTGGCCACTAGATTGAAAATTTCATCTGTTGGCTCACCATAGGTTTCAAAATACCTTGCCACTAACAAAACCTTTAAAAGAGCAACTTATCCTCAAGGTTTAAAAGTACGGAATCGTGCCTCGAGGCGTGTTGCCTTCGCCTCACGGGGCGTACTCCTCAAGGTGAATCGAGGCGTAAGCACGAGTAGGAACACAAAAAATAAATTTAAAAATTATTTATCTTATCTTATGAAAAATAAAATACTAACTAGTTTCATCATTAGATTCATCAAAAGATAAAAAAACACATGTTAAAATAACATGGAATTTTGATACTGATACAAAAAGTTTAAAACATCAAAACCCCCTAGTGCTCAGTTTTTCTTACTGCCTCGGACCTATGACATGAGGCGCACGTACAAAATAACCCCCTAAGGGCCCTCGAACTGCCTCGCCGGTTTTTTTAAACTAAGCTCACCCTAACTCAATCCGGCAACACAAACCCATTGGCAATCAGTAGGATATATAATAGCAAAAATAAACAGTCAACTCGTTCCCCAATACCGTTGTGCACTAGCTAGTAGCCACTAGGGCAAAATTTCATCATAAAGTATCTCTCCACAAAACAATCCTATTTTTTAGCTCAACATCGTTTCAATTCGTTCAATAGTTAGTATCCAAACATAAGTAAACATATAACAACAAAACACAGCAATCACATAACCAAACCAAAAAAAAAAGTAAACACATAACAGCATAACACAACAATCCCATAATGAACACATCCAACTAAACTGTAACAAGCTATTGACCGAAAATTCACCCGAAACAACCAATCAAGAATTTGGCAAGCAACTCATCCAAAACCAATTTGGCAACATAACCCCACCCAGTAGCAATCAATTAGCCACTCAACTAATTCCCAATAAACACTAGCCAGTAGCCACTAGGTCACAAAACCCATCCTAAACTATTTCTCCACAAACCAACCCTAACTTTCTTACCTCCACATCATTTCAACTTATTCAATTGTAAGTAAACACATAACAAACAAACCATAATAAGTTACTAATAAGTTCCTAATCAAACAACATAGTTTTCGAAAACGACACAGTTTTCCGGCACGATAATCACCTCAACTTATTATCATTCAACAATATTCCTAATCACTCATACTAACGGTACATTAACATAAACAGTAAGTTAAAGTTAAAAACTAGTTAAACAAATAAGTTATTAATAAGTTCCTAATCAAACAACATACTTTTCAGGAACAACACAGTTTTCCTGCACGATGATCATCTCAAGTTATTATCATTCAACAATATTCCTAACTACTCATATTGGCAGTACATTAATATAACTATCAAGTTAAAAATTAGCTAAACAAACAAGTTACTAATCAAACCCTCACCCGAACCGGCCGGTTTTCCAAGCCTGACTTATCTTCCCACTCCCACCGATTCTCGAAATACTAACAAAATCATCTTCAGTGAAGACAGCATTATTATACGCCAACAAAGCAGGACCTTGCCACTGAGCGAGCTGAGGGGACAGCAATGAGGATGTGGCGTGCGAGCGGCGATCGAGGCACAAACAGACCTTGGTAGCGCCTGCGTCGTCGGCATTCTGTATTAGTTCTTTCAAAACTGTGGTGCCTTCGGGATAATTGAGTAAAACCTCTCGGATTCGCCTGGTTAGGTCTACTTTTTGACCGAAATCCTCCAATAGAAGGGATTGTTCATCCATGGTTTATATTTATATAGTTGAGATCATTGAGGTTTGATGAGGTTTTGGGAAAGGGTTGTTGAGAGTGAGAGAGATGAGGGTTTTGATGTTGATTGTTTCAATGGGTTGACACAGGCTTTGGTTTGGTTGGTTTATGAGACTTGTGGATTGGGAAAGGATCTAGGATTTATATATCTTGCTTCCTTTGTTTAGTAAGAAAAAGTAATACAACTTAATAAACTCGAGAAACTATACGATATAAAGTCTCTCAACGTAAGAAGCGTAAAAAACCACTATAATACGTCATCTGTCAACTGTGGTTAGGTTTAATTAACCTAATTCTGGTTTATCACAGGGGTAAATTCGTCTATATACCGTTCCTACAATTCCTTCAATCACGTTGTAATTAACCTAATAATTAATACGATTTCAATAATTAATGAGATTCAAATCATGATCGTCAACATCTAATTAATCGGTTATTCATCAAACCAAATCTTAATTTTCGTTTTTAGTGCTCTGTTTATCGAACAATAAGTTTAAAGTTGATTTTGTTTTTTAATTGAAATTATATGTTTGTTTATTATAAGGTTTTTATTGTTTTTGATCGTTTTTTATTAGTTTTCAAGTTTGATATAAAAAATCAAGGTTTGGAGGGTTTTTCAGATGTTGAAGATGATCAGAGGTTGAAGAAGATATCAATGAATGCGTCTGAAGAATCAAATGAGTGCGTCTGTTGAAGATGATCAGAGGTTGAAGAAGATATCAATGAATGCGTCTGAATAATCAAATGAGTGCGTCTGTTTAAGTTGTATAGTTGTTTACTTTGTTAGTTAATGAGTGCGTCTGATGTATATAATGAGTGCGTCTGTTTTGTATCTGTTTGAATTATTGTGTACATGTGATTTGTACAGATCAATTATTGGAACAAAACAACAGTAATTCTCGTGATTCATTTTATTTGTCACTTTGTTATTATTGTGTTCTTTTTATATGTGTTGTATTGATAATTGATTCTCACATCCAAATTTATACAAAGCTTATATATTATTTTTTTTCAGAAATGGCTTCATCATCTTCATCTGCAAGATCTGAAATGATCAAAAGGATGAAAGATCAAATTGCAAAAGATTATGCTCTCGAGGGTCGGTTGACTGATAATCTAAGCAGGATAAATGATGGCATGAGTAAGAGAGATGAAATTTCCAAGCTTCTTTTGCGTATGCCTGACTCAAGTCTTCGTGAATTGGCGGTTATGTTCATGATTGATGCAAACAAGGGCGATGTTAATCTTGTCGAACAACTTACAAAATGCATAGCTCTTTTGAGGTGTTCTATTGAATTTAAAATTCAATTTTTAAAGTCTATGTAAACCCTACTATCTATTTGTTGTTTTGTTACTACATGTTTATGTTTTTGTTGTGTGTTTTTTTAATAAAAGTGTGTTTTGAAATTACATTGTTATAATTCATAATTCATATTCAGTTACTGCGTCCAAATTACAAGTGAGTGCGTCCAAAATAGTAACAACACTATAGTTTACATTATAAGTGCGTCCAAAGTAAACAGATTAAAAACATGAGTGCGTCCAAAGATTACTGCTAATTATATATAATAAAAACATAAGTGCGTCTAAATGGATACTCATTTGAAGATGAGTGCGTCCAAACTAGTAAGCTAGAAAATACATCAGAAAGTTAGCATTTTAAAAGTATTAAAATAAAATTACATAAAATAAAATTGTTTATAAAGCAGCCACCCTCTTCTCTAACTTTGCCCTTGCATTCTCCAACATTTTTTTTTGCTTTGATTGGCCTTTTTGCAAACTGCAGAGCTTCTTCACTTATTTCTCTCCTGAGTATGTTGTATGGGGAGAGTATAATCTTTGCCACGTACTTGAACCGCAAGGCAATCAACTGCTTCTGTTGATATTCTGATTCGGCTGCAAAACCACTGTTCCACGACTGATACCCTTTAAAGGTTTCGAGGGTTCTCATGGCGAAGATACCACAGTCTACATGGTTTTTTGCAGTCCTCCATGTCATCTCTCTTCTTATAATAGGACCTGTTTTAAGATTGCCAATCCCCCGTGTTTTAGGACATGTCTTCAGCCACACCCGGTACAAAGTGTGTCTCTGTGAATATTTTTATTCAAAACCATTAGTTTATTATCATAATAGTGTGCAGGTATATGTTATAATTACATACCAATATTTCTGGCACGCCTTTATATCGTTTTGGTAGGTCCTCTCCCTCTTTAGAGTTGTCACGCAAGTCTGTTGTCCCATTCTTCACATCAAAAGCTAATACATAGAAATGCTTGTCCATCCACACCGGTTGAAGAATCATGTCGAACTCATATAAAGACTTTGCTTTTATTTTTCTGAAGATATCTTGAAGGTTGCTAATGTAGACATTTTCCCTTTGTGTCCAAGTAACATCTACCTTATTGAAGTTATATATATATATATATATATATATATATAGGGTATGGATCATACAAGAACCAACTTTAGGGAGAGAACTAAAGAACCAATGTGAACAGGGGGTATTATTGTAAATATGTGATTAGATTTAAAAAAAACAATCTCCGTTCATTAATTTCTTAATCAAAAACCACATCACTCTCTCTGATCTATCTCTCAGATCCATCTCTCACACTCCTCTCCGACCACCACCGTACCATCCAATCTCCGTCGTCATTAATTTCGTTTAATAATCCAACTCTTTCTCCTAATATTAGGTCTGTACACATCCTAACGCACACACTACATCTATTTATTATTTAGTAATTTATTATCTCAAATCTATTCATTGATTAAATAAAAGCATTTCGTTTAACTCTTGTTTTACGATATATATATTTAAATAATCCAACTCTTTCTCAGATCTATTTATTAAATACCTATCACCTTGTTTACAGGTATTTATTATAAAACCATTTTGTTTAACTCTTGTTATATGATATATATATATATATTTGCATGTTCAATTGATTCAACTTAACATTCATTTATTGTTAATTTTGTCACGTATGTCAAGTTTATTGGTTAATCTATGGCTATAAGTGATTTGGAGAGTTTGTTGTTGACAATGCCAGTTTGTTAATTAAACAGTTTTTGTTTTGTTAGCCAATTGAGATTTTATTAGATATGTCGGTGACTTCGTGCACCAACAGTTAAATAGATGATCAGTATGAATCCGATGTGTTAACAGAATAAGAGCATCTTGTTTTTATTTATTAGAAAACTTAGTTTTAGGATTAGATATCTGTGTTTGTTTTTATAATTTTGTTTGCATTTGCAGTTATGATTTGGCGATACCGGATTTATATGATATTGCTGGTTTAAGTGGTTATAGTCTAAGCATTGGATGAAAAACTGTATAATGATTGTTTTATGTGTGTGTGTGTGTGTGTTTTATTGATGTACTGATTTTGTGTTTGGTGAATTAGGTTTGAAGTGTGTTTGTTGATGAATTGTTTGCATATATTATATAGGAGGATAATTTGTGTTTTGGATGAGGTGCCGTTTGTTTATATTTACATGTGCATTAAGAGTGTTAATGCACATGTGCATAACGCAATTGTTAATGATAAAAGTATTGTTTATGCACATGTGCGTTAAGACTATTATCATTAAGGTCATTAACAATAATAGAAGTGACCCCGCGCTATGCGGCGGGATATAGCGCTGGATAAACTAATTTTAGACGAAAGTTAAATGGAAATGTAGACAAAATAGTAATAATAATAGTAATAAAAAAACCTAAAACTAAAATATTGTAAAAATAAAAAAAAAAAATCTTTTAGTTTCCTCCAACGCTAGTCGGTTCTAGGAGGTTTGGTTTAATTTTAGCTCATTCTGGTTACTAGCCTGTGCCGATTTAGTCAAAACCAGTTCTATTCCCTCTTAAAAGAACCCAAATATGTTTTCAACGTGAACTGGTTTGAGAACAAAAGGGTCATCTCTAGACTAAAATAATGTAATGGACACTTTACGGGTAAACAATTATTTTGGTTTTACTAATATGTTAAATAGTTTTAATAAATAAAAAGTAGACAAGGTAAAAGTCACTAATTTTGTTGTACAACTAATGTTTTTTTATTTATATAGGTTAATCATTAGGTGTTCTTAACCTTGCAATTTTTATACCACATGTATAATTACACGTGCATTAAATGTGAAATTATGCCTTCAATTGAATTTAATTGACATGTACAAGTGAGTTTTGCAAATAAGGGTAGTATTGGAAAGTTTTTCATGACATATTTGTTGTAAAGCATAAAACTCTTCATATGTCATCTTAAAAAAGAGAGCAAATTACCTTGTTGCCCATCTAGGATGTATTATATAGTAGTATAGATGCGCATGTGCATTTGTTATGTGGTAATGAAAAAAGTAACGTTAATGCACATGTGTATTAAGATTGAAATTTTGGTTTTCTTAAGTGTTTATTTTTTGCAGTTAAAGAATGGGAAAAATCGAAGAAGGTAACTTTTGTCTTAGAATCGAGGGAGAAAGGGTCAAAAAAGGTGCCAGATGCGATTGAGGATGATAATATAATCGTTGACCATGAAGTTAAAAAAGGTTATCACTATTTATTTAAGCAATTTAAATATATATGTACATGTGCATATATGTATATTTTTCATGTTAACTAATGAATGTTAATTATTAGTTATTTTAACTTATGAACAATGTGATAAATTTGAGAAGTATATGATGTTCGGGATGATGGATGAAAAAACAAGGAGATGTTAGATGAGACATGAATGAGGTGTGAAAAGTGTTGTAAGAAGATAAGTAAAAGGGGGAGAAGATAAAAAGGGGACAAATAAGCAACTGAAGGGACACTGTTGGTGAATGTGAGGTTGTAAGATAATTAAAAGTTTGTAGGTAGGTGGTTAGTGGTAACATGGTTGGTTTGTAATGTGGATTTTTTTTTTGTTATCATTTGTTTTATTGTGTTGATGGTTGGTAGAAACTAAATGTAATTGTATAATAAAAACATATGGGTACAAAAAAGTTTGTTGTTTGAAGGATGATGCATGCACATATGTATATTGTGGGTGGTCTTATATGATGGTTGATAGGTTGATTATGTTTGTGATTAGTATTTTGGCGTATGTAAATTTGTATGATAAGAAAATTGACATATGCACATGTGCATAATTATAATTAAACTCCCCACCACCCAAAAACCTAAAGTCACCACCAAATCCCCCCCAAAAAACCTAACCCCCCTCCCACCATACCTAAAACCTAACTATATTAGTGAAATGCACATGTGCATGCAGTACATGTTTCTTATTTTATAGTTCTTATATAGGGTTGTTTTAAGTTTATTAATGTTTGTTGCCCTACACTTGTCCTATTTTCAATTTATGTTATAATATGTATGACTACGCAATTGACGAGTTCCAGTGTATTTTATATATCTCTTCGCATCCATTTAATGATCACTGAATAAATTTTTTCACTCCCTATATCTCATGTCGTGTCCATTTAATAATCATTTAATTATGGTAACTGACAATGTATTCAAAATTGTGATTTAATAGTGAAATGCACATGTGCATACAGTATATTTCTGCATATATAACAGCGAATTGCACATGTGCATTAGGGATGACGTCATATGACGTCATAACAGCCATTTTTTTATTTTTTTCGAAATACTATTACTAAATAATCATTTTGGTGTTTTTACTTTTTTTATTTTTTTATTTTTTTAGGTTATATAATTTTTTTATTATTTTTTTATTTTTTGATAGAGGGGTTTTTGTAGACACACTTCATATTTACAAAAATGCCACCTGTTCACACTGGTTCCTTGGTTCTCTCCCTAAATGGTGGTTCTCAAATGATCCAAATCCTACATATATATATATACAGTAAGAATAATGAGTGCGTCTGTTTTTTTTTTTTTGCAGTTAATAGAGTGCGTCTGTTTGTGTTTGTAAGTGCGTTTGTTTGTGTTTTTAACTTACTATCATGTTGGTACACAGAAACAGTCTCTTTAAAGACTCATCCTTCTTTGCCTCCTTCTTTCTCTCCATTTCCTCATAGTTGAGAATGTCTGTCCATACATCTATTGCATTTGTACATAGCCATATATCAGGAGGTAAACTTTCAAAAATCACTTTCATGACCTCATTCCCGGATGAGAATTTGCCACCTGTTAACTATGGTTAACCCAATTAAACTCAATTACAGTAAAATCAATGGGCATATCAGACATTTTTGCTCCCATCGTTTCAATATTTTTTGAGATTGTATTTACAATATTTTTTTACCACCAACCACCTCTGCTAAAGAATACTCAAACCCTAACAACCTCTAGCCGTTAAACTCACTGTTGTCGTCACCCGTTAACAACCGAAAGCCTCTTGAACAGGACGGATGCTACGATCTGTTCATTATCAGCACTTTTTGTTGATGTGTAAAACCCTCGATTAGTTAGGACGATTCAAGATAAGGAATGAAAAGAGAGATTTAAGTAGAAATTGAGTGAGGGCTTGTGTTTGAGCAAAGGTTCAGAGTAGGGGTATTTAAATCAGTTGTGACGTATTTGAATGTGCGTTTACAATTTTACAACGTGCGTTTGAAACATTTGAACGTGCGTTTGTTTGTTTGCCCCACCAAATGAAATTTAAACGCACGTTACATATCGAACACAGATGTAATGTGCGTTTAAAAGCCTCTGTTATCACAAACTTCGTCTTCTTCGTCCGCGACTTATTTTTAACCTAATTTTTCTTATGTTTAATCGTTTTTCTTGAAATACAATCGAAAGTCTTTCACAAATATAACGAGCGTTTATTCATAATCATCTGTTTATCGTCTCATTTATCGTTTACGTATACAACCCTCTGTTTTCTGATTTAAACACTGTTCTTACGTTTTCGTTCAATTTAATCCACTTTTATTTGTTTTTTGATTGTATAATCATTCAAAATGTTAAATCGAGTTGAAATGGTTTAAATTAACTTTCGATCTAAGGCCATGTTTGTTTACATCTGAACGCTTCTGACTGAGGTTCACGTCTGATTTGGTCAGACACGGATGCGTTTGGCTGGGTACGTCTGAACGAGCTTTGCATCTGACATCCCTCTTAACGGGTCAGATCTTGAGCCTAGTCTGACTGAATCAGACCCGACTGCTCTTCGCGTATCTGAACCAAAAAAAGAAGAAGACCATGCCTCTTAACCCATGCTGTTGCTTCGTTATGCCGATGTTGTTCGTCTGAACGAGCTTCGCGTCGGTGAAGAAAGGGGAAGTAGGTTGTTTGGTATTATTATATTTTGGGTTTGGTGGTGATGGTTTTAACAAAAGAGGTGTGTGTGTGTTGATTTATGTGGTTAGTGATGATGTTGTTGTTGTTGATTTTGATGATGATGATGTAAAGATGTGTGTGTGTGTTGCAGAGAACTCACGAGGAGAAGGAGGGTAAGGAATGGGTGGGTTGGTGATTTGGGGTTTTAATATAATAATAATAATAATAATTTAACCATAAATTTGATAAAAAAAATTAACCATTCAGATGTTCAACCAAACACCACTTAATGATTCAGCACTTAGGCTGTGTTTGGACAGCCTCTGAATCATCCATTCAGAGGGTGCCTCTGACCGAAACAGAGCCTTTGTTGTTTGGTTGAAAAAATTGCCACCTCTGAATGATAATATTCAGCACTGACCCATTCAGTTATACCCAATCTCTGAATGAAAATAAAGACATCCCTGCCCTCAAACCCTAACAAGCTTCTTCTCCTTCTCCTCATCACCTCCCTCTTCTCCTCCATCTCCTCTCCTCTGCAGAGCACCCGTGCCGCCCCGTCTCCTCCTCTTCACCCTCCGACCTCCTCTCCTTATCTCTTTCCTTTCCTTTCGCCTCTTTCCCTCTCCTCTGCACCCGATCGTTCCTCCCTCAGCTTCCTCACGCGCCGCCTACAAGCAGGTAATTTTTTTTTGCTATTATTAGTTATTTGAACTTGTTTGGTTATTATTAGTTACTAAGAACTTGTTATTGTACCGCAGGTCTGTTTTTTTGGTTATTATTAGTTATTTGACCTTGTTTTTGGTTATTATTAGAACTTGTTTTTGTACAGCAGGTCCATTTTTTTTGGTTATTATTACTTATTATTTGATGTTGTTATTGTTGTTACTAGTTATTTGAAGTTGTTATTGCTACTAGTTAGTTACTGATTACTAGTTCATGTTTTTGTTTTTAGAACTTGTTATTGTTACTAGTTGGTTACTGATTATTTGAACTTGGTTTATGTTTTTAGAACTTGTTATTGTTACTAGTTATTGATTATTTTGAACTTGTTCACTACTAGAAAATATACCTTACTAGTTATTGATTATTTTGAACTTGTTGATAGTTTCTCGACGATAATGAATTTGGATTCGAGCCGCAAGGTACCCTGCTGTCTAAAGTGTTTGAGTATGAACAAGAACTAGCAAAACCGGAAGAGTTAGAGAAACCTCCCAATGAGGTTAAGAATAGTCCTCCTCAATGGCTACAAAATGCGAAAACGAACGAACAATCTCAGGTATGCAGGAGGAACTTGTGAAGAGACGTGTGTTGTAGACTTATGTTTAGCATCAATTTTTATTCACGAAGAGTTGTAAGCTATAGCCTATAGTCACCAATTATGAGAAAACTCAAACGTTGACTTTGTAATTGTTTTGCTTTGATCAGGTTATAGGTATTATTTGTCATCTCAATTTCTGTGGATTTGGAAATTAATAGCTTGTAAGATGTTTTACTCCATGTTTCTGATTGTTGAAATTGGAAATTAATAGCTTGTAATATGTTTTATGTACAGAAGCTTTCAATGACTAGAAGTATCATCCTTCAATTATTTGCCCAGGTATTTTTTCTTATTGCTAGATTATTTCCTTAATCACTGGAAAAATTACAACATACAAATATCGTATCCGATGAAGAATAGGTCCAAGGGACATCCATGGACAACCGCCACCCACGTGGTTTAGCTAATTCAATAGCCTTCGGAGAAAAGCGACAACCTATGCTAGAATTAATGAAAAAAGAATACCAAAGTTTTGAAGAATTACATAGTTTCCTCTTTGGTTGTTCAGCAGTAAGCTACTATACTTTATGGTTGCTTTAAAGTTTTATAAACTAAAAGTGTGTTTTGATCAGGTTTTGCATTGCTTGCAAATGTTAATAACTTGTAATTTTTTTAAAGTGCAGTGTCCATGTCAGCCGGGAATCACGGAGTGTGGTTATTATGTGATGAAATTCATAAAAGAGATAGTTACGGACGGAATTGGAATATTGGATAATGTAAGTTGATCGAGTCAAATTCTAGCCACCCTTGTTTTCTTGAAATATAACCATCACGAACCTTAACCTTTCATCTAATTAATTTAATTGTTGTCACATGTTAGGGGAGGAGTAGATGCTTACACTGATGGTGATATTGATGTCATTCGTGAAGAATGGTCAAGTTGTGCCGCAACCTTCATTTTCAAGTGATCTGTATGTTTAGGCCTAGACTAACGTAATGTATTGACACTATTTTTGTAACCGTTTAATACTTGTATTTGGATTTTCGTATGTTTCCATGTATTTTAAAAGATTTATGTGTAATTTGGATTTTCTGTGATGTTTTGTATTATCCTTTTACAATTTTTCATCAATCTATATATTATTCAGAGCTCTGGCCAAACAGATACATTTCATTCAGCACATAATAGTTCAGAGGGGTAAAATAGTCATTCTGCACAGTCATTCAGAGATACAACCAAACAGCTCTTAATGGTTCAGCACTTACTGGTTCAGAGCCTCTTACCCATTCAGACCTCTTACTGGTTCAGCACTTGCCAAACAGCCCCTTAATCATTCAGAACCTCTTAACCATTCAGACATCTTACTGGGTCAGCACTTACCCATTCAGACGTTGCCAAACAACCCCTAAGCCTATGTTGAATTAAAAGTTACAATTTGAAAATGTTTTTTACGGTTTTTTCTAATTTACCATTAACTATATATTTATAGATATAGAAAATGAATAGTAACATGGCAATCTTGTAATATGCCTGCTTCTCAGGGGTATTTTCGTCTTTTTTACTTTCTTCTCTTTCTTTTTCTCTTTCTTTGTCTCTGGTCTCATCAGCTGACCTACACAGACCACCGCCATTATCTTCTCTGCTATCATCCACCGACTTCAACAGCCAGTCAGCCACCGCCTCCCTACCGCCACCATCTTCCTCTTCCTCCGGCAGCCCGAACCGCCGTACGTCGCTCCACTCTGACGCCGTAATACGCCGCCGTCATCTGCCGCCATCCCCACCGTTGTCGTCTCCATCAACAGGGCGCCCCCTCCTGCCGACCACGTCTAGCCTGCGCCGCCTTCACCTTCGCCCGCGTACCACGAGTCGTCATGCGCCGTCTTCGGTGGCGGCCATCTTTGACGTATTTTCACCTACGTTGACCTGCTCCTTATCACCCAAAACCTCCATCGATGCCTCTTTTGCCGAAAAGTTAGGTCATTTTCCTTCAAATTTGTGCTGTAAATACAACTACAAATATATTGTAAATAATACATAGACAATGACAGAAAATGTTATTTTACTCATTTACAATTGAATACTTAGCAATTCTTTTGTATTATTAAATCATTATAATATATATATTTCTTTGTTATAATGCGTTCTGGGTTTCATACCTCATGTGACAGCATCTTATTGGTTTAAGATATGGGACATGGTGTATGAATCCTTCAATGATTTTGTGTATTGATAAACACTTCATTTGAATCTCGATTGTAGAACGCGCGTTGCGCGTTATGTTATTCAACTAGTTAACTCAAATATGATTGTGCCACCGTCTTCCTTGCACGTTTATCTTCCCTAAAAACTGACACCCAAATGCACACAGATGTTTTTTTCATGTGCAACTCAAAGCGAGAAAAAAACCTAAGTGAACTCGGAACACAGCGAAGAAGACGACTGCCCGCCCGCCTCCTGCCTCCTACCAACAGACCCATCGCCCGCCTCCCTGCTCTTGGATTACCCAACCAGGTCGGGTTCGGTTATTATTATTATTATTATTATTATTATTATTATTATTATTATTATTATTATTATTATTATTATTCGGGCTCCGGTAGATTCGGTGCATTAGGGTTTAGGTTTAGGAACTGTTTTGCTGACTCAAATATATAATGATTAATTATCGAAGAGTTAGCAGTTACAGATATGGAGAGAACACCAGCAGCTTCTGCAATGGATTGGAGCATTCAGCTTCACAAATCTCTACGCTCCAACAACCCTCGTCAGTTTCTTTCTTTCTTAATTATTATTATTATTATTATTATTATTATTATTATTATTATTATTATTATTATTATTATTAATTTCTTCTGCTTTCGTTTATAATGTTTTACTTATTCGAATTGGATAAGGAATTTCCTGCATCTTCAGCACCTAATGTTGTTATGCTCCTGCTACTTTATTCGTTAACCAATTTGGTGTGATTTTAATGTGAAGGAATGATTATTAGCAATTTTTTTTGAATCACAAGTTGTGCGGTCAATTGAATGAACCGCGCCTGTATCTCGATACAATTCTTATGTTTGTTTTTTTTTAAAATTAATTCAAAGAGATTGTTGTTGGTTACACTAATTCTGTAGAGAATGAGGAAGCGATTCTAATGCATGCGGAAACATGCTTTATTCTTATATCTGCAAAGCAATTGAAAAACTACAACCTCTTTATTATTTAGTACGTAAGGCTCAATTAGGTAAAATATATATTTTTACTTGTTGATCAAGCATATACCTCTTTTTTATGTTTGAGATGAAATACATTTGAGGGATGACGTAATGTTAGGTGCGTAGCTTCCGCTAGTTTTTGCCTTTAATCCCTTGAAACCGACCTACCTTGTGCAATTTACCTGGTCTTATTGATTTGCAAGGGTATTGGCGTGGACGTGAGTTTTTTAGTGATGGGTTATTACGGTTATGAAAGAAATTTGAAATGGATATGTTTTTGTCTCCATGTCCAATTAGTTATGGAATCTTTATTTTTAACAAATTAACAAAGAATAATTCACCATTGAGATGTTGATGGGATTTGTTGATTCCGTTCTAGTTGATAACTTGATATTCATAATTAAGTAATAATGAAGTAGGTTGTTTTTGTAGGACCTTTTAGTAAGGTTATAAATTATTTATTATTTTTTTGTCGCATAAGTCAAATAATTATCATCGAATCATTTGTTTTCAGGGAAACGCACAGAAGCTATTCAGGAGATTGGGGCCAGACTGGAGTGGTGGAGCAAGGAGCCTGAGCTTTCTATGGCTGAATATGACATGTTTGGCTTAGTTCCTGGTGAGAATAAGCTATTTACAAATGCCATTCTTTTGCGGCTTGTTGACACTTTCGTGTCAGGTGACAAAGACACCAAACTTTCTGTTGTAAAGATGTTCTTATCTGAGTTGAAGCACAGGAAAAATAAAAGTTCCAATAGGAAAAACAAAGTTTTTTTCTCGAAGTATAATGTACCAAACCACTTGGAACTTTTGAGGAGAGTAAAGTTGTGTTTCAACTCTGGTGACGAGGAAGTTAGAGCAATGTCATTAGTACTTTTTGGCTGCTGGTCTGATTTTTCTAAAGATAATGCAGAGATTCGATATCTTGTGTTGTCTTGTATTGTATCATGCCGTGTTCTAGAGGTAATATTTAAGATCGTTGTTTATTCTATAACATAGACTAAAGATTTGATGCATGATTAATTTTTATATTAACTTTTATTTAGGTCAAGGCCTCATTATTTGCGGCTGAATGCTTTTGTGAGTTCTCAGATGACTTTGCTTGTGTTTTTCTGGAGATGTTAGCAAAGGTGGTTTCATCATCTGACATGCCATTTGCTGGCAGGCTAGCAGGAGTTCGTGCTTTTGCAAAACTAGGAAGGTCTTCAGCACTATCTAGTAGGGCTTACGAGGTTTTATTAATATTTTAAATTTTCTTCTTCAAATATTAGCATGATATTCATGAACGTTTTTTATGATATGATTGTTATCTATATGGCATCTATATATATAATAAAAGAAAGCAATTTTAATGACATGACATTCAAGGAGGCATTCTCCTCCTTGAGTGTGCCATGTGTCATGCCATGTGGCAAATTAAAAAACAACAAATAATAATATAAAACCTAATCTACTAAAATTAAATTGAGTTATTTTAGGAAAAAAAAGAATTTAAAAACAAATTTAATTTTCTCTCTTATGTTTTCTCTCATAATTTTTAAACGTTAATATCTTTTATATACGAGATTTTCTAAAGAAAAAAATTACACCAAATTAACGAGCGTTTTATTATCTTTCTAACGAGTACCATAGTGCTATATAAAAAACGGAGAAAAAAACGACTATTTTTTGTGGGGTTTCGTTCATACGGGAAAAAAAACACAAAGTGTTCAGGTTATTCATTAATCATGTTTTTTCTTTTAAACCATGTTCTTATCTACGATGTTGAAATTCAGCCCATTCGCCATGTTATTATTGGAATTTTACTTTTCTAAAGATGCATAGGTATACTTAATCAAGAGAAGTATTAGTATTAGTATTATTAGAATTATTATATTTTTCAACCCCGGGACGCTCCCGGGATAAATTCTAGTTTTTAATATGCTCCAAACTCACTGTTAGTTCATTGCAGGAGGGGATAAATCTGATTTTGTGTTCAGCAGAAGATGATATTGTGACAACTATGCTGATTTCACTCTCAGTAATTGCTTCCAGATCAACACTCTTGATTTCTAGGCAGGTATTACTTTGTTCTTTTTGTTTGACACGTTTTTAAAATCCAATAAAAAAATTATACGTCGAAAATTTGATGTATACTCAAAAATACTTTGAAACGCATTTGACTATATGTCACTTCCTGGTTCAGGTAGATCTGCTTCTAACATATTTAAGCCAAGATAAGTCATTGTCACTAAGAGCAACATCATTAAGATGTTTAAACATTGTTTTATCAAGAAGTCGCTTTCGTTTTTCTCCTGCTACAAATCTGATGACTGCAATGTTCGACTTACTAAATGAAGAACTCCCACCAGTGATGCAGCATGATGCTATTCATATTTTGTATGAGGTCGGTATTGTGCTTGAGTTTGTGAATATATCAACAATCATATCACTAGAGGTGTCAATTCGACTCCACTACTTATGAATGGATGGATTGGATTATGTTTATTATCTTTGAAGGAAACGGGTCAAACAAGTCAAAAGTCGGATAAAGTGTAATTTTAATGCATATAAAGATATAATTAAAAAAATTAGATGATTATTAATATTAAAGTAAATTAGTTTTGGTCTAAAAGTGTTATGAGTCAGCCCGACCCGTTATGGCATGTACTAAAAATTACCCGTATTGACCCGTTATCCATCCTTTTCATTTTCCATCCCTATACACCATTATCACCATTAATACTTAATATAAATTTAAATGCTAGAGTATTCATTTTTTACATGTTTGAGGAAATTTGCAGATCCTGATGTCCAAGATATTAAGCTTCAGTTGTTCGGAAATAAATGAATGTTTCACCAAGATTGTAACCATTGTCGAGACATTAATGGAATCTCCGACAATATCAAACCGACTCTCTGCCATTCATTTTCTAGCAGATATATCTGTGAAGTTCACAAGAAAAATAGACATGACATATGATGGAAATGATATAACTCTTGCGTCCCAAGCAATTTCATTTCTCGTGGATCGCATTACTTTGCTGTCAAACTTAGTTTTAAACCATAGTCAACCCAACTTAGAAATGGAGCAAGAAATTTGGAGCTTATTTAGAACCATCAAACTTTTGCTTTACAAATGCCCTAATGTTGGCGAGCTTGCATTAATTAAACTCCATCATTTTGTCAAATGCTTGCTGAATAAGGATAATGGAACAATCGGGTCAAAGCTTGCGGTCTGTGTATCAAAAGTGATCAATTTGTGTCTAAAAAACACAAGTAAATATGGAACTCTGAGTAGCCAAATCCAGAATGTTGCGAGGCTTTTGATTGAAGATGTATGTGGATGCAGTTATTTTGACCACTATGTGCACATTATCTATCATCTTCTGTTACTAAAAGAAACAGAAGGATGCAATTCTGATCATGCATACATGATTGAAAATGAAATTCTTGCACTTGAGAGAGCAAAGAAACTTACGGAAGTGAAAGACTATTGGTCTGCTTACAAAGCTGGAAAATACGCGTGTGTTCAGGGGGCATGGTTTACAGCTGCTTTTATTTTTGGGGAGTTATTGACGGTAGTTCATTCTGATTCCTGCCATCAATGGTTAACATCTTTGACTTTGTTTGCATATTCAGAAATGAAAATCCTGTATTGCAGTTTACCAAAAGAACGGTCAACTTTGTTAAATTGGTTAGTCAGCAACAGATCTTCTTCTTTACCGATAATAGGAGTTTTAGGTGAAATAAGCAAAACGACAGATCACGAGATTGAAAATCTTGATGTGGTTCATAAAATTCTCCAGGTTTCAAAGGAAATGCTTTCAGCGAATGATGCCACGGCAAGTGGCCAACGCTACTTCCAGATTCAGTTTTTGGCTCTAAGGGCAAATGTTATAGAAATTGCAGTTCATGTCTTTAAGCTCTTCAGTAGTATTTCATTTAGCGAAGGGCAAAACGGTCATTTGCAACATGGTGCATCATTGGTTCAACCGCTTACACAACTATCCACCCGTTTAATGAAATTAGCACGCGAATATGATCTAGTTGCCACATCATGTATGGGCATGGACCCCACAAGTACAATCATCATTTCTGCTTATGCGCTAAGTTGTTCAGTTTTGGCCTTTATTACTGGATTTTCTCTTTTCTTTCAATTTGAAAATGTTAAATTACAGAGTGATTTTCATGCTATGCTTATACATGACCTAGTGGCTCGGCTTTGGCATATAGACCCAGAGACTAGCAAAGAGCTTTTGTTGCTTTTAAAGACTTGTACCGGTCAACCTAAGAGCTGCTTTGCTCAACATTCCAAAACTCAGAGGCTGGAAAATACATATGAAGTACCAAGTATTATAAAGATTTGTCGTTTTGCTGTCAAGGGAGTTGTTGACATTCAAAATGCAGCAAAAAGAATGCATGAAAATGACGATGAGATTCGATTGCAAATAGTTAATGATGGATTGGGGCTTCAGCTAGATGTTTTAAAGAAGTGGTTAAATATCTCTATCACTCCATCATATTTTTTCAGTTTAAGGTATGTCAAATGATTACAACCTGTTATTACTTGGTACTTGTGATTCTAACCGAGCAGGTATAGGTTTTCATAGCCGACAATCGCGACTTAGCTTTTAATAAACGAGCTACTTCGGGTTAAGTTTATATTGGACGGTCAAACGAGTAAAATGAAAAGAATAAAGTCAGAAAAGAACATGTCAATTGTCAAACCGGTGAAAAGTCGTCAAAAAGTGTATTTTTAATGCATATAAAACAAGACGGGCCAATTATGACATATGTTTGAAGATTGAAGAAAAGGGTTAATATGCGTTATTTTTGTTTGCTTATCGGTTCTTTGGGTCTACTCAATTATTAATGGCTCAAAATGGGTCACTCTATAAAACCTGCTAACTTTGAGTCAACCCTATCTACCAAAGAATTCCACGCGACCGGCCTATTTTGCCACCTCTTATATTTGTTAATAATATCACAGCTCATCCCAGTTGATACTGACCTAAAATTGTGTGGTTATCTATTTATTTATTTAAATCCTGCACTAATTAAGTTTACATACAATTTACAGGCCTTGTGCATCTTGTCAGCTGTTTGCCATGAATAGAGACTCCGGAAATGGTGCAAAGATCTCTGTCCTGCCAGGATATCAACTCCATCTAGATCTCTGTCTTCAAATGGGTGACATTTTACCAGAGTTCCGAGCTCGGATTACCAGACTTTATTGCATCCTTCAGTGTAAAGTATCCTATCGACAACCTAGTCAAAGTCTAGAAAGTAACAGTCAAACAAAGACGAAATTTCATGATATTGCAGATGATACCATTTTAGAATTAAATGACAAGCTAATTAAGTATGTGAACAAGGGTGAGAAAGATGATGATGGGCATATTACAGAACAAATAGTCTGTTTTAGACCTAACCAAAAAGGCCAAGGATTCTCGACGTGCGTGCTTGATGTTTCTATGTTTCCTTTAGGTTCGTATGAAATTAAGTGGCGTGCTGGTTGTTTGGACATTGATGGTCGTTATTGGAGTCTGAATTCTTCAAGTTCTGGTCCAGTTTTCACTATACAAAAACCTTGTTAAAAAGAGGTGATTCAGAATTCAACTGTTTTATTGCAGAGATGATTAATGCTTGTATTGTGGTAGAAGCACGATATCTCAAGCATCGAGTCGTCATGGCTAAGAAGAGTATGTTACTGTTTTTTTTACCCTTGTACTATTTGAAGATCGATGAGCACAAGCGCGTCTTTTTCTTTTACCGGTTCACCAATGGCGGCAACGGCATTTTCATACTACACCAGATTACATTGTTCTTAAGAAGTTGGTCTTTAGTGTATATACTCTAGAAGAATGTTATGTAAAAGATCCTGATTTTTGATATATTATTTTGGGACTACTGTATTTATTAATTTACTGATAAATTTTTGTTGATGATGTATTTAAAGCATTTGATAACTTAGAAAAATGATGGTTTAAACTCTTTTAAAACCTCATGAAAAATGATGTTGCCTCCAACTCGTATATAGACGAGTAAAGATAATGTCACAAACACATGACGCTACCTAAACATCTCGTGTTTTATAACACGTTTGAAACTAACTCGAAAAGAAAAGCCCAAGTAAATCTAAAGGAAGATGAAATGTGCGAATCATGTGGCTGAGTTTCACCCGTATTACATTAACTGTTGCAGTCTAGGACAATTGGTGGTGATATTATGTACGATTGTTTTCAACGTTTTTAGGCTACGTATAAAATTCGTGCCGTGTTATCATTCACTTCATACCTAAAGGTTATATGTATTGTAGATTCAAATTTTTACCGTGTATGTAACTTTTATTTAAAATGTTTGTGTAACATAATATCGTTTGATTAGCAAAGAAAATGTTTCACTTCCAAATGATTTTTGGTACGACTTTGACAATGTTTATTTCACGATATCTACTCTCTAGCATCACAAGGTATTTGCAACATGCCTCCCGCCACAACACGCGTGGGTAAAATTCTAGTCTCTATCTAATTTAACTCGAGCCAGTTGACTCAGTAAAAAATAAAAATACCAATCTAAGAAGCCTAGCATGCGAAGCCTTCGGGCGAGGGGTTGAAAAGCTTGTATACGCGGGGGTGGGTAGGTTGTAGGCAAGCAACTTATCCGGGTGTACTAGTACTTAGTAGTATTTTAAACCTTTAACATATATGAACTTTAGTCTTTAAATGCATTAGATTTTGTGGTTGTTTATGTCGGGCTTTATCATCTTCTGGAACATAAAACATGAAAGAAACATACCATTTGATGGATATCTTTTTGCACATGAAAGGACAAAAAAAAAAAACAAATGTATGGACATGCAAACTCGCCATCACAACAAAATTGCCGTTTTCCCTACCTGGTTCTATACCCGGAATCAGGTATTGAAAAACCCAAAACCGGGTATTAAAAAACCGAAACCGGTTCTTTTAATACCCAATAGAAATGATACCCGACCCTACCCGAAACCGGTTCGGATGAAACCGGGTATATAAAAAACCCGGATTGTGCACCTCTGGCCAAACCCCCACCGGTCGGTCCATGTGACGAAACGAGCCTAACCGTTGTGAGCCCGTGTTTTCCATTTTGCCCTAATTATTTTCAGAACCACTCTCTCTCTCTCTCTCTCTCTCTCTCATCGGCGTCTCGTCTGATCGTATAATAATATTCGTATCTGTTTCCAATCGGTAATCTATCTATGCATCTCAATTGCCTAATGCTTCATTAATATCATCTCCTGCATGTGAATGTTTTAGGATATAATAATATTTGCATCCAATTGCTAACCTAGTAGATTAACTGAGTGCAGTTTTAGTTCAACCAACTTCGTTACTTACTTATTGCTTCTGATTTCGTTTTCAGCAACTGAATATTAATAAACGACGTTAGGATCAATCGGTTATGTAATTAGTTTGTAGGTTATGTTTTTTTTCTGATAAATTTGAAATTAACTTATTCATCAATGATTTACCAAGCATTTTTATGATTTTATGAGGTTTGAAATCATATTCTAACAATTAATCAATTATGTGATTTTCTAGGGTAATTATTGTTTCTTTGTTTCAAATTCTACTCTAGGAGATGAAATGAATGCAGTGTGAACAAATTATTAATTTGTCGCCTTATGTCTGTTTTTATTATTTATTATTTCAATCGCGTAATTGTTATTGATTGTCTTCTGCATGTTAACGTTTTAGGATAATGAGATAATCCTTGCATATGTGATTCAATTTCTAACCGAGTTGATTATTTGAGTGCTGTTATAGTTCAACCAACTTCGTTGTTTCGTTATTGCTTCTGGTTTCATTTCCAGCATATGAATGCTGATAAATGATGTTAGGATCAATCGTTTATGTAATCAATCGTCTTTAGGTATTATATTATGTACCAATGCTTTATCGTGAAATTTATGTTTTTAATGGAGGTTTGAATTCACTTCCTAAAAATTATGTGATTTTTTTAGAATTGTATTTGTATTATTTTTATACAAATTTTAACTTAGTAGATGAATTGAATGCGCCTTTTTGTTTGACCACTCGTTTATTGCTTTTGGTTTGCACTTTTTGTTTACTTCTGCAGTTTGAACACTTTATTTTTGTAGTTTGTGTCTGTTTATGTTGTTTTTAGTTCAGGTTACCGTTATGAGTTAGATATTTCATTTCTAGATATTATCTTTCTAAATATTATAAGGCTGCGTCTTTTTTTCTCTTTCAGCCGCGACGCCAAGCATTCATTCTTCATCAACTAAATTTAATTATTGTGCAGCAAATAGCATTCTCGGGTTGCATTAAAATGGGTAAGCTTTCTTCTATCTGAGTTGGTTTTTATTTATGTTGTTAATTTGTACGTCACCATTAGATCTTAGTTTCTTTATTCAAATTCACCGTCTTTTATTAGTTCATGAAATTGATTTGAGTTCAATTGACTTGAATATAGTTGGTTTGAGCATTGAATTCAGAAATCGGTTGAATGTTTGTAAATTTAAGTGAATTACTAATTTTTTTCCATTTTATTATAGATAGCATCGAGGACGACGTTCGTGCACTGCAGCTTGACTCATCTGGTAGGTATTCTATATCTAATTTAATCGACATCAGTGGTTTTGCTGTTTCTGTACTTATATTTATATGAGATGTATATCTATAATCTATAGAATTTTGTACTAGTTTTGTGCCCCTTTTGAATTTATTTAATGTAGTCCATACTTCATAGTACTACTGAAAATGTTGGAAGTTTTAAAAGAGGATTTGGAAATACTGAAAATTCCGTGATGTTATTAAATTCTTTCTGTAAATGCTAGCTGAAGATAGTAATATGGTGCCTAATGAGAATGGTGGGGAGCCTGAAGAATTAGTGGCTTCCGATAATGTGAAAGAAGGTAAGAAGCTTTCAACATTTCATATGCTTGCCACTGAAATTTAGTTATTGTGCATTTTTACTTGACATACACCCATACTCATAAGGTGGTCTATTGGGTATAACGTCAAACGAAGCTAAAGACCTAGGAATATTGAAGTTTATGCCACCTGTAGTGTTGTTCATTTATTTTGTTTCTCGAGGTCTTTTTCTTGAGATCATTTCATCATTGTGAGGGATGAGCAAATAAAAAATAGGGAACAACTCATCATGGTCTTCATATACGTGTGTGTGTGTGTGTGTATTTCAAGTGTTTATGCAGTCGTAAATGTAGACATTCAATATTTTAGTTGCCGGTTGGTGTCCGTAGTTTTTCTTATATGGTAGTGGACTAGTGGGAACGCCACAAGACCAGCAATTGACTTTAACTCTTTTAGAGTCGGTATGAAATATAAAAAATTTCACAGTTTTAACATTCATGAATGAAGATCCACACATTTCTTTATCCTTATTTTCTCCCCCTCTTTTCCCTGTTTATAAAGCTTATCTTTTCTTGCTTTAAAAACAGTATTTTGACAATAATCTCTACTGACTTTCACTCTCTCATAGGTTGTTATCATATATATAGAACTATAATGTTCACTTCGTCTTTCTGCTATGAGTGCAATGTTTGATACTTTGATTGTTTGTGTGTACTTTCTGTGTGTGCAGATTTGAGGGACGAGTCACATATTGCTCCCCACATGAATGAGGATGCTGACTCCCAAACAGTGCATTCTGAGCCGAAAGCTGTGGTTGAAGGTCTTGAAACTGTGTCTGTACTTCTTAAACTGCTAGAAATTATTTTTTAATTTCTCGAAAAAACTTAGTTTCTTGGATTGCAGTGAAAGAGCAAGAGACTGCTGCTTCAGAACCTACCGAGGATGAGGTGGAAAAGGACAAGAAGCGGCATTTGAATGTGGTATTCATCGGTCATGTTGGTGGGTTGATATTCTCTAAGTAGTACATTTATGCAGGGTGTATTAACTGGATTTGAACAACTTGATTCTGATCTGATTCTTTTGTGCTAATCTTGCCTCAAGTTGGCCTACAATTCCAATTTTGTTTCTCACTGAAATTATTGTGATAGAAACTGGAATTCTAACATTGATAGAAACAGGAATTCTGATTAGATTTAAAACAAGGACAAGCAAGTTAGTTGGCTACATATTTTAGTCAAATTCGAGAAGCATTGATCTCCAAATACAGGAACCACTTTCTAAACATAAATAAGACATCCAAAAACTAAACAGCGAATAGAATATTTAAACGTAAATAAGTGGCACTTACTATCCCTGATATTCAGCCCCACTTCCCCACGTCTTCACTTCAGCCCTACTCATCTTATTTGAACTCTAGCGCCAGAAATGGGTTAATCAGAACCCCCGGCAGCTGGTTAGAACCTGACCCATATCTGGGTTCGTATTAAATTGATTTCCACTTTTATAATTTTATAGGAAGGCATATTAAACATTGTTTCATCTTGATAATTGATTGTAACATTGTTGTTTTATTATATAGCTGGTACAAATTATGTCTTTCCTTCTCAACCTTAGCTGTTATTTGTGTGTTTTAGAAAAAAAAAGGGGGGGGGGGGGGGGTAAGCGGGGTATTTTTGTTGATCTCCTTTTCATGTTTATGATCACAAGCATTACTTAATGCCCATTGGTTTTTTGCTCTTACTTTGTAATATTTATGTAGTTATATGGTCCACCGTCTTTACCATTTAGGACAATATATATATCCTGAGTCCATGTTCATCTCTACTGTTTTATAGGATGATGAATCGGTTTTGAGTAAAGCTACCTGACCATAAAGACCGTTACAATTCATCATCTGATACATTTTTTTTGTCATATGGGCTAAAGATGCTGGAAAGTCAACCATTGGAGGCCAGATACTATACCTCAGTGGCCAAGTTGATGAGCGAACAATTCAGAAGTATGAAAAAGAAGCCAAGGATAAGAGTAGAGAAAGCTGGTGAGCCGTTTCTGGTCTTTGAATTTACTGCAGATTTTGGACTATGTTTTTTACATCTATATGTTATTTGTTGTGTGTGTGCTGTTGTAGGCTCCATTGTTCACAAGGTTTAACTGTTTTCTGAACCAACGAAACATATTACTCAATTCCCTACTTTTCTTTGTCATGTATCATGTTTTAGCTATAGTTAACCGAATACCATGTTTTTTTGGGCCAAGAGCAGGATACGGGTCCATATATAGTGAGTGCCTGCACATAGGCAAAATGGCCGAGTTGTATAGCACATAGGCAAAATGGCCGAGTTGTATAATTGTTACTGCAATGCTTGTGTAAGAAGTTAAGGTTTTGAGAGGCTTGTTAGGGTTTATTGTCTGTTTCATAGAAGACCCAAGTCGGGAATGTTCTTCAACAGTTTTTACGAAAGATTGTAAACTGTAGACACTAAATCATTCCAGTTTCCTTTCTAAATTTTCATCCAATTTTCCACCTTATTGGCTGCTGTGGATCAAAAATGGGGTCTTGACAATGTAAAAAAGTGGAAAATGAATGGATTTGAACAAACTAGAAAAATAAACAATGTTAACAAACCAGATAACACACTGTAGGCCAACAATCCTAAATATGGGTCTACTTTTTAGAGGTAGAACTCAGTTGCTCCGTCGTGTTTGTAAATTGTGATATGAATGCATGCTTAAGAGTAGGAAAGGGTTAGATAAATGAACTCGTTTTAGGTTACTCAATTGACTTCTTTCTTGTTACCCTAAAATGATAGGCTTCTATTTCTGTGACAATAAATCATGTTTGTGCCTTGTGGATATTTAATAAATCATGTCTGGTTATTTAATATGCCTCTGTGATTTTGAATGAGGTACTTTGCTTTAGTATGTCTTTATGTTCCCATCCACTTTATCACTTTCATTTCATACCAGGTATATGGCATACATTATGGATACCAATGCAGAGGAGAGGGTGAAGGTATTATTATTATTCTACATTTTTTATTTGAGAAGTTTGTTAAAAAAATGCTATCCGTTACGTTTTCTGAAACCTTTATTCTTGTTCTGGTTCATGCTTGACCTTTGTATTACTTCAATTGCAAATTGCTCATTGTAGGGTATCACAGTTGAAGTTGGGAGAGCACATTTTGAGACAGAAACTACAAGATTTACTATATTGGATGCACCGGTAACTGTCTTTACCATGATACCTTTGACGTGCTGAAATATGAACTAGGAAGACTACAATGGTATCTCTAATTATAGTTGTGGGAAAAAGCGTAATTAATTGGCTTCTTGTTGGTACTTCATAAAAGGAGCTTGAGATAATAGGTGCCACTCGAGAAGTCATAAAACAATAACCGCCAAACATGTCTATTCTAACATATTTGCTTTACTACATGGTTGGAACAAATATCAAATATAACATGCTAATTTGGGTGTCTTTATGAAAAAATAAAATTATTATTGAGTTGAGTGAATCGTACTAGTGATAATAGCTTATGGGGATGTCACATGATATGCCCTAATTGTGTTGAGTCACTCCGAAGCTACTGAAGAACTAAGATGACTGTTAAATCATCTTTAGAGAGGACCACTCAGCTTATTCTGGGTTACATAATCATATTTGTAATATCTTGGTTCAAAATCTAGTGTGCATTGATTTATCTAATAATTTATTTTAATGGTTTTGTATATCTTTCAGGGACATAAAAGTTATGTACCTAATATGATCAGTGGTGCTTCTCAGGCTGATATAGGTGTACTGGTAAATTTTTTTCTTTAATGCAGTCTTGTTATCTTAATATTCTGTATCGTGATAGCTTAATTATATGTTTCTTATCTCCCTCTCTCACACGCACACACATACTTAGGTTATATCTGCTCGAAAAGGGGAATTTGAAACTGGATATGAAAAAGGTGGCCAAACACGTGAACATGTTCAACTTGCAAAGACTTTGGGTGTTTCTAAGCTACTGGTTGTTGTCAATAAAATGGATGATCAAACTGTTAACTGGTCAAAGGAGAGGTGCGTTAGCCATTTTTTACATTTTTGTAAAAAATTCATAATAGTAGTTTAATTATTATGTTAATTGTATTATTTTTTTAGGTATGATGAAATTGAGTCAAAAATGATTCCCTTCCTAAAGTCTTCAGGCTACAATGTGAAGAAAGGTAAAAATGTATATACTTTTTAAAATATTTCGGTATGGTAAAAATCTCTCTTTACATTTGTTTTCGTATTTGTATTTTTTGCTTTTTACCATTGTTTAAATGTTTTCTTTGGATAGTGTTGCTAATCGCTATTGGTGGGATTTACTGGGTTTGGTGGTTGTTGCTGTTGTTTTTGATCCTGGGATGGCATGATATTTTAGTTGACTTTGTTTAGAAACTTGAAATCTTATTGCATCGCATTGATTGACAGTGATAACTAGTTTGTTAGCATAAGCTTACAATTATCATGTTTTGTCGAATACTAGTCAATCCTTCTGAAACACAAAGTTGTGAAACTGAAAAACAAAGTAGTGACTTGTGAAACTGAAAAACAAAGTAGTGACTTGTGAAACTGAACAACCATCATGGTCTATGGTTCAGATTTGTATAACATTTGGAGATTTTTGCATACTCTGTGTTATTATAAGGTTAAGTAATTTTTATGATATTTTTTATGTTTTTAATGGTTGCAGATATTCAGTTTCTTCCAATATCTGGCCTTCATGGTACAAACATGCAAACAAGAATGGACAAAAAAGTATGCCCATGGTGGAGTGGTCAATGTCTCTTTGAAGCCCTTGATGCTATTGAAGTTCCTCCACGAGATCCAAGTGGTCCATTTAGGTATCATTTCCAGTTTTTGTTTCTCTATATTTACTTATGTCTCTGAAATGAATTAATCTTATCATCTAACATAATTTGTTTTACCAGGATGCCTATTATCGACAAGTTCAAAGACATGGGGACTGTCGTTATGGGAAAAGTAGAATCTGGTTGCGTGCGTGAGGGAAATAACGTGCTCATTATGCCAAACAAGGTGCTTTTTTTAGGACTTCAATTTTTTATTGGTTTGAACTTCAATATCTAACAGGACACCATAATTGTATATGCAGGTTCAGGTGAAAGTTCTTGCTATATATTGTGATGAGGACAAAGTTAGGAGTGCAGGCCCTGGTGAGAATCTAAGAGTTCGACTCTCTGGGATTGAAGAAGAAGACATACTTTCGGGTTTTGTTCTTTCCAGTATCGGTATGTGTTTTTACTAGAATCATCACTAACACAAATACCGACACTAGTAATCTCTCTTGTCAGTGTCAAGTAGATGTGTCAAATTTGACCCTATTAACCTATACATGGGTCAACAGGGCTTATGTTTATGTTTCTTTATTAATGGGTTTAAGCTATTAAGTATTTAACTAATGGGAAACATGTCAAATGAGTTGGATAGGTTAAAAGTCATCTGAAGTATGTTCAGCTGTATATAGACGTCAAGGTTTATTTTATTCAATCTGGCTTATGTTTATGTTTCCACCTGACCCGCGCACTAATAGTCAGTCTGAAAAAGAGCATTCAATTCTAAAGGGTTTAACGTCGTCTGTTTTTTTTGCAGAAAAACCAGTGCCCGCTGTTAATGAGTTCGTTGCTCAGTTGCATATTCTTGAATTGTTGGACAACGTATGGAAATAAACTCCCTTTAATTTTTTTTATTTGTTTATATGCTTCATTAGTTACTTTTTTTGAATTTTATTCTTCTTTTTTAGGCTATATTCACTGCCGGCTACAAGGCTGTGTTGCACATTCATTCTGTTGTTGAGGAATGTGAGATTATTGAGTTGATGCAGCAAATTGATCCTAAAACAAGAAAACCTATGAAAAAGAAAGTGCTTTTTGTGAAAAATGGTGCTGCTGTTATCTGTCGTATTCAGGTTAGTTTGCATAGTCATAAATTGTTTTGAAGATATAACAAAAGGAACGGACCATTATCATTTTTCTAAAAATATGTACTTATTGTTGGTATTTGTTCTTCAGGTGTCTAATATGATATGCATCGAGAAATTCTCAGATTTTCAACAGCTTGGGCGGTTTACACTCCGAACGGAAGGTAAATAGTCTTTAACTCAAAACTAAACGCATGTTATCTCGTATCAATTTCCTACCAACAGTAGAAATTTAACAACAAAAACCTCTCTTGTATAGGAAAAACAGTTGCAATTGGAAAAGTTACAGATCTCCGTGCATAAACAATTTTGGGAGAAATGGTAAATGTCAAAATTGATATCATTTCACAACCCTATATTAACATGAAAATTGCATTTTGATCTTAGTTTATTTGGTGCAGTAAAACTTGAAGCTAGTAATGAGAAGCTAATCGGGCAACGTATCCTGATATGTTCTGATTTTCCTGTGATTTCATGCTGTGAATTATACAGATCAGATGAGTGAGCATAATTACAAAACTAGCAGTCCGAAATTTGTTTTTAAGTTTCTTCTAGAAACCGCCAAGATCATTTGATTTCCGATACTTGGCATCTTGTTATTAATGACTATGTAACTGCTACTTGATAGTGCTATAATTATGTGTTGCACTGTTGTGTGAGGGCTCTTATGATTACTGTTGAACGTTCGATTAAACCAAAACCAAAATCGACGCAAGCCTTTAAGCCAAAATATCCCGCAAGTAGCTTTTAAATTGCATCCCATCGCTGTTTGCTTTAAATTTTGCAACAAGCATGCAATTTGCTGTAAAAAAGATTTGGTTACGTTGTAAACATCAAATATTAATAACTTCATGCTTTCGGATGTTACAAATGTTACTCGAAAGTCAAGTTAAAAATCCACACGCAATCGTTCGCATGATGAGTCCATTTTTCTCCAAGATCCCACTATCCATGTCATTAGGGTCTACTCATAGACATACAGGGCAGCTATCTCAATATGAAAAACCGCCATTGTATATTGTTGTGGGGCATGATGACCTCTAGCTCTAGCTCTGATCGAACTGTGGTGGTGAAGATACGGTTCAACTCTATTTGGTCGGACGCTCATCGATAGATTTAAGCCTTTTAGTACACATTACAAGTTTGCACAGCTCGAATTTAAGTCATTGGACAATTGTTGAAATAAAAACAACATATTTTTTGTGACAATAAACATTATATAGAAATAAAGGGGTGGCGGCGCAGCTTGTTGCCTGCCTGCCCGTTATCTTGATGTAATTTTCTTTGTCCGGGAATGAAAGATAATATTTCGTTAAAAAAAAATTAGGCCTTGATACAACTTTGGTAACAGACCAACTATTAGTATACTTCAGCAATTGACAATGCAAAACACAAACAGCAAAAGGACTGCAAATGAGTCCTAGTAATACAACAATAATAAAGAATATTATGTTCATAAATTTCAACATTTTGGATTCAAAATATTTCAATAAAATAAATAACAACATATAAACACTCCCTCCATTTCTCAATAATACACAATCCTAAACATCTTCCAATATATTCAATCTCCTATCTAAATGTATACTTAATTCTAGCCCCAAAAATTATATAATTTCTTTCTGTTACTTTTTTCGCGCCATCTCAGGTTAACGTGATATGTAAAAAGAAGTAAACTTACTAATCCATAGCCGCTTTGTTCTTACGACCACTCATTGGCTTTGGCAAACCATCGAATATCGGTCTTGTGATGGCGGCTGTAGACAGCGCTTGAAGATCAGCAGTCAAATTCAACATGGAAGTTGGCCAGATCGATGACGTGGAAGTACAGTTATTACCGTTACTGCTTGATTCCTGAAAGCTCGGCAAACTTGAAGACTTTTTCACTCCATTAGAAGTGTCTGTAATTGCTGAATCGCTTAGTTTTAATGGCGGCATGTTTTGCAATCCGTCGGCATCATTGGTAGTTCGGCTGGCGGCTTTTGGTCTCAATGCTAAGCCTTTCCCGGCAGCAGGGGAAAATGCAGTGGTGTTGTTGGTGCTGTCTGGTTTAAGCATCATTTCTGGGGTGTGATTTTGGAGGTCGATTTCTGAGCTACGCCTTCTCGTTAGTTTGTCATACCATGTATCGGAGTCTGGCTTCACGCCGTTTGTGGCAGGTCGTGTTTCATTGTTCTTGGCACCTATTTCTGTCAACTCGCAGACTAAGCTTTTACACTTTCTGTGAAGACCCTGTGGCGATTGAGAAATTTGGGATTGTTTTTGCCCGTTTTCTAAGCTAAAAGCACCGGCTCCAAATCTTTCATTGTTACCGTTCTGATTGGTCGGTTTAAGACCATAATAGTCTCGTAAAGCATCCATGGATGGTGAAACGGTTCGTGGGGAAGAAGATGATAGTTTTAGGGATTTGATGGAGTCAAACAAATCAGAATGTCTACGGTTAGGTGGTGTCATCTCGGACCTTTGTGGCCTGCAAAAAAAACATGAAGTGACTTGGTTCATACCACCTGCCAGCTCAATATGGACCCGTATACATATGAATGGGTCAATTTGGGTAGAATTTATCGTAAGGATCAAACTAATGAAGCAAAATAAATAACTAAAAAAGATATGGTCAAAAGATCAAAAGCCACCCAAAGTATATTTCTAATGCATTACAACAGCCATACCAAATAAAATCTGCATAACATTTATGTTGCAGTGTAATCTGGCCACTGGATGTGTTATCATATAGTTATAATATGAGGTTCTCTTCCGATTTAAAAGCAGTAAACAATCAGCCAATAAGTAAACACAACATCAACGTATCTATAAAAAAAACCCAAATTCAATCCAGTCCTTGATTTTTTTTTTTTATCAGGCCATGAAAATCTCAACACCTATTTTATTAATTATTAATAACTGTTTTTTGAACGGCTAATGTTTCCCTCAACTATATTTTACACCAAATACACCATTGCCTAGATTTGAACCTAGGACATCCCCTCTAAGAGGCATAAGCCTCTATCAAGTGGGCTACCTCCACATTGGCTATTATTACTGTTATCTATCATACATAGTAATATCAATATGTTTTTCAGGTGCAAATTTAAGCAAGCATGGACTTACCAAAATGACCAAGGTGAAACTCAAATAACACTTCGGGGGCAGTGTAATATCACATCGGCCACACTATCTTATTATTTGATTAGCTAACATATAATTATGCATTCTTTATTAAATATGTGCACGTGTTCAGAATAGTCTGTCAGATATTCTGAAAACTTTGAAGTAAGCTTTATAATACGGTATGGTTCACGACTTACAAAATATTGAAGTGAGATTCTGAGACGTAGAAGTATGTATTGCTAAGATAAAATGGTGAAACAGTGATAACGAAAATAGTGGAGCTTTCTGTTGACTGCATTTTAGTATGTTATGATGTGTGAAATCCGTAAGTAGAGACAAGATTCATTGGATTTGAACATAACATTTGGATGGTTAGAACACAAATTCATAGATAGGTTTGATGTATATGTACCCTTTGATATGATATCCATTTGACATGATGGGAGAAGGTGGGTGCCTTCCTGGTAGAGGTATATGAAGCGTCTTGCGAGAAAACATTTGTAGATCAGTCGTCAAGCCATTCATCTTTTTGACATCAGCCACCTGTCATATAATGCAATGTTAAATACAGAAAAGATCAAATTAGCATGCTCAAATATATAGAAACATATAACCTCAATATAATACTTCACTTCTACTAATGACTCTATTTTAGTATAGCAAATCATGGTTTCATTCACATAATAATTCTTTGGATTATTGGATTTAAATAATCCTAACTATAAGCTTAAGATTGCTTATAACTCGTATCAGTTTTAAAAAAAAGGGAATAATTTCATATATCTCCTAAAAACTAAACTAATATCATATTTACCCGACAAAAACCATAATATCAAATAAACCCGTTTTCTTATTCGGTTATTCTTGACAGAACTACCACTCTCTTAGGATTTAGTTTATGAGAGTCTAAAGTGCAACAAGAATAATAAGCGTATAAACTGTATTCAATAGAATTGGTATATATGATATTTTAAAAGTTTTAAACAGGCATATTCAATTTTATTTTATTTAATTTTTTTTGTTTGGTTGAGAAAATATGATTTTATTGCAGATTTTTTGAGGCATATATGAAATTGCCCCTATAACAAATGCGATAAGCATATAAGCTGCTAACCGGACATCCTAATTTGTATAACAGTAAAATTGTTCGAAAAAACATCTCTTGACAGTCCTAAAATATAAAATGGACTACCTTTTCATGACAAAGAATAGCACATTGTAGTTGCAGTACTAAACTTTACCAAATTAACATAAAAAATCAATCAAAATGTGCTTTCTAACACAACACAAATATCATCAACCAATCACTAATTCTCCAAAATGCAAACTTATTCAACAATAACAACAACCAACAGATCTAAGGCTTCGAGTCTTGACTGGGCTAAGTGGAGAGCTTTTGATGTGTCATTGTTTATGTTTGTTTGTTGTTTCTGTCGGTGGCCTGTGCTAGTGCCTTGCTAGCGGGTTGTTTTTAATAAAAGTCCCAGTTCAAAAAAAAAAAAAAGCACCACAAAATAATATCCTAAATTTTCTGTTCTAGTCCCTAAACAAAAATCCAGCTACATAACACAGCACCTTTAATTTTTGTTACTATGTTTTTTCAGAGCATGGACACTCAATAAAAGGAATGTACTAATATTTCCATAAATAACATAACATTCATTACAACAAGTACAGAAGTACAAAAAGTAAAATATAAATCAAACCAAAGTAAATCCAATAACTATTTCATATTTTCATCTCTATAATTAAACTAAAAACTATCTTTTCTCTCATTTTCAATTAAAAAAAATCTTTTTTATACTTTTATTATTACCTTTTCTTCTCATCCACTCATAGTCACAACCACTTTCAAAAGGTATTAAAAAGTTACAGAGGGTAAACAGTGTCCTACCAGATATAAAGGTGAACAATAATTTTTCTTTATCCTCTACTCACAACCACTTATGAAACTACGGGGAACTCACCTACAAATATATGTAGAATATGATGTTAATGCTCTAACCTACTCCTAAATATTTCCACTTTTTGGTAATCTTTTTTTAAACAACAAACTAACCTAATCCTAAATACTTCAGTTCCCGTTTTTTAACGACAAACTAACCTACTCCCAAATACTAGAGTTCCCGGTAATTTTCTTTCAACGACAAACTAACTTACTCCTAAATACTTCAGTTTCCGGTAATCTTTTTTTGTTCTTTTTTCATAATAATAAACTAACCTCCTATCAAATAATTCAATTCCCATTTTTTTAAAACAGTAAACTAACCTACTCTTAAATACTTCAGTAGTTTCTGGTAATCCGTTTTTATCGACAAAATAACATACCCTTAATATTTAAGTTTCAAGTAATCTTTTACCAAAGACAAACTAATCTACTCCTAAATACTTGGATTAAATTAAACAAAATAATTTACCTCAACTCCATATTTGATGGCAACACCAGCAAGCGTATCGAATTTGGTAACAATATGCTCAATATGCCCCAAACCACCACCACCATCATCGGATGAAGTCACCGACAAAGACTCATCGGATAACATCTCTGAATTGGACTGTGATCCCATCACCAAACAAACGTCGATCTAACCGTTGATTTCGATAACTATGATCACCATCGAATGGAATGAAACCCACCAAGGACAATTAATATGTTTCACATTATAATAAGAATTGTTGATTAATAATAATAATAATAATAATAATAATAATAAGGAAGATAAATAAAAGGTGAGGAAGAAAGAGAAGAGAGAATTGTTGTGGGTTGTAGATCTGATGTATGTGTTGTTGTGAAGTGAGTTTTATTTGTTTTTATTAATAATAATTAATGTAAGAAGTATGAAAGAAACAAAACGTGTTTGAGAAAAAGTGATGCAATCGGAAAGAATGAGAGGTCATAGATGCTTTGCCTTCAATTCAGCCACATTCGATGTTGTTGCTCAAACTATCTACTTATGTTATGGTTAAAAAAATAAAGAGAAAATTGCAGTTTTCGTCCCTGTAGTTTGCCTGAACTAACAGGTTCAACCCAGCCTTAACACCCTGAGTCCCTGTGGTTTGGTTTGCTAACACTTTACGTCCCTCAAGCTAACGTCCGTCTCTCTGCCGTTACATCACCCTCACGTGCAGCTCACGAGAGGGGTAATATGGTCATTTAAACTCGAAAATGGAGGGCATTTTGGTCATTTCACCCTTTGAAAAAATGAACGTTATAATTTGAAGAAGAATGCTTCTTCTTCCCCAAATCCACTTCAAAACCCTAATTTGAAATCCAATGTTTTACTGCAATTCGAGATCAACAATGTCCAATTGCTAGGTCAAATTATCATCTACGAAATGAAATATGGAGTGACGTTCCTCCAATTTGTAGATTTGTGGCTGAAACATACGTAACACATGAAGTGAAACTGGATTGATGTTCATGAACTGAAACTGTTGTCATTTATCATTGAAATAAATATGATGTTGTATTTTTGTGTTAATCTTTGTTCATATTTTGTTAATGTAGGTGTATGCATTCAACATTGTAATAAATTTGAATTGGAATGTTCTTTTCTTTTGTGTTTTTTGTTAATGTTGAGTGTTTGGTTTTTAGTCTTTTCTTTTTTGTGTTTTTTGGATCCATCGTATTAATTGGATTGTATGGTCATTTGGTGCTTTTTTGTTATCTATTTATAGTGAATATAACCGTTAAACAGGGCAATATGACCGTTAGAAATGACAATCAATTGATGATCACACTGACCGTTATACAGGGCAATTTGCATACTGACCCATTTGACTTAAATTACTCAAAGCATTCATGAAACAAACCTATGATCATACTGACCCATTTGACTTAAATAAGTCAAACCATTCATGAAACTAACCATGATCATTCAAGATGCACAAGTGACCCATTTGACAACCATATACAAACTGCATTGACTAACAAACTGCATTATGACCCTGTAATAAATTTGAATTGGAATTGACCCTGGAATGCATACACCTGCATTGACAACCATGAACAAAGTATAACAAAATATGAACAAGTGACCCATGAGTGATTCACTAACATCATGACCCTGCACAACCTTAACCATGACTGCATTGACTAACAAACTGCATTTACATGTTCATTAACCTTGACCCATTTGACATCATGACCCTGCACAACCTTAACTATTACTGCATTGACTAACAAACTGCATTGACATGTTCATTAACCTTGACCCATTTGACATCATGACCCTGCACAACCTTAACCATGACTGCATTGACTAACAAACTGCATTGACATGTTCATTAACCTTGACCCATTTGACATCATGACCTTGCACAACCTTAACTATGACTGCATTGACTAACAAACTGCATTGACATGTTCATTAACCTTCACCCATTTGACATCATGACCCTGCACAACCTTAACCATGACTGCATTGACATGTTCATTAACCTTGACCCATTTGACATCATGACCCTGCACAACCTTAACCATGACTGCATTAACTAACAAACTGCATTGACATGTTCATTAACCTTGACCCATCCCTGCACTACCTTAACCATGACTGATTCACTAACATCATGACCCTGCACAAACCATTAACATAAGCTGCACCAACCCTGACCCTGACCCTGACCCATTAACAACCTGCTCAAACCAAAATACCCTGATCCATTAACAACCTGCTCAAACCAAAATACACTGACCCATTATCAACCAAAATACCTTGAGCCATTCAACTTGCACAAAATGACCAACATAACCTGACCCATTAACAACCTGCACAAACCATCATCCATTAAACATCATCCATAACATTAAACAAACTGACCCATTAACATTCATTCATCCATAACCTATGATCAAACTGACCCATTAACAGTGAATGGTCCAACATCATCAATAACTGCATTTGACATGTTCACTAACCATATGACTCATTCATAATAATATTAACATACATTCATCCACAATAACAATAACATTAACATTCATTCATCCATTATATTCATTTCATTACCAAAATATTCATTACATAATATTCATTCTTCATCTACATCAAAACATGACTTTTAATGAGTTTGATTACAAAAAACATCAACCAAACCTTAAACCATCACTGCACAACCACTAAAAAACATCCAAGATCATAACAAACCCTAGAACTTCACATACCCTACACCTTCACATACCCTAGACCTACTTCATAAGATAATACATCACACAAAACATCAAAACAAATCCTAGAGCGACTTTCAGCATCTTGTTTTCAATCCGTGTTTTCTGCAACACTCGATCAGCTTCTGATTTCATGGCACACATTCTTCTGACATTGTCTTCATGGTTTCGTATGGTGGCCAACAGAGCAGGTATCAACACAATCGAGTTTGTACAAGTAGGGGGTCCATCCAGTCAACGAAACCACAACCTGCAGTGCAGCGATGATATCTACGTCCTGGATTCTCATTCGTCCATGAAATTCTGAGGTCTGTTGTTGCTCCACACCTGCACATCACCATTGTTGTTTGGATTGAAGGTTGAGAGTGATTGTTTGATGAAGAACGATTGAAGGTGAAGTTAGGGTTGATGATTATGGGGTTAAATAGCGAGGGAAAGTTAATTACACAGATATTTTCGTTTAGATATTTTTTTTAATCTACGGGTGAAATGACCAAAATGCCCTTCATTTTCGAGTTGAAATGACCATAGTACCCCTCACGTGAGCTGCACGTGAGGGTGATGTAACGGCAGAGAGACGGACGTTAGCTTGAGGGACTTAAAGTGTTAGAAAACCAAACCACAGATACTCAGGGTGTTAAGGCTGGGTTGAACCTGTTAGTTTAGGCAAACCACAGGGACGAAAACTGCAATTTTCTCAAAAATAAAAGAGTAAATTACCAAAACCGTCCTTATGGTTTGGGCCAATATGCTACTTCAGCCAAATCTTTTAAAAAGTGCATGAACACTCCTTGATCTTTCAAAAAATATGTCAATACAGTTCAACGACTTAACCCAGTTAACTTTTCTTCGTTAAGTCAGAGGCATTTTTGTCCAGTCACTTAAAATTTTAAAACCCAGTTAACCTAGATAACTCTTGTCCCCCTTTATAAACCTTTTAACCCTAATTGTTCGTTTTTTATGTCATAATCCTCCTTCTTCTTTCATCTTCCTCCAAAATCCACATTCCTCTGCAATTCTTGCTCTCCCCTGTTGTCACGTTGATCATGGACGACGACGAAGGGTGGCGTTTGAGGAAAGACGGTGCAGAATTTGATCATGACTCCAAATATGGTGAATACAACAGTTTTCGTCTCTGTTGTTGTCTTAGTAACTCAAACTATTGACTCTGTTTCTATGATTATACAGGTTCAAGCAAAGAGAAGTTTTCGATTAAGCTTTATCATGCTGGTGAGTTTAGTGATCCTCATGTAGCTATGATGTATCTAAACGCCAAAGCAGGGCCGGCCTTGGGGGTGGGCGAGCCGTTCTCCAAGGGGCCAAAATTTGTTTTATATATATGCAATGGTGGACAGTTTATCTTTTATGGTCTGTGCATTACAAAGTTGCAAGAAGATGAGATTATTAGGTAAAGAAAGAAAGAAGAATGAAGATGTAGGTGAAAGAAAGATGAATGGGCAAATGGTAAATATTAAAATGAGTTAGGGTATTTTGGTAATTTAGCTTCTAAAAGAAGTCTACAAACTAAAGTCTGAAGTAAGAAGTTGTGATGTCGATTTAATAATTATAATTTAAATTAATTTTTTTATCTATTTTCACTAGCATACTAATTTAAACTTCAAAGTATCTAGATTTTTAATTTTGCTTGTTATTTTACTTGATTTATTATTTCAAAAAACTATCATATATGTATATCGATCCTCCAAATAAAACTTTTTGGCTACGTCGCTACTTTGAAGTGCATACTCATTAGCTTTGAAAAATATTATCTCGACTTAGTTTTTTATGTGTAAGAACTATAACTTTAATTTTAATATTTTCGGCTCCCACAATTTACATGTTTAAGTTTTGTCACTAATGTTTAAAAAATATGAAAACAAAAAACTTATTAGATACTCTTTAAAAATGTAGAACTTTAAAACGTATTGTGCATTGATGATTTATCTACAATCTTATAAAATACATTGGGCTCAAATCGATCTTTAGTTAATAATTCAATATTCAATCATCTAATTATCTAATCTAAATCTAAATAATAATATAACAAAAAAAAAACTTAAAAATAATTATTGTTATAATGTTAATCGCTATTTAAAAAAAATGCTAGGAAAGCTTTACGAATCATCGATTAGCTATTACGGTATGTCATTCTAATACTATAGTTTTGTTATGCATATTGTTAAAACGTTAATCATCGTATAAAAAATTATTTCTTTTATATAATTCATTGGGCCCTAGGAGCCTTTCTTTTCGACTTGGCCGAGGCACTTGAATTCTTAGGACCGGCTCTGACGCCAAGGTTAACTACATTGACCATGTGCACTCTGATTGGTTTGTTGTGGTAACTTTGTATGACTTTTTGTCTGAACTAGGATACTTAGAAAGTGATGAAGTTAGGTTTTTTTATAGGCAGCTAGGAGAAAGTCTAGATACTGGTTTAAGACCAATCCTATTTGATACACAAGTCTTAGAACTACTCAAACTAGTTGAGACTGAGAAGCTAATTGAGGTACATCTTGAACATATATTCCCAGACTATGAAACTTTAAAAAACAGAAAGGTTTATGAAGTTGTTAATAAGTCTGATGAGGAAGAATTCTCATATCAGACAGATTTGGATTTGTGGGAATGTACTGATAGTGAAGACAGTGCTTATAAGCCTGATAGGGATGTGGACAATCAATCATCTGATAGTGAGGATAGTGCTGATGCAAACACTAGGAAGAAAAAGAAAAATATGGAGATTGTAAAGAATGATGATGATGAGGACTCTGAATTTATTGTAGACGAGGACAATTTAGTAGAGGATTATGAGGTTGATATGGAAAACTACAAGGCTGCAGTAGACCCAGATGGTAGTGATGGTGAAGAATCAGAGGATGGAATGGAAGATGAGGTTGAAGTAGATTTAGATGACTTTGACAGTTTGAGTGATGAGGATGAGCCTAAGTTGCATAAGTCACTAGGTGGAACAGGAAACAGAAGAGGAGAAGCAGATCAAAGAATGATGACTGTTCCTTTTATCTTACTCAAACATTTACTTCTAGAGCTGTTATGAAGAAGATGTTGAAGGGCTATGCTGTGGAAACCAGGAGGCAGCTGAGAATAGTGAAGAATGATAAGCATAGGTTCAGGGTTGTTTGCCAGGGTATTAATCCACAACTTGGTGGTAGTTGTGCCACTAATGCAGATAAGTCAAAGTGGGGGGGGGGGGCATTTCTGTAAACCCACCCAAAATAGTTTAAAAAAAGGAGAGGCAGAACCCTCCACCTCAAAACCAAAAAAACCTAGAAAGAAATACCCCCACCCACCTTTCCTTTACTCTTCTCATCTCCTATAGTCATGTACTTGGGGCTTGGGTTGTGAAGACCTTAGTCACAAATCATTCTTGTCTTCAATGTCGGGGTGTTAGATTGTGCACAGTTTCTTGGTTGGCTCAGGAGATAGAGCATGTTTTCCAGGCAAGTCCAAACATAACAGTTCATGCTTTAATTGATATTGTTCAGAAGAATAGACAGGTTCAGGTGAACAGAAACCAGATATTTAGGGCAAAAGTGAAAGCAACTGAAAAAATGGTAGGTTGTTATAGGACTCAGAATGAGAAGCTTATAGATTATTGTGAGGAGTTAATGAGATCTAACCCTGGAACATCAATCAAAATTGATGTAGAGAGAGTATACAATCCAGATAGCCCTACAAGGAAGTTTAGAAGAATTTACATTTGTCTAGGTGGTCTGAAAGAAGGGTGGAGGTTATGTGGTAGAGAAATCCTGGGTTTGGATGGTTGTTTCATGAAGGGACCCTTCCCTGGACATATTTTAACTGCTGTGGGTGTGGATGGTAACAATGGAATTTGTCCAGTGGCTTATGCATTCGTGGAAGCAGAAACAATGGAGACTTGGAGTTGGTTCTTGGTGAACCTGGGAGATGATTTGGACATTGGTCCCAATTCAGATTTCACTTTTATAAATGACAGGCAGAAGGTAACTTTCATTCTTGTTTCCTTATTATCTTGTTCATGCTAACTGATTCAATGATGATTTGCCATATGTATTTGTGCAGGGTATCATACCAGCTATCTCTAGGCTATTCCCAAAGGCAGAACATAGGTACTATCTTAAGCATATCCATGAGAACATGAAACCTAAATGGAGGGGACAAGTGTTCAAGGAGTTGCTATGGAGTTGTTCAAGTGTGACCACATCAATAGGCTGGGAGAAGGCTATGAATGCAGTAGCCAAAACTGATAAAACATTGCATGATTGGCTAAAACAGATCCCACCAAAACACTGGTCAAGATCTCACTTTAATGGTATGATTCATCTTATTTATGTTTCATGTGCTTAGAATGTATGTTAGGAAAACTGAAATATAGTATGTCCTTGAATGATAATGCATGCAGGAAGGCCAAAGTGTGATATGATGTTGAATAATATATGTGAAGTATTCAACAAGCATATCATTGGTGGTAGGGACAAACCAATCATAACTTTCCTTGATTATATAAGGGAGTACCTTATGAAGAAGATTGTGGTTGTTAAGAAGTTGATTGCAAAGACTGATGGCCCTTTAACACCTGTTGTAACCAAGACTTTTGAGAAGATAAAAATTGAGGCATCACAATACAATGTGATCTGGACAGGTATGTTTCCTATACTCATTTGACATGATCTTTAATGCTGCTGGAAACCATTTTGACTATTCATGTTTTATACAGGTGGATCTAGGCACCAAGTTACATGTTATGCTACACATGACCAGAGGGCTTGTTAGACTTGATGAAAAGAGTTGCTCTTATAGGAAGTGGGACCTGACTGTTATGCCATGCAAGCCTGCAGTGGCTGCCATATGGTGTTATGTAGAGCATGGAGGTGATGGCATACCTGAGAGGTGGGTTGATGAGGTTTACTGGTTGGAAACCTGGAAGAGAGTGTATGAATGTACCATTAATCCAATCAATGGTATTGATTTGTGGCCAGAATCAAGATGCCCAACCACCCTAACCCTACCAAAGCATCACAAGCAACCAGGCAGGCCAAAAAAGGCAAGAAAGAGATATGCAGAAGAAATGGCTGAGTCTAGTCAAGCTATCCAGATTGATAATACTTCTCAGTCTGCCATGCCAACCATTCTAGACAGGGGTAAATTGCCAAGAAAAGGTCAGACAGTGACCTGTCTTCTCTGCAAGCAGAAGGGGCATAACAGGAGGTCATGCAAGCTGAAGAAGACTTCCCAGGTTGGCAGTGGTAGTGGCAGTTGTGATGGTGGTGGCAATGGCACTCAGGATGGTGGATCACAAGTGGTTGATTAGTAGGCTATGTTGGTTGTGTCATGAAATTTGAACAATATTATGTTTATGTTTATATATTTTGGTTGCGACTTGACTTTGGATGTGTGTTGACTTTAGGAACTTATGGGTCTTGGTTGACTTATTTATGACCATTATGGTCAAATTTTGACTGGTACGAATGTCTATGTTATGTTGTTTTCTGTTGCTGTCACTAAATGTATCTTGTTCAGTAAATTTAGAATAAGATGTTGACTTTTGCAGTTGACCCATGACCCATTTGGAAAACTTGACAACTGTTGCACATTTCAGTAGGGTTATGTTGTTTTCTTGGTTGACTGCTGCACCTTTAGTTGAGTTATTTATGACCATTGGTTGACTGCTGCACCATGACCCATTTGAACTGCACATTTCATGACCCATTTGAAGAATACTACACATTTCAAAACTGCATGCCCCAGTTTAACAATACTACAAACCTGCATGACCCATTTGAACAATACTACACATTTACAACAGCTACCAAATGTTTGCAAAACTGCACATTTCATGACCCATTTGAAGAATACAAACCTGCATGACCCATTTGTTTAACTTCACAGGATGCATTATAATGTTTAACTGATACATGAAACTGATACATAACAAATAGATAAAAACAATTGCTTTGAAACAACAAACGTTCATTCATTAATTCATGAGTGAAATTGATACATGAGAATTTCATAACAAATACAACCATAACTACATACTATTTGACCCACTTGACTGTTCTGACCCAAATAACACAAAATAAAAATGATTAACACCCAAGTTCCACCCAAATACATCTTCAATCTTCTCTTAGACTGTGTCAATCTTGCCTTTTCGACAGACAAGTTTGAAAGGGCCACCTCATGCTTACATTGATGATCCACCCAAGCAACGAAGCCACAACCACCTCCCTATCAGCACACATTCGTTAGAAATTGAAAAATTAACTTAAACTTTTCAATTTGAAAATTTACCCTTCGATTACAACAATAGAACTGTCGGTCAGGGTTTATTGATGTCCACTAAGTCTTGATAACAGTTCCAACACCACATGAGCAAACAACCATCTTGATTACAGATCGAATTGGGAGGGAACAAGGATTTGGATCGTTGGTTTTGAACAATTCGGGTTTATAATGATTTGGGGAAAAACCAGGGTTTATAAAGGGGGACAAGAGTTACCTGGGTTTTTAAAATTTTAAGTGACTGGACGAAAATGCCCCTGACTTAATGAAGAAAAGTTAACTAGGTTAAGTCGTTGGACTGTATTGACATATTTTTTTGAAAGATCAAGGAGTGTTCATGCAATTTTTAAAAGATTAGGCTGGAGTGACATATTGGCCCAAACCACAGGGACGGTTTTGGTAATTTACTAAAAAAAGGAGTTAACTTCTATTTTTCTTAGTATGTTTAACAGTCTTAATGGTTGTGTTTTAATAGTTAGAAAATAACCAAAATACTTTTTAAGATTTTTCGTTGCTTCGTGACTTTAACTCAGTATAAATTTTCAGTTAAAAGTATTTTTTTTACTCTGTTCTTCAACAATCTTTTGATCCACTTTACTTTTGTTTTTAGTTTGTTTGGTTAACTAGGGATGTGTTGATGATAAATGATCTTTTAAGGGTTTAGGTATGGATATGGATATGAGATTATATGATATTGCACCTGTTACGTGAAATCATATGTTTGTTTATATCATATACCCAAATATTGTAAGTCTTATTATTATTTTCTCTTCAACAATATCTAATAATTCTTTCGTATATTATCTTGACTAGCTTTTATCCCGGGAGTGTCCCGGGGTTGAAATATCTAATATAACATAATAAAATATCTAATATGTCAACATAATTAATGCTTCGCCAATACATGATTAATGAATAATAATAATATTATTATTATTTATTTTAAACAAATTAGTCGTTTTTTTCCCCGTTTTTTATATAGCACTATGGTACTCGTTGGAAAGATAATAAAACGCTCATTAATTTGGTGTAATTTTTTTCTTTAAAAAATCTCGTATATAAAAGATATTAACGTTTAAAAATTATGGGAGAAAACATGAGAGAGAAAAATTTAAATTTGTTTTTAATTCATTTTTTCCTAAAATAACTCAATCTCTACCCCACAAAAATAGTTTTTTTTCTCCGTTTTTTATATAGCACTATGGTACTCGTTGGAAAGATAATAAAACGCTCGTTAATTTGGTGTAATTTTTTTCTTTAAAAAATCTCCGTATATAAAAGATATTAACGTTTAAAAGTTATGGGAGGAAACATTAGAGAGAATTTAATTTTATTTTTAAATTCTTATCTTTTCCTAAAATAATTATAATATATATATAGATTTATTAAAAAAACTTAAAAATTAAAAAATCCTACAGGCACATTCAAGGAGGGGTTGAGGCCTCCATTGAATGCCACATCATCAAAGTTCAATTATTTTATTATAAGTTATAGATTATAGATTATAGATTATAGATTACGTGGAAACATGATTTTATTGTATATTTTTAGAGGTTTATATGAAAATTAGACCGGTAAGAAAAAACAAATGTACATGAAAATCCCAACAACCACTTTTTTTCTTTAACAAACTAATTGTATAGTCGATTCACATATGTGCTTGATACTCGGTGAATAATTTTTTTTTGAACGGCAAATTTCTTCTCCTTGTGAGACTTGAACCCATAACCTCCCCCTTAGGTGTTCCTAGAAGCTTTGCTTCTACCATTGGGCCACCAACCCCAATGGCCGGTGAATAATTACTTGAATGGTATTGGACTAGGTATGAAACGTAGTTGCATAACCACTCCTAAAGATTCAAGTGCTATGTACTTTTTTTTTTTTTTTACAGAAGTGCATTATTTTAAAATTAAATTGACTTAAACGCCTCTATATAAATGAACTTCTATAGGAGGTTAATATCATAAGTTTTCCATTAATTTGTAATAGAATGTAAAATAGATATCAGTGAGCCTTTTGGTTGAGCGGTAGCTCTATAATTTATCAAATGCGAGGTTAGTCTCGCATTGTGTCACTGGTTTTCTTATTTGTAGGTTTTCTTCTAGATGGGTGAGCCATGTCATCACGTTTTGTTCTTCGAACATAATGGTGATCCATTTGCATATAATACCTATAAAGAGCTCAAATAAAGTGTCGTTATAAAATAACAGTACATAAAGGCTATACACGATTTATAAAAATGGATTGTGGGAAATGGTTTATTGATAGTATTGGTAAATTGTCGTGACAAATAATTTTAATGATAATAGGTATGTTTGGCAAAACTAGCTGGAGGCTGGTAGCTGATAGCTGCAAGCTGTTAGCTGGAAGCTGGTAGCTGGAAGCTTTTTAAATATATTTTGGTGTTTGGCAAAGTACCTGGAGCTTTTAATAAAATGTACAAAATGACCAAAATGGACATAATTAAAAGGTTGTAAAGAAGGTTTTTATTTTATTTTTAAAATAGAATGGGTATTTGTGTCATTTACTAATTAAAAGCTTGTAGCTAGTAGAGCTTTTTCTTAAAAGCTACTACTAGTAGATTTTCACTATAGAGCTTTTTCTCCAACCTAAAAGCTTCTAGCTCCTTCAACCAAACAAGACTTTTTATTGAGTATGAGCTTTTTCTTAAAAGCTTGAACTTGAAGCTCCTAAAAGCTCTTAAAAGCTCCTTGCCAAACATACCCTAAATCTAAATGTGGAGATATAAGAGTCCTTCAAAATATAAACAGTGGAAGGGTATATTCTCATGTTATTGTTTTATTGTTAATAAGGCATTAATAATGTATAGCATTTAACTATGGCTACAACATTGTTAGTTGAATAACAACTACCGTAACTATAAGGCTAAAAGCCTAAACCGTATGTAGCTTGGGAGGGGGGTTGGGGAGCGGGAGTCCAACGTATCTTTGGCACCAACGGGGTACACCACTCCCTCTCTCGACAATATGTGAGTGTGAGTTCTGTGAATTTCACCTTCTTCCACGATCTTCTTTCTCACTCTCTCTTCATTCTCGGTTTCTCTCTTGTTTGTGGATCGGTGTGAAGGGGAACACAATTCTCTTTGGTGGGAATAAAGGGGAAGATGATGAGGTGTATCTGATGTGAAGGGTGAGTGAATGAGTGTACTGGACAACCATATCGTTTAACCTAACTATAAACACACATGCACGTTACATATTTTAATATATAGATAAAGAAAGGTTGGATGTTTTATATTAAAGTGTTTCGATTGTAAGCTTTATGAACACATTATAGTTCTTGTATTCACCATACTCCATTTTTACATTTAGCTCATTCCTTTGTAAATACATATATAGTGTATTCACTAATGGATGGAACATATGTTTATGTTAATTACGAAAATGCCATTGTGTTCATATAGCATCTATGAATAATATACATCGCCATTCGCCACATCGGTGTTTATTTGTATGCACGAAAACACCAAGGTAAGAAAAAAGTTAGTTTCTAGTGTTTAGTCAAATGACAAGATCACTTACTCTATATCATATTGTCATATACATGACTTAAAGATACTATTTTATTAAATGGGGTTTGTATGTATTAAAATGGTAATATCGACATATATCAAAGTTAACTAAATATGAGTAATGCCCCGGGATGTGTTTGGTAGTCCTACCATCATTCGGATGATGACCTACAACAATTAATAAGACTGTCGGTTTATTAAAACCCCCTTGATATATGTTTGATAAAAGACATATGGCAACCTATAGATGCCGATACGTTGTGTGTTGTTAAAAGATGAATGATAGTCCTCGTGCAATAATACTACCACACAAACATGGGAGATCTATGCATAGTCATCCCAGGTCCACGCATGCTGGATTACCTTAACAATAGTTGTTAACGAGGGAAGTTTGTTGGAAAAGTGGCGTATAATATGCTTTTTAACTGATTTTGGATATGAATGGTTACATTTGTCTATAGTTAATACAATTATAAATGAATAGGTCTGTGGTCTTCTTGAATAAAACCTCGTAATAAGTTAAGCTTTGTCCACAATAGAACAAAGATGAATGATATGTAACATTCAAAGTGGCGTTAAAATAAAATTGTGTGAGATATTGGGTTGGAACTTGTCTCACGTAAAAGGATTTATAAATCGTGAAGTGGTTTATAATAAGAACCCAAGTTCTTGGTAACAAAATATATTGTTTTTACTCCAACTCTTCTGTATGTATTGGGGGTGCATAACTTGGTTCGACTGACCTAAAATCTTTGGGACAGTCAACAGTGCACGCTCTCGGTATGCAAGCATGAAAGCAGAACCAAAATCCTTAGTCTCTTGTAGCCAATGTGAGGCATTTCTCACAATACATACGGCTCTGACTTTTGAACATAAATTCTCAATCATTAGTTTTTTCATGTTGTTCTTAATTTGTTTTTATTTATAAAGTTAACACCAAGCAGTAGCACACAATGAATGTCAAAGGGTAACCGATTAGGACATAAAGGGTTGTATAGATACAGTCTCTATTAAATTTTAGTTTTAATAAACTTAAATAAAAACCCCAAACAATTCATGTGAGCATAATAAATATTGTGAAAACTGTGAACAATTATACATTTATACCGTATGAATTTTGTGTGAGGGACCATAACGGCATAAGCTATCACGATATTGACATTGGCACATTCTAATAAATTCTAAATTACATTTTTGTCCTTTAGGCACATGACTTCATTAAGTATGTATCTCTAAATTCTAATAATGTATCAAGTGTATAAATATTAGTTAAAAGGTGTATTGTTTTATCATTTTCAAAATACCCGAAAACTTGTAAGTAAATGTATTTTTTATGAAAAAAAGGTTTTGTCTAGTTTGACACCCCTAACGTCTATTTCGACATCAATACGCCTAGTATAGGTTATACAGGGCATATAGCCTTCTTTAATTTCCAAGAAAAAGTAATATGTCAGATTTTGTCCGAACCAATATGCATCGTATTGAGCTGTGTGAGGCGTATTGATGTGTTTTTTTTTTTTGCAAACTTTTTACTTTTTATACAATATTTAATTGTTAACAAAATTTAATAAATATTTTATTATTTATTAAATTAAAAATATTTTTTTAAAACCTTATCGTGTAGTATAAATTTTGTATCGTAACATATCATGTAGTATTGTATAGTCTATAATAGTATAGTTCCAGTATATGTATCAAGTAGTACAATAAATAGAGGAGTTTGTGTCCCACAAAGAAACTTTGGTGGAAATTTTTAATACATCCCACTATTGATGGTGTTGGCTAATTTAAGTAAATTATAAAATAATTTGTATGTAACAAAAATTGGTATTTTATAAAAGAATATTAGAACGAAGAAAATTACTTTTTGTTAATTTTATGATTTTAAAGTTACTTTATCATATTTAATTAAATTTAAAAGCATAAATAAGCCAAAACAAAAAACCAAAAGAAAAACTCTAATACGCCTCATATAGCTCTATAATTCTATATGAGGCGTATTAGGGTTAAAATATTCCCCATATCACCCTGCCTGCTACATATTACCCTGGTATGTGGCTCTTGATACGCCTCATTGAGTAACTATAAGTTGTGAAGTGACTCACATCCTTTATCTTTTGAATTATGCAATTGCAACATTCAAACTCTTTTAGCAAATTCATACGGTATGCTGCCATGCTAAATTCACTTCTTTAGTGCAACTCTTGAGAGTAGCAACCAAACATGGTCATTCTGACCAGAAATTAACCTTCCTGTCGAACGAACTAAACCTTGAGGACGACAAGGCACTCTACTAATACCTAAACCAGCTCCACCTCGTGTCCCATCTTTGGTGTGACACACATGGATTAGCATTCTAGATGCAAAAACAGAAACTCTGCATTGTACCCATTCTGTCTCTGCCTGAGGACACGGATGATTTCGTTATATATTGTGATGTTTTGTATTCAAATTCCCGCCAGCTGAAAATTCATGAGAAGATCTACACCACTCATGACTTGCAACAGAGGGTTGTTGACATTGCTCTCAAGAGCTGAAGACATTACTTGTACGGTACAAAATGTATCATCTATACCGATCACAAGAGTCTCCAACATATCTTTGATCAAAAGGAGTTGAACATACAATAGCGTCGATGGTTTGAACTTCTAATCGGTCATAATTGTGCCATCAAGAACCACCTGGTAAGCCTAATATTGTAGCAGATGCCTTAAGCAGGAAATAATCTTTTAAACCTCGTAGATCTGATTTCCACAATTCACCAACCATACTGGCTTACCTGACCAGATTCGTTCTGCCCAACAAGAAGCTTTGAAGGAGGAAAACCTTAAAGCTAAAACCATGCACCGTGCTAATAAACCCCTTGAATTTAAAGCCGATGCACTCACTATTTCATGGAATGAATTTGGGTTCCACTTTCTGGTAATCTCAGAGAACTTGTTATAGACAAAGCATACAAGTTCTCCATACTCCCTTCACCCTAGTTTTGATAAGATGTACCATGTTTTGAAGGTGCTTTATTGGTGGCCAAAAAGATGAAATAGCCACCTATGTCAACAAATGTCCAACTTGTGCCTAAGTCAATTTCGAATATCGAAAGCTTTCTGGTATGCTTCAACGACCTGAAATCCCAATGTAGAAGTGGGAACAAATCTCTTTGGATTTATTACTAAACTGCCTCGAACACCTAATGGTTGCGATACCATTTGGTTTATTGTAGACCGTCTGACAGAACCTACACACGTCCTGGTAATCAAGGAAACTGACAAAACCTCGAATTTTAATGCTCGCTTCATATCTCACTTCGGGCATACTTTACAAAAATTCATGGGCAGTCATTTGGATATGATTGTTGCATATCATTCATAAACTAATGGCCAGAGTGAGAAAACAATTCAACACTGTGGGATATATTACGAGTTTGCGTAACTGACATCGGCAATAGTGGGGAAATTCACCTACCCTTAATGGAATCCTTTATAATAACAGTTATCACACTAGCATCAAGGGAGCTTCTTTTGATGTTTTGTACGGACGGAAATGCGAATCACCTATCTGTTGGGATAAGTGGGTGTTAGCCAACTTACCAGCCCTGAACTTACACATGAGACCATAGAGAAAATCATGGAAATTGGTTATTATATGGCGAGAACTCGTGATCATCAAATGAGCTCCCTGGACAAACGTCACAAACTGTTAGAATTCCATGTAGGCGACAAAGTTCTGTTAAAAGGCTCACCTAAGAAAGGTGTCACTTGTTTTGACAAAAAAAGTAAACTTGTGATACGTTGGACCGTTTGAAATCCTGCAGAGCATTGGTCCAGTTACTTACCGACTCGATTTACCTGCTAAGCTTAGTGGCGTTCATTAGGTCTTCCATGGCTCAAACTTGAAGAAGTGTTGGTCTGCTCAGACACTTGTTATTCCTTTAGATGATATTCAAGTCGAGGAACAGTTGTGTTTGCCGAAGGACTCGTTGAAATCTTGGACTGCGAGGTCAAGAGACTTAAACAGGGCAAGAGCCCTACTATAAAGTGAGTTGGAATTCTTGTCAAGGATCAGAATTCACTTGGGAACGCAAAGACCAAATGAAACTCAAGCACCCACATTTATTCCCTGAACCTGAACCCATAATCGAAAACACAAACTGAATTTCAGGGCGAAATTCTTTTCAATTTGGGGATGATGTGACAACCAAAAATTTTAGTGTCTTTTTAACGCTTGCTTCACTGATAGCTTACTGAATTTCGGGACGAAATTCTTTCCAACTTGGGGATGATGTGACACCTTGCATTTTCAGGTTAATACTTTAACTCAACTCTAGTTAACATACATATACGTACGTGACATTATTCTTGACTAGGGTTAGCTAAGGAAGTCTTACAGTACATTGTTACATCACAATAACTCACGTAACGGTAATTCAAAGAATTATCGAAAATACACACGAGTCATGTACCCCGAACGTCGGTGATATATCAAATAAATATATGCATATATGTAACTGAATGATTATTGATGTGAACTGTTATGTTACATGACTTCTTGCTTAATCATTAATCGCTATGTGAATTTTGTGAAATATGTGCAATACGTGAACGTTATATTAAATATTATGTAACATGAATGTCGAGACTCTCGTTTTATGTATTTTAGTGGGAAAAAATATTATTAGTATAATTACTGAGCCTAGGTCCTTTTAACGAGTTCATTTAATAAAGGTCACACCAAAACCACCAATTAGGCCCAATGCCCAACAAAACTCTTTTTAACTTGTTTTAATAAAAAGAAAACAAGAACCCTAATAGACTCTTTGCGTCGTGAGCCTTCTCCAACCCCAAACCCTTGATTTTCAATCTAATTCCGAACATCTATTGATCCTTCCAAGCAATCCAAGTAACTAGGTAGTGTGTAGGATCTCCAATATCAATCAAAAACAAGATTTCTTGTAAAAATAGTAGGTTTTTTTTATGTTTTTCTTATAAGTATTTATATATCTTGTTATATTGAAAACCCTAATATCCAAACTTGTTATTAATCAAAGTGATTATAATATTGATTGTTGGAATGTTCATAGGATGGACGATTTTATTTGATTTATTAATTCAATGGATAACTATGGTTTGAAATGATGGGGAATATGCTATTAACATGATCTTATATGTTTATGATATGATTTGGGTGATTTTATGTGAATAGGGTTTATGCTAGTGATTGTTTCATGATAAAAGTTTTTGGACAAATTTGTTGTTGAATCTTGTGTGAGCCATATCTTGATTTTAATGTGTCCAATTTAGGTCATTCTTGAGTCTAAAATCTCGTATTCAAAACAAGGATTCTAGAAAGTCCAACCATGCATGTTTTGGCCGTGTTTAACTATTCTTTTTAAAATTATAAAACCTGATGACAAAGCTGATTTCGAACAGCAGATCTGGGTCCACTTGTGATAGTCATAACTTGATTTTTACAAAACATTAGAGTCTAAAATTTGGACAGTAGGTGCTCCTATGAATTTTCAAACTTTTCCAAGTGGTCTCTCCTTAAAATATTAAATACACGATTTTTAGTGATTTTCTTTCATAACCTGACTCTAACAGCTCATCTTAAACACCTTATTGTAATGAATAATTTTTCATAAATTCTCATAAAAAAGTGACAACCTAAGAAAATATATGGGAACACTTTGTAAAATTTCTAGAGTCTACTTTGGAGGATGATTATTTTATAAAAATTCGTTTTTGTGCATCAACATCTGCCTACAAAACACAGATTTATCAAACTAATGATAATTGCTTAGATGATTTTCTTGACCCGCATGAAGCATATTTGTTATTAAACATAGTAAATGGTTGTTAATGGAGATGTTAGTTATTGGAGTGACAACTTTGCATGATGAATATATTACATAATCTTACTGTGTTTTTATGAAAGTGACACTCTAATTGGTAGACTACTTGGCAACTATGAACTAACGTGAACATTGTATGATGATTTGAATGACATGGAAGTTTAATGGTCACCAACGGGTCTTTGGGTCAACTTGTTGTATGTTGTTACACTGAACACTAAACACTTTGATCATTAAGAGTTGTTGAATAAAAGGATTTTGTTGAAATTGCGTGGAAGTAAACTTATAGAGTAAAAGGGAGTCGTTAGCGGGTCACCTATTTACTTGTTTGGATTATATCTCAATGCAACCTAAGGTGAGTTTCACTACTTTTCTTAAAGGCATGCATCCCATGAGGGACTACTTGGATTCATGGAAGGAATCTGCTTTACTTAGAATACTTTAGTCTAAATTTCATGTCCATAGTTTAACCAAACTACCTCTATCATTGAAAGTCCTTACTCTTATACCGAATCAATTGTCAGGGGCAAACGGGGTATTGATAGCCCTATTAGGTTGTGAGAAACCTCACACCGTGCTGGGAGCTTGGCGTGAACTTTTGACTTTAACTTATCACCATTGTTGATAGACAATGGTGGAAGGCACAAACTCATTTCAGTAAGTTTTCGGTACCACGTGTTAGTTGCTTAGTAGTGGGTTAGCTACCCATGACACGTGTTTAAAAATTTTGCATTCTGCTCTAACTTGTGAACTCGCCAGCTTTATGTTGACACACTTAGCATGCTTTTGCAGGTCGCTAGATACAGCATGTGCTAGGACATGCATTCATAGAGTCTATTGTTTTGAACATTAAACTATTATCTATTTCAGTTTTTACATTTTCAAAGTTTTTTGAGCATGGTTGTTTGCGCGAAACTTAGAAAGTTAACTTTATTTAACGCTTCCACAGTACTTTGGTAATTTTTCAGAAACAATATTTTTGGTTTTAAAATGAGCCAAATGGTTTTAAACATTTATAGTCGTTCCATGTAACTAATGGCAAGGAAAATCCTGGTTTGTCATACGCCTCGCGGTAAAACCCCACAGTGGATTTTAAGGGTGTGACAATAAGGTTCTGGAATAGAAACCTTAAGCAAACAAGCATCAAACTCATCACAAAATGCTTCTAAGGGACTAGTTTGTGAGAGAGATATTAAGGTTCCCATAGCATCCTCAAACAAGGTTTCTAAAAATCTGTTTACAATGGACTTAGAAAATAATCTTTCCATTTAACTTCTGTTATGGGAACTGCTTTGTTATTAGGAAAGATTGATACCATTTTACTGCCTTACCTTCTAAATGTATGGCTGCATATCTTACCTTCAAATTTTCTTCTGTGTGACCTACATTAAAAAATGTTCACACTTGAAAATCCAATCATCCACTTCATTGCCATCGAACTTTGGAAAGTCTATCTTCCTAAACCTACGTAGACAGTCTGATCTTGTGACTGTACCATTAACCAACTGATTATTATCTCCGGTTACATCATTAATTGACCCCTTATTCATCTTTGACAAGATAGCTTGTAAGATGGCATTAATGGTTTCAATGGACATCTCTGTCTTTTGCATGAAGGCATCAACCTTCAATAGAGTCATCGAATGTTCTTCCACTATTTTCTCCATTATTGTCTTCTCGAGATCAGATTTGTTGCGAGTCGTCATTCTTATTTAATCTTGGATAGAAACAGGCTCATTATGATGAAAAATTGGGTGTTTTTGGTTGAATTGCAGGTTTTTACGTAGAATGTTGTGGTTTATGATGGTTGTTACAGGTTAGTTACGGTGGTCAAAGCACCAAAGAGCCGCGACTCTGATACCAGTGATAGAAGAGAAATTGACAGAGAGAGGAAAGTTAGTTATCCAAACTATAATACTTGCTAACACACTCAGTCCCTAACCTATCATAACATATCACAATTAGACCTTAGGCTATTACAACATATCAAATTTTCACAAGACATAGTAAAAGCGAATAGATATCCAGATAATTTATAATACAACTATTGGGATTCCTCGCATTATACAACGGGCTTTTAGTTGGTATCGGTTTAATTCCTTACAATATTGGTATGATACTCGCACTCAGTATAGCAACAAAAAAAATATGCTGAAGGGAATACTGGCACGTGTTTTACATCGATCAAAAACCATAAACAAGCACTGGTACCGATAATGATGTTCTTTGGACGATTTAGGTTTGGTTCGTCATGATACTATGGTTTACGATAGCAAAAGTTTACATTATTACGAATACAACATAATTTTCAACAAATATTATACCGGAACATTGAGAAAATCCTAAAAATGAATACCAGTACGATATTGTTCGGGCGATATCAGTTCAATTCGTTACTAAAGATAAAAGATTATTAAATTTGACTTGTTCGATTTTGTAAATAACTTTTATTGAAACGTAGACAAAAATAGGAATGTCGCAACGGTGTCAGTATATAAAAAACTAAACCGTAAGGTAGCTTTAATGAAATATATGTTTGTGCTTCAATCATTTATACATTGCTATTCACAACTAAATGTATACATAACTTATTGTAACTTAGATAAAAATAAAATCGTCGTAACAGTATATTCAAAATTTTATAACATTTGATATTATATAATTCGAAGTGTTAATGGCCAAAATCGTCCATGAGGTTTGGCCTACATCAGTCCAAAATCGAAACTTTTTACATCTGGGTCCTTCTGTTTTACATTTTGTTGCCAAATACGTCCCTATTGAAGTTAAAATACTGTGGACATGGATAACTGATGGATACAGAGCTGAGCGTTGCTATCTGCTAATTGACAAAGAGGTATATTGGCAACTTAAAAGGTACCTTCTATTTTTTTTCCTTTATGTTACTTACAGTAGCAGCATCTGCTGCAAATCTTTCACAGGGAGGCGTAATTCAGGCAATAATAAACCCAGGTGATGAAAGACAGATTGAGTTACAGGTTGCCACAACCTCATGCTACTGTATCATTAACTACTTATCCATTACTACCAGATCCTACATAAGTATCCTTCAGCATCCTGCAATGGTCAAGCTGACTAGGGGAACAACTATTACTCAAATACTAGACACCAACTTCCCGGACACCTACTTTGATTTCCTACCACATGAGCGCTTACACGAGCGTATAGCTACCCGGTCACCCCACACAGGTATATATTGCTTCCAAGCACCAAATTATTGATAGTATAAACAACATACCAACATTATTTTTTCTAAACTTTTAGACTACATCTCAAGGTTCCATTGCATTATCACCGACAGGAAAACTCCAACAGGAAAACTCTTATTAAAGTTACAGGTTGAAGACACAAGGTAATCAGCTTTATACATCTACATGTTGCCTATAACAGAAACTTTACCTCAGCTTTCTGTACAGGACGAACTTCACTGAAATAGCTCTTTGGGAGGATGTTACAAAAACCATCAACAGGCAATCACTTAACAACGCACCTTTCCCAGCTATTATAGCAGTAACCTCACTTAAGGTGTCAATACGCAATGACATATATCAGTTGGCTTCTACTCCAGCAACCCACTTATACTTGAACCCTCCTATAGACCTAGCAAAGGAAATCGCCACAAGGTACCAGTGAAAACCGATTTTAAAGAAAATCATGTTCTTTATTTGACACTAAATAAAATAAAATACACATGTCACAGCTTTAAAGACAGGTTCGACGCTGTAACAATTCAAACAAGGAACATGATTACTCTAAAGGATCTGCTGGAACAAAAGAAAACAGAGCATCTACAACAACGATTTGTTTGCAACGCATGGATAACCAACTGGAACGAAAACAAATCATGTTTCTACAGGGGCTGCAAAAAATGCAACAAAAAGTTGGAAAAAAGAGCCGGCATTTGGACTTGTACCAACCACCCAAAAGAAGAGGAATATGCATATGTGTAAGTAAATGATTTATTAACTACTATAAACAAGATAACCGTTGTCTTACTAACCTCAAAATATACTTGCTAAAGGTACTGTATTAGCGAAACACTAACGGATAACACAACAACTGTAACCGCCATACTCTTCGATGTATCGATGGAATCATTTGTTAACACAACATGCAGTGTAATGAAACACCAGTACACTGAGAAAGATAACATACCATACCATACCAGAACCAATACAGGCATTAAAAGGACAACCCAAAGTATTTGAGATTCAGTTCAACAAACAATCGTACGCCCAATCCACACAACTGGTCATCATCCGAATCCTTAAAACATCAATCCCTAACATAGAATAATGTAGGCAGCCAGGTTTTCCACTAAATATGATAGCATACGGTAGCTTTTCCATCATAATACCTACTGTATGATGAACACTTTGTAACCAAACTAACCACAATGATGCAACAGGCCAGCCACAAACACCAACACCATCCACCCCAACAACAGCTCCAATTGATACTCCTCCATCTACCAAAAAAAGATTGCTATCCAGCCTCCAAGGTAATGCTTACATACTTACTTCTACTACCTATTTTATATTTTCGTATATGACGACACCAACATGCTCTAACTGTTTGTCAACTCTAACATGGTTCACCAAAACTTTCATAGATGCAGACAACGAAAACAAGAACAAACGTGTCAGGGAAGACTCTCCATAAACTCCCAACATAAATCAGCCAACAAATACGCCATCTTTTGATAAACCTTTATAAGCGAAGACAGTAACAATGCAACAGCATACTTTTCGAAAGCCGTTTCCCACCTAGGGGATGCGGCAACTAACTTTCCATGCTACTATTGTACAGTTTTTTAAGACAACTATGTAAATAGTGTTATCAAGCTTTTGCTATACTATTATGTGCTAGGAACATAAATTGCCCATCCATCTTTTGCTTTACTAATGTACATCTTTTTGTAGATCCTATCAACCAGAACATGCAACACACTTATGTCAACATCATGTATGTTTTCTGCGACACACCGCACTGCTGCAAATCCACACATAATTATTAACCCCCGCGGCGAAGCGCGGGTAAGCTAGCACTCTAGTTAGACTGGATGGTGTGCTCTCGGCAAGGGGAGTCGGGGAGGTGACGTGGACGTTGTCCCGATCGGGAACACCGCCCCCCGAGATTTTTTCGGTGGTTTCGGTGAAATCTCACCGTTCTCACCGAGTAGAAAAGAAGGAATGTGATTGGTGGATGATTTTGGACCGTTTTCTTTTGACAATTTTGAGGGTTTTTTTTTTAATTCAAACTTTGTATATAAAGAAGATGAAGGTGAGAGATGGGTTGTGGAGGCGGACGGTGGTGAAGGTGGGTTGTAGAGGCGAGCGCAGTGAAGGTGGGTTGTGGAGGCGGAGGTGGTGGGTTGAAGGGGATGAAGGTGGGTTGTGGAGGTGGACGGTGGTGGGTTGAAGGGGATGAAGGTGGGTGAGTTGCAGGTTGGAGGTTGAAGGAGATGAAGGTGGTAGGTTGGAGTCTCTTGTGTGTGTGTGAAAGTTATTTTTTTTAAACACTTAAAAAAATGATAAAATAAAAGATAAAAATAATAAAAAAATGGAAGGGGAAGGGGAACACCATTTCCTTAGTTTGGGGGATGAAAGGGGTAAAATGACGTGACGCTGATGTAGAATTTGAGAGAGTTGGGGGAAAAATGGAGCATACCGTATACTCTTACATTTAAAAAAAAACACAATATAGAAAAGAAAAAGAAAAAAAAAACGAAATTAGTGGTTGGTACGTGGCGTTTAGTGAGTGGCTCCACCGACCATTGAAACGTATGGTGCGTAACAAACCAGAATATTATTATAATAATATAATATTATTATTATATCAAAACGTTTTGTAAAGAGAGATATTTTGAGACAATAAATAATATGATATCAATGTTTTAATTTTAGAACACACACATACATACATTTTGTATGTTATTAGGTTAGGAAATGATTGCGTGCCGACCTTAACTCCACTGTAACAAATGCAGCATAGAAGTCAGTCCACAATAATATTATCATCATCATAATCATCCTGCTACTGCTACAGTACCTAAACGACACCGTTTTCCCCTCTTCAAACCCTTGTTTTTCTCCCTTTTGATTTTAATAATAATAATAATAATAATGGAGAGATCTCATAGTTATGAGCTTAGTAATAATAAGAGCTCTTCCTCAGGTGACCTGTTTCTTTCATATAATAATAAGATTTTACTGTTTGATCGACTATGTATTCAGGGTTTAGTTTTAATATAATATAATTATGGTTTGAATTAATTATATTTAAAAAAAGTGATATAATTGTGTTAGTTTGATATTGTTATCTAAGGTCACCTTTAAATTTTGCTGTTTGCGTTGTTTTAAAGAACGGTGAGGCGACGCGGCTAGAGAAAACGAGTATGAGGCGCGCCTCATGGTGTATTTTTGTATATGTGCCTCGTAGGGCTGAGGCGCTAAGTAAAGGTGTTTTTGATGTGTTGTGTTAATTTCAAACAGTCAGTGTCTTTTTTGTCGTGTTTTTTTTTAAGAATCTGGTGATGAAATTAGTTGGTATTTTATTTATATGAGATATATAATATTTATATTTATTTTTTAATTTCGCCTCATTGCGTGTTTTTAAACTTTGGCTGTTTGATCGAGTTCGAATTTAGGTTTAATTAGGATATAATTCTGGTTGAAATTTGAATGATGTAAAAATTGATAAATTTGTGTTAACTATTAAACATAGATTAACAGTATGATATAGTTATCTAGGGTTTGGTTTAATCTCTTTTTTTTTTTGTATAGATGATAGACTGTTTGATGCTTCACAATATGCTTTCTTCGGTCGACCTGCTATGGACAAGGTTGACTTTGGGTGTCTAGAAGAAGATGGTGATAATAATCCTTTAGCTGGAATTGCTGATGACGAATACCATTTGTTTGACCGCGAAGAGGTAGAATTTCGGTTTTCTACAAAACTTATTATTAACGATTGTCCTGCTCGTGTGTTGTACGTAAAATCTTTTACAAGGATGTAATCTGTAAATGAGTGGTGGATAAATGTACAATAAGTCAATAACTTAATCACATGTGACAGTCCAACTTGCTAATAATCAAAGCTGACCAGTACGAGGCGTTATGATATGAAACTACAGTTTTTCGGATGTAGGCGTGTGTGTTGTAGCATTTGGGGATAATGTTATTACCACTTGTCATGTGAATATAGTTGTTTTATTGTTTTATTGATTGTTTGTAAATGCTAAACTTTGAATATGATGCATTTTCCGTGGAGGAAATGGATGATAGAATTTGCGCTCAATTAGAATCGATGGTTCATTAGCGCAGTTCTTAAACTTGCAGTGATGATATAATTTGATATAACTCATATTTCGAAGTTTAACTGTCTTTTTCCACAGGAACCAGGTGTCGGATCCGTATCTGAGTTAGATGATCTGTCAACTATATTTTCAAAGGTTAGTGGTCTAATTCAGTAAATTTTAGGTTATGTTAACATTTAGTTTTTTTTTTTTTTAATTTATTTATCCTACAAGTTCCAAGCAAAACTATTACTGTGCGCGGCTTTGTGTCCAACTGTTTGAATGATGTGTAAATGTTTTGTGTTACAGTTAAACAGATCAGTTAGCGGACCTAGGCATCCTGGAGTTATCGGCGATCGAGGGTCAGGATCTATTTCAAGAGAAAGTGAGCACACATCTGACCGTTGTTTTCCCTCAACGTCTCACTATAGGTGTTTTACGAGTTACTTGTAATATTTAAGGTTCATATTTTGTATTTTCAGGTTCATCTGCGTCTGACTGGGTACAAGATAGAGATTTACCCGAGTGGTTAGATCAACACATCTCCGACACGGAAAGCAGCCAGGTAAGTAGGAGATGGTCTTCGCAATCAAGTATCTTAGATTCTAAACCGTTGTACCGAGCCTCGTCATATCCTCATGAAAAGCACCAATTTTTCACTGACCCCATACTGGCGCCCACTTCATCGTTGCCTTCGTTTTCTCCTGGTAGCCATCAGCATTCACATCTAAACCGTCCATCTGGCATCGGTAGTCTCCAAATACCCTTTTCAGAACCAAATCTTTCTCCTCTAGGTGGGGTCCCTCATTCATCTCGTTATAGTGTAAACCGTACTCAATTGCTCCATCCGGGCTTAACCCAATTCGCTCAATCCCAAAACCAATGGGCTAACCATACACTACATGTCGATCACGCTGGATTACTGAATAATACTTTGCAACAAAATTTGCTTCAAAATGGGTTCTTGTCACCGCATTTTGTATCACCGCATTCTCTACGGTACAGTCAGTTTGCGCTCCAGCCTCCATACTTGTATGACGCCCTCCCGTCTCACCCGTTGCATTTAAACAAATACGGGTCACCCGACACACGGGATCAGAGAACAAAACAAAAGAGTAAACGCGGGTCACGTGTTTCTCGTCAAGGCTCTGATAGCAGCAATCAGAAGAGTGATAATATATGCCGGGTACAATTCAGATCTAAATACATGACATCTGAAGAGATTGAAAGCATTCTTAACATACAACATGCTGCAGCACATAGCAATGATCCATATGTTAATGATTACTATCATCAAGCCCGTCTCGCCAAGAGTTCTTCCAAAAACCGTTTCCACCCAGCCCACCTTAAAGATTCACAACATCGAAGCCGTAACGGTTCAGATTCACATCCTCAGATTAATGTTGATTCACATGGAAGGATTTCATTCTCTTTGATTCGTAGGCCGCAACCACTTCTTGAGGTGGACCCATCATCCGGTTCAGGTGATGCTGGCTCTGAATCAAAACGATCTGAGAAATCATTGGAGCAAGAACCGTTGTTTGCAGCTAGAATCATGATTGAAGATGGACTTTGTGTACTCCTGGAAGTAGACGACATTGACCGCTTTCTGAAGTCAACTCAGCCACAAGATGGCGGTGCTCAAGCGAGACAGAGACGGAAGATTCTTCTAGAAGGCTTGGCGGCAGCTCTTCAACTTGTGGACCCACTTGGTGTAAGTTCATCTGGGCATGCTCCTAAAGATGATATTGTGTTTTTACGGGCCGTATCTCTTCCCAAAGGACGGAAGCTTATTTCTAAATATCTTCAACTTCTGTCACCAAGTAGCGAGCTGGCACGAATTGTATGCATGACCATCTTTCGTCATTTGAGATATTTATTCGGGGGACTTCCGTCCGAGACTGAAGCATCCGAAACCGTAAATTCACTCACAAATGTAGTGAAAACATGCATCAGCTCCATGGATCTTAATTCATTAAGTGCTTGTCTTGCTGCTGTCGTTTGTTCACGAGAACAACCGCCACTTCGCCCACTTGGCAGTCCAGCCGGTGATGGAGCATCCATCATCCTAAAATCAGTTCTAGAAAGAGCTACTCAGCTGTTAACCAGTGCGAACTCGAGTTTACAAAACCCGACACTTTGGCAAGCTTCATTTGATGCTTTTTTCGGCCTTTTGACTAAATATTGTTTAAGTAAATATGACAGTTTAGTGCAAGCTATGTATGCACAGGCGTCACCAACCACAGAGATTGTATTATCCGAAGCTGCAAAGGCGATCAGTAGAGAAATGCCGGTGGAACTTCTCCGGGCTAGTCTGCCTCATACAGATGATAGTCAGCGGAAGATGTTGGTTGACTTCGCTCAAAGGTCAATGCATGTTGGCGGATTCAGTGGTCATAAAGGTGATGGTGGTCAGGTTGCTCTTGAGTCAGTAAGAGTATCAGTGAGTCAATAAGTGGACCCAAGCTTTGTTGGACATTTTCATCTGCCAGTTGAAGGTGGTTTTATAAGGCCTATGGTGGCTGAAGTTTGTTTATGGATGGTTTATAAAAACATAATATCATAAACATTGTGTGTGAACCAGTACTTTTTTTCAATTGGTTCGGTTTGGGTCGGGTCTGGTAGTTTGTTTATGTACAGGTTCTGAAAGTTTGTTTGAATTTTGTGTATACACCATTTTGTGTCTTTGTTGTCTTCCATTTTCTTTTTCTTTTTTTTTTCCGGATGAAATTTAACATTAATAATAATATATTTTTATAAACTTTATATCTATATATGCATAGAATTACATAAAAATGCAAGTATATGACAAAGATGGAATGATTACAAGGTCATAAAATTATGATCTCACCAAGTGTTTGCCGTAAATCGCTTTCCGAATTGTGACCTTTTTATATAAGATGATCCTAGGATTGTATAAAAATCACACAAATCTCTATGGTGGTGCCTTGTATTTATTGTATTCATGACAAAGGTAGCACCTGATCAGAGTAGTAGCAATTTGCTGAAGCTGATCTTTGTGACTTTGTCAGCTTAACTTTGTGGGCTTCGTCAGTAGAAAGCTGTCAGTACTGCATTGCGTTGCATTAACATGGGTCCTCATGCTCCTCATGTTTGTCAGTACTGCGTTGCGTTGCATTAACAATTGTCTAAACATATCTATTCAATTTCCAAAGCCAACATACATGTTTGCCCATTTCATAAGCTATATTTTCCTTGTCACAAAAACAAAACAGTATTATATAACTTCCAAAGGATGGGTATAAATGTTACAAGTATAAAAATATGTACTTGTTATGTTATAAATTTTTACTGGTTGGTTATATTTAAACATGAATACTTGTTAAGTTGCCAACAATGTTGTCAAAACAAAAAACAAAAAAACATCTAAATCTAACCAACCAAAAATCTAGAACGAGTCCAACCAGGTTTAACGAAAATAAACATCTGGCTTAAAATATTGCAATACACAACCTTTTTACAACAAAATACCTGTTTACATATGATGATTCTTACTTTCTGGTTCTCAGGTGAACCTCAGATTAGCACGACCTAAGTGCGAATAATAATCGTTAAATACATTGATACAACAATTTTTGAGAGATAACGGCCTGAACAAGGGTTTTCTCTAGCTTTGAGGCTTGGTGCGGTGATTGTTTCAGTCCACGGGTAAAATGGTAACTTCATCAAGCACACTGGTCCTTGGATCTGAAATCATTCTTGGCAAATGGACAAGTTTATTGGTTGATAATCAGGTAAACAGTTGGAGTGGAATAAGCTCATGCATGTCTTGATCCGTCGTCATGCAATTGTGGGGTTCGCACACTTGGTTCATCCTGATAATGAAAAGATAATCGAATGAAATGCGTTTTGACACGTTTGCTTGAGAATTGATTGATTAAGGTCAATTGTTCTAACGGGTCAAATGGATAAACTTGAAAAAGCAACAGGTTGCTGGTAGCCCAAATTGTATTTTAAGCATAAAATTCACCTAACAATTTTGTTCAAATTAGAGTATTATTATTCAAATATTATATTTGACAATTTACTTTTTAATAACAATTTGTTGACAATAGGTGTTTTGGGTGACCCTAACCAGACTCAAAACTTTGTGGTTCTGATCTAAACCTATTTTGACCCGTTACCCAACCCATCTGGCTGGCCCATTTGCCTCATCTAAAATTAGTGCAATAACAAAGATTGCTAGATACCAACCCGCATGCCATATGTGAAACCTGGTGTCCGGAAGAAGTCCATTTGTCCCTGCAAGCAAGAATTCTGGACTACTATTATATCACAAGATCAAAAAATGTCACAAATAATCACATACTCATGAAGAACATACCAGGCTCTGAAGAGTTGGCTGGGTCCCATAATAGCTCTCATGATTTGGTGCTATTGAATTCAACTGTCCCTATAGTACAGAAAAAAAAAGAAGTTAAACTTGTACATTGTGTGTAACGATAAATAAAATGTCTGAGCTGAAACATTATAATGATAGGTAATGATTTACCAGTCCCTGAATAGCTTGCGGATTTCCATAAAAATTCTCTCTTGAAGGTGCCATCAAGTTAAGCTGAACCTAGATGAACCACAATTGAATTTATAGAAACCATAAAATCCAAAGATTTTACAAATCGGCTTTAATGATAAATGAATCCCTACCATTCCTTGCATACTTTGTTGTGAGCCAAAATAACCATCCAGAGTTACTGACCGCGAGCTCAACTTGTCCTATAAAGGTGGGAATGAAAGATCAAAAACTTAACCAAAAAACACGGATAATTGCAGAGAAATTTAGCTGTTTATAGTCGTTGTGTACTTTTATTAATCCACAATATAATGAATATTGAACTATTAGCAGACTGATTTATGGTAAAAGACTGACCAAACTCCAGGTAAATAAATAAATTTGCACCGGTCAAAAGGGTCGAGTAGGGCTGGTTAACCTCTTTCAGCCCAGTTTTTTTTTTTTTTTTAAATTTATAAAATTACTTCTTCAAATATAATCAGAAAAAATATATTATTACAAAGATGAACAAGTTTTTTTTAGAGAAAGCCATGTTATAGACTGTATACTCTCGACCTTTGACCCGTTTACTTTTTGGCTGCAAGTTTTTATTTACCAATTTGACCCGTCAGAGTTACGACAATTTATTGCTGATAAAGAAAGCAATTAATGCATCAAGAAAGCAATGTAAGACTCAGATAGAAGCAAACCAGCTGCTGCAAGCTGTCTTGGGCTCCAACTGTCATAATATCCTGTTCTGAACTGATCTATAATAATAAAATGAAATAAGATTTGTAAACTTAGCATAAGATCAGAGGCAATGACAGGATAGAAAAAAATAAGAATAAAAACCAAATATACCTTCTTTTTCTTCATAGGATTCTTTTTTTTATTTGTACGCATGTTTCTGCTTTGATTATCCTCTTCGATTCTTAAAACACCTGAAACAGTTGATGTTCCAGGTTCCAATAGGTTCTTATTGGAGTTATTTACACACACACAATTTGCAAAGACTTCTTCAAGGGCACGAACCGCCAAATTGTAGCTCTCTTGAGACAACGATCCTTCTTCACCCAACTTAATTGCTTTTTGACATAGATCATTGTATCTTTGAACCCGATGTTGCACTAACTCACATCCATCTGAAATTAGTCCCCGATCTTTTACGTCTTTTGTCCACCGTTTTAGAATATAATGAGACGGGATTACAGAAAGCCCACAAAAGATTTGAAGAACAATCAATATGTGTCTACAGAGATAACCCTTGAATTCAAACAACCGACACGTGCATGATACTTCAGATGTTGATTCATTATAATAAACATTAAAATCCAATGGCTGTTCATATTCAGAAACTCTGTAAGTAATGATCATATCCACGTGAGCATCTTTTTTAGGCATACAAGCTGAGGAACCCAAAACCTCACTTTGAAATTTCTTGAAAACTGCATGTGTGTATATACCCGACACATGTTTTTCAAACGGTGATGGTGATTTTAAAGCAGGCGGCTTGTTCCACGTATCAGAATCCCCTTTTGCTTCCTCTTCATACCGATCTTGAATAATACTTTCATATTGTTTAAGAAATTCTTGTACACTGGTTTTCTTATGTACATATTTGTCGAAGTAACAGTTTACACTCTCAGATCGTTGAAGAGTCGACATTCCTGCCAAACAAATATCCTTCATGTAAATCGGGACCCACTGCCTACGGGTTTCATATAATGAATTCATCCAATCACCATCTTTAAGCCCGAGCCTATCCACCATTTTAAACCATCTTTTATCAAATTGTTCATCAGTCCATGATCTATAAATGCACTTTTCAAACTTTTCCATGAAATTATCCTGCTTTAAAGCTTCATAAATCCTGCCAACTATATTCCATAAACAAAAGCAATGTTTTGAAGACGGGAACACCTGTGAAACAGCAGATTCCAAGTTCTCATCTTTATCAGTAATCATAACTTTTGGAGCTAGCCCACCCATTGCAGTAAGCCATGTCTGCATAGCCCACAAATATGTAGAAATACTCTCATCAGAAAGCAAAGCACACCCGAGCAGCATGAACTGATAATGTTGATTGACCCCAACAAAAAGAGTGAGTGGCATTCTATATTTGTTTCTAATATAAGTTGTATCAAATGATACAACATCACAAAAGTTAACATAATCATATCTGCTTTTTGCATCAACCCATATCATGTTTTTCAACCGTAGATCTTCACCTACATCTATTGCATAAAAGAAATTTGGATTAACACTCTGCATCTGTGAGAAAACTTTGCATAAAATATTCACCTCCCCTGCTTCTAACGCCATATTACGGGATTTATTGAACAGATTATTTGAATCATTTTTCAACCCAACAACATTTTTATATTCTGCAAATTGTCTTGCCATTGCAGCGTACATCTTTCTTGTTTGTTCACTGACAGCTTGTGCAGGTAAGAGTTCATGATTATGATCCTTTTCAAATCTATGAATAATCCATTTTCCATCAGGTCGCCTTTTCACATGCATGCTTGCTTTACAATCTGTTTTTGAGCATGATCTTCTACCAGATGATGCATTTTCTGGATCCTGATTGGTTCCTTGTCTGATGCGAGGTCGGTTAAATGATTTATCGTGTTCACGTTTAGTACCATATCTAGAACAGGCAAATTTTGCATCAATGAATTCACGTGATGTTTTTGAACGACGGCTGTTTTGTATTGCAGTACTGAAACCCATGGACCTCGCATATTCTTGATAAAAGGAATATGCTTCCCCATGTGATTCAAATTCCATACCAGATAAAGGCTCAAGATTTATATCTTCTTTAAAATCTACCATATCAACAGATGGAGAATTTACAATATCTCTACCCAAAACATCTTCATTGTGAAGTTTATGTTCACTGTCCATCAAATTGCTTAATTCTTTTGCCTCGTCTTTCTCTTCCTTTTCATGGTCTCCAGAAGGAAGCCGAAGATCAATATCCATGCCAGTTATTTAGGTTTTTCAGTAATTCTTCCACTTGTTACCTACAAAAGACGTCGAATATTAACAAACAACAACTGTACCCGGTAAATCCCACAAATAGTAACGCTATTGAAAGGTCTAGGGAGGGTGGGATGTAGACAAACCTTACCTCTATCCCTGTGGATAGAGAGGCTGCTTCCAGAGAGACCCCCGGCTCAAAACAAACAGTAGGCATACAAATCAAACTAGCAAATAGGAACAGAAAGCTACCAATAACAAAAGAAATGATAACAGAAGAAACAAACCAACAATGAAAACAAATATAACATCATAGAACCTATAAACATAACTACAAAAAGTAGGAAACCTAGACCCCTAAGACAGAGCTCGACACATCTATACCCTCCCCTAAATCCTTAACCTTGATTCTACGTATTCACAAACTCCTATCGTAGACCATGTATACGCAAAGTAATAAACAAAAATATCAATTTGAAAATTTTATCACTACTTTAAGCTAACTACATATGGTTGAGCTTTTGTTCTAGAAGTTGGCTGCCTAGCACTTGCCGAAAGATTAACTAATAATGTCAAATGTCAAGCATGGCATTAAGTTAACAGAAACTAAAAGGTCACCCTGTCAATATAACTAATAATGTCTATACCAACATCCTAACTATAAGACAACCTTCTAATTACATTACATATACGACCATGAAAACCTTTTTCCCAAGATAATTGACATCTTAACAGGTAAGATGACTATGTATAAAATTATGAAATACATGATCAAGTAAGGAATATCAACTTAACTTACGACATTTAAAAGAAACAAACATGACAATCAAAAATTCAAAATCAAGGACCCTCACGGTACATAGCAACGACAACGAAAACTAAAGTACCTATTGAAAATGTAACTTGTTACACGAATTTTCTTAGTAATCATACATGTAATCATAGATAACTTTGAAGTAAATTTTTTATATGCTGACCATCTAAACCAAACTCTGGTTACAAAAATTCAGCTCATCTGCCATTACATTTCCAATCATGTTCACGTCTTTCAAGCACGCTTAAAACCTAACTCCATAAGTGAATCTCTAAAATTACAAACAACTCATAGCAATAATTCCGAATTCAACCAACGCACTTACTAACTACATGAACCAATCAAAAGACATGAACTACCAAAAAGGGTAATCCTTAACCTGCCACACGAATTCCAGCACGGTGCTAACCGAACTCTGCTTATGAAAACTAAGATCAACTGTCATTATATTTACAATCACGGTCACCTCTTTTGAACATCTAAACCGAACTCTGCTTATAAAAATTCAAATCATCTTCCACTACGGTTTGAGCTTAGGCAAGGAGGACACCGGTGTGTGGGTAGGGATTCGAACTTAGGACCGCTAGGTTAGGGTTGTACAAGGATTTGCACTGAACTAAGCCTTTCAAAAAAATCTTCCACTACATTCACAATCACGATCATCTTTTTTGAATTCGCTTAAAACCTAATTCCAAAAGAAAATTTATAAAATTACAAAACAAACTAATGGCAATAAAACCTAATTCTGTAAAACAATCAAAGAACACAAACTACAAAAAACAGTTAATCCATAACCTGTAACACCAATTCCAGCACGATCCTAACAAAATCCTCTTAAATCACGTAAACTCCAAATAAACTGAATTCAACCACCACACTACACTTACTAACTATACAAAACACTCAAATCATATAAAACTAACAATAACAAACAAAAAAAAGTTAGTAAAACTCTTAACAGATTATCAACCAACACACTTACTGTGTGAAACAATCAAAGAACATAAAACGGTTAATCCACGACCCGTAACACGATCTTAATAACAAAAATCCTCTCGTGTCACGTAACATCCACATAAACCGAGTCCAAACTCCACATAATATTATAACACACAAACACAGAACCAGAAACCACATTATATTATCTGTATCCGTAACATCGAGTGGTAGTGATGAAGATTAACGTGACAGATAAATAATAATAATAATAATAATAATAATAATAATAGTAATATATTAATTGTTATTAATATGTATTGTGTGTGTGTTGTGAGTGTGTGTGTGGTGTGTGTACCTGATGTGAGAAATGAATGAGGAAGGATGGTGATGGTTATATATAATCAGTTGCGTTGGGGTGAAGATCTGGAGGATAATAATAATAATAATAATCCACGCGAGGGGGGTGAGCGAGTGGATCAACGAGGATCTTTATTTGGGTTTGAATTGGAAATTGGGTGTTTAGGGTTTGTAGCTTTCACTCGCTTTACCTGATTTTTGTTGGGTGTGTTAGGTGGCGCGTGACCCAGATAGTAATATCAACTGGGGAAAAGGATAACCCGTGGGCTCTTTATCACGACCCGGGAGGTAATGTTTCAAAATTACTTATTGAGTAAATTCTTTTTTGAGTCCATGTGTTTTGTCGATTTTAACTACTTGAGTCCAACATTTTCATTTTTAACATTCTGAATCCTAGTGTTTTAAGTTTGTTATGGTTTGAGTCCAATTTTCTAACGTCGTTAACCAAGTCAGTTAACTATAAGGGTATCTCAGTCATTTTACACCTAGGTACAACTCTATAATGCATAAAGTATAATGTACAAGTCTTGAATGCATAAATAAAATATAACATATTCTTAACCCATCCACTCAACCCATCCCTCTCTCTAAACCTACCACCACCACCACCACTATACACCACTGTCACCAACACCACCACACCACCGTCACCACCACCACCACCAACAACCACACCACCGTCACCAACACCACCAAACAACACCATCACAAAAAAAACCACCACCAAACAGCACCATCACTAAGACTACCATATACCTCCAGCAACCACCACTGTTCAAACACCCTCCTCCATCTCTCTTTAAACTCAACCCAACCAAACAACAACCTGCACACAAAACAACACTTCTTTCACCTCAAACACCAACCAAACCAAAAGAATCACAATTAAAAGCTTAAAAAATTATTCCACCACCAATCAAACCCTAACTAACAGATAAAATGAAAATGAAATGGTTTCTGGAGTACGTTGGTCAAATTTATGGAGATGAAGAAACCAGACCCGTCAGTTTAATAGAGATGCATTTTGCTTTTAGGGGAAACTTCGACCTGTGTTCTTTAGACTTTTCCTGGTTGATTTAGTAGATATACTATCAGATCTCGCTCTAAACACAATGTTAGGTCTCAAATCCTGTTCAAGGCATCATTATCATCATCTTCAGAAGAAGATCAGAGAGTTAATGTGGTGGCGGTGGGTTAACAGGAGCGTTGGTATGGACGAGTGTGCAGGTGTTGTGGCACCTGTTTGTAGTAACTATGGCGGTGGAGATTGATGGTGGTTACGAGATGGAGGTGAGGCGGTGGAGATTGATGGTGGTTACGAGATGGAGGGTTTCGGTTGTGGTTTCAGGGCTGAGGCGGTGGAGATTGATGGTGGTTACGAGATGGGGGTGGTTTAGAGGGAAAAGGGACGAGAGAGGATGAAAGAGAGGTGGTGGTGGTGGTGGTGGTAGTGGTGGTGGCTGAAGGAGTATGGTGGTGGTAGATTTGGTACTTTTAGAGAGAGAGAGAGAGTGTGAGATAGAGAGAGAGAGATGTGTGCAGATCTATCTTGTGAGTGTGTATATATATTTAATATTATAATTATAATTATAATATAATAAAGTATAATATTTAATAATATTTATTTTTGATTGTAGGGGTACTTTGGTCATTTCACGAATATTAACAGAAAAAATTTAACAGAGTTAAAAAATTGGACTCAAACCATAACAAACTTAAAACACTAGGATTCAGAATGTTAAAAATGAAAATGTTGGACTCAAGTAGTTAAAATCAACAAAACTCAGGGACTCAAAAAGGAATTTACTCTAACTTATTTTATTTGAAGAAACAATAAGTATCACGGAGATTACGTATAATCTACGTGGGGTTGATACCTAAGTTCGTCAGGGTTAATCCTTTACCCAAACCACAAGGTCAAACCCGTTTGTTAATGATGCTAGTGTGTGTGTGGTGAAAGTAAGTGAGAACACAAGATATAAGTGGTTCGGTCAAGTAATGACCTACGTCCACTGTGAATAGCCGATAGTATTATTGATGATCGAATACAAAGATTACAAGTGAGTGTACTAGGCTAGTAATGACTATTTTCGGGTCCTTTGGCAAGGAGAGGTATCCTTGTATTTATAGGAGAACTCGTGGGCTTGATCGAAAGGCCCACGAGTAGCCATTCTTTATTGGGCTTGGTCTGGGCCCAAGTCCAATGTTTCCCCTAGAATTGGCGGGAGAACAGGTGTACTGTTCATGACGTCATTGGGGCAGCATGGTTGTTGCTCGAGGCAGACACGTGGCGATCTGTGGTTGGCAGACGGCGCCCCTGTCAGTCGTTGACCATGCTCCTGACAGCAGCAAGGTATGTCTGCTGTTTACTGTAGACGCTGGTATGGTGGAAGCATGGCTGCAGCCATGCTGCTGTCCTTGTCTTGTAGTTGTTGGACCACTTTGCCACCTGTAGCTTTCCTATTGGCGCGTACCCTGTCAGTGATCTTTGTGAATCTTCCTTTTGTTGTCTTCTGTACTCTGTACGATGATTGTCAAGGGAAGATTCCGCGTGTGATGGTACGCGCTTATCAGGTGATGCTATTGCTTATCAGTTGTTGTTCTTGCGCGCCTCCTTGCATGTGCTGCTCGTTGCGCGCCGGTGGTTCCTCGCGCCACTGATTGGCGCGGGGAAGCTGAGTTATGGGGATAGGGATGCCTCTCCCGCCTGGATTAGGCTCCCTATCCCTTCAAGTCCCCCTAGTCTAGGGTTTCTCCTATTCTTTGTGAAGAGTAGGTGGAGCGCTAGACTCAAAGTATGAGGTCGCGGATGAGAGCTCATCTGCTGGTGTGCCTTGAAATTCGTTCCTCTGCAAATTTTGGCGGAGAACGTCTTTTTTGGTTTTACGTCAAATTTGCGCCATGAAAGAAGTTTGCCGCCATGACCTGTTAAGGCGCTGGGCGGAGAACGTCTTTTTTGGTTTTACGTCAAAGTTGCGCCCTGAAAGAAGTTTGCCGCCATGACCTGTTAAGGCGCTGGGCGGAGAACGTCTTTTTTGGTTTTACGTCAAAGTTGCGCCCTGAAAGAAGTTTGCCGCCATGACCTGTTAAGGCGCTGGGCGGAGAACGTCTTGTTTGGTTTTACGTCAAAGTTGCGCCCTGAAAGAAGTTTGCCGCCATGACCTGTTAAGGCGCTGGGCGGAGAACGTCTTTTTTGGTTTTACGTCAACTTTGCGCCATGTTGTAGTTCTTCAGCAGTTGTAATAAATCTTGAATCATTGGCATTTAATTTGTCTCTCATAAATGGGAGTTAAGGCGCCTGGAATTCGAATGATCAGTTGCTTCTGATGGAAGTTTGAGGGTTGCTGACGAGTCAGCCTTGGCTGTTGTGCTGACTGTTGGCTGTCCCCTCATTATGGTGCAGTTACCAACATTTCGTCTGTGTCAGGCGCGTGTGTTGGCACGCGCCCCACTTGTTGCTTGTGTGGTTGTGCTTGTGCCACGTGTCGAGTGGCACGTGAAGTTCGTCAGACGCGTGATGCTTCACGCGCCTGGTCAGTTTACGTTGGTGAGATCTGGTGACACGTGTCAGCCATCCGTCGCGTGACGGTTGGATTGTTTATCCCTGCTTGATCTTAGCCGTTCACTCACGCATGATGACACGTGTCATCATCTGCTTCTCCAAATTTTGAAAAAGTGTGACGACGGTTGTTTCTCCTTGGGCCCCACTGCCATTAATGCAGTGGGTATATATAGGAGTTGGGATGCATGTTAGACGGTTACTTGTTCATTTGTTCATCCCTTCTTACTTGCACTCTCTCATTTTCAAAAACACTTCCGATCATTTGAAGTTTTCTTTGAATCTTCAAAGATTGTTTAATCAATCTTCAAAGATTTATTGTGAAACTTCTTGTTGATCTCCATTGCCTTCTTTGTTTGTTCTTGATTTGTTTCCATTTCTTTGTTCTTCTTTGAAGATTCCGACCGATCTTCAAAGTTTCCGTTGAATCTGTTGAGTTTTCCGGTGAACCTTTTGAGTTTCCCGGCGAGTCTTCAACCATTTCCAGTTAGTTATCCAAATTTTCTTTTCTTTTCTTTCATTTCTTTGTAAAAATGTCAGAAGCTTCTAACATTGGTTCTCCCTCCGGCGATGTTACCGGTAAGGAACCAGTGATGGATGATGTGGAGGAGGAGGTGCAGGTGGAGCATGGAAAGATTAAGGAGCGAAAGCTCATGACAAACACTTTTTGTGTTTGGAGTGAAGAGGCTTTCGACAACTTTTGCAGGGGCTATGGTATATTACCGGAGTGGGAGCCAACTCTGCCCTCTCCGACGGAGAATGTTCTCTCTGCTGGGCCTGGGCAACTTGCCCTTTATGAAGCCCATTTCACCAAGTGTGGCTTCCGGCTGCCTTGCACACGCTTCCAGATTGATACTCTGGTTGCTTATGGTGTTGGGCCAACCCAACTTACCGCCTTTGGGATGTTAAGGCTGGTACACTTTGAAGCGTCTTGCCGCGCCTTGGACATTGAGCCCACTGTGGAGATGCTCAATGTCTTCTACTTCCTTGCGCGCGACGAGATGTGGTTCTCGTTCAAGCCGCGCCCCAAGGTGCCCCCAATGGCCACTCATACCCCCAAGTCCCTTCATTGGGCTAAAGAAAAATTCTTCTTTGTGAAGAGGGGAGTCATCCCCATTAGTCTGCCTTGGAAGGTTATTGCAGACGGTCAGCGGGTGGCTGATATACCGGTGATGAAAGATTTCAAGAAGCAGGCTTGGTTTACCACCCTCACCGCCAACGCCACCAGGCTTGAGTTTAAAAATCTCACAGATGGCATCTTTTGCCTTCTGGGGATGAGCTGCCTAACTCAGAGCCCAGGAAAGGAACCTTACATCGCTGAGGAGGGTAAGCACAGTTTCTAAGTTCACTTCTTTGCGTTGTATGTCATATTGTTCTAACTGTTTCTTGCGCAGGTGTGAGTAAGTTCCAATTTTATGCTGCTCGTCAAGAGAAGGGCATAAAGTGGAGGCGGTTGGCGGAGGGAGAGGTGTCTTGCCTTGAGGCGTTTGTGGACAGGTTTTATTATCCTGACCTGACCATCGCGCCCAAGCCTTATTACACCACAGGTGAGTCAAACCAACTTTTATTTTCTAGCCTTTTTGGCGATGATGCCTCTGACTCCTCAGTGGAGATTGTGGAGGTTCAGAAGGCGCCCGCGGGGCGTGGCCGTTGGAAACACGCTCCGCGGAGACGTAAACGTCGCCAACGCCCTTTAACAAGTTCTGATTCGGGCTCTTCCGTTTCAGTAGGCGAAGTGGTGAAGGGGCGGCGCCGGAGGAAGGACGGGCCTGCCTCTGAGGATGAAGAGGAGGAAGAACCCTCCAAGTTGGAGAAAAGGAAGAAGAGGCGCACCACTGGTGCCACTTCTAGCAGCGCCGCTGCTAATTTGGAGAAGGCGGCCGCTACTACTGGCGGGGAGGGTGGTGGAGTTGAAACCCCTATCACAGAGACCACTGCCTCCCCCTTGTCGCCGGCGCGAGGGGTGGTGCTGGAGAAAAGTTCCAGTGTTGGTGGGGTTGTTGCCCCCACCTTTAGTGTGGGCATAGGCGCTGCGCCCACACGTCAGCCTCTGTTCCAGAAGTTGTTGAAGAAGAAAGCCCCTGGTAAGTTAATTTCTTTTTGCCTTTCCTGAAATCTTTTTCTTTGGTTGTTCTTAACACTTTTGTTGCTTCTGCAGTTGCGCCCAAAATTGTGCCAACTCCTCCTCCCACATCTCCATCTTCGGAGGCGGGTAGGACAGAGGTGGATGTGCTCTTTCAAGAGCAAGAGGCAGCGCAGCGGGAGGAAGCCCGCTTGAAGGCTGAGGCCGATGAAGCCCTTCGGAGGGCGGAGGCCCAGAAGAAAGCAGCGGCCGATGAAGCGCTACGCAGAGCTGAGGCTGAGAGGAAGGCTGCCGCCGATGAAGCTAGGCGAAAGGCTGAGGCGGCCAAGAAAGCTGAGGCGGAACGTCTTCGTCTCCAAGAGCAACAGTTCTTGGAGGAGAGGGCTCGCCGGTTAAAGGAGCAAGAGGAGCGCGCCAATGCCAGCGCCGAGGGGTCCCAGGAGATGGACGGTTTTGAGAGGGCCCTTTTGGCGTCCGGCATTGGTGGTAGCGTGGAGGGCTCGCGTCAGTCGCGGCGCGAGTTCTCTAGGGTTGATGATAGGGAGCCATCAGGCGGGTATGATGGCTCCAGCTGGTCAGGGGGTGATGCAATTTGGCGCCCTCGTTGGGCGGTCAGGGAGAATACTTTATTCTCTAACTCCTTGGCCGCCGAGGAGTTTGTGAGGGAGGTGGTGCCTCCCTACGAGCGCGCGCACCAAGATATGCTGAGTCGCGCAGACCTTATGGCTGCCTTGTGTGTCAACCAGGCGACTCAGCTATCAATGATTGATTCGCTACGCCGCCGAGATGCGGCGGTGTGGCGAGATATTAAACGCTTGGAGGCGGAGAAGGCAGACCTTGCTGAGAAGGAGGCTGCCTTCAAGGCTGAAATCTCCAAGTACCGTCGCCGCGCCCATGATGCAGAGGCCAAAGTCACCCAGTTAGAAGGGGACGCGGCGGCGGATAAGCGCCGGTGGTCAGAGTCTTGCAAGAAGACTAATGCTGAAACAATGAAGTTGAGGCAGACTCTGGCCGAGGCGCAAGAGGAAAGCCGGGCGCTGACCCGGCAAGTAGAAGAGAAGAGCAAGGCCCTCTCTGAACGGACTGCGCAAGTCGTGGAGAAGCGCTTAGAGCTTGAGTCTAAAGATGCGGATCTTGTGAAAGCTACTGAGCGCGTCTCCTTCTTAGAGCAGGAGAGGGTCCAGATCCTTCATTCAAAGGAGGATCTGGAGCAAGACCTTGGCTCTGCTGAGGAAGCTCGCGCTGCGGCTGTCAAGGAATGTGAGACAGCCCAGCGTCTTTTGGATGAGGCGATGGCCGCCCAGACGCAGACACAGGATGCCATCAAGTGGATGATGACTGATGGGATCACTGGGGTAAGTGTATATCTCTTTTAGCGCCTTTCGTACAAACTTTTGAAGTTTTTATGCTAACTTGTTAACTCTTTTTGCAGGTCTTCAAGAGGTTCTGGCAAGAGCCTAAGCTGGGCGACCAAGTCGCTGCCATAGCCGCCACCGCCCATGCTTATGGGTATGGTGAAGGCTATGAAGATGGCTTTCTGGCAGCTCAAAATGGTGGGCGGATCGAGGATGCAGAGCATTATGGGAAGCCACTGAAGGATGAGTATGAGGCGGAGCTACTCAAATTCGAGAAGGTGGACTTCCCAATTCTTCGAGTGGTTGCAGATTGCAACAAAAATGCTGATCCTTTGTCTGCCCTCAAGTATTATATCGACAAATCTGATGAGCTGGCCAAGGAGGAGGAGCGCAAGCGCCTTGAAGAAGAGCGCCAACGAGCCAGTGGCGAGGGTACTTCGAATGTTTAAGTTTAATAGGCGCTTGTCTTCTCTTTTCTTTTTGTCTTTGTAAATAACTTGTAATTACCAAGGGTTTTTAAGTCCCTCATAATGAATGAAAATTTTGGTTTTTCCTTATATCTTGTGTTTCTCGTCCTAACTTAACTTATCTAACCAAGTCGTCACCCGATTTGACAAGTTAAAATTAGGCGCGCGTCCTGCTAGATAGTCCGGCGTGTTAAGTATTTGCCTTGAAGACTATAGCGGGGCGCGACTTGTGCCATAAGTCCGAGTTAAGCGCGTGTGCGCCTTGCCTAGAAGACCCACGACTGCGCGCTGAACTAGTTCGCTCTTTGTCCAACTTGTGTTACAAGTTTAGAAGACAAGGCTTTAAGTTTGTTCTAGTGGCGCGCGTCTTTAAGTCCGGCAAGTAAACCTGTCTTGAAGACCATCTTATGTGGCGTTGGTGTATGATTTTATAAGTCCGACGTGCGCGAAGCATGTCTAGAAGACTTTATCATGTTAACACCGCCTTGTTTGTGGTCCGACGATAGTTTTGCTTAAGTCTTGAAGACTTTGGCGCGGAAAAACAAGTAGAATAACAGATATAGGGAATAGTTTTCATTGATAGACGCGGCATGTGTAGCCGTAATTACAAGTGTTTTACAAGTAGCAGCGGCGCAATTGTGCTGCGTTCCAAGATCTGGGGATAGGTGTTCCATCAAGCCTTTCTAGCGCGTAAGCGCCTTTGCCAAGTATTTCTTGTATCTTGTATGGGCCTTCCCAGGTAGGGGCTAGTTTTCCAGGCTTTTCGGCGTTGGAAGCCTCGTTGTTTCGGAAAACGTAGTCGCCGATCTTGAATGTGCAGGCTTTGACGCGCTTGTTGTAATAGCGCTCTAGCTGCGTTTTGTACTTCGCCTCTTTGATTGCGGCGAGTTCACGTCGTTCATCTAGGAGATCAAGGTTTAGGCGGAGCTCTTTGTCGTTGTCTCTCTTGTTGGCCATGAGCACTCTTGCGGAGGGGCAGCCGATTTCGGCGGGGATGACCGCCTCCGTTCCATATGTCAAGCTGAATGGCGTTTCGCCGTTGCTTGTTTTCGTTAGGGTGCGGTATGCCCATAGAACATGGGGTATTTCGTCTACCCACCCTGTTCTTTTGGTACCCAGCCGTGCCTTGATACCTTCAACAATTGTACGATTGGCCCGCTCGACTTGACCGTTGCCTTGAGGATGCGCGACAGATGTGAAGATGTGTTGGACACCCATTTGAGATAGCCATTCTTGTAAGGATTGGTCTTCAAATTGTGTGCCGTTGTCGCTTACCAATTGCAGCGGTAGGCCAAATCGGCAAATGATGAATTCCCAGATGAATTTTTTGACGTGCGCGCCGTCAATTTTTGCTAGTGGTTTCGCCTCGACCCACTTTGTGAAGTAGTCGATGGCGACGATTAGGTACTTTACATTTCCTGGAGCCGTTGGGAATGGGCCTACCAAATCAATAGCCCATTTTTGGAACGGCCAGGCCGCTGTGACTGGCACCAGGTTGTTCTTGGGTCGCAAGGTATTCGGGGCGTGGCGTTGGCAACTGTCGCATTTGCGCAACTCGTTGACCGCGTCCACGTGCATCCCCGGCCAATAGTACCCCGCGTTCATTAACTTCGCCACTACCATTCTTGGGCCCGCGTGTAGTCCGCATGTCCCTTCATGTATGTCTCGTAGGAGAAAGGAAGCATCTGCGGAATCTACGCAGCGCAATAGCGGTCCCAGGTAAGAGCGGCGATATAGGATACCGTCGATGAGTTGGTATTGTAGGGCCTTGTTCTTGATCTTCCGGGCCTCTGACTTTTCGTCAGGCAGGGTGCCGGATGATAGGTAGGCCTTGATCGGAGCCATCCAGGATGCGCTTCCTGTTTGGATTATGTTGACTTGTCGCAGCGGAACAGATGGTTTGTCCAGGACCTCGACGCGGACTTCTTTGGCCATATGTTCAAAGACCGTTGATGCCATTTTACTTAGCGCATCGGCGGGCTTATTTTCGCTGCGCCGGATGTGTTCAACTTTGCATGAGTCGAATCGGCGCATCAACTGTTTGGCCTGTTCCAGGTATAACGCCATGGTCTCGTCTTTCGCGTCGTAAACCCCGTTGATCTGCCGCGCAACAAGTAGTGAGTCCACGTGTGCCTCCACGTGCCTGGCCCCCATTTTTTCCGCAATGCGGAGGCCTGCCAGCAGCGCTTCGTATTCCGCCTCGTTATTCGTGCTTTTGAAGTCGAGGCGGATGGCGTACGTGAACTCTTGTTTATCCGGGCTGATGAGGCGTAATCCCGCGCCAGCGCCATCCTCGTTTGAGGCCCCATCCGTAAATAAGGACCATTTTTGTGATGGGTCTTGCGCTAACGCGGGAGTTTCTTCCGCTTGACATTCGAGTACTTTATCTGCGGGAATTTCCGTGGCGAAGTCCGCAAGAACTTGGCCCTTGATGGCGGGGCGGGGTTTGTAGTGGATCGTGTGTTCCCCGAGCTCAATGGCCCATTTGGCTAGGCGCCCCGACACCTCGGGCTTGGCGAGTATGTCATTTATCCGGTAGTCCGTGAGGACATTTATCGGATGCCCTTGAAAGTACCTGCGGAGTCTCCGAGATGCGTGTACCAGAGCGAGGACCAGCTTTTCCATGATTGTGTACCTTGTTTCCGCGTCTAAAAGCGTGCGGCTGATATAGTATATCGGCGTTTGCACATTCTTGCGCTCCACCATGAGGACTGCACCTATTGCGCGGTCCGTGACCGATAGGTACAGTGTCAATGGTTCTTTGGGGAGGGGCGCTGTTAGCGTCGGAAGATTCATTAGGCATTGTTTCATTTCTTTGAATGCCGATTCCGCCTCTGGTGTCCAACGGAAATTGCTCTTTTTTAAACAGTTCTTCAAAGTGTCTACAAACGGAAATGACTTTGAAGCGTAGTTGGATAAAAATCGGTTGAGGGCCACGAGGCGGCCCATGAGTGTTTGCACCTCCTTGATGGAAGCGGGTGAAGGCATTCTTTCTATGGCTTGTACTTTTTCTGGATTAGCGCGGAACCCATCGCGTGTTACGATGACCCCTAGAAATTTGCCCTCTTCCATCCCGAAGGAGCACTTGCTTGGGTTGAGCTTCATGCGCACTTTGCGCAACTGTGCGAACGTTTGCTGGATATCTTTAAGCATGTCGCTTTCATCCTTACTCTTGATTACAAGGTCGTCGACGTATACCTCAAGGCGTACGCCGATTTCGTTGATGAAGGCGGTGTCCATGAGGCGCTGGTATGTAGCTCCCGCGTTTTTCAGACCGAATGGCATTTTTGTGTAACAGAAAATGCCAGCGTCTGTGCGGAATGCCGTCTTATCTTCATCCTCCTTTGCCATTTGGATTTGGTGATAGCCCTTATACGCGTCTAAGAAGCACTTAAAACGGTATGGGGCTAAAGAATCCACCTTTAGGTCGATTTCTGGCAAAGGATAGCAATCTTTTGGACATGCTTTGTTGATATCTTTATAATCGACACACATGCGCCACCCGCCGTTTGCTTTGGCTACCATGACTGGGTTAGCTACCCATGTCTGGTACCTGATTGGGCGAAGTATACCCGCGTTGAGCAGCTCGGTGACTTGTTCATTCATGGCCTTTGTTTTCTCCGGGCCCATGCTGCGCTTCTTTTGCACTATAGGTTCCACTGAGCGGTAGACATTGAGTCTATGTTCCGCTATGTCGCGCGGAACCCCAACCATGTCGGCTGGTTGCCACGCGAATACATCAATATTACTGATTAGAAGCTGCTTTAAGTGATTTCGAATGGCCTCGGAGATTTCATGGCCGATGATCACCGTTTGCTCCGTAAATTTAGGGTTGAGAACCCATTTTTCTGGCTCGGCGCGGGTGTCGGTTTTCACCATTTTTGGCGGTTTGGCGGTTTCTGTGGTGTGGCAGTCTTTGTTACCTCTGATGAAGGCAATACCTGTTTTGGTTGGGAATCCCACCATCGCATGCGCCGTTGAAGCATTGGCGTTAAAGCGTGCGATGCCTTCCCGTCCAAGAAGAATGTCATGATTGGAGTTAGCCGGTAGAACCATAAAATCACATATCTCCGTGCGCTCGTGGGTGCCGTCAGACCATGTTACTGGCATGGACAGCATACCCCGCGGCATGATGGTTTCGTGGATGAAGCCGGAGATTGGCTCGTTGACTGGTACGAGCTTTGCTTTGTCTTCCGGGTCTAGCTGTTGGAAGCATTGTTCGTACATGATATCAGTACTGCTGCCGCCATCTAAGAACATATATCGCGTGCGATAGTGTCCAAAAATAGCGGTGATGACAAGAGGGGCTATGCATGAGGCGCCGCCTCTAATCTTTGGCATGAGGACGTCAGCCTCTTTCCATGAATCGCTCGGTGGTGGCGCTCGGGCGCGCTTTCCTTGGTAGGCGCTTTTGCCCTTCTTTGTCATGTTGCAGTGGTGACGAGGAATCAATGTTGCAGCATGAGTATTCAGGTCGCGGATCTTTTTTCGCGATCCTTCCTCTTGATTCTCATCGCCCGTTTGATTCTTGCCTGTGCGGTGCACGTTCTTCACCAGATGGCCGAGTTGCCCTGACTTCAGCGCGGTTTCGATTTCCATCTTGAGGGTGTAGCAATTATCTGTGAGGTGACCGTAGTCGTTGTGGTACTCACAGTATTTGCTACGGTCTACGTTCCTGCGCTTGGCCAGGGGAGGGGCGGCCTTCAACGTGACCTGTTCAGTCTTTAAGACCTGAGATGGTGTCTTTGTCAGCGGGGTCCAATCATAATTTTTCTTTGAATGACCGCGCTGATCCCGCGTTTGTTTGGGACTGATCATCTGCCTGGCGTCCCCGGCTGGGGAATATTTTCCCTCATCCGCGGCGCCGGAGATGCGGCTCCAAACTGACTTGTTCTTATTTTTATTATTATTATGGTGGTGTTGGAAATTGTGTGTCTGATTGAAGGACTTCTCAGACGAGGCATATATCTTGGCGGAGTGGATGAGTTCATCCCAGGACTCCGGTATGCCGTCTTTGCCTGTGAGGCATTTCATTAACTCTGGGCTGCGTACGTTATGAACGAACGCTGCCCTTGTGAGTTCTTCCCCGCACCCTATTAGCAGGGCCTCTTTGTTGAATCGAACAATAAAGTCCTCGATGGATTCATTGTCGTTTCGGCGGCACAACAGGATGTGCGCCTTGTCTTTCTTATGCTTGCGCAAATGCGAGAAATGGTTGGTGAATTTGTCGGTGAGGTCGTCAAAGTCTTTAACACTCCCCGCAGGGAGGTTATCGAACCAGACCCTGGCTGCGCCCGTCAGGGTTTGCGCGAATAAATGGCACCAAACCTGCACGGGCCAGTCTACCGACATTCCCGCGCACTCAAAGTCGTGCACGTGGTCATCTGGATCACGCAGGCCATCGTATCTGCCGATGCTGCTAGGAAGTTTTGCTTTTCTCGGTTTGTTGCGGTCGCTATACGAGCGACAAATTTTGACTTTTCGGCGAAAGCCTTTGGTCTGAATGGTTTGACCAAGTCATCATCCTCATTGGTCTGGCGTGAGCGATGATGACTTTTCTTCCCTTTGTAGCCCGAGTCGCTACTAGAGGATTCGTAGCCATCGGGCTCTGTCCGTTGCTTCGCGTAGCCCCGAACTCTGGCGTCTCCGCCGAGTTCCCCGCTACGACCAGCACCCGAAACAGCTGGGTCTTTCCCCTTTTTGGATGGGGTGTCATAAGTAAGGGCTTTGCCCTTTTTCTTTGCTTGTTGCAAGAGCTTACGCTGGTAAATTGCAGCGTTCTTTGTGTTCTGACGGAGGAGCCATTGGTCAAGGTCCTCCTCAGAGCTAGCACTGCTGTCGTCGTCAGAGTTAGCGTCCCGAACCTCAACTTCTTGGCTTTGAAGTCTGGAAGTGGGTTTCTTGACGACTGTGGGTGGTGTTATTTGGTTTTCCGGGAGCTGGGTGTCCCCTTCCCCGGAACGATTTACGGCAGCAGTATTAGGGTTGGGCTCAGCCATGGGTGGGTTGAAAAGATGAGTAAAAGAGCGGTTCTAACCGTTGGATGGCGCCAATGAAGAAACAATAAGTATCACGGAGATTACGTATAATCTACGTGGGGTTGATACCTAAGTTCGTCAGGGTTAATCCTTTACCCAAACCACAAGGTCAAACCCGTTTGTTAATGATGCTAGTGTGTGTGTGGTGAAAGTAAGTGAGAACACAAGATATAAGTGGTTCGGTCAAGTAATGACCTACGTCCACTGTGAATAGCCGATAGTATTATTGATGATCGAATACAAAGATTACAAGTGAGTGTACTAGGCTAGTAATGACTATTTTCGGGTCCTTTGGCAAGGAGAGGTATCCTTGTATTTATAGGAGAACTCGTGGGCTTGATCGAAAGGCCCACGAGTAGCCATTCTTTATTGGGCTTGGTCTGGGCCCAAGTCCAATGTTTCCCCTAGAATTGGCGGGAGAACAGGTGTACTGTTCATGACGTCATTGGGGCAGCATGGTTGTTGCTCGAGGCAGACACGTGGCGATCTGTGGTTGGCAGACGGCGCCCCTGTCAGTCGTTGACCATGCTCCTGACAGCAGCAAGGTATGTCTGCTGTTTACTGTAGACGCTGGTATGGTGGAAGCATGGCTGCAGCCATGCTGCTGTCCTTGTCTTGTAGTTGTTGGACCACTTTGCCACCTGTAGCTTTCCTATTGGCGCGTACCCTGTCAGTGATCTTTGTGAATCTTCCTTTTGTTGTCTTCTGTACTCTGTACGATGATTGTCAAGGGAAGATTCCGCGTGTGATGGTACGCGCTTATCAGGTGATGCTATTGCTTATCAGTTGTTGTTCTTGCGCGCCTCCTTGCATGTGCTGCTCGTTGCGCGCCGGTGGTTCCTCGCGCCACTGATTGGCGCGGGGAAGCTGAGTTATGGGGATAGGGATGCCTCTCCCGCCTGGATTAGGCTCCCTATCCCTTCATTATTTTAGATAGTTAAGTTATATTTTCACCCTCACAAAATTTTTTTGCCCAATCATTATACGCTGCTTTAATGAAAAAGCTGAAAAGTTAACCGGCTATAGCGCAACGCTTCAAAGTACAACGTATGTGGTTAGGTGCAAGGTTGTCTGTCGAATGCACGTCTGCGAATCTTAAGTGTGGCGTTGTGGCCATAGCGTGGCGCTTAGGCCCATGAAGATTGCTATATAATCTCATTTCATACGTTCGATATTATATCGTTCGTTATTAGTTTAAATTAAACATTTACAACTTCACTCACAATATACAAATTTTACCAACAACATACAAGATGTCGTATTATGACTACATTTTCGGTGATTCTTACAACATGTCAGTTCTAGAGGGTGGCAATGAGGTTAAGTCTGGCATTCATTATCGTGATAATACGGTGCTGCTGGACTTGAATACCCCCTTGGAGGACCCGTACGCTTGTAGTGGTGAGCCTCCCTTTGATCTCCAAAGTTATCCAAACTACGCTTACGGTGGTGAAGAGAGATTCGTACAACAAGGCTATCTAGAACAAGGAGATGGTGGTGGTGAGGAGAAGCCGGTAGAAGGACAGGAAAGCTCTTACCCCATCATAGTTTTGTTTGAGACTGACCGGACCTTTCCGTCATGCCAAGAGTTGATCGACTGGGTACAAGATACAGGAAAGGAAAAAGGTTATGTCGTTATAAAAAGATCGAAGAAAAAAAGAAACGATTTCGTGAAGGTATATTTCGGCCACTCTTGTTATTAAAAAGGTTAATAAATACCATCATCAATTATTAATTTAAAAAACTTATTTTATAATTTATTATTTAAAAAGTTACTAAAAACGTATCTTATAATTAATTAACTATATTAATAATCCTGAACTTTGAATAGTGTGTGGATGATAAAATGAACCGATGGCATCTTTGTAATATTGATATTTGTGAGGGGATTTTTCGACTTTTGATTTTTTATAAACTCCATCTTTCTGCGTTCTTCTCATCTCTATCTCCCACTCTCTGTCCAGAAAACCCCCTTCTACACTCCTGCTTCATCTGCACAGATGTGGTCAATACTTCTGTGATGGTGGCCGTTGTAGGGGCCTGGTGTAACGCGACATGGCAGGGTGGCGGAGAGGTGTTTCTATCGGTGGTTGCGGTGAAGGTGGTGTTAACGATGGGTGCAGATCAGAGTCGCAATCGGCTGGTGGTGGTGGCGAGGTGGTCGTAGTTGTGCTTGGTGGCTTCAACAGAAGTGGTGTAGATGGTGGTTTGGTGGTGCTTTGTTCGCCGCCAACTATCAACTCCTGATATCATCGTATCAAGAACCACTCCCAACACCATTGTACAAAAAAAAAATTAAATAATTTGGAATCAAACTTGAATATGATAAGCCTATATCAAAAGAGAGTATTGATTATTGAAAACCATGGGGCTATGATATGATGCATACTGTTTGAACCATAGTCACCTAAATCGCGGTTCGCTGCGGTACAGGAACGCGGTTCGCTAGGCTCGACGAATCCGGTACGGAGGGGGGTGGGTTCATTTCGGTACGATCCGATACAGTTATCCATATAGTCTGGTTCGATGTCCCCGATATATATTTTAATGATATTAAATGTTTTAATATACAAACTTATTTTACACTTTTTAAGTAAAAATTACACATTTTAGGGAATAATTGTAAGATAAACATATATTACCCTAAAAGATAAACATATAAAGTGGAAGATCCTAATCTAAATTTTATTTTGTAAAAAGGAAAACAAATAGTCGTCTTCTCTTTCAGAGTTTAGTAAACCCTAATTTTTTTAGCTCCATAATTGTCTCCTCCTCTGTAACTTCTTCCTCTCCATCATCGACCACAATCTATGCAAGCCAGGTACGTTTCCTACTCTTTTATACCCTAATTTTTGTTGAACGCGGGTATAAGGTCGCTATTTTGTCGATATCTAGTCGTTTTGTCTAAATCAGTTGATTTCTGTATCATTTAGAATGCGAATTACTCTCTCCTGGATCCACGTACCATGTTAATTGGATCGTGAGTTAACTTTGTTCGGTTCACCGTACCATAGTCGATCGGAACGATGGCGAATTCTATCCGGTACATTTCGATCCATTACGAAAGTCGTGGTTAATGGAGCGATTTATGTGACAATAGTTTGAACATGTGCTTTAATGGGACAGTTCGAATCATGATTGTGACAAGTGCCTTTGGTTTTGTATCTTTCCTTTGGCAGCTTTGGGTGCAACTTTTAGATCAATAATTTTGAGATTCTGTGAACTTTGTTGTCTTTTTTAGTGTGGGAGTCTATGATGGTTTTTTTGAGGCTTTGTTGCTAACAAAAAACCTAGGGAAATCATTGATTTCCCAAGAAGCAAAAGGCCAACTTACATTACAACGGTAAAAAATAAACTCAACTGTCCTCATCCAGATCTACTTCTTAGCAAAACCAATAGTAAACAATTTCGATAAAAATCGACCCATTGTATAAGATTGACTTCATAAATCTAATAATTTGCAATTTGGCTATACGAGGCAATGATGTGTATCTGAGCATGCAATGGGCCAAGTGATAATCGTTTGGTTGTATATCTGCAACAACGTTTGCTCCGGGCCAATGATGATAAAGGAGAGTTGATAGTATTTTTATGCATGCCACCTTTCTTTTTTGAGCCTCTTAAACTTATTTTTATCTTTCAATTTAATTTGGTATACATTTGTTTTGAAGAAATCGAAATGCAAAATGGAAAGTGGAACCAACGCACAGCGTGATGTTTATACTCTTGGTCAATAGGTACATTGATAAATTATCTGCTAATATTAAAAGGTACAGTTGGTATATCCATACTTGAATATGGTTAAAACATAGGGGTTGCAGCCAGCTTTAGATCCAAATTCACCTGGACTACATAATAGGCCCACATTACGGAGAAGAACAAACTAGGTTGTGTATTTTTTGTTTAAATCAATTATACAACCAACTTTGCTCTAGTTTATTTATTATTTAAAAAGTTACTAAAAACGTATTTTATATTTTATTATTTAAATAGTTACAAAAAACTTATTTTATAATTTATTATTTAAAAAGTTACTAAAACGTATTTTATAATTTTATTATTTAAAAAGTTACTAAAAACTTATTTTATAATAAACTTATTTCATGAAGGTTAAATTTCAATGCACTCTTGGTGGGGAGCATAAGAGTGTGGCTACAGTGAGAAAGGTGGGTAGTAAGAAAGTTGGTTGCCCGTTTGAGTTGATAGGGGTGCTTGAATCTCAAAGAAAGGTTTGGAGGTTAAAAGTGAAAAACCCAGCGCACAACCACACTCCCTTTGAAAACTTAGAGGGTCATGCATATGCGAGAAGGATTTCTTTAGAGGATAGAGAACTGATCGGGCAAATGGCAGAGCAGGATATCCCAAAGCGTACCATATGGAGAACGTTAACGAAAAACACTCTCAAAGAAAGCTTACTATGAAAGATATACACAATGTGTGTTAGAAGATAAATGTTGAAAAAGGAGTCGGTTATGATCCAATGCAGCAACTCGAAAACCTCCTGGTGGAGAAACATTTCACCTACTACACACACGAGAATGACACCACGAACGCTATTGAAGATATTTTCTTGGTCCACAAACATTCATTTACTACGTGGTGTGCATTCCTGCATGTGCTAATGATTGACGCCACCTACAATACAAACATGTACAAGATAACGTTTGTCCAGCTTGTGGGTATGACGTCAACAAACCAATCGTTTTTTGGTTGCCCATGCATTTATTGCTGCCGAGAAAGTTAATTATTACCTCTGGGTGTTATAGAAGATAAAGTCTATGCTGGTAAATTGTATAGGGCCACGTGTGATTGTGACAGACAGGGAATTTGCGCTAATGAACATGTCTGATCAGATTTTCCCGAATGCATACAAAATATCTTCGCTCCATATTCAACAAAATATCTTTAGAAACAACAACAAGGCTTTCACTCATAAGGAGTGAAAGCAATTTCTTTGCTCATTTTCAACAGTGTGTGAGTCTCTGACTGAAGACTTATACGAGTATAATTTGGCAAACTTTCAGTCACATCTGTAAGATATTGGTCATAAATGTGAGTATTTTTTACATAATTACATACGTACTTTCTTTACATACACACCTGACAAGTTTGTGGTTATGTTTTTCAAGCCTTTTGAGTATACGAGGGATAACTGGTTGGAACCGTACCGTTTGTGACTACATGGACTAGCAGATTGATCAACTTTTATCGGACAACAACCAACAGAGTCGAGGGCATGCATGCTTTAATAAAAAGTTACCTTCCAGGAAATCAAAACTCGCTTGTTAAAATTGTGGGGTTCGACGATCTGATGGTTGATAAACAATATACAAAAAGAGGTTTTGAATCAAGCCTTAGAAAAGTAGTGAACCACCACAAGGCACAACGAATACTTCGGAATCTACTTGGAGATAAAACGTGTGGAAGTTTGGGGGTTGCTAAACGTACACCCCTCTTATTTATTTTTACTGAACATACCCCCTTCTTTAAATTTCACATTAATACAATTCAAACCTTTTTTATTTTTATATTGTCAATTTTTAATATTTTGGTATCAACTTTAAAAAAAAGGTTTTTTATGTTTTATTGATATTTTTTAATGTTTTTTAATATAATATTTTATTGTTTTAATTTTTTTTTCAATTTTCCTAATTATTTCTAACAAGGAAAACACTTTTTTTCTAAACATTGATTTAAATTACATTAGGAAGCTTTCGCAAATGATTTTTGGTAAAAGTTTTTAACATTTTTTTTATAAAAGATCTTATCTTTTATTAATTTAATGAAGTATAATGGTTAGCAAACATTTAGTTTGATCAACACATTTCATTCTTTTCTCAAGTGACTTTAAATGGTGCTACTAAACCAAATAAAAAACTTAGTATATACCAAGTAAAAGAGGTTGAATCCTTATAGTTTAATGATTTCAAAATAGTTGTATGATTAAAATGAACACGTTGACATTGAAAATGATTTAAAACCAATAATTATTAGGTTCTATAACTAGGGATTTGTGAAGTTTTAGTATTAGTCTTACAAATCCTAACTTTTAAATGTATTAGAAAAAGAGGATTTTTAAAGGGGTGAAATTTGACAAATTTAAAGTGGTATTTTAGGAAAGGGGGTATAAAAAGTAAGAAGAGGGGGTACATTTAGCCTACCTCTTTATGATTTTATGATTTTACTAACTAATTTAACACCATGTGTTATCGTTTTCACGCAAGGAAATCCGGCTCTTCGAAATAGACGTGTTCTAGAGCTTGTACACACCATCCCAGGAAGAGCTTGTACGGCCCTCCGCGTCTCTGCCGGTATGACCTTCCACGTCTAAGCGTAAACGCCTTCCACATTTCAGACATTACGACCTTCCTCGTTATAGCAGGACTTACCTTATTTCCCGTTGATCGAGCCGAGCCCAAAATCAGAGATATAAATCAGGAAATTTGGGGATCAAATTACATTAGTGTTTTACTCGTACATATCCAGAATAAGGATGTGAAACCAGATGGTCATTGTGAGTTTCGATCGGTAGATGTGGGGTTAGGGTTCAAGCAATCAAACTATATGTCTATCCGGAGACAACTGTTACTGGAGTTGCGTAAGAACTATCTTGCTTCGGAGAAATTCTTTGATCTAGAAAACGTAGGAGAGTTTGACCATTTATATGATAAGAGTAAAATTTGACAAAGTGGGTCAAGCATTTAAAGTAAATTGGATACCAATGCCTGAGGCGGGATTTCTTATTGCTCAGAGATGGGGTGTTGTTGTTCATACATTCGAACCTCAAGGAAATGATACAATTTTCCCTCTATTAGGAAGTCTGTATGATGCTGAGGAACCTTATCCAGTGGTAGCAGCGGTGTTCGTCAATGGAAACCATTACATCCATGTCGAGCTTATAGGATCGTATCCAGTGCCTCCCTCAAACCCTTATTGGATTTCACAGAGAAGTGATGTGGCAACAGGTTGGTACAACTTATACGAGCGTCGAATCAATGCATAAAGAAACCTAGTTTCCCCGCGAGCCGAACTGAATGTCCTTCCGAAAGTCCAAGAAATATATTAGAGATGTAAAATTTGTATTTTGATAAAACATGTATTTGATTGTATAGTTCATGTGTTACGTACATTGATTTAGGAAATTTGTCCATACTCTGATGTTTCTTCTGAAAACCACCAACGAGCAATAAATGAACCAAAACGCATTCGGAAGACCAGGATATCGATTAGAGATGTAAAATTTGTATTTTGATAAAAAAATTGTATTGATTGTTGATGAGTGTGGTTTTAGTGACTTAAAATTCTTTTCTTAAAAATAGCAAGTTCCCGGTGGACAAGCCAAAAACTTGATGAAGAGGGAATTTAAGTCAAAAACTTTGGTGTGTGACACTTTCAAGTTTTAAATTTATAAATTAAAAGATGGTTAACGTTCTAAACCCCACACAATAGGCAAGTGTACCTATCGAGAGTAATATAGAAATGAGCAAGTACCGAGTATCGAATCCAAGGACATGATTTTTACTACACAGTTTCCTAAAAATTATTAAAAGAGTTTTTAAATTTCTTAAAGAAAAGTAAAAGAAAGATTTAAACCGTAAGAGAAATCAATATTAAAACAAAGTGTTGCTTCGGGATCTGATGTTGCTTGGTATGAAATAATAGTAAACCCTTGTTTAAGTGGTGTGTTCAAAAAACTAGGCATAGCCACTCTAGACTCTAAACGATTTATCTTCTTAATGTTATTACGAGGGTCTTCCATCCCGATGAGCTCACCACTCAACGATGAGGAACATATCGACCAAGATTATGTTAACCCAACCCAAAAGACACATTTCCCACAGTTGCGATATTGACATTCAACTACTAGTTTCTTTTATGAATAACTTGTCGGCGGCCGGAGAATGGCCGAACAAGATACCACTTGACATGGCAGAGGCGACGCAACCTCCCGCATACGCTCATCCCCTACTTGAATAGTTAATTTTTCAAAAAGTGATTGGCCTATTATTAATTGTGCGACAATATAATAATAGAAGTAAATATACCCCGTTTACTTCTAACAAGAGTTCACCAATTCTTGATTTGCGCCAAAGCTAACACATAGATCATGTAGCTAAGTCGCACTATCAAGTCTTGGCTTATCACTAGGACCAAGTATAAAGACGTACCGACCATAAGTGAAGTTTCGATAGTTGAGGATAGAACCACAAAATGTGAATATTTCTATTCACAAATGGGCTAATCACTTCGTGTGGAGTTAGGTAAGCTTACAAGTGTGCAGATTTTTACATGCCACGGGTACACTTATAAGTCCTTTCACTTCCTATCAAAACACTCACAAGACCAAATACTAAGCTCATTGATTAACTAGTTCTTCAAACAAAGTAGTAAAAGAAATTATTAAGAACACAAAACACCACTTTAAACAAAAATAAACTATTTAATTCATACCAAGTTCCATCATCACCCTACCAACACCAAGAGAAATCTTGCCTAGCATGGTTGATACAACAAGATCACAAGGTTGATTTTGAGTACAAAACATGGTGAGGGTTGTATGGAGATTTCTTGGTGGTTTTGAGTGATTGTGGGTTGTTTATTTCTCGAATGTGGTGTTTATGGAGTGATCCCAAGCTTCAAAGGACACCTACAAATCCCAAAGATAGCAAAACTTCATGTAGAAGGTGGAGAATTTGATGGGTTGAGGGATGCCAAAGTGAGGAGTGGATGTCTCTATTTATAAGCCTTTCAGCAGGAGCATGCCCATGCTCAAGGGTGTGGCACGGCCATGCTTGACACCTGGTACTGTTGCAGAGTCCTTGTGCGCTCGTGCTTTTGGAGCAGTTGGTGAGCACGACCGTGCTCATGTATGAACACGCCCGTGCTTGTTCACGTGGTTAACCATCTCGTCAGTTTTGGTCTGCTGGAGCCTTGGAGAACACGCACCGGTGAGCACGGTCGTGCCCTAGTGGGGAGCACCCCCATGCTTGTTGACTTATGTTGTTGTTGACCTCTGAATGTTGGCTTGTTGACCCGGGACAGGTACACGACCATGTATGGCCGGAGCGCGTCGTGCTGCATCTGAAACAACTGTCTAAGCCTTCAATTCATTGCCTTTTGTGTCGTTTTTCTCCTCTTTTCATTCCTTGATCTCAAAACCTGCAGTTATCAACAAAGAAGGATAGATCATGATAAAACTGAGATAAAAGCATGAATCCGAGTGGAAAAAGGGTGAAAAGCATGATAAACTATAATAGTTTAGGCGATTCAAGAGAAGCGCCTAAACTAGAGTCAATTCGACAAGAGAAGCGTCTAAAGCGCCTAAACTAACACGAAATAGTTTAGTTTAGACTAAGTTGCCATAACACAGGAACCAAACACATATTGTCGTCTAAATAACGCCTAAACTAACACGAAACTAAGTTGCCATAAAACAAGAACCAAACACATATTGTCATCTAAGTTTCGTGTTTTGAACAACACGAAAGTAATGCCTAAACTATCATCGTCTCTCGAATTAACACAAGAACCAAACATTATGAGCCGTGGAGACCTCTACAGCTCGTCTCCTCGCACTCAACGGCCCGTATGGGCGCATACGACCCGTATGAATTCTTTTTTTTTTAATGTGTTGTTTGTTAAGTTTAGGCATGTTATTTGAGGTTTTTATAAAAATAAAATGTTTTCCACTACCTGTAATATCTATAAAAGAGTGTAAACGACATTTTTTTTCAATTAATAATTCATTACACGTTATAAATCAACGTTATAATTTATTACACGCTATAATTATAGCGTTCTCCCCCGTGCCAGACGATCCCAATATAGTCTCACCCATGGGTTTGTATAAACGTTATCATCCCCAACCATATGGTACCAAAGCTGATGAGTACTTGACATTGGAGTGTCTTCTGCTGTATTAAGCACGATGTAGTGGTCTCCATTCACAAAGGCCAGCGATATGATTGGATGTCCAGGTAAGCTGTCAGGATGAGTGAACACACGAAAGTAAGTGGTAGAAAATCCTCTTGTAGGGTGGAAAACTTGAAGAACCACACCCTACCTCTCACAAATCAGAATTCCCTGGCTCGGTAAGTCCATATATTTGTTACGGGGCGCAAGTCCAATTCCAAAGTAATCTAATGAGTCTAATATGGCAGGGACCTGATACCCACCCCACCTTACGTACATCGCGTCCCACATAACATAACGTTGAATTAGTTCGTGCCTTAAGTCCTAGCGGATCGTAGCCCATTCATTCTCATGACCCCCTAAAGCCACAGATACGGATCGGAACCCACAATTACCGTCTGGTCGATCGTCTTTGATATGTGTAATAAACCGGTAATACTTTATAGGAAGCTTGCGCTTCCATTGCATGATTTCCAGTTTATACCTGTCAATGCCAATTAAGAAATCATGATTAGGGTGTATGCACGTATCTGCGTGTGTAAAAAAACCTGTATGCATGGATATTTATGTACCTGTTACCCACCAACAATGGAAAATCTTTATCACAAATGATATTTTTGTCTTGTACTCGATCTGACGGCTTGCGTCTTCTAACAGGCTCACCCTGTTTTATATAATAATAATAGTTATGTTACTAACCTTTTTTCCCCATCCTCCTCCTGTTTTATTCCTTTACCTTTTTCTTTTCCTTTCGGGCGCCCACGAGTTTCAGTTTGTACCTCTAGAGGTTGATGGTCAGTCATATACTTAGATTCACCCTGAATTTATTTTGTCATCATGTTTTTAATAACGTGCAGTGGTTGTGATTTAGTTTCTCTTTCAGTCCATTAATCTCCCTATCAAGGTCAACATCGTTTTCCTCGCTAACTTTATCCACATTGTAATTCAACTTTCTCTAGAAATGGTCTATATTGGACAAAGGTATTTTTATTCCTGTAAAAATATAATTAATACACAACAACACTAATAATAATAATAATAATAATAAATAAATAAATAAATAAATAAATAAAGTAATGGTATTACCTTGAGCTATAGAAGAATCTAAACAACATGCACACGACATCCCATAACTCATTAAAAGCCAGTGACTACAACCCGTTCCATTTTGCTTGAAGTAGTCTATCTTTTTTTTTATCTCTTTTAATAACAAATTGATTGCTTTATGGGAAATGCGACCCAGCAAGAGATCAAACATCGGTATGTTATGATGTTGCATTTTCTTCTTTTGACTCTCCTCAAAGGAGTTCCTTATGGCTCTCTCTTGTTAACTCACAACTTCTTCTACATGCCTAACAAGTTTGTGGAGTGAGTTGTTAGCCCCCTTAATTTGCAGCTTAATCCTTGCATGTTGGCTCTCAGCTCTGTTAGTCGTATACTCACCGAAGTTATAGTTTTGGTCTGTCCATGCATGAACAAACTTTTCTTTATGTTTATCAAACCACACCTTGTTCAAGTATTCCATAACCTCTTTAAAAAAAGCATAAAAATATTGTTAAGGTGTGTACTTAGGTACGTATGTATGTATGCGTGCTTTTAATATGTACCATTTCGATCTTGCTGATTAAGTTTAATGTGGAGTCGGGACAGCCAATGCTGGTAATATCTCTCATTCTTAGATGCATACACTCGCTTAAAAGATCCGATAAACACATCCCATTCTTCATTGTTAGAAAACGATTGTTTGCAGTGCTTTATAACGTTTTATGAAATGTGCCACCTGCATAGCAATAATAATAATAATAATAATAACAATAATAATTAATAAAAACAACAACACCAACAACAATAATATTATGTACTACCTGCATAACAACTTCGAAGCAGCTGGGAATACTATGTCACATGCATTCATCAATGCCATGTCACAGTCAGTTACTATAACATGCGGCTCCATACTTTCATCATGCAGCAACTCTCTGAGCCTTTCTAGCACCCATTTGAAGTTATCCATCTTTTCATGTATGATAAATGCTTGGGCGACAATAAACGACTTGGATGTTGATGTGATACCCACAATTTGAACAAACGGGATTCTATACTCGTTCATACTATAGGTCACATGAATCAACAACACATACAAGAACGCATGCCATATTTTTTGAGAGGTATCATGAACAAAGAAAATATCTTCAATCGCATTTGTCTTTGGATTCTCTCGGGTGAAGAAAATAAATCATTTTTCAACCAGTGAGCTTTTGAGTATCTGCATAGCAATAATAGTAATAATAATTAACAACAACAACAACAACAACAATAATAATAATAATAATAATAATAGTAATACCTGCATTTGGGTCTTGCCGCTATACAAATCCCGTTTAATCTTGGTTAATGTGTTATGGATGTCTTGTAAAATGACGGGGCATTCCGGGTTTTGTTTTATGCGAATGAATGTTTATTGGTGAAACGTTTTGTAAATAAAGCGTGTTCACCAATTTTAAACTGTCCTTGTTCATCCTCCGAGCATATGTATAACCCTCGATAAATTCAAACGGTGGGTAGTTATGATTTGGGTTGATGGCCCTCAAACGCCAACCATCGTATCTCAAACTGTATTTCATTTTAAGTTCAAACGGGCATTCACACTTTTTACTACCCGTCTTCCGAAGTTTGGCGACATACGAGGTTTGCCATTTAAGGTACAAACAATAGTAGCCGAATCTAGCCTCTTATTCTCCCCATGTCCCTTGTTTTCAGTATGTTTGTATATATTGACGTAACCAAGAGCTTTTGGTCTGCGGGAAACCCAATCTGTCACCTCTTTAAGATTTGTGAATACCTGAAAGTTTATATACGAGTCTAGTCAAAATTTTATATATTAACAATATAAATTATACATACGTACAAACAAACAAACAAACATACATACATGCATACATGCAAACATACACGCATACATACAAACATACATACATACATACATACATACAAACATACATACATGCATACAAACAAACATACATGCATGCATACATACAAACATACACGCACACACACAGGTCGTAGAGGAGTCTATATACGGGGTACCATATATACGAGCCTAAATCCCCAAACCCTAAAACGCATTTAACAAAAACGATTTACGAGTCTAAATACGTATGAGGCTAAATATACATGGGTATAAATTATAAACAGGTGTAAATACCTGAATTGCTTCAAACAAAACATCCGGGTTTGGTTCCTCGCTGCCGTCACCCTCCTTGTGTGCGTATTGTGGAGTGCTTGGAGGCACGTAAAATGACTCAGGTTCTTCTACGTACTCCTCGTTTAAATCGGGCAGCTGTGGCTGTTCATTCAAATCGGGCACCCCCGCCTTCCCGGATATAACCTCCGGCTCACCAGTCTCACTATCGGCTCAAAAATCACTTTCCGGGACGCAAGATACGTCAAACCATAACCCCCATTCACCCGAAGACATTGTGATACGAATTGGTTGGTCGGATCGTATTTTCGCCGGGGAGAAATTTTTTAAAAGTTTGGAATCGTCGACTGAGAAATGGTGCATTGTTGTAAGTTAAAAGTGGACGTATCACCGACATGACATATCATTTGATATCAATTTGGTTTTTTTTTTCAGGTTCACATCGCAGCTTTAGAGTGTATTGAGGAAGTGACAAAGTTATACAGAGATTTTATTCGAGCAAGAGGCGCACACGTATAATTAGAAGTAGGTTATATGAGTTAACGAGTGCTGATTTTTTACAAAAAAAAATGTAAAAAACGGTCTATTCTTTTTATGGTAAACACATAATTTCCTTAACAAACGAACACGAACAAGGCCTTAATCGTGTTTGTTTGGTTCGTTTGCAGCCCTAGTTGTTCCCGTATATATCTATTATGTGCAAATTTCATAAGCATACATCTTGTGATCATATATTTGTAAATAAAAAACAAAACAATAACATGAATCACAAAATGTTATCCCTCTCTGACGATTCAAGTATAGGTTGTGCTTAATGTGAGATCTCAGGATCGTTTTGAGGGAATATTTGAGTGGGAAACTACTTGTTCCATAAACAAATAATAGTTTCATACAACTTTACAAATGAGGGGTACAAGCCTATTTATACTTGGTTAATGGGTGTGTCTCTAATAGACGCGACCCTTCAAACTACCACAACTGCCAATAACCGCCACATGAAGCGGTGTGACTTATTTACAATTCCTAACTTAGGATATAACTATTATTTACATGTAACACATATGTATAATATATTTAAAAGTATGTTTGATGCAGGGATTATTGCTAACATTCTCCCCCCTAATCTTTGCATCAAACAATCTTGCAGCCTTCACATTCTAGTGCGCTTTTTTGGTGGAAGGTTTCGGTCTTCCAAGTCTTTCTTCTTTCGATCCTTTGCTGCACCGCTGCTTTCTTAAATCTTGATTGTGAGCTCTCTCCCTTTGTCATTGTTCGTGACTTCTCTTTTCCAATTTTTGGCAACTAATCTTCTTTAAAACGGCCTACTTGTCTTTTGATCACCACTGGATTTGATCAATTCTCTGCTAACTGCTATTGATCAATTTCTTCCTGGATCAAATTTCTGACTTTTTACTGGGAACAGACCACTGGTTGTTCGACCGCCACTGGATTTAATCAAACCTCTGCTACACTGCTGTTGATTAATTTCTTCCTGGATCGAACCTTCAAACCTGCTGTTCCTTAACTTTAACTTCTTTGGTTTCGGATTGATTTGATATCAACTTTGCTTGTCTCGGATCAAATCAATATCAACCTTGCTTTGGATTAATTTAATATCAGCCTGAGTGACTTCGGATCAAATTATCTTCTTCTGTTTTTCGGTCGCGTAGCGAATCACAACCTTACTTCTGAGAATAGTAACGGGGTCTTTCGGTCGTTTAAAACGAATCAAAACCAACTATTCCTTTTTAACACAACAATAACGGGGCCTTCGGTTGTAAGACGAATCAAAACCTACTAACTGGGTCTTTCGGTCGTCTAACAAATCAAACCAATTGTTGCGTGCCGAGAACAGTAACGGGGCTTTCGGTTGCAGGACAAATCAAAACCAATAACGGGTTTCTTCGGTTGTCAAGCAAATCAAACCAACTGTTCTAGGAATCGGTCCTTCGGTTGCAGGGCAAATCAGAACCGTTCCTCCCTTTTTTTTGTTTTTTTTTATTCTTCTAAATCATATAATCTCCCCCCTTTTTTAATCAGTGAACAAAAACTTAAAAAACACTGATTATTATCAAATCCTTTTTCACAATACACCCTCACTAATATTATAATATTTTCTTGTTTGACTTTATAAAGTCAACTACTTCTTCTTTATCCCACGTAAATTTTGCCCACAAGAAAACACCAACTTTGTTTTCCTTTTCCTTAAAAAAATTTCTGATCGATCTCTTACAATATTTCGAACAGATTATAATCCTTGATTCCTTACTACAAGAATCGGATAATTCGAATACGAAAAAAAATTTTGGTTTCTGTTCTTCTCCTTGAACCCGATAACAAACCTTTAATCCTTGATATGTTTTTTTTTAAATCAGATTCTGTTTCGTATCAGTGATTGTTCGAAATCAAAGTTTGGATCTTAAAACTTGTTCTGGTTTGAAAAAAAAAATTGGCGGGAAAAAGTGTTGAAACAAAAACTAAAACAGAGTAACAAAAAACTCTTGATTTTTCGATTGGATTAAGATATATGTATTCTATTTCGATTATAAACGAGGGGAAAGGATTGGTATAACCGTTTGCTCATGTTTAAACGATCCTTCTGTGAATTCCGGTAACTCGCCGGAAATTCTATTTTCGCCGGAATCCTTCTATCCGGTTCTGTTTCTTCTCCTTTAACGGTTAATCGATTGTGTATTGATCCTATAATACTCCTGGTTGGCCTTTGATTCTTGTTCCGATGTTTAAAAACCGATTCTGGGTCGGTCTCTGTTTTCTGCAGTGAAACAGAGGATCGAACTTCTGATCTTCTTCTTCGTGAATTATGGAACCGTCTGATCAACCTATTGCTCTGATGCCAAATGTGAGATCTCAGGATCGTTTTGAGGGAATATTTGAGTGGGAAACTACTTGTTCCATAAACAAATAATAGTTTCATACAACTTTACAAATGAGGGGTACAAGCCTATTTATACTTGGTTAATGGGTGTGTCTCTAATAGACGCGACCCTTCAAACTACCACAACTGCCAATAACCGCCACATGAAGCGGTGTGACTTATTTACAATTCCTAACTTAGGATATAACTATTATTTACATGTAACACATATGTATAATATATTTAAAAGTATGTTTGATGCAGGGATTATTGCTAACACTTAAGGTCGGTTGTTTAGTTGAATATATAATCATCCAACTTTCAAGTGATGGGTAATGGATTAAAATATATTAATCTAACCAATAGCCACATTAGACCATTGGCTGTCATGGGTTTGATTCAATAGCTAGGCAGGTATAATTGCAGAATTTTTACTCATATCTCGTCTATATATGTTGTACATTAAATCTGGTAGCGAAGTTGCCGAAAAATTCATACAGAAAACAAAAACACAACGCATTCTATGTCTGGTTAACAATCTGCTTACTAAAAAAAACATCAGTACTGGGATCGTTACTCTGGTCTGATGTATAGGTTGATTGTTGTGTGTGGGTGCATGTCTGGGCTTGATATTAACAAAATCCAAACATTTAGCAGATGCATATATGATATGCTAAGTTGATGTATTATTTGCTTAAAAAAGAAACAATATAGGATCCAGTCATGAGAGTTACATTGTTCTTCACTGAACAGAGAAGGAAAACCGAGGAGGCTGTTATAGTGTTATGATGAACATGGTAAGTATTAGTTGAATATGTCCATCATTAGGATGAAGATTCGCTGTGAGATCGTTTGGAAAGGTGGATATGTAGGGGATCGAAGGCAAGGCGAGAGGCTGTGCCAACTCGGTCATCTCCTTCCGCCTTGCCTTGCACTCCCTCCATAACCACACCTCCCAAAAGATCTCTCCAGTGAGCCATCATCTCAATGGTGGGACATGAACGTCATATATGATGCACGTAAAACCATATAGGTGATCATGGTATATATATACCCACATGAATATGTAGTACACGACTTTGAATGAAATTTATATTTATAATGATAACAATTGTTGTTGAAACTGTTAAAAAGGTAGCGTAGAAGACAAGAAGATAACAATTGACTTTTTATAATTATCGCATTCATCCGCTTATTCCTAAAATCAAGTTGATATATCAATAATCACGATATGATTCTGCTTATTTAAATTTTAAATACATCTACATTCAAATTAATTAAGAATATATGTATCTACTTCGAAAATTATTCCCTTTAATTGCTCTCTAATTTTATTTAAAAATTTACCACTTCCTTCAATAAACAAATTATAGAGGAAATATGGTTGTGATACTCCCGGAAATCCTAACTTCACTTTTTTAAGTTCATATTTTTTTTTTTTCCATATAAATTATTGGAAAAGTAAGTGTCATAAATTACATGTATGTTTAATTTCGTGGATAAATAAGTCTTGTTAAATAAATATTAAAAAAAATGTAACAGTCATTTAACAAGCAAATTAAATTGACAAAATAATAAGTTCAAAAACTCAAAATAAAAATACAAGTTTAACTATTCCTTTGGAAGTGTCGTCATTTGTGATTGTATTATGGTATAATATGACTAGGTTATGTACAAAACTTCAAAACATAGACATAAACACAATATCACACTTCAAAACATAGTCTTGAACACAAAATCAAGCATCATGACACATGACACCAACTAGTTCATATATATAGATGAGTGATGTTGATGAATTTAGGTCTAGTATTAGCCTCATCGCTCACGGGTTGAACTAATTTTCAAGCATTGGGTCTAGTATGAATGTTGTAATGATTTCAAGAACTTCAAGTCGTAGCAACCAACAAAGCATCATTCTAAAAACAAGATTCCAGGTAATTAAGCCACTTGTCATCTGTAAGTACGAACAACCACTTAAGATGAACAAAAGACCATTCCAAACAATGGAACAAGACTTTCATGGTTTGATGAGGTGGTGGTATTATGACGAGAAGGCCGGTGAGGCTGTGATAATTTTGAACGATGGAAACAAGATGGTTAGAATATTTTTTTTATCCTCTGTAGTAGCTGGTGAACTTGTGGTTTAGCGTTTTTTGTTTATCATATTTGAAGCTTAACGAGTTTTGGGTTTGGGTTAAACATGATGTATTTCAGCTTAATTGTAACATAATTTGAAAAACGAAAGCTTCTTGTTCAAATTACATGATATTGACAAACAATTCATTAGTGAAACATCACGTAAATGCATATAATAAAAAAGAAAGAAAAGGGCAAGCTACACATGCAAATATATATAATGAAAGTAAATATTAAAAAAAATCAAATAGACCAATTATTTTAGCTCACTTATGTGTTTGATGATGCACTCTTAGAAATAAATTTCATGACTTCCATCGGCATCATTGTGCATCACACGCCATCTGAAGACCAGAAATCTCAGATATTCCAAATGGAATCGTCACTGCCCTAGAAGAGAGAGAACGAAGATGATGTGGGATGGGCGTGTCAAGATTTAGTAAGTTTTTAAAGATAATTCAATGGTGTTAAAACGTGGTGTTCTAATACCAAAGAAAAACAAGATTCCACCAAAGTGCTAGCAAAGTTTTAAATTTATAAATAAAATGATATTTGCTTAATAGGCTAAAACTCACACAATAGGCAAGTGTACATATCGGGTGTAGTATAGATTTGAGCAAGTACCGAGTATCGAACCCGAAGACACGACTTTTATTACTTAGTTTTAAGTTATTGAGAAAAGTTTATAAAAGTGAAGAAAACGAAAGTAGCATAGAGAGTAAACAATAACCAAACAAAAGTGTTGCTTCGGGATCCGACTTGTCTTGGCATAAACTAATATATGATGATTTCATAATAAATCACAAGATGGCTTAGTGGTGGAGTGGTGCATTTATATTGTTCGAGACATGGGGAAGGCGAGGTGCGGCTCCATTTTTTTTCATTCACAACATGTTATTAAGTAATAAATACAAATCATTTCATAATAAATCACAATTTGGCTTTGTGGTGGAGTGGTTTGTGGTGCATTTCTATTGCTTGAGGTCTCAAGTTCGATTTTTTTTTTGTGAAGGGTGATATATTTATAGGAGATTTCTTGGGTTTGGTTTTACACCATTTTTTCTTCCGCCGCCTTCACCGAACACGTAGCGTCGCTGTCATGGGTCAGTTGATTTTGACGTTCGTCTACGTTCGTCTGCAACACCCAATCTTCAACTCAAATTCGTCTTCATTCAATATGTATCGATAACCCTATAAACCTAACCACATGCTCGTTCTTCTTCTTCTTCTTGTTCTTCTATAACCCTATATACTGAGTTCTTTTTTCGATGTTTAGAGTGTTTTGAAGCAGATCGGATACTTGAAAGGACATAATATGATGATTATCTATGAAATTTGTATCTAACATTTTGTGTGAGATGTCGTTCTTAAATTATGACATGAAAATTGGTAGTCAGTTGGTTGATAATAGCTTCTTAGTGTTTTGGATACGACAAATTTGTTAGGCGCGCAACGCGCGCCTTTAATCACACTGGTTTACTTTATAGACACACAATAGTTAGATATTATGTGACATTTGCTTCATGTTTGTCTTGACATATTAGTCATATTACATATAGTTATATAATATTATTTACATTTTCTGTCACTTTTCATTTTATCTTTGTTCAACCGTAACGCAAGAAACAATGTCTAAATTAAATCCTAAGGCCTAAATAGTATTTAGAAAAAAAGGGGAGAAACTGAGTTTGTGAATAAATTACCACTTTGAGACAAAACAAGGTCTATCCAACCCAACCCAACGGCCCATTTTATCACCTTTGGTTTTCAATTTGAACTTGTCCGAAGGCCTGGGAAAAAGACGACATTTAGTGAGGATTAGGACTACGCTTGTGATTTATAAATATGTTTTTTTTTTGAACGGCTAATACCCTCATGTTTCAAGTGAAACTAGAACTTAACACCTCTTGGACAAGGGTCATGCACCTTTGTCACTGGGCTTTGGGCCAGACACCTTTGCCACTAGACCATGCTAATGGTTTATATATATGGTTATTATAAGAGGGTAAGGAATCGTCCAAGTTTCCTCAATTTTTCTCGGATGCTACATCAACACCACATTAAATTTTCTTAGTTCTCCTCATTTTCTACAAACCTCCCCATTTTGTAGGGAACCATCGCATTTTTCCCCGTTTTCATATTTCAAACATAAAAATACTAATATATATAAATATATATAAACACACTTGTGTGTGTGTGTATATATATGCGTTGGGTGTGTGTATATATGTGTGTTGTATGTAGATATAGATATGTATGTATATGTTTATTTGTTTGAGTCGGTGATGATCGGTGCTTAATTTTTCCCCCGGGGTCGAGGGAACGCCATTCTTGTACAACACCATGTTTCCCCACTCTAATGTTTATGGTTAGGTTTAGCCATTTTTTGAAGAAAAAAAAAATAGGGTCATATTGCTGCTATATACCTATATATAGTTTCGGGAAATACAAACTACATTGACAGGGTTTGATGAGTCGGCCACACCATTTGGTTTTAGCAATACGATGATTAGAATTTTGCAGTTTGAATTGCATTTTAATTTTTATTTTCGAATTCATTTGTATTAAATCATTTTGAATCATAAAAATGTGGCATGAACATAATACACGTACATAACTTCCTACTAAAAAGAATTAAAAAAAAAAACAAATTAATAAATTCAAACAAACGATTCCATGTTTTGAACCGTTAATCAGATTGTTAAAACTATCAAACTATCACAACCAAACTGTAAACCGAACCGTATAAATCACAATTTAGCTAAACATATCAAGCTGTTTCCGCTCAAACTATTCAATCGATTTAACGCTTTATGAACACCTCTATTACGTTAACCCATTTACTAAATAACTATTTACATTTTTTCGACCATTCAATTGTTTGTTTGGAACGATATCTTTCCATGATTGATTGTTTTAAATGACGTGATACATTTTTTGGACTTATATGTTTTAACACAAATTTGACGGTTTTAATAATGGGCAGTTAGCACAGCATGGTACAACACAAACTGTGACACATAAAGTGGCACGATTGATCCAAACTTGTCAACGTGGGCCCGGGTCGGGTCAATACAAGTTACGTGTATTGTATTATTTTATTAAATGTTTTATTTAATTTATTTAACTTTGCTTATTATTGAAGCAAAAAATATGAGGGTGAAGTGCAACAATATTCAATATATTGCAAGATTTGCATACAGCGAAGATGTTAAAAGTGACGGTCAAAGCTTTTAGGTCAAACCATGATTATATATTACTAGGTTAGAGCCCCGCGTGTACACGCGGTACATATTCATGTCAAATGAAAAAAATTCTATAAAGATTGTAGTATGCAAATTTATTTATTGAAAATTACGTAATACAATTCGTGTGAATTTTGGTTGATTGTATATTATCATAAAAAAGTTTAATGTTACCCAATAACATATATATGAATCAACAAATGTTTGAGTTGACGTGATTTAAAAACAAATAATGAAATGAATAAACATATATTTATTGTAACAACATACAAATGAAGATTGAATTCAAAGTAAATAAATGTAGTTTAACAAATCATACAACCCAAAAATTATAAAAAAAATTAAACAATTTATGCAAAATATGATCGCATACTTATTCATAAACTTCAAAATATTTTTTTATAGACAACATTTGCTATTTATTATTAACGTTGTCATCTTTGCCCAATATTAGTATCTTCAGGCCATCTCTACTTTTGTCACTTGGCAGCGACATAAAACTGCCCATGTGTAAAAACAGGATCTTTCAAATACAGACCTACCCTAAATAGGGTTTGTCCTTGACTCTTATTTATTGTCATTGCGAAACATAAAGTAAGAGGGAATTGTCTTCTGTTAAATTTGAAAGGAATCTTCTTATCAGATGGGGACAAAAAAGTTCGCATTCCAATGTTACTCCCTGAATTATTTTAGCTTCTATAACACGGTTTGACATGGCAAGACGATTTGAAACTTGTGGCTTTGAAAAGAATTTATGTCCACTTATAGGATCCCTGAACCATTTGAATAACAAAACAGTGAAATTTGTCAAAAACAACTCTGGTGAGGAAAAGAAAGACATTTGGCATTATAATTGTATTATCATCAAGAATTTAAGGTAAATATATCCAGAAGACCCTAAACTGTTTTGACGGTTTGACTCATAACCAATGACCTAAAAATCAAGCTAAAACCACGGTGAAAATCAATACTAAATGAGATTAAAAATGTTAATAAGTAACCTCAAAAAATGTAATCAATAATTCAAATCAATTAAATTGGGTCAATAACATTAAAAATAATAGAAAAATTAATTTGGGTCAGTAATATTAAAAATAAATTTGTAAAAATAGTAATATAAATAAATGAGATTAAAAATGTTAATAAGTAACCTCAAAATTGTAATCAATAATTCAAAACAATTACATTAAAAACATCCACATTTGAAATTAACTTACCAATTATCGACAAATTATTATTGACATCTTAAAATTAGCATATTACTATTAAAATGATTTTGATGATTATGTTTTAATGAAAACTGATTACAGAAAGTCATAATATAAAAAATTAATTTCGGTCAATAATATTAAACATAAATTCATAAAATTAATAATATATAAATGAGATTAAATTTTTTTACTAAATAACATTAAATTCTTGCAATTATTATTAATGTCAATAAATAACATTAAAACTCCTAATAAATAACATTAAAAATGAATAAATCTTTTTAATTGCAATCAAGACCAATCATAATTCGTAAAAATAGTAATATAAATAAATGAGTTTAAAAATCTTAATAAATAACTTTAAAATCGTAATCAATAATTCAAATCAGTTACATAAAAATAACCGCGTTTCAAATTGACTTACCAATTATCAACAAATTATTATAGACATCTTAAAATTAGCATATTACTATTGAAATGATTTTGATGATTATCTTTTAATTAGAATTGATTAAACGAAAGTCATAATATAAAAAATTAAATTTGGTCAATAATTTTAAACATAAATTCGTAAAATTAGAAATATACATAAATGAGATTAATTTTTTTTACTAAATAACATTAAAACTCTTAATAAATAACATTAAAAATGAATAAATATTATTAATTGCAATGGAGACCAATCAGAATTCGTAAAAATAGTAATATAAATAAATGAGATTAAAAATCTTAATAAATAAACTTAAAATCGTAATCAGTAATTCAAATCAATTATATTAAAAACATTCGCATTTCAAATTGAATAGATCTTATTAATTGCAATGAACACCAATCAGAATTCGTAAAAATATGAGATTAAATAACTATTGAGGTTAATGGTTGCGAAATTTTGGGTAAAGATTGGTTTATCAATCAATCGGTCAATCAATCTTCACTACATTTAGAAAATCTAATTTACTCTATAAATTGATGACCAATTATGACATAATTGTGTAAAATTCATTCAATTTTAGAAATCTAATTTCAAAACACAAAACCTTCCTTCGCAAGTTACACTCTATACTTAGTTAAGTATCAATTCATAACAATTAGATAACTACACATTCATAACATATTTTTTTAGAATAAAAGATTTTATAATAAGTGTTAAAATTAAAAAAAAAAACTTTAGTTGTTATTTGATTCTTATGATTTATATACATAGATATATGTTTAAAATGGTTGTCTAGAATATTCATTGAGTTAATATTTCTACTCCTAATCGATTCTATATTTTGAACAATATACAACTGAATGCTTTATTGTATTTAAATTATGGATTAAATTGATTCATAATGAATCATTAATACAAAAAAAAATGGTAAAATTGATTCATAATCAATCATACATAATAAAAAATTGATTAAAATTATATATAATTATGGATTAAATTGATGTTCCATCTTACGGATTAAATTGATTACTAATTACCAAAAATAATTTCGTATTAAAATTAAATTCGTTTCATTAAGTTATGGTAAGTCTAACTTATTGATTATAAATTGATTTATAATCAATTATTATACATAATAAAAGATTGATTAAATTGATTCATAAATAGAAATTAAATTGATTCATAATTACGAATTAAATTGATTCATAATTACCAACAATAATTTCGTATTAAACTTAATTTCGTCTCATTAAATTATGGTAAGCTGAAATTAGAGTTAAATTTAATAAATTTAATGAGACATAATTTCGTAAAATAATTTAATGAGACAAAAAAATGGTAATAAATTTAATGAGAGTTAATATAGTAAAACAAATATAGTAAACCTAAATTTATTACCATTTTTTTTGTCTCATTAAATTATTTATATTTCAAATTGACTTACCAATTCAAATTCAATTTCATTAATTTCATTAGTATTAGTAATTATTAGTAATTAGTAATATATTCGTAAAATAGTAATAGAAAAATTCAATTCGGTCAGTAAGATATAAATGGGTTTAAAAACCGTAATATTAGTTTTAGTATTAGTTGGAATGCTGTTGCACAATCAAGTAATTCTGTGTAGAGCAACTGAGATGGATTTGATAAAACTATCTATATAGATGAAGTGCAAAAATGGAAGGCATGTATTAAGACGTCAATCAATGTAAATTGATTGAAATTAGCGAAGTTATTGTCATCATATTTTAAATAGCATTTATGACTAATTAGAACAGTATAATATACAAAATTAACTGATAAATTAGTATTGATTAATTATTAAAGTCGTATAAGTAAAATTGGTAAGTTTCCATTATGTGTTTAGTATTTTGGTGTAAAAGATTTATAAGTTTTGAAATTCAAAAATAAGATATACTAAATGTGGTTTTTTTGTTTAAACATTTTTACAAGTAATAATTATGACTTACGAAATTCAAACGTATTATAAAAATGTTTGGTTTGTTAGTTGTTTACATATTATAAATACGTCTTTTACATCTAAATATATATGGATTGATGTTATATATCAAACATGGTAGTTTATAAAATGTAAACTAAATATATAAATTAACATACTTTTCTGTAACAAAATCTATTTAATTTAGTATACAATTATAATATAAGCGATTTTTTTTCCTTATATATTTGTATTACGGAAAGTTTAAAGTTTAGTATGAATATAGAAAGCGTAAATTATGATAAAGCATTAATTATGTAGTGCAAATTAGTATTTGAAATTTAAATATTGTCCTAATTTACTCCACCTATTATGGTTAACCTAAATTACATTAATTATTTTAATTGATTGACAGTCAATATAATGAATACAAAAGAATAAATGTGAAGTAATATTCAAATCTTAACAAATCACATTAAACGCTTAATATAGTTTTCGGGATCAAATCTTGATTGATTATTAAAGTCGTATGTAACACCCCGCCCCTCTCACCACCAATATTGTCCGCTTTGCCCATCCAGAGCTCACGGATTTGTTTTTGGGTGCCCAAGTGGAGACTTCCCAGGAGGTCACCCATCCTGGAATTTCTCCCACCTGAGCACGCTTAACTGTGGAGTTCTCCTCTCATCCACTAACATTAAGCCCCAAAACGCGTTGGTGATTTAAGAGGCAAGACATTACTTATGAACCAAGGATCTCTCCTGGCCACGGCCGATGTGGGATTTTCCTGGGGTGTCACATTCACCCCCCGTTAGAGTCTCATCGTCCCTGATGAGGTATGCACCCACCATCCCGAACGGCACAGGAGTGGCTCTGATACCATCTGTAACACCCTGCCCCTATATATATATATATATATATATAACACCCTGCCCCTATATATATATATATATATATATATATATATATATATATATATATATATATATATTTATAGGGTCAAGTATAGATAGATGTCGAAACATATAGTCTCGTGAATCGGAGTCTTGGATAAAAGGATTTGCTAACTTATGTTCGAAAGATGATTTTGGGGAAAATTGTAGACAACGGGTGTTGTCTGGTTTGTACAAAAACAGAGGAAACTCTGCCCGAATTTTTATAAAATCAAAGAGTAACGAACTGCTATTTATATTAATAAATTTCCCTAAGTGTTTTGGACAAATACATTTTATACAAACCGAAATATTTTCAAAGACGAGCTATTTGTAACAATAAAGATGATTTTCAAACAAAATTTGGGAAAAAGTAACAAATGTTATTAATCGATTTTAATAACTAAACTTACACTTCTTCAAAGTGTGTTTTTCTAAAAGTAACAGGATGGGTGACCTCCTGGGAATTCTCCACCGGGGCACCCAAAAACAAATCCGTGAGCTCTGGATGGGCAAAGCGGACAATATTGGTGGTGAGAGGGGCAGGGTGTTACAGATGGTATCAGAGCCACTCATGTGCCGTTCGGGATGGTGGGTGCATACCTCATCAGGGACGATGAGACTCTAACGGGGGGTGAATGTGACACCCCAGGAAAATCCCACATCGGCCGTGGCCAGGAGAGATCCTTGGTTCATAAGTAATGTCTTGCCTCTTAAATCACCAACGCGTTTTGGGGCTTAATGTTAGTGGATGAGAGGAGAACTCCACAGTTAAGCGTGCTCAGGTGGGAGAAATTCCAGGATGGGTGACCTCCTGGGAAGTCTCCACTTGGGCACCCAAAAACAAATCCGTGAGCTCTGGATGGGCAAAGCGGACAATATTGGTGGTGAGAGAGGCGGGGTGTTACATCGTATAAGTAAAATTGGTAAGTTTCCATTATGTGTTTAGTATTTTGGTGTAAAAGATTTATAAGTTTTGAAATTCAAAAATAAAATATACCAAATGTGGCTTTTTTTTGTTTATTCATTTCTACGAGTAATAATTATGCCTTACGAAATTCAAACGTATTATAAAAATGATTGGTTTGTTAGTTGTTTACATATTATAAATACGTCTTTTACATCTAAATATATATGTATTGATGTTATATATCAAACATGGTAGTTTATAAAATGTAAACTAAATATATAAATTAACATACTTTTCTGTAACAAAATCTATTTAATTTAGTATACACTTATAATATAAGTGTTTTTTTTTCCTTATATATTTGTATTATGGAAAATTTAAATTTTAGTATGAATATAGAAAGCGTTAATTATGTAGTGCAAATTAGTATTTGAAATTTAAATTTTGTCCTAAAATTACTCCACCTATTATGGTTAACCTAAATCACATTAATTATTTTAATTGATTGACAGTCAATATAATTAATACAAAAGAATAAACTCTTGGGTACATATCATTACCCCGTATTATTGACGACATAGCTTCAACAACTTTTTTTATTAAAAGTCCGCCCTGGTCCTGATGATCCAAAATTCGGTTTATAAATCGAAACCCTAACACACGAATGCATATAATCAGTCAATAACCTGGTAAACAAAAACACAAATAAACAATTTACAAAATCAATTTAAAGATAAAGAACACACTGAATTATAAAAATTTAAAGATTTAAAAAACATGTACCTAAGCAATTACAACATTACATTTGACATTGGTGTGCCCCAAAACAATAGCATTTGTCTCATTTGCATTTTCATATTCAAAGAGTATGTACAATGCAGTAGAAAAAGCTTATCGAGCAGTCTTAAAAAACGTAAATATTAAATACGCTAACTTAAAAATAAATATGACAAAAAGAAGTAATAAAAGAAACATGAATTATTATAAACCCGACTCCTTTATAATATTTGAAAAAATTATGCTTGGCGCCTAAGTTTCTTGGTCAACCGATAATTAATGCATTCAACGATATTTACTACCTTTCCAAATACGTGGCACAAACTTAGGAAACAAATAATCCAAAATTAAATGCTCCATAATTATTTCAGATCCATATCCAGAATCCGAACTGAGATTTGGCTCCTTACTCGATCAAATCATATTAACATAACAATCCACTCTTTAACACCAAACCATATGAGATCTTTAAGAGCAATATATGAACATCGTATCTCGACCTTAAAAGTCATGCATCCCATCCAACATAATAGTTAACATCACTAATCACAAACACATAATAATAAAAGATATAAACAATGACATTTTGCTTTTAGAAAAATAGCTACTTCGCATTAATAAATACACACACACAAAAAAAGATCTACCACATACCTTTTAGTTGCAGCGGTGGATGGTATTCTAGTATTCAAATGAAAAAACATCTAAACATTCAATATATTTCTTCACAACGGTTTGAAGATCGTTTGCACTTTCAGAAGTGATTCCATATTATAACTAACCGATTCCTTTACAAAAAAGAGTGGTTCCATATTAATCAAATGAAAAAACATCAAAAAAGAGTCAATATATACCATCCGATTACTTTACAAAACGATGACATAAAGAAAACGAATCTGGAACCTTTATAAACCACGATTTCTTCATAAAGGTTTGAATATTGTTTCCACATTCTGAAGTGATTCCATATTATTACTAACCTTTATAAAACACGATTTCCTCTTTGAATATTAAACCGGTTTATGTCAAAGTAATTGATTGATGTTACGATAACATAAAAGTTTTCCAGGTTTGAGGATCATATGATATGCCTATTTTTAACGTTTATGAATCGGTACACGTTACAATGGATGAACTTCCTTCAATCTACGTGAAAAAGAGACATACCTAGAAGGAACAATGAATAAAAAGAAGAGTGATGAATGTGGTTTGGAAGATTTGTTAGTGAGGATTTGAGAGTGTAATGGAAGAATGTAGGAAATTAAAATGTAGAAAAGACTATTTATAGGGAGCAAGTTGGAGCTCCATATTCAATATGGATACCTTAAACTCTCTCCTAAGCCTTCATTCAACCCAAGTGACCTCAATTATTATATAGATAGATATAAACTGGGGATCTTCATTTAAAAAATTAAACCAGAAAGCATACTAAATAGTCACCGACAATTGTTTATTAAGTTAAATAATTTTATTTATTTAATTTGATTTTTATTTATTTATTTGAAGTTTTCAAAAGTATAGGCAGAACCTTGGCCTTTACTCACGGAAAAGCAACCTAGCAAGGGCAAGTATTTCAAGTTTCCATTTACACCCTATAATAATATGTCAAGTATATTACATGTATTTATATTTTTCTTATATATTTAAAATACACAAAAGAAATAGTGTCAGGTGCGTGACAGCTGGCTAAGGCTAATTTTTTTTTTTAATCCTTGTGGTCTTTGAGACTTGAAACCAAGATCTCCCGCAACCTAGATGTTTTAAAGGCTTTGTCTTTGCCAATAGACCACCACCCCATTGGTTAGCATGTGTATTAAGGTTTATTTTTTCGTAAGTTAATCAAGTTAAGGTCCTGCTGTGATGCTAATACGTGTGGTTTGTTTGAAGGTTACTAGGGTTTGTGTTCTAGTTAGTTTAGATTATTATCCTAGTTTAGAAAAATGTATATATGGCTTCGTATATCTAAATTATAAATAGTCTTGTCCATAGAACTGTTACGATACCGTGTCACATCCTCATTTGAATCGTATGTTTTTTAGGCTAAATATGTTTTGTAGTTTGTACAAGAACACAACATCCATACATATAATTATTAAAAGTTTGAGAAAAAAACTATTTTGACCATTAGTTTTGATTGTTGAAATTTGTTTAAGAATTGTCACTTTCATAATTAATGCAAAAATGTTGTATTCATTAGTGAATCTTTTATATGTGCATACAGTATATTCATCGATAGATGTAAATAAACACCAATATAAACTTGTCAGTGACTATACTATATGAACGTACTAACATTTTCTAAATAAAAATAAAGACACATTCTTTTCACTAGTGAATTCGGTGAATACAAGTAACAAATGTGAATAAAATATTAAAAGCTATGACCTATTTATCAGTTAACACATGTACTCTACAATGAATACAATTATACAATACACCATTGTGGTTTACATAATTACATCAATTGACAACTTTCTTCAAATTTTTATTGGCCCCCTTTGATATATATATATATATATATATACAACAATTAGTTTATATATATAATGTTTTAAAGTTATAATGTTTTTTTGATTATACAACGTATCTGTGGTCAAATATATATGAATGTGGCAAATTAATGTGTGAAGTTGATTGATTTGTCCTTTATTACATGACACACAAATAATACGCCCGTGAATTACAAATGAGAATATAAACCTGAACATAGTCACTTCAAATATCAGAGAGGATGACAAAATTAGCGGGTTGGGTCAAATTATAACGTGATTTGTAGGTACGCGTTAAGATGGGTTAAGTGGAATAACTCGAGTAGTTGATCCATCATTATTCTTCCTTTTTAATGACTTTATATATAAATAATTTGTGTATTAAATATGATTAAAAAGATTACCATTTGAATTACAGGAGATAATTATGCTAAACATTGACAAATAATATTGACTAAGATATACAAATATACTTAACACATTTGAATTCAAACTATATGGAAAGAGAGCATAATAATAGGACGAGATAAGAGTCAATATTCCTTAACAACTATCAGTCTAGCTATGCTATCAATCAGGGAGATATATGCCAATAATATCGGATGATATCATCGGTTAACATATATGAATTTAAGTTGTCACGTATAGAATCAACTAATAAATTTGTATTAAAAAAGAATAATAATATATTCTTCTAAACTGTAAACTAAACGTCCTTTTTTTAAGGATACTTGATATTAAAACGGGTCATTTCTTAATGCATTTATGTTAAAACCAGTGGCGGATTTTAGTAGCAACGTTTTCCAAATTTCGTAAAAAAAGCCAAGTTTTCCACTAATTTTCCACTACGCGCGCGAAGTTTAGCCGTAACGGACGCGACACCTGCTTCTTCAGTAGGTCCGCCCCTGGTTAAAACTAAAAAAAGTTAAAATATTATTAAGCTATAAATTGGGGCAATTTCATATATTGTGACACCCGGCAAATTCAAGTTAACAACGTCGTCTAAATTAAAGTCTACCTTAGCGAGTCACGTGTATTCTGTACTTAACTGGGTTAGTTGAGTCGGGTTATGGTTCGGGAACGGTTATATGAGTCTAGGGAATCATTAGATGTTGGCCTAGAGGATCGTTAGATGTCAGTCCTTAACCAAGTGTACAAACGGTGACGATTTGTAGGATCGTCAGGGCATACGGAACGTACGAGTCTCGAGTCCCGGGAATTGGTGAACGAGTGTAAATATGTGTATTTACTAGTGTTATGTGTTTACAATCATTATGTGACTTGTCGGTATGTGAAAATGTGTTAACATGTGTTAAAACGGGGTTTAACGCGCAAAATACTCGGAACGGGACCCTGCAGGCGATTAGGGTGAGCTAATCACCTGCAGGGTGGCGATTAGCTCACCCCAGGTGGCGAGTAGCTTCCTCTGGGTGGCGAGTAGGGGGCTAATCGCCTAAGGGGGTGGCGATTAGCAGCCCTAATCGCCTGCAACTGAGAGCTAATCGCCTGCAACGTAAGTGACGACTAAAAACGACTATAAATACAATACTTAACCTCCTAAACATCATATTATCAACCCTAGTCGCCCCACAACTCATCCCAACACCCACATAACCTCTGGAACACGATTTTGGATCAAACAACTCGATTTCAAGCATATTTCATCAATCTTTCACAATCCTAAGGTGTGGTTTTCATCCATGCAACCTTGTTAATGTTTTTATTCAAAACCCTAATGTTCCAGACCTGGTTCCAAACAATTATATCTTCTGAAAATCGTTAATAATCGTTGTTGTGTCGATTCTAGATGCTATGCATGTTGTATGTGTAGGTTTTAATTAAAAGATTGGATTTTTATGATTCAAGGAAGATTATTAACATGATGTTAGGGTAGTTACTGATCTATGATGATGGTTTGATATAGTAATCTGGTTGATTGTTCATTAGGGTTGTGTTTACGCATGTTAGTATGATGATTACATGATACTTGTGTTATGTTTTAGAAACATGATTGCATCCAGGACTGCTAGAACAAGGTTTAATGGTGTATTTTGATCTAAACATGTTTAGGATACTTGTTTGTTTGATATTGGAGGTTTACACACGTTCTAGGGTTGATTTGGAGTGTTAAACGCGTGAAAAACCGAAATTGCTGGGTAGCATGCGATTAGCAAGGCTAATCGCCTAAGGGTCAGGCGATTAGCAAGCTAATCGCCTGCTATGAGAGGCTAATCGCCTGTAGAGCATGCAATTAGGGGCTAATCGCCTGCTAGGTGGTGTTTTTGCATGCTGCATGACCCTAATCGCCTGATAAGTTCTGAAATGCATGTCACATGACCCTAATTGCATGCAAACTCAAAAATTTGCATGTCACATGACCCTAATCGCCTGCACTGTAGGCGATTAGCATTCATAATTGCCTGTTGACCAACGTAATTGCTAGTTGACTTTTCCTAATCGCCTGTACTGCTGCTGTATGTATATTTTAGCATTCCGAGACCCGTTTTGACACCTAGGAACATGCTAGGAACCCCGTAACATGTCTAATAACTTGGTAACATATACTTGGATGTATTTCGGTGATACGTGAACTATGTGCTATAGTTTGTTGTGTGTTAACGTATGTTAAGGGTACTTGCATGATTGTATGTTTTGGAGCGTAAACATAACATGGGGAGTCTCGGGTCACCAATGGGATGTCGAGTCTTGTACCTTGGGTCTGTTAAACAGTCACGGTGTTTTCAAACGAACTTGGTTATGGTCTGGACATCTAGGGACTAACTAACCTAAGGGTTATTAGTCTAAGTACTTGCAACTACCATATGTTAGGTCGCTGTTTTACGGGACTAGCATAGCTTGCTGAACTATTCTATTATCTGAAGTTAACGCAACCTAAGGTGAGTTTACGGCCCCACTTTACTTGGTTTTCGTTTTCGGGGGAGAAAACATGTGTTAAACAACTATTTGGTAACAACTGTCATACTATGGGTTTTCAAACGGTTTACTATACGATCTTTGGAAGTCCCGGGGGGAAACCATGAATGTGCTGGTTTGCACAACGGGGAAATGTGAATAGCGCTATTGGGAGTGACCAACCCCACCCGTCGGCATGGAGCGCCGGGCGGGTGCATATTGTCTCAAACAGGAACAGGTTTACAATACGGGCACAACATCTGGTTTGCGAGTTAGTAATGGTTTTCCAATCGTAGTAGTAATGATACATGCGCCTAGCTAGCGTACTTGGTTTACAATTGTTATAGTATGGACAGGTTATACTTGGAACTTTGATTACAAACCTGTAAACTCACCAGCATTTTTGTGCTGACGTAAACTCTTACATGTTTTCTCAGGTCGCTAAGGTAGCAAAGTGGAACTAGGGCGCACGCGTCTGCACGGCGTCTAGTTAGAGTTGCATGGTTTTGAAACATTAAACATTTGGTTTTATTTTGTTATGTAACGACATTTAGCTTCCGCTGATGTTTGGGATTTTTAAACTATGTTTTTGAAATTCATTTAGTATTGTTTATTGTGATCATTGACTTGGATCCTGGTTTGTCATGCGCCTCGCGGTAAAACTCCGCAAGTGGATTTTGAGGGTGTGACAGATTGGTATCAGAGCCAATGGTTATAGTGAACTAGGACTGCATGTAGAGTCTAGTCTATAACTGAGTCGCACACACTAGATGATCACATGGTACTAAACTTTATACTGGGTTACTCATAGACTTGTCGGGGTGTCTCTACATCATCTTGCCCTTCTGGGTTACATCATCCATTCTCTTTTACTGGGTTACTTGCTTACTAGACAGTGTGGTACATTGGGGTTAACTGTATACTCTTGAGATTGGTCCAAGACTCGGACATCTCCTTTCCTACCCCAATAGAAACCCTTGTCATGAACTACCGTAGTATTACGGTGTATAGCTAAGAGTCCATGTCCGGTGATTTGAACTTTGAACTAGGAGAACACTTGGAGGACCATGTAGAGCGGTTTATCATTTTGGGTGCACACAAAATCATAAACCGAAATGCATGAAAGCCCTAGTGAGCTCTGGGTTCGAATGGATAGTCCTGGGTTGGATCTAGCTTTGATCTTGTAAACGCTAGTGTTTATCATTGGCTGTGAAACTAAATTTTCCCGTCCTTTTTGCCAGAATCATGTCTGGAGCACGAGGAGGACGTGGAGGTGGTCGCAATGGTGGGCGTGGAAATGGTGGTCGTGGGGGTGTGAACCTCACGCAGGATGACTTGAACAACTTGCTGCAGGCTGCCTTTCAGCTAGGGCAAAATGGCGGTAAGTTGACCTAACCACTTCTATCTCATCGGTGAACTTTGTTTACTTTTCCCGTGGTTTTCTTACGTGTTTCTTTACAGGTGGTCATGTTAATCCACCACCACCACCCATGTGCACCTACAAAATGTTTCGGGACTGCAAGCCCCATGAGTTCGCGGGTACTGAGGGTGCAGTAGGTTTGCTCAGGTGGTTGGAGAAAGTGGAGTCTGTCTTCCTGATGTGTAACTGTCTTCCGGAGGATCGCGTCAAGTATTCTGCTGGGTTACTACAGGATGTTGCGTTGACCTGGTGGAACGATATCACCCAGACTATGGGTATAGGGGAGGCTTATGCTATGCCTTGGGAGAACTTCGTGCAACTGCTGAAGAGGGAGTACTGTCCCAGAGAGGAGATTCAAAAACTGGAACACGAGGTGTGGAACCTCAAAATGTCTGGGTCGGAGATTGAGAAGTATACTGTGAGGAGGAATGAGTTGGCTGTACTTTGTCCTGATCTACATGTACCGGAATATAGGAGGATTGAGCATTATATCTCGGGTCTTGTGCCAGAAATCGCAGGGTTGGTGGCTGCGGGAAATCTTCCTACTTATGCGGAGGTGGTCCGATCTGCTCATAGGATGACTAACTTGAAGGTGAGTGAGGGTATCTTGCCTGCCAAGGGTTCAACTGCTAAGGCTCCAGAGAGCAACAAGCGAAAGTGGGATAATGATGTGAAGAGTTCTACACCAGCACCAGCTCAACAGGGAAAAAGGTTTGATAGCGGGGGTTCGTCTTCATCGGGTTCTAAGCCAAGTGGTGGTTATGTAGGGAAGTTACCGAAATGCAACAAGTGTGGACGCCATCATCATGGGAATTGTGACAACAATCGTTGCCATCGCTGCCAGAAGTTGGGGCATTTTGCCAAAGACTGTAGGGCGACTGTTCCATCGACTCAGGCCCCAACTACTACTCCGACTTCTACTACTCAGGGGACTGCGGGTAAACAGGGATGTTTTCACTGTGGGGAAACGGGGCATTACAAGAAGGAGTGTCCAAAACTGAAACAGGGAGGGAACGGGAATGGTAACAACGGGGGCGGAAACAGGAACGCACGTGCCTTCGTTATTGGGACTGCAGAGGCAAGACAGGACCCTGACACAGTCACTGGTACGTTTCTTCTCAACGATCGCTCTGTTAGTGTTTTATTTGATTCTGGTGCCGATAAGAGTTTCATATCTGTGGGAGTTAGTCGTTTGCTAGATGTAGTACCTGTTCCTCTAGAGGCTAAATATATTATAGAATTGGCTGACGGTAAGAAGATAGAAGCTACTAGCATTCTTCGGGAGTGTCACATAGAGTTGTCGGGTTTGTCTTTTCCTATCGACCTTATGCCGGTATCTTTGGGTAGTTTTGACGTGGTTATAGGCATGGATTGGTTGTCGCTGTATCGCGCTGAAATCGTTTGTTACGACAAGGTCATCCGGATTCCTCTCCCTGATGGAGAATTTCTTTCTGTGTACGGGGACAAGAGCGGTGCTCCGCTAAGTCTCATCTCTAGCATGAAAGCCCTTAAGTATCTTCGGAAGGGTTATTCGGCTGTTCTAGCACTTTTATCTGTTTCCACTACCAGCGAGAAGAAGATCGACGATATCCCGGTTGTACGCGAGTTTTCTGATGTTTTTCCTGATGATTTATCTGGTCTTCCTCCCCATCGTCAGGTTGAGTTCGGTATTGATCTTGTACCTGGCGCTGCTCCTATTGCTCGGGCCCCCTACCGTCTTGCACCTCCTGAGATGCAAGAATTGTCTAACCAGTTACAGGAACTTTTGGATAAGGGTTTCATCAGACCTAGTTCTTCCCCTTGGGGAGCCCCGATCTTGTTTGTTAAGAAGAAGGATGGCAGTTTCCGACTGTGCGTGGATTATAGAGAATTGAACAAGGTGACCATCAAGAATCGTTATCCTCTTCCTCGTATTGATGACCTATTTGACCAACTCCAGGGTTCTAGCTATTATTCCAAGATTGATCTCAGGTCCGGTTATCACCAGTTGCGCGTAAGGGAAGCTGATGTTGCTAAGACTGCCTTTCGTACACGTTATGGCCATTTCGAGTTCTTGGTCATGCCTTTTGGTCTCACTAACGCACCGGCGGTTTTCATGGATTTGATGAACCGCGTTTGTAAACCGTATCTTGACAAGTTCGTCATCGTGTTTATTGATGACATTCTGATCTATTCCAAGAACGAGACCGAACATGGGGAACATCTACGGTTAGTTTTGGAACTCTTACGACGAGAACAACTATACGCCAAGTTCTCGAAGTGCGATTTCTGGTTACGCGAAGTCCAATTCCTAGGGCATGTAGTCAATGAACTGGGAATCCATGTCGATCCAGCTAAGATCGAAGCGATCAAGGACTGGGGAGCACCGAAGACGCCAACTGAGGTGCGGCAATTCCTAGGCCTTGCGGGTTATTATCGGCGTTTCATTAAGGGGTTCTCGAAGGTCGCTCAACCCCTCACCACTCTTACTCAGAAGGATAGAAAGTTCGACTGGGGTGAACCACAGGAGTCCGCATTCCAAAAACTGAAGACTAAGCTTTGCTCTGCTCCTATCTTGTCTTTGCCTGAGGGCACTGAAGATTTCGTTGTTTACTGTGATGCTTCTATTCATGGTCTCGGTTGCGTGTTGATGCAACGCGAGAAGGTGATTGCGTACGCTTCCCGTCAACTCAAAGTGCATGAGAGGAACTACACTACCCATGATTTGGAATTGGGTGCGGTGGTGTTCGCGTTGAAAATCTGGAGGCATTACTTGTACGGTACCAAATGCACCATCTACACCGATCACAAGAGTCTCCAGCACATTTTTGACCAACAGCACCTGAACATACGACAGCGCCGTTGGGTTGAACTCCTGAACGACTATGACTGTGCCATTAAGTACCATCCTGGCAAGGCGAATGTTGTGGCAGACGCCTTGAGCAGGAAGGAATCGACAAACCCCCGTCGCGTTCGGGCGTTGCAACTCACAATCCACTCCTCTCTGCCTGATCAACTCCGTTCTGCTCAGTCAGAAGCCTTGAAGGAGGAAAACCTTAAGGCTGAAACTATGCACGGTGCCGACAAACATCTCGAGCAAAGGCCTGATGGCCTGCGCTACTTCGCAGAACGCGTCTGGGTTCCCTTATTCGGGGGACTTCGAGAGCTGGTTCTTGATGAAGCTCACAAGTCTCGGTATTCCATTCATCCTGGTTCAGACAAGATGTACCAGGATCTAAAAATACTGTACTGGTGGCCAAACATGAGGGCGGATATAGCCTCATACGTGAGTAAGTGCTTGACCTGTGCTAAGGTCAAGGTGGAATACCAGAAACCGTCGGGTCTACTGCAACAACCCGAAATTCCAGAGTGGAAATGGGAACGGATTACTATGGATTTTGTCACACAACTTCCTAAATCACCAAGCGGGAACGACAAGATATGGGTGATTGTTGATCGGTTGACGAAATCAGCTCATTTTCTTGCTATTAAAGAGACCGACACCATGGATCGGTTGGCTCGGTTATATCTGAAAGAAGTTGTCTCTAAGCACGGAGTGCCAGTTTCTATTATCTCGGATCGTGACTCCCGTTTTACTTCTCATTTCTGGAAGTCTTTGCACAAGGCTTTGGGTACCCAACTAGACATGAGTACGGCTTACCATCCACAAACCGACGGTCAGAGTGAGCGTACAATTCAAACTCTAGAAGACATGCTGCGGGCATGTGTGATCGATTTTGGCAAGGGTTGGGAAGCTCACTTACCGTTAGTAGAATTCTCTTACAACAACAGTTATCATACGAGCATCAAAGCAGCTCCGTTCGAGGCATTGTACGGACGGAAATGCAGGTCTCCTCTCTGTTGGGCCGAAGTGGGCGAGAGTCAGCTCACTGGGCCAGAACTGGTGTACGAGACTTCTGAGAAGATCGTACAGATTCGAAATCGATTGGCAGCGGCACGGGATCGACAGAAGAGCTATGCTGATCATCGCCGTAAGCCATTGGAGTTTCAAGTTGGTGACAAAGTGCTTCTAAAGGTTTCACCGTGGAAGGGCGTCATACGCTTTGGGAAGCGTGGCAAACTTAACCCGCGGTATGTCGGTCCATTTACGATCCTGGAACGGATCGGGCCGGTGGCATATCGACTTGATTTACCGACGGAGCTCGGTAACGTACATAATGTCTTCCACGTATCTAACCTGAAGAAGTGTCTGACTGACGAGTCTCTCATTGTTCCACTAGAAGAGATCAAGGTTGATGATCGTCTTCGGATAGTGGAGGAACCTGTCGAGATCCTTGATTACAAGATTCGCAGTCTGCGTCACAGTAAGATTCGTATTGTTAAGGTTCGATGGAACTCGAACCGGGGACCGGAATACACTTGGGAACGCGAGGATCAGATGAAGTCTAAGTATCCTCATCTTTTTCCTAAAGAGGCATTCGAGTCGAGACACGTTACCACTGCAACGGAATGAATCTCGGGGCGAGATTCCTTTTAACGTGGGGATGATGTGACAACTCGGGTAATTCTCTCTCTTGGTTTCTATTTTTGTCTGTTTCTTTTGTTCTTACTCTTGGTACTTACATAATTTTCGGGACGAAAATTCTTTTAACGTGGGGATGATGTGACACCCGGCAAATTCAAGTTAACAACGTCGTCTAAATTAAAGTCTACCTTAGCGAGTCACGTGTATTCTGTACTTAACTGGGTTAGTTGAGTCGGGTTATGGTTCGGGAACGGTTATATGAGTCTAGGGAATCATTAGATGTTGGCCTAGAGGATCGTTAGATGTCAGTCCTTAACCAAGTGTACAAACGGTGACGATTTGTAGGATCGTCAGGGCATACGGAACGTACGAGTCTCGAGTCCCGGGAATTGGTGAACGAGTGTAAATATGTGTATTTACTAGTGTTATGTGTTTACAATCATTATGTGACTTGTCGGTATGTGAAAATGTGTTAACATGTGTTAAAACGGGGTTTAACGCGCAAAATACTCGGAACGGGACCCTGCAGGCGATTAGGGTGAGCTAATCACCTGCAGGGTGGCGATTAGCTCACCCCAGGTGGCGAGTAGCTTCCTCTGGGTGGCGAGTAGGGGGCTAATCGCCTAAGGGGGTGGCGATTAGCAGCCCTAATCGCCTGCAACTGAGAGCTAATCGCCTGCAACGTAAGTGACGACTAAAAACGACTATAAATACAATACTTAACCTCCTAAACATCATATTATCAACCCTAGTCGCCCCACAACTCATCCCAACACCCACATAACCTCTGGAACACGATTTTGGATCAAACAACTCGATTTCAAGCATATTTCATCAATCTTTCACAATCCTAAGGTGTGGTTTTCATCCATGCAACCTTGTTAATGTTTTTATTCAAAACCCTAATGTTCCAGACCTGGTTCCAAACAATTATATCTTCTGAAAATCGTTAATAATCGTTGTTGTGTCGATTCTAGATGCTATGCATGTTGTATGTGTAGGTTTTAATTAAAAGATTGGATTTTTATGATTCAAGGAAGATTATTAACATGATGTTAGGGTAGTTACTGATCTATGATGATGGTTTGATATAGTAATCTGGTTGATTGTTCATTAGGGTTGTGTTTACGCATGTTAGTATGATGATTACATGATACTTGTGTTATGTTTTAGAAACATGATTGCATCCAGGACTGCTAGAACAAGGTTTAATGGTGTATTTTGATCTAAACATGTTTAGGATACTTGTTTGTTTGATATTGGAGGTTTACACACGTTCTAGGGTTGATTTGGAGTGTTAAACGCGTGAAAAACCGAAATTGCTGGGTAGCATGCGATTAGCAAGGCTAATCGCCTAAGGGTCAGGCGATTAGCAAGCTAATCGCCTGCTATGAGAGGCTAATCGCCTGTAGAGCATGCAATTAGGGGCTAATCGCCTGCTAGGTGGTGTTTTTGCATGCTGCATGACCCTAATCGCCTGATAAGTTCTGAAATGCATGTCACATGACCCTAATTGCATGCAAACTCAAAAATTTGCATGTCACATGACCCTAATCGCCTGCACTGTAGGCGATTAGCATTCATAATTGCCTGTTGACCAACGTAATTGCTAGTTGACTTTTCCTAATCGCCTGTACTGCTGCTGTATGTATATTTTAGCATTCCGAGACCCGTTTTGACACCTAGGAACATGCTAGGAACCCCGTAACATGTCTAATAACTTGGTAACATATACTTGGATGTATTTCGGTGATACGTGAACTATGTGCTATAGTTTGTTGTGTGTTAACGTATGTTAAGGGTACTTGCATGATTGTATGTTTTGGAGCGTAAACATAACATGGGGAGTCTCGGGTCACCAATGGGATGTCGAGTCTTGTACCTTGGGTCTGTTAAACAGTCACGGTGTTTTCAAACGAACTTGGTTATGGTCTGGACATCTAGGGACTAACTAACCTAAGGGTTATTAGTCTAAGTACTTGCAACTACCATATGTTAGGTCGCTGTTTTACGGGACTAGCATAGCTTGCTGAACTATTCTATTATCTGAAGTTAACGCAACCTAAGGTGAGTTTACGGCCCCACTTTACTTGGTTTTCGTTTTCGGGGGAGAAAACATGTGTTAAACAACTATTTGGTAACAACTGTCATACTATGGGTTTTCAAACGGTTTACTATACGATCTTTGGAAGTCCCGGGGGGAAACCATGAATGTGCTGGTTTGCACAACGGGGAAATGTGAATAGCGCTATTGGGAGTGACCAACCCCACCCGTCGGCATGGAGCGCCGGGCGGGTGCATATTGTCTCAAACAGGAACAGGTTTACAATACGGGCACAACATCTGGTTTGCGAGTTAGTAATGGTTTTCCAATCGTAGTAGTAATGATACATGCGCCTAGCTAGCGTACTTGGTTTACAATTGTTATAGTATGGACAGGTTATACTTGGAACTTTGATTACAAACCTGTAAACTCACCAGCATTTTTGTGCTGACGTAAACTCTTACATGTTTTCTCAGGTCGCTAAGGTAGCAAAGTGGAACTAGGGCGCACGCGTCTGCACGGCGTCTAGTTAGAGTTGCATGGTTTTGAAACATTAAACATTTGGTTTTATTTTGTTATGTAACGACATTTAGCTTCCGCTGATGTTTGGGATTTTTAAACTATGTTTTTGAAATTCATTTAGTATTGTTTATTGTGATCATTGACTTGGATCCTGGTTTGTCATGCGCCTCGCGGTAAAACTCCGCAAGTGGATTTTGAGGGTGTGACATATATACCCCTGCAAAACATCAAAATTTCATATATACCCAAAACATGGTTTAGGACCATTATACAATATGCACGAAAAACTTGTACTTTGGGTATATATGATATTTTACAAGTTTACAATGGTATATATGAAATTGTACCTAAATTTTTATAAAAATATACTTATGTAAAAAAATAAAAGAAAATATGCACAAGTTGAGGGTCTCGAATAGATAATTCCAATGTTGATGCCCATGAAAAAGAAACTTGCTACCTATACACTTATGCTCATTTGCAACTTGTATAGTTGTATATATATTCATACCATATGTCTTTCAATCATTTCAAAACACACACACAATGAGCACCTCAAGGACATGTAGTTTTCTCCTCATAATTTCAACAGCCATTCTCAGGTGGAGTGTGGCGGTTTACGGCCAACAGCCGCAGCCAACGGGTAGAGCATTCCTCGAACAAAAAGCCGATCGAGTGATTCGTCTTCCGGGGCAACCTTTTGTGAGCTTCAAGCAGTATGCTGGATATGTTACGGTTAATGAAACTCATGGTAGAGCACTGTTTTATTGGTTTTTTGAAGCTGAAGAAAGTCCAGAAAAGAAGCCTCTCCTTTTGTGGCTAAATGGAGGTAACAACTTGACTAGAAGCATTGAAAATCACAATTTAATGCGTTATATTGAATTACATAAAATATTTGTCTACTACAATTTATTATTGTAGACCCCCCAATTAATATGAATCATGTCCATTAACACACATACCTTAAAATGTATAGGGTTAGGGAAAAATATGTGTTAATGCGGGCTAGTCTAATTGATAGAGATAAATGTTTTTTTAGAGAGGAGGTCTTAGGTTCAAGCATGCGCAAGACGAGTAATTTAGAACAATTGTTGTTAAGTTGGGTGAGAGTAATATTTGTTATCAAAAAATGAAGAGTATGTATGGATGCATTTCTCACTTAACCCTCATCGCAATTGATTTTTCTAACAATCTTTTAAAATTGAAGGTAATCAACATAAAAAAACTAAATAAACTACTTTTAATAACAGAAAAACAATATTATTTAATAGTTTAATGATATTTTTTTTTGAAAAAGAATAGTTTAATGATATGATAAGTAAGAATGCGAAAGGCTAAGAAAATATACATTTAACGAGTTTATTTGTTTACCAAACATTCATCTATCGAGTAACAACGAGTTAATTTGTTTACCAAACATTCATCCATCGAGTAACAACGAGTTAATTTGTTTACCAAACATTCATCCATCGAGTAATATATTTTTTATATTTTTAAAAGGAAAATAATGATAAGTACTATTTGCATTCTATAGTATAATGTAACAAGAACATGTGAATATAGTAGAAAATAAGTGTTATGATCTACACACTTTTTGGAATCCTAAAAGTATTGGACAAGAGAGGTTGACACACTAAATGGAAAGAGTCAAGTACGTCCAAAAAGTTATGACCCCCGACTCAAATTAAGCACTTGCATGTCTTTTTCATCAATAGTTGTGTTATTTTATGTGAATGTGTTTATTTAGTGTCATTCACTATTATATTAGTGTTTGCTTAAAATAATTCAAATATGGTAAATAAGATAAAATAAGCACATCTGCATATTAGACTATGTGTAGCAGGGTGGCGCCACATGCCACCTCACCCAAATCTTACAGCAAACACCAAAACGCCACTGTTATGGGGGGGGGGGGGGGGGGGGAAGAGGGGAGGCATTACCGCCTTAACTAGCATGAAGATGATCATGGGAAGAAGAAGAGAGTACTACAAATCTGTGAAGATAAAATTAACACATATTTTCATCACAAAACACACATAATTTTCATCATAAAACGTCACCTCCTAAACTCAAGGGGACATAAAACAAACATAGCATGAGGTACAAATTAAAAAGCATTGTAAATAAAATAACTAAACATGCAAAAAGAAAGTGGAAAATAACTGCATAACATGGATGATTTGTGTTCAGCTTTTGGGGTAAAATTACATAAGTGTAATCTACATTTGGCAACTACAAACATTATCTTCTGCTTATACACACTTATAAAGTAAGACAAATATCATCTTGTGATTGCAAAATTACGCCTCACTGGTCATCATAATGGAAATGTACAAAAGCATTTGCCATTTGGTCCCCTCTTTTATCTTATAGTGACCACTTTCCTTTGTTTCTTTTATTTACAATTTATTTATAATACATTTTGGGTTATAAGATTAAAAAAAAAAAAGTTTTAAAGGAGACAATCAACCACACATTGCTAGTACATAAGTTTTTAAACTAGTGACATTGAGACTTAAAGCCTGGACCAACAAGTAACACGCTTGATTAGTCTCACATTGGTGGTGGCGGTGTATGTGACTGCCGGTGTTTGTACAAAACCCTCTTTAGGAATATTCAAGATATTTGATAAAAAAAAACCTATAATAAAAGCAACAAAATCAAATATATCAAATCAACCCTTGTTACTTTCTCCAACATCGTGTTGCTGATATGACGCACGTTGTAAGTTCAAGACATATAACCCAGTGTCCATGACACACGGGTTAACATAGTTTGAAAAGACAATAACTTAGCATAGTTATATGAAACTAGAACATATACAGATAAACTCTATCACAGCAGTTTGTAGCAAAAACCATAAAAAAATAATTAGACATTCACATATATAGGAAAATAATATTTCTCTTTATGGTAAAAGTGGGAAAATTGCGAATCTAGCCATTGACCGAGTTGTTTTGCCAAAGTAGCCCCCTCAGTCGTCTTTGGAAAGACGGTTCCCAGTTCCCGAGGCGTCTCAGCCGACTTCTGATTCTCTTTTCCTACGGACCAATGAAACCCCGCCACGTGTCCGACAAACCTGCGAGACGACTTAAAGTCGTCTCACTCGTCCCTTTTCCTGAGACGACTTTGAGACTTCCCTCAGCCCGAGACGACTTAAATACGACCCTTCCATTTCCCGAGACGACTTTAAGTCCTCTCGCAGGTTGTCGGACACGTGGCGGGTTTTAATTGGTCCGTAGTAACTCAGAATCTAAGAGACGCCTCGGGAACTGGGAACCGTCTTTCCAAAGACGGCTGCAGGGGCTATTTTGGCAAAAACAACTTGGTCATTCGCAATTTTCCCTTTGAATAATTGCATCTGAACCCTTGATCAGGAATGCGACGTCGTATTCACCTTTCGGTAATTCTTTTAAACTGTTTGTCTAAGAAAAGGACGTTTCTTTGGGAAAAAAAGGCGTTTTAAGTTTTAACCCAACGAAAAGGTTGTCAGCTTTTAGGCCCACAATTAATTTGACCACAGCCCAAAAGCCCCATCTTCGTCGTAATGTGATATCTATTATTACCTTTTGTCAATATTCTCATGACTTATGAGATAACCATGCTTTAAAATTTGGAATAATGTCGGATAGCCATGGTCATAAATCTAAATTTACCAATTTTAGCAAATAAAATGTAGCACATGATGTTGACCATGTGTAACAACTAATATGTTTAAAGCTTATAGTGTTACTAGCATGTGAACCATTTGACTTGAATTTTATGGTAATGTTTTCATAACCATACCCATACCAGATTTTTTTTATATAGAATCAGTTAGGTTGAGTGCATTTAGACTGTTCCTAGTTGAACTAGTTAACTAGACCTAGTGGATTTCATTTTTTTTCTTTTATTTTTTTAAAGTTTCAATTTCAATTTATTGTGACTTTAGGCTCCATTGTCCTATTAATATAAGGTCATATACTATTATAACATTGCTATTTCATACCAAAAAATTAAATAATTTGTATTTGGTTTTAAGTTTTGTACTAGCAATTAGACGTGTGCGTGTTGCTGCGAGGATACTTTGCGAACATCGAATGAATTAATCCAAGCGTTATGTGAACCATATGAAAACGAGTGTTTTGACATGTCAAATTTAACTCAATAGCATTGCGGCTGGATAAATATGTATAGTTATCGAATTTATATTGTACACTCATAACGTATTTATATGTGACATGACTCATGCATAGAAAACATACAAAAAATCATAAAATGTATAAAGGTAAAACTAACACATGTAATCTAAAGACATATTCACATCGACGGTTAATATTTACACTTAGCGCATTGCGGCAGAAAAAACACATATGTCACAACGTCCACTACTATTTACTTTTATGGTTAAATATTGTTAGCATAAAATATTAATTTCATGGTATTTAAACTTATTTTACACAGGTCCAGGATGTTCTTCTATTGGATATGGTGGGATGGAAGAGTTAGGACCATTTGTAGCTCAGAACGACACATTAAAGCTCCGTTTAAACACTCATGCATGGAACAGAGGTAAATAAAATATAAATGTTAGTGATAATACAGTTAATAAATATATAATCATAAGTTATACTTAGGGGTGAGCATTTCGTGGTTCGGACCCACAGGAACCTTGGACCCGACCCGCAGGAACCTTGAACCCGACCCGCGAGAACCTTGGACCCGAACCTTTATAAATATATGGGTCGGTTTCCGGTTCTAGATTTATATGAATTATCGGTTCCGGGTCGGGTCGGTTCCAAACCCACGGTTCTAATATTAGAACCACAATAACCGTTTGTATTTATATTAAAAAATAAAAAATAATCTTTTTTAGTCTTTTCACTATTCGTTTTTACGTGTTATTGTAATCAATTTCATGTAATGTTAATATAATATTAAAAATATTATTTATAAGAATAATAATGTATTTTTCTTGAAATATTTTTCGGCTTGATGTATATACATATATGTGATATATTATATATATACTATTTTGGAATGTCGGCTCATTCCTTTCAACTTTCAAGTAATTGTAATTTTAGTCCTCCAACTTTATCTTTCAGTTAAATACAAGTTTAGTCCCCATACTTTCCATTGCCACCCACTCATGTTTTAGTTAATTGCAACGAACCATCCTAAACTTTCAAAAACACGTTGTCATCGCCGCTTAATCACCTTGCCAGAAGCACGCTAGCCGGCTGCCGCCGCAACGCGCGGCGTCAGCAAGTCGATCAAATATAATACGTTTCCGTTTCACAATATAATGTCGATTTAATGTACGTTTCTACGCCGCCACAACGCGCGGCGGGTAATTGGTTGATTATTTGCTACCTGTTCGACACATTGTGACGCATCCGCAAACCGCGGCGTCGGGTAAAAAACGCCCAGCATATCCGTCATGCGCCGCCGCAACGCGCGGCGCCGGTAAAATACTAGTTATATAATATATATGTGATATATTATATAATATATATTATATCCAAATTTGAAGGAAATATTTATGTATGTCGCTTTGATGTGTGTATGTGTGTGTGTATGTGTGTATTTATGATGTATACATAACAGATTCAGATAATGTTTCGAGTGATGAGAATGACAAAACTGTTATGAAAACATAAGTCGAGGAACGAAAAGTGATTTAAAAAAGAAACTCATGTGCTATTGTTAGAACCATATGGAGGAATTCTTTTACGAGCATGGTAAAAGAATAGGAATATGTAATCCTCTCAAAGTGGTTATTACACTAAAAGGTTCTAGAGGGTCTGACCCTTTACCCGACCCATCAGAACCTTTAGGACCCGGAACCACATAGCATTTTAAGGTTCGGTTCGTGGTTCCTAATTTCCACAATAAAAGGGTATGCGGTTCTGGTGGGTCCGGGTCGGGTCGGGACCCTTTGCACATTATACTTATATTTTATAAATCATATATGATTTAGTTTTACTGTAAGGATAAAATTGTTACATGTTATTTTTGTTATAGCTGCCAACTTGTTATTTCTCGAGTCCCCGGTTGGCGTTGGATTCTCATACACCAACACCAGCAGTGATATCAAGCAGCTCGGTGACAAAGTTACAGGTATTTTCTACGATTTACTTACATATAATGTATACTTACATGGACTAAACTAGAGGGTTTATTATATAGTATCTAATACTTGTTTTTCATGTTATTACATAATTAACAACCACATGTCACCAATTCTTTGATCATTTATGAAAAGTGACCATAGTAAAAAAATCATAAGTCTATTATTTCATTTTCGCTATATATGCCTTAAACAAATATAAATACACAAAGAATAATATTACATGTGACTGAACACTAACTGATGATTGACAGCCCAAGACTCATACACATTTTTGCTCAAGTGGTTTAGGAGATTTCCACAGTACAAGTCCCATAAATTCTTCATTGCTGGTGAAAGCTATGCAGGTAATAAATACGTATTAGATCTTTCATTTCAAAACCAATAATATGTTAAGAACTGTAAGAACCACTTCAACCTATGTACCAACGTTTGACAATCATGACCAATTCTTCAACAAACGAAAGAAAATAACATACATGAATTTGTAGGGCACTATGTTCCGCAACTAGCTGATCTTATACTAGAAAAAAACAAGACCATTTCCGACGAAGATAGGATAAATTTCAAGGGAATCATGGTAAGCATTCCACATGAATTGTTAAACCAATTTAAGAGCTTATTTTGCCAAAAACATGTTAACATGCACACTTGAATGTCAATATGTAGATTGGAAACGCGTTGTTGGATGATGCAGCTGATCAAACTGGAATGATTGACTATGCTTGGGATCACGCGGTGATATCAGATCGCGTGTATGATGCAGTCAAAAGCAAATGCAACTTTAATGACTCGAGATCATCAAGTGCATGTGATGGAGCATTAGAAGATTACTTTGATGTTTACAAAATCATCGATATGTATAGCTTGTATGCACCCTCGTGTGTAGATACCACCCCTAATTCCACTCGGCGTCCACATATACACGGCAAAGTTTCCCCCTACACCTTTTCCAAGAACGTTAGTACTTACTCATTAATATTATACTTGTGTTCACGGTCTGGTTCAATCATTTTTAAAATAAAATAATGGTCCCAACCATATACTTTGGTTTTGTAATATAACAAAACCAAACTGGCCGGGTTGGTTGTGTACAAAGTACAACACAAACCAAACTGGTTGGGTTGGTTGGGTCAGCTGGACCGGTCAAAAAGTTTTTTCATGATGTTTTAGGCATTCAAAACTAATATACTTTGTTTATTATCTACAGAAAGCATGGCACGTTAAACCAACTGGGTATGACCCGTGTCAATCACAATATACCGAATCGTATATGAACATGCCGAACGTCCAAGCCGCGCTCCATGCTAATACCACAAAAATTCCATACCCGTGGGCGCATTGTAGGTACGTGTAACTTGTCCTTGGACCAAGTTCACTCGATAAAAAAAAATGTTTTATTGTTTGTAATGATATAACTAACGAGTGATGTACTTAAACAGTGGTGCTATTACGTATTGGAACGATGCTCCGGATTCTGTACTTCCTGTCATCAAAAGACTTGTAGCCGGAGGCATTCGTGTTTGGGTTTTCAGTGGCGATACGGATGGAAGGATTCCGGTTACCTCTACAAGACTCTCGTTGAAGAAACTTGGATTGAACATAGTTGAAGACTGGTCTCCATGGTACACTAGAAGTCAGGTAATTCACATTATCATTAACATGTTAGACATATAAAATATCTGAAGTTAACTAGAATATTGATTTAGCCAAACATGTGAAAGGTTGTCTATAATGTTTTCTTAACTACATTATTACAAAATACAAATTACATTCTAATAAGGCTGGGCGGTGTGGGGCTCGGCATAGGGACGGCAAGGCCAAGGTTGGCCCGGCAACACCGCCCCCTGGGCCGGCGTCGTCCTCAACGGCAAGCACATGCCGTCCAAGCCATCCTCCATGTGTGCCTACACCTCATCCCTATATTATTTTTAAATAATTTCTGGCCAATGATGAGGCCCATCATCATATTGTACACCACCCCCTTGGCACATCATCATGAAGATGCCACTCCCCCACTGACACATTTGCCTACGTGGAGGCCCATCATCATCCCTCCACACCCACCATCCTAATATAATTTGTATCATCATGTTTTATACATTCCTTCTCAACCAAACCCAATAGCTATACTCATTTTAACCTGTATCCAACTCATTAGAGTGTAAGTAGTCGTCAGGGTTGGCTCAATGGGGACTATATATTTTGAAGTCAGTGTTTTAGGCCCCCCAATCCAGTAGTGCCCTCAAATTAAAAAAAAAAAAAGCAATTATGTATGGTATGTTTTGCAATCAAGGTCTAGGATCATCATCATCATACTTAATTAATCTCACCTATAGCAAAGCTAGGGTAGGGTCTGAGGAGGGTAAGATGTAGACAGCTTTACCTCTACCCTAAGAATAGAGAGGCTGCTTCCAGTGAGACCCCCGGCTCGATGTGGTTTGGTATCAAGCCTTGGACATAAGGCATAGAACACTTAGCAATCGGGACAAACCAGATCAGTGCATGTACCCCTTTGTCTTTTGGCTATCAACGCCACCACATGATGCATGATTAACCGTCCATTTTAACGTTATTTTCACGAAATTAGTAAAATAACGTTAAAACTAGTGCAACTTTACTTTTGCCCCCCGAGGGCCACACATATATACATTATATGCGCACACCGTAAGTGGGGCGTAAATCAAGGTCTAGGATGTAAATTCTAATTTGCATTTGGATTCCTTTTTGAGGATTTAGAGTCTGATCATTCCTACGATTTGTGGTCAATACTTGATACAATTTATCACAAGACGGACCTCTAGTCAAATGTCTCTATAGTTTGTGAGTCTTATTTGTTGTATTTATCATGCAAATAGTTCTAATCCTACCATTTACTATGTTCTTCGTTCTTTTATGTTGTTTTTTCCTTTTTTAGTTTTGCAAAAGGGCCACATTATAGAATTCACTTTAGGCCCACACACAGAAACTTAAACGAATTGTAATCTAGTGTTCATCATATAGTCGTTTCTTAACGCCTTTATGGGGGAATCAGAGTCGTGGTCCAAAGGTCTATTGACCCTCAAACCCGTCAAGCTCTTTATTAATATAAGTATACAATATCATTGTTTCCCTACACTTTAACCAATAATTTGATGTTGAAGCTTGAAACAATGGTTAATGTTTTTATAGGTTGGTGGATGGACGATGACATACGATGGATTGACGTTTGTAACCATCAGAGGAGCTGGACATCAAGTACCTACATTCAAACCCAAAGAAGCCCTTCAACTTATTAAGCACTTTTTATCAAATAAAAAGTTACCATCTGCACCATATTAGTAGTTGTTTGACCATTTATAGACACATAATATCAATTGATTCATAAACCTACAAAATGTGGGTTACCATTATCTCCATTTGTCCTAGTTTAATAATTTAATTTTACCCCAGCTGGTACGTGTTTCTAACTTTATTCTTTCTAATGACATCCATATTGGCTTCTTTTGTTACTTTTAAGACATCAATTGTTTCTAAAAATGAACTAGCTAGGTGTGTGAACTTAATTTTGACAGGATACGTGTTATATGAATTTAACAAAAAAAAAAAATTCATGTGTTTGGTTCTAAAAATATTCACTATTACGTTTAGTCAACTCTCATATCAGATATTTGCTCGTCCTTTAGAAACATTGTTTTATCTCCATCGCTCGTTACAAACGCCTTTAGACCCTACGACACACCTCATGCATGGGCATGGTGCGTGAATATGTGGGAAACATCGCGTCGGGCTTATGTGGCCCCCATGCGATGAAAAAAATTGTCCCAATAGTTAGGATTTACATTTAATTAAGAATTTAATAATGCTTAATAAAGAGTGGTGCTATCACACGCCGATTTTTTTACAACCTGGGGCTGCGACAAATTAGTTTTTTTTTGAAAGGTGTAGATCAGTTGGAAACCCATTAGCTTGCTTCAACCGTTTTTTGCGGAAGTCAAGCCACCCGGGTTCGAATCGGCACCCCACCGAAGCAGAGCTGGAATAACACATCCATAGGCCACACCCACATGCGACAAATTAGTTGGTACTTGTTTTTGATAAATATGCAGCGGAAAACGTTTATCTTTAATTAGTATTTTAACAACTAGTGTATGTTCATAAACGGAGCTCTAAATAATTCAATTTCATGTAGATTTTTACAACATTCTGCCCAAACCCAACATTCTACTTCATCTAAATCTCTTAGGGTCTGTTTGGTATGGCGTAATGGAATGGATGAGGGAATGGAATGGACGAGGTAATGGAATGGACAAGGTAATGGAATGGATCATTACCATTCCATGTCTTGTTTGGTTGCCATGTGGGAATGAAACAAAACATTACTTTATGTTGTTGGATAGGTAGGAAAAGATGAAGGAATAAAATCGGTCGTGAGTGGTAGTCAGTGGCGGTGATGGTGGGTAGTGATATGTGGGGCGGTAGAGGTGGTGGTGGGTGGCAGCGGTAGTGGTGGTGATGGTGGAAGGTGGAGGTGGATGGCCGTGACGGTGGGTGGGTGACGATGGTGAGTAGTGGCGGTAGTGGGTGGTGGTTGGTGGTAGTGATGGTATGTGGTGGTGTGTGGCGGTAGCGTAGTGGTGGGTGGCGACGGCGGTGGTGGGTGGTGGCGAAGATGGCGATGGGTGGAGATGGATGGCGGTGATGGTGGGTGGCGGCGGTGGTGGGTGGGTGAAGGTACTGGGTGGTGGTGGTTGATGTCGGCAACGACAGTGATGGGTGGTGACGACGAGGGTGGGTGACGATGGTGGGTGGTGGGCAACGGGTGGTAAGTGGTGGGCGACGGTGGTGGTCAGCGGTGGGTGGTGTTGGATGGCAGCGGTGGGTTGGTGACGGTGGTGGGTGGAGACGGTGGTGGGTGGGTGAAGGCAGTGGGTAGCGGCAACAGCGGTGGTGGCTGTTGACGGTGGTGGTGGGTGGTGGCGGCAGCGGTGGTGGGCGACGGTGGTAGGTGGTGGGTAGTGACGATGGTGTCGGATGGCGGCGGTGGGTGGGTGACGGTGGTGGGTGGGTGAAGGTAGTGGGTAGCGGCAACAGCGGTGGTGGGTGGTGACGACGGTGGTGGGTGGTGGCGGCAGCGGTGGTGGGCGACGGTGGTAGGTGGTGGGCGACGGTGGTGGGTGGTGACGGCGGTGGTGGTTGGTGACGATGGTGTTGGATGGCGGCGGTGGGTGGGTGACGGTGGTGGGTGGAGACGGTGGTGGGTGGGTGAAGGTAGTGGGTAGCGGCAACAGCGGTGGTGGGTGGTGACAACGGTGGTGGGTGGTGGCGGCAGCGGTGGTGGGCGACCGTGGTGGGTGGTGACGGCGGTGGTGGGTGGTGACGATGGTGGTGGTGGGTGCTGGTGGTGGTTGGTGTGTTATGGTGTTGTTAGTTAAGGGTGAATGAGGGATGGAATGAAAAAAAAAACATGGGGGGTGGATGGAATGGTTTTGAGGGAATGGAATGCCTTGTGGAATGGGTGATTCCATTCTTTTAACCAACCAAACACACTATTTTTCATTACCTCGTAATGGTCCATTCCATTCTCTCTTCCATTCCATCATACCAAACGCTACCTTAGCTCCATAATCCATTCCAAGTCCTCTTTGTCTTTCTTTAAACAGCTCTCAACCTCCTTGTCTTTGTTACGGCAATCAGTGATCCACGAACTTAATTTACCTCGAAGGGCCTTCAATTTTTTCATGAGATTCAAATTAGCCGCACCCTCATTACACGAGCCCGATAAAACCGATAAAATAATGTCTTCACATCCAGGCCTTTCAATCCACGAATCAAACCACCGGAACGGTTTCGGGCCAAAATTTGTATCACAAATTGTCAAAACCAAAGGCGCATGGTCTGAAAAATTTCTATGCAGAGTTCTAACATAAGCGTTAGGCCATTTATTGAAAAAGTTACCACAAACGAAGAACCTGTCAATCCTACTCATCTTACAAACACCTTGCCGATTGACAAGATACGTAAAACTCCTACCTTTGAGATCATACTCCCAAAGGCCTGCTTCGTCCACAAACTCATTAAAATCCCGAGCACAAACCGGATCAAAATAAGAATTTTTTCTTTCACTCGGCTCCCTAACGGCATTAAAATCCCCAAATCTAGAATTAGGTGGGCCTCTCTTGGTGATGAAAACACGAGTTTTTTTCATAGTATGGTAAATGGTCGAAAAGCCAAGAATGCTTTGCCGGGGCTTGTTATTAAAGGTAAGTGAGTCTCTAATCCGAAGCTTATTAAGAAGGAGGTGCTTCGTTTTTTCAGATCCCATTTCAAAGAGGATCACGTGGTTCGTCCTTTTTTAGAGCGTGAAGGATAAAACAGGTTGAGTTGCAAGATAGTCAAATGTTGTCCTCTATGTTCACTAAACATGAGATTAGAGAGGCAGTGTTTGACTGCGGGGGTCTAATAAAGCCCCGGGCCCGGACGGCTTTAATTTCAGTTTTATTAAGCGGTTCTGGGATGTTCTTGAAGAGGATTTTTTCGCATTATGGTGGAGTTTTATGATACGGGTACTATTAATATGGGGTGTGGGTCGGCTTTTATTACTTTGTTTCCCAAGGTCAACTCGCCGGTCGGTCTTAAAGACTATAGACTCATTACTCTTATTGGGGTAATTAGCAAAGTGATCTCAAAAGTCCTTGCTAATCGCCTTAAAAAGATTTTAGGCAAGTTGATTTCAGTTACTCAATCCGCTTTCTTGTTAGACCGTTTCATCCTCGATGGGCCCTTGTGATGAATGAAGTGTTGGAGTGTTTGAAGAAGAGAAATAAAAAAGCTTTCTTGCTGAAGATTGATTTTGAGAAAACTTACGACAACGTCAATTGGTTTTTCTTGATCCCGTTATTGTCTTAGATGGGCTTTCCCCCTATTTGGTGCAGGTGGATCAAAGGTATCCTTGAGTCGGCTCGGGCTTCGGTTCTTGTCAATGGGTCTCCTACTTTCCAGTTTGCTAGTGAGAATGGTCTTCGCCAAGGCGACCCACTCTCCCCTTCTTATTTTTAATTGTCATGGAGTGCCTTTCTTGGATGTTGGAGAAAGCTAAAGCTCTTGGTATCTTTAAGGGTATTAGCTTTTCCTCGGGCGATTTGGATATTACCCATCTTTTCTTTGCGGACGATGCGCTCATCATGGGTGAATGGTCCCGGGAGAATGTCCAAGTTATGGCTCGTATTCTTAGAGTGTTTTATTTATGCTCCGGTTTGCGTATAACTTTAAACAAGTCTAATCTTTTTGGGGTTAGTACGGATGAAGGGGAAGTGGATAGCATGATGGAAGTGTTGGGTTGCAAGCGTGGGTCGTTCCCTTTCGTTTATTTGGGTATTAAAGTTGGTGTTAAAATGTCCAGAATTGCTAATTGGAATTCGGTTATTGAGGTGATAAGAAAGCGCCTATCCGCTTGGAAAGCTAAATTATTATCTATTGGGGGTCGTTTGGTTCTTCTTAAATCGGTGTTAGAGAATTTACCTATATATTACCTTTCTTTGTATAAAGCGCCAAAGGCGGTTATAGAAAGTATGGAGACCATCATGAGGCGATTCTTATGGGCGGGGTGTAGCGAAGAGAAAAAAATCAATTGGGTTGCTTGGAATATTATCACTTCTCCTAAGAAGGCGGGTGGCTTAGGAATTGCTAGTTTAACGGATGTGAATGATGCGCTACTTCTAAAATGGTTTTGGCGTTTTAAAAATGGTGAGAATAGTCTATGGAAAAGAGTGGTTATTAATTGCCATGGTTCTAGTAGAACATGGACGTTTTTACCATGCTCTCCATCGGCGAGCGGTTGTTGGAAGCATATTGTGAAAGTGGGGGAAAGAAAGTTAAGGAATGGAAATACGCTTGGCAGTTACTTCTTGGGGGTTCTAGGAGACAGATCAACTATAAACTTTTGGGTGGATCCGTGGCTGTCAAGTACCCCTCTTCGCATCTTGTACCCAAATCTGTTTAGACTTGAGCGACACAAGTGGACTGTTGTTTCAGCTAGAATACGGGTTCGAGATGGTGTTAAGGTGCTTTTTTGGGACTGGCGTAGGAATCCTAATTCTGCAGAAGAGTTGAATGAGCTGTTCGGATTATTGACGGATATTTATGAGTTTGATTGGAAGGGGGAATCGATAAATGGGTATGGACTGCAGATAAGGAGGGGTTGTTCATGGTATGCAGAGCGAAAATGTTAATGCAAGAAGGTCAGCAACCGGTTTCGAACATCAGAATGCATTGGAAAGGATGGAGTCATATGAAATGCAAGATTTTGTTTTGGCGCGCCATGATTAATCGGATTCCAACAAAGAAGGAGCTTCACAAACGTGGTGTCGTTTTGCCTAATCTATGTTGTAATTTGTGCGATGTGGAAGAGGAAACGTCGGAACATTTGTTTATTGGATGTTCGTTTGCAGCAGAGTTATGGAGCCGCTTCGAGTCTTGGTGTCGTCTTCCGCCTGTTTTCGCTTTTTCTGTGCAGGATTTCCTGCAGATCGGTTCTGGGAATACGGTTTCGAAGAATAGTAGGTAGGTTTAGTTATCACTACATTGTGGGAGATCTGGAATGAACGCAATGCGAGAATTTTCAAAGACATTCGTCGACGCCCGGTTCAAGTCTTGGAAAGCATAAAAATGACATCGTATTTCTGGTTCAAAAACAGATCTAGATTAAAAAACGTAGATTGGAATGTTTGGTGTAAATTCCCTCTTGATGTGATGTAATCCGGTTGTTGTAGCCCGTGGGTCTTTGCTTTGAGGACCGCTCGTGGCGTTTTTTGAATGAAATTTACCTTTAAAAAAAAATGTTCATAAACGGATAATTTAAAGCCATTTAACCATATTTCTATTAGTAGACTACACATTTACCAGGACAATGATCAACCTGCCATATCCCAAACGTACAACCACTGTACACATTAGTATCTTTAACTAGCTTTACGTTTTTCTCTTATTGAGTTTCTCCTATGAGCCATGCTACAACGTTTCATTTTGTAACCATGTATCCATTTCATCAAATAATATGTGTACCTATTGCCCGATTGTTTATCTATATGCTACCTTATGCATTAAACAACCTCGTGATTTAAAACATATAAATCATTTTCATGCTTTAAAATTCTTAAACGTATTCACTCTGAGAACTTTTCCTTGGTGAAAGCTTAGAACTTTTAACACCTCAGTGATTGTTGAACCACACCACTACTTGTACTAGCCTCGGTATTCATGCATAGCGTATACACATTGCCTAATCGTGGACAAATGTTGAGAAAAGTGGGTGTGCGATGCACGATGTTTGTCAAATGTTATAGCCTTATAGGTGATGACAAATAAGTATTTTATGATTGAGCGATGAGGAGTGAGCAATGATGTAACGCTAATGTGACACTGAGTGATAAGTGATGAGTATAGCAATGGGTCTTATATATTCTTATAGTTCTGTACGACGATCATCTTTTACATTTATTTGTGATGATCAAAATATATTTATAGTAAATCAGTTTATTATAATTTTAATTAACTCATTATGATAAATAGATGCATTCTTGGTAAGAAAAAATATAATTACTAGTATTGGTACTCGCGCTTCGCTACGGGTTGAAGATGGTATTGCGGTTACGAATCAGAGAATGACAAATTATCTAGCGATTCCTGGTTGGTTCAACTTTTTTACAAACTACACATGATCTACAAAATAGGGAGCATGATCCAGAGTACTACAAACTATGTAGTCCTTCTACAAAACCGAAACAACATACCATCGCCTTCTTGTACAACATAATCTTTCCCCTTGGACCTAAACTGCATATAGATAGTTGATTCCCAACCTTTTTATGCTTCCTTTTCTACAGCTTGAAGACCAAGTTTACTGGAAACGAATCACCAATTAAATTAAACTATAATAACAACCCTTAGCATTTGAACAGTACTTTTATTATTTTTTTTATTTTTTTTGTTTGTTTTGTTATATTAAATACCTATAGTTTCAATTGTGATAATAAATAGTGTTGTAGCATAGATGGTCTCATTGTTGTTGTGCAGCTGGATCTACTTAGGTTCGATTCCTGTGAGGCACCGTTTTTTTTTCAGCTGGTTTTTAACAAAAAAAAAAATAATGGATGGTGGTTTACAGCTGTTGTGTTAGTAGGCTGCCCACGTTTTCTTTTGGTTGACTGTTGTTCATTACACGTGTCCTGTTGCTCTAACGTGTCTGTTTCTCAAACAGACTTTCTTTCTTTCTTTCTTTCTTTCCAGGCATCACCCATCCTTTCTCTTTTCTTTCTTTCCACAAACACAGATGCTACCGCCATCAGCCGTCTTCACCTCTGCGTACGCCGTGGGTGGATTTTGTACGACGATAACTAAATCATGTGTTTATCATATATCGCAACATGAGTTATTTTAATCCCAATGCGTATCCTTTGATTTAGATTATACTATGTTGTGATGTGATTATAATGTTCGATTCAGGGCTTTATCACTTGCTCTGTTTTTCGCATCTGATTTGTAATTTCTTGAGATTCATGTTCGATTTATGTATGTCGTATTGTTGCATTCAGTTTAGGGTTATAACATTATTTGTTGGTTTCGGCTATGGGTGAAAGCATTGATTTGATGTTTTTGATTTCATTTATGTTGAACCAATGATTAATAACATCATGATGACGTGAATGATCTCTCATCTTCAAAACAGGTGATATTTATAAAACTTTTGTTCATTATTTGTCAATTCTGTATCTATTAACTATTAATTTTAATCTATTGATCCATGTTTCTGGCTTTTAGTTAGGTGGACTAACCCGTTGCTTATAAGAGTCGCAACTTCTGTCATCGCCGCCGTCTCCACTGTGTGAGTTCCACCGGCCGATAGGCTGGTCGGTTGGATGTGGCGATGGTTGGGTGCTCACCGGTTTTGGTGGTTTGTCAATGGTGGCGTAGGAAGATGCCAAGTTCAAGAGGGAAGTCCTTCATTTCTGCAATGTTATCAGATGGTCCAAGAAAAAACCACAGCAAATCATGTGATCGTTTTTAAGCATTATAACCGTTGTAAGTTGTGGATGTTTAAAATAGTGTTTTTGTAGTGAATTTAAAGTGTTTTAGGTGGTTGGTATATTAGATATATTACCAGCATATTAATTTTGTGAATTAGACTTAGTAATGAAGTTTATTGAGATGTAAGATATCACCTGTGTTTCTTTTCTTAAATAGCGAGCAAATCTATATTATCTTATTAAGGAGGAGTGATGGCCAATATGGTCATTTTCACCTCCGTACAACTTAAGAAGCAACATGTATAACATATTTAAGCACAAAATTTAAGGGTATTATGGGGATGTTAGTGACAATTAAGACACATAAGAGGATAGTTTAGACATTTCACAATCCTTCTCCTTCACAATATCAATACAAATTTACAATGCTACCCTTAATCTCCCATCAACCTATCCTGATAGACTAAAAACTTATGGTAATCAATTGCTTTAATGATGCTATTAATATTAATAATGCTAGAATGTGAACTGCCCCTCCCCATTCATAACCCATTTCATTCTTTCATTAATCTACATCTCCCCCATGGCTCTCTCTCTATACAAGTACATGAACCTAAACCTCAGCCCACCATCGCAGGTAATCTTAAATCTTAAGCTCTGTCTCGATTTTAATTAAATTTCACGTTTGTGTTAGATTAGATTGTGTTAATGTGTTTTTTTCACAGTTTTATTGTTGATTAATAATCGGTTTTGAAGAGGAAATCGATTTAGGTCCAACTTAATATCATATATTTTTCTTATGTAAATGGTGTTATAATTGTTATTGCAAGAATGGTTGAACAATTAAAATATATAGGGTGTTCGTTGTATATCAGATTACATTGACGTATATTGGAACTCAAATCACCTAATTACTTTGGGTTTCGCTTTCAGGATATCTGGTCAGTTGCATTTCTGGTAGTTGAACTGAATTATCAGTCGAATACACCAACATCACGCTGTAAGTTTTAATTTTGTTCGTTTTCTGATTCTTGCATAAATTGGATTAGTTGAAAATTAATGGTATTTAATTGCAATTAAAATGTTTTCTTCTTTTTTTCACCTTGAAATATGAGTATGTTGTTTGAGGTGAAATGTGATCAAGTACAAACGAAACCACCCTACATCCAATTATAGTGTTCAGTGGTATTTTAAGATAAAATACCGATCCGAACCGATACCAAAAATCGCCAGAACTTGGTACCGAAAATGGTTCGGTATGGGTACCTTATTTTCGGTACCAGGTACTGAAATGCTCAGATTCATTTTAATACTAAAGCATCTTAGACTTCCCATTAAATTATTAATTTTGCCTTTAAACCATTCTCCTGAACTAAGCTCATTATCTGCAAAATGCAAATACACTTTTTGATCTATGTGGTTTGGTTTTGTACGCTTTACTAAAAAGGTGCTGCTAACAAAACTCCAAAGGAGTTGAATGAATCAAATGGTATAGCCTTAAAGGCTTTAGGATCATCGCATTGTACCAACCTTATGTTATATAGATATATAATATATCATATTAATAGATCTCCAGTTTGTTCTATAATTGGTGGCCAACATGTGTATGGTAGCTTTTCAAACACTTTTGAGTGTGTATAATAGTACTTCTATTATTTTATACAATCTTTTTTCTTCTTCCTCATGTTTATACTTTTTAAGTAGGACAAGTGAAATAAGAGTTACTAATTGGGTAATTTCTACCTGTAAGTAGTCTCTTTGCATATTTAGGTTTTCTGAAAACAATCGTTTCTCCTAAATTATTATTTGAAATTCATAGGTGATGCCTTTCAGCTTGTAAGTAGTCATGCCTGATGATTTCTCTACTCAATCAATCACTTTAGTCAGAACCGATTTCGCTCATCAGAGTGTCCAGATGGTAAGAAATATGACAAAGGTAATTCTTTGTTCCCACTACATCCTGTTTTTTAATCAATCTTGGTGTCTGTGATTTGGTTGATGGTCAGATAGTGGTCCATGAAAGAATCTATACATTTTATTAAGCTTAAGTTGCTTTTCTATGAGTCGCGTTGGAAGATTGAAGTAGTTCGGTTAGTTGACTGGTATAGTTCTTTAAGTTCACTTTTCTTTTTACAGTTTTAAATGCTTCCATACCATCAGAGCCATTAAACTGAAGGTGACTGGTTAAATAGGACAACTGGTACATATTTAATTAAGTTGTTGTTAACGGTCACTAAAGTGACCTATTGAAGTAGGCGCATTATGTTTAGTGCCCATACGCATGCGGTAATTCTTACGTCATGTTGGTGCATATGGAATGCGCGCAATAATAGCTTTCATCCGGGTTAATGTTTCCTTCCCAAAGATTATTACGGTTACAAAGTCACGTTTTGGGTCAAAACTGATCCAAGTAAAAAACAAACGACTAGCAAAAATGGTACTCAATATGTTAAGGTGTTAACCATAAAATAGTACTGTGCAGAAAGTTGTATAAGGTGCATGATTTGATCATTAAATGTGATTCTTGAACTCACATGTAAACAACAAGGTATGTTGAAGTAAATTTAATTACAAACTGGCTAGAAATATCTAAACCTAATTGTACTGGTATCATATAACTACTTATTTTTTCCTTTCGATATGTAGTACTGGGTGACTACATGTTTGTAACTTTGGGCTATCACAGGGTCAGTCCGTAGATTATAAATTTATAAAATAGTCCAAAACAACTGGCCTGAAATATTGAACTTTCCGTGTTTCTAGGTGATAAGTAAGAACATAATATCAATAAAAATTACACTAACATTATTAGATTAATAATTTAGTACCCCAAGGTTTGTAGCGATTGAGGGAACGGTGAGATTTGAGAATGTGTTACCACTAAGAAAAGATAATCTAAAGGATGAATTTGTAGTAAATAAATGGAAACCAGTAATACTATGGCCAAATTGACTTGTTACCTTTTTGAGTGATTTTGGTATGAGCAAATAGATGCTTTTTTATATTAGACTTTTTTAGCTTCTGTATAATAAGAAATCATTTGCTGCACTTGTGTAGGTGATATTAGACGTTTTAGTCTTCATCTTCAATACTTTTGATGTCTTTAAACACAGCCAAGAACAATCTGGTTTATTTTAATATGTACTAACAAATCATTGGCTACCATCTGTAATTCTTTTGGTATTACCTCTTGCTCATGTTTCATTAGCATCTGAAGAATAGTATTAATTTAGTTTACTTACATTGAATGATTTTGGGATTGCAGGAATCAGTTTTATAATAACATAAAGAAAGAAACATGCCTGCACAAAAGATTGAAACATGTCACACCGACAATGTGCATGATGTATGCATGGATTATTATGGAAACGGGTGGCATCCGCATCCTCAGATGCCACCATCGAAATAACTGGTGTAAGCAATAACTCTATTTCCCAGTACTTGACCACTTTGACTGGTCACAATGGTCCCGTATGGTGGTTTGCGTGGGCCCATTCCAAACACGAGTCACTTCTAGCATCATGTTCTTCTGATTTAACCGTTATAGTTTAGAAGGAAGTTAACCTAAACGAGTGGACCCCACTCCAAATTTTGAGTGCCATTAAATCTTCAGTCAACGCTATTAGCTGCCCCCCGCACAAGCTTGGTTCTGTTTAGCTTGTGGCTCTAGGAACATTACCATTCATACCAACAGGTCAGATGGTGGGTGATATACCACACAGATTGACCAGGCTCACCTTGTTGGAGTCACCTCGGTTACATGGCCTTAGCAATAGCTTCTGGGGCACGGGTTGGATCTGGTGCGTTCGAAATCATTCAAATGCTGGCTTCTGATGGATGTGATAATACTGTAAATGTATGGAAGCTGTCTAATGGGATCTGTAAAATGGACTGTTTTCCCAGCTTACAAATGCAGAGTGATTGAGTTTGTGCTGTTGCGTGGATCCCAAACCTGGGACTTTCAAAATCCACAATCGCAGGTGCTTATAAGGATGGTACAGTTGTGATATAGACCGTGGGTAAAGAAGGTGATAACTCGAATGCTAAGGTTTTGTATGATTTCAAGGTCCCACTTTGCAGGGTATCTTAGTCTTTAACGGGAAATATATTAGCGGTTGTTGTTGCCTGTAATCATGTCACTTGTTATTCTTCGTCCACTACCGCTAGCGCAGGTGCTTTACTCTAAAAGGCGGAACGCTCCCCTATTGCCATAATGTTTTTCAAGTTGATATCTGATACGAAAATGTCTCTTTATAACATCACAAATTCTTCAAGCTTGAAAAAATAATTTTGATCAACTTTTACATGTTATCTCAAGTTTAGACATTGAATTTGATAACTCTTTTTATCATCAATTTCAATATTTATTTTTTGTAATTCCTCATTAACTTCTTTCTTTCTTCAATCAGGTAATTAAAAGGTTAAGGACTTAGATAAAAAAATCTGGATAAACAAGAGGGAATATCAAAATCAATTAAAAGCGAGTTCCATACTCATGTCATCAGTGAATCATCCACAAACGACATGCACACACTACAAACCCCAACAACTACAAGGAAATAAAACAAACGTACCCGCAGCAACGCGCGGGCATACCACTAGTTGTATTAAAGAGAGCTTCTAGCAAGTTGCTAGAGAGCAAGAAATACGAACATCAAAAACACCAAATTTAATTGTATAAATCTAACCATCGCTGACCAACTTATTTCTAAATTGACACTGACAATTGGCTAATGCTTAGCGGGGCGTTTTTTTGCGAATAATTTTTCAGACTTGGCAGTTGGCCGATGTTCGCATATTTTAGTATTTTTCATTGGTGATACAAGTATTTTTCCATTGTCAAATCTCTATGGTCAAAGACTTCAAAACACTTGGTTCACTTTATCAGTGTGAATTAAAGTATGCTTAATGATCCACAAAGACAATTAATCACATCAGTTAGGGGTGAGATCATTCGATTTGTGTATCATTTTACTGTTTTGTATGCATATTGAATATGTATATAAAATTTTAAATGAGGTCACTACTGACTAGATACATCCAATCCAAACTTGAATGATGTTACATACATTAATCTATTCTGTATTCTCTCATAGTCTCATTTGTACAATTTTCTTCATGTAGCAAGAATTTTACAACATGGTTTCTCTTTGCACTAAGCTCTTTCCATGTTGTCTGGCTTCATCACAAGATTCATCAGTCGTTGAGGATCCTAAAGCTGGTATGTATTCAGCATAATGGATTTTCTTACCTCTTTTTGGTTCCTGGTTAGATAAATATGCAGGAAGTAAGTTGGGCAGGCTAAGCAGGTTGTATTAAACATGACTATAAATCTATTGTTAAACATTCGAACTTTTTTACGCACACACTTGATTCAGCCTATATCTTATTTAGCTAAGCCTATTTAGTATTTATTTAGTTCACATGTTCGACTCATGAGCAATAAGTTATAACCCAAAAAAAATGAGCAATAAGTTATAACACCCAAACTGACCCATATATTATATACTGTGTGCTTTTGTAATCACTGTAGGGAATAAGGATGAGGCTGCGAGTGACCCAAATGCATTTAAAGAATTCACACTAGAGCAACTTAAAAACGCAACATCAGGTTTTGCTGTTGAGAACATTGTCTTTGAACATGGTGGAAAGGCTCCAAATGTTGTTTATAAAGGGAAACTCGAGAATCAAACGAGGATAGCTGTAAAGCGGTTTACTGGATCAGCTTGGCCTGATGCTCGACAGTTTTTGGTATTATGTCAAACTTGCTCAGTTTCTAGATGTTTAACGTTTAGCTGCTGTTGGATTCTTACAAAAAAGTTGTTTGATTTCACGCACTTTTTGTGAACTTTAAAGTCTTTAAATATGCTTATTGGGCATAAATTTTTTACTTCCTATTCGAAATTTACCTATACTTATCACAAGTATGGACTGTTAACAATTGAAACTTCAGAATGTTATCTTTTCAAATATCAGGAAGACACTTGAAACCTGACTAATCAGGTTAATTTCAATATATATAAATATATTCAATTGAGCGCTGTGTCATTACTTAATTATTTTCTAAATCGGATTGACGCCGCCGCAACGCGCGGCCGGATAAAAACCTAGTTAGTAATAATGATACAAAAAGTGCAATTATAAAAAGCTTCTTGTTTGTTTATACTCTTCAGCAGCCAGCAAGATGCACACTATAGTAAAAATCATAAATGACATATATTCCAAACTTACATTAACCGTCGAAAATGAGAGAAATAGCTAACAAAGTGATCCTTATACCGAGTGAAAAGAAATTTACAAATACACCAGATAAAATAGCACCTTTCTAAACCACTAAAAGTTTGAATCCACCTAGTAGTGGTCTCCTCTTGGTTCGGAACCCGTACTGGATCCATTGACCCATATTAATCTTTAATAGAGATGCAAGAACCACTAAAAAGAAAAATGTTTATTCCATGCATATTGAAGGATCACGTACAACACATGAAATTTGAAGGAAAGACCGCTAAATCGCGAAGATCGATCCGATTTGGGTTTCTTTCTCATTCGTGTATCGTCCCTTTACTTACAAAGTTTCAAAGATGAGTAGATGACCAAGCTGACATGGTTGTATCCTTTTCAGCTTGCTTCTTGTTCACCCGTAAATGTTCAACCCGCTAACTTGACACCTAATCTATACATATAATAAAGGAGTAACTAGGGGTGAGGTGTCACCATTCTAGGGTGTCCACATCATCAATTTTCAACCCATTTTAGAGGGATCCGGTTGACCCGAACCGCTCCAAACTCACAATCCGGTACCCGCTAACCCGTATATAAATAGTCTTTTTTTTTTTCTCACTAACGTTATATTATACGTATCTCTTCACAACTCATACAATCCTCCTTCTAAACCCTAAATCGCCTCCTTCTAAACCCTAATCTCCAAGGATTCTGCTTTACCTTTACAAAAATTCGATTCAACCCTAATCTCCAAACCCAACCTCCCTAATCGATCAGGTAAAATCAAAAACCTAAATCAAACCTGTATGATTTTGTTTCAGATTCACATTTCCTCTTCATTCAACTCAGATTCACATCATCTGCATATGCCTATCTCCTCCTCATTCAACTCAGATTTGCTCCAAAGTAAGGTAATCTATCCATCTTCTTTACATAATCTCTTTTTGCCTCTATCGTCTCCTTTACTCAGATTTGTTTTATGATTCTGTATTATGTATGAATGGCGTCTTTTGTTTTCATAATGATTATGTTATTTTTTCGAAGGGTGGCGGCTGCTAGGGTTTTGTCCCGAAGGTACAATCGTTCCTCATTGTGTTTTATTTCTTTCGAATTTCTAAAATGCGAAATATATTTTGATGAAATTTTGTATTTTCCCTCGACATAGGGGTTCGACAAAGGGTTTTGGGCGATGATTCAGGTATAATTACTAATTGTATTGTCTTTTTTCATAACCTTTGATTTGTGTTGTCAATCGATTGAGCTATGTTTTTTACTTTCATTTGTCGAAACAGAGAAGGAAGATAGACGAAAGAGACGATCGTTTTGTTCCAGCGCCGCTTGCCTCTGTCGACGGTCGTGTTGTTCCAGCGCTGCTTTTCTGAAATGGCAATAGCTGCAAACCAGTTAAGTTTTTTACAGAAATAAATATGAAAATGCCATATTTTTTCCATTGCATTATCCATTGCAAGATGCCTTTTACAACATATATGTTTCAAGTGGACATGTAAAAACTGTAAACTGGTTTGTGAATTGTTGTAGATCTTAAATTCAAGTTAATGAGCAAGGCTTCTCAATCTTAACATTATTAGGAAATGTGGTAGATGGCATGACTGTTATATTGGAGCATAAATAATTTTCTTCGGAACCAGTTAAAAGATAATAGTATAGTTAAAAGATTCAGGTATAATTACTAATTGTATTGTCTTTTTTCATAACCTTTGATTTGTGTTGTCAATCGATTGAGCTATGTTTTTTACTTTCATTTGTCGAAACAGAGAAGGAAGATAGACGAAAGAGACGATCGTTTTGTTCCAGCGCCGCTTGCCTCTGTCGACGGTCGTGTTGTTCCAGCGCTGCTTTTCTGAAGTGGCAATAGCTGCAAACCAGTTAAGTTTTTTACAGAAATAAATATGAAAATGCCATATTTTTTCCATTGCATTATCCATTGCAAGATGCCTTTTACAACATATATGTTTCAAGTGGAGATGTAAAAACTTTAAACTGGTTTGTGAATTGTTGTAGATCTTAAATTCAAGTTAATGAGCAAGGCTTCTCAATCTTAACATTATTAGGAAATGTGGTAGATGGCATGACTGTTATATTGGAGCATAAATAATTTTCTTCGGAACCAGTTAAAAGATAATAGTATAGTTAAATATATAGTGTTATTTTGATGCGCTTTCTCGGCTCAGCGGTCTTTTATGTTTAGGCTTCAATGACTACATGATTCGTTTTCATACGTTTTACTCGCACTTTGCATCACTTTTAGCTCAATTTTCTGGTTTATGTGCATCCTTCATTTATTACGTGGACGCTTGAACTTCATCCAAGACCATACTTTTATACATTGCAGGTAACATATATTGCTCTTCATGGTATGAACATTTAATGTTTTGTTCTGCACCTAATGTTCAATGGTGCAGAACCCATATTGTACATGTTTTAGTGTTGGTAGTGGCACATAAATGGGTAATCTCTTGACTAATTTAAGTCTGGTTGCAGTTTCTTTTTTTTTATTTAGCAGCATATTGGAAATTCTGACAGGATCATTTGTAATTCATTTAACTGTTTCACTAATCATGTCTAGACTATTTTGAAACAATGGTGGTTGAATGCATCAGAACAATGGATATCCAGAGTTGGCTATGGAGGCTGAATTCATTGGAAATAAGCCTGCGCAGACCGAATGCTCAGAGGATCCATGTCTTCTCATTCTGAGATATTCTCCTATGATCAGGTATTTTCAGTTCATCAATCATGTCTCATTTTTATGTAGATGACACTCTGTTTGTAAGTAATGAATATATGTATAATAACTGATAGTACAACTACCAAGTTAACTAATTGAAATAATGTTGGGTGTTTATAATTTCATATGGAGTTTTATAATTTCATATGGAGTTTTAATTTGAAAAAACTAATATAATAATTCTTGATTGCATTGTGATACCTGTGCTTTTTCTTATATTTTTATTGATCAAACTATTGTTCTTATAGGTCTTTGATTCATCAAAGATATATTTAAAGCAGAGTATAGACTCACCCAAAGTCACATGAAAGGCTAAAGAGGAAAAAGTTTGAGGATGGTGTCAAGATTCTATACAAAATTATCATAGGCTACTCTGAAGATTAGAACCAAAAAAGATTTTGTACGGATCACTGCAAACTAGCTGAAGAGGAAAGATTTTTAACAATATAATGCCTTTTCATTTTCATTTTATATATTTTGACGCTACATGTGTTTTTAATTCAATAGGTTGATATGGTTATTAATATCACAAGTCCTGAACTTTATATATGACACTTTTAAGTTTTAACTGATCAATATGAAACTGGATTGATTCGGGTTGATTTTGTATTGATAGTGGCTCGAATGTGTTGAAAAGCTATCAAGAAAATGGGTAGTGTCTCGAATGGGTAGAAAAGCTCGACGACAACTTGCAAGAATCAAAACTGTAAGTTCTCCATGTTTTTGTTTTGCTTCAAATTAGCTTCAACATCGACATGTTATGTTGTTAGTGTGAAAATTTAGATTGATCATTACAACGAATAATATAAGCCGGTGGTGGTGAATAAGAAAAAAAATATAATTTCTAATGAAATATATTTCGAAATAAGGGTGATGCTAATTAGTGGGGTTATTGGTGGTGCTGTTTTTGTATACTCATAATATTTTTCGGTGTGTAACTTTTAATGTTTGTTAACATTTGACTTTTTATTAAATTTGGTTGATTTTTAAATGTTTTGATTTGACTCAAATTTTGGTAAATATCCAACACAATAATATGTAATGGTTTTTATTTAACAATTCAAGACATATTCGTTATTTTTTGGCAACCTTTGATTTCATATTAAATGTAAATGTTTATAGATTGTTTTTTTTTAACACAAAATTCTATTACTATTAAAAATCATACAAATTTAATAATTATATTTAAGGTAAACTTTCGTATATATTAAAAATCTTATATATTACAACAAATCTATTATACTAATTAATATGGTAACAAAAACCATTAACTTTTTTAGTTTATATTTAATATTCTAAATATCATTTCTTCAAATAACCGCCACTTTTGAGCATTGGCTGCAGCGATTAGTCTTTTCAAAAGATCATCAATTAATAGGGTATCAAATATTAATTAGTATTAGTGTTGAAAATTGATGTTGTCACTTCGGTTTCCTTACACGCGTTTTAACATTTCTATATAATCATAACCACTAAATATAAATCACATATTTACTTTCTTCAAATTAAACACACACAAATCCAAGGAAAAAAAAAATTCAACAATGGTAAGGGTTGTCAGTTGGAGGTTCTGCAGAATCAAGCGTAGGTATTTTGTGAACATGAGTGACACTACATTATTAGTTTTTGGTTCAAGAAAGGCGATTATGCAAATGGATGAAGACTTTAAAAGAGAAGTGTATGAGTTTGGAAGAACCATCAGGTTGCCGAGCAATGAAGAGAGCAGATTGGTGGCTAAGTTGGAAGAAATCTTTGAATTGGATGAGTTTGATGAACTTATGGAGGTATTTCATGTCCAAAGTTGGTTTTTTGCTGAACATCTTAATGTTGCAAGTATTCTGTTTTCCAGTGGTGAATATGGGTTGATGTCAAGAGATGAGATTGAGAACTGCAATGACTATGACTTGCTTGTGGAACTCGATAATGTACCGATGTCTAACAAGCGTAGAACCACTGCCAGTTTGAACCTGGAACAAATGATTCGCCTAAGAATCACCCATCTGGAAGAGGAAGCGGCAATGGTGGAACCAGAGGAGGAGTCCGATTCTGAAATGGATGATGATGATGATGATGAGGAAGGTGATTAAGTTTAGTATGTTTTATATGAACTTTTAATAGTTTTTCTTGGTATGTATTTGGTACTTTATGATGCATGTTATTAACAACTTTATTAAAAGTTGTAATGTAATGTAATTTTGATTTATATTATCTATAAAAACTTAATCAAACTTGATTAATTGTTTGACATGAGATGATTTTAGTTTTCACAATTTTGTATATGATTTTAGTGTTGTATATATTTATCGTTTAACTAAGATGGTTGAAATTAATTTATGTGGTTTATGGATTAATATGACGATTTCTGAAAGCTTGATTGATTATATTATGGCTGAGTTAGCGATTTTGTGATTAAGTAAATATATGTTTCTTGAAATCGTGGACCACAGTTCCAAATGGAATTGGATATTAAGTTTTTTGTTATATACAAAGTTAAATGTATCAAAACAAAATACTATGAATGTTAAAAAACATATTCAAAGCTCATAGATTTGGTAAGATATAAGCTCATATATGAATTTCTAAAATCTTTAATATTTGATGACTTCCTATTTCTAACTATTAGGGTGACGAAATGATATCAAATAGTATGTTTCTTTATTCTTTATTGTATCCACTTTAAATTGAGAATAATATGCTTTTGTGTGTCTTGGTTTTGGTGGCTTCTGTTAATGGTATTCCAACTTATGGCATATGATAAGGATACAAGAAGTATAACTGATTCAAGGAACATAATGGGCATAGAAATTACAACCATAACAATCTTGCATTTGAAAATTCTGCTCGTCATATTTTTACCAACCAAATGCTCAAATAAATAAGAAACAAAAGAAGAAGAATTTTGCTATAATTATATCTTACCTCACTTTATAGTACCATGATTCCATACGCTTTACTATTTATGATATTTTGCATGCAATGAAAATTCATACGAATTGTATTACCTAACTTTCAATACTTAAAACTTGCATACTACAATGTTTATAAATTTTTTTTGTAATTTGACTTGGGCATTTGCCATGTGTAGACACGGGACTCTAACCGTGTGATGTAATATAAATTCGAATATTTCCCACCTTTACACTATTTCGAGCATATATTTTATCTATTTATTAAATTTGATATTTACCATAAATATGTAAATCTAACTATAAATATGTAATATTAATTATAAACCGAGTGCATTAAAGATAGTTAGTTTCTAAATATTAATTAGATTTCATGCACGATTTCAATACTCGGTTATTGAGAAGGTAAACCGTTTCATATCCTATAATTTTATCTATATATAAACCTATATTCACAATTAAAAAATGTATCTTTACTCTAATTACAATCCTTTAATAAATTGTACAATCATCATCTTTAATCTACAACCGCAAGACAGTTTCTTTCCCTCTTCTTTTACGAAATTTAGCAACGTATCCTGTGTTTATTCATCTTGCTTGCACCAATACGAAGTTCTATTTCTGCAGATTTCTTAATGTAAGTCAATGTTGCTAACATGTTTGTTTTGTTTACATTTCTTTTATTTACCATGTCTAATCTATATTTACATATGTTATCTTTTGAAATGTAGTTATTTACGTAATGGCAAATTTACCTTTTGAGATTGTGGCCTATGAGATTTTTACAAGACTTTCAGCGAAAGATGTTGGCCGATTGAAGGTTTTATCCAAGAGATGGTATTTCGAACTCTCGAGTCAAAAATTTGCTACCATGCATTTTACTCGGTTGTCCATGTTTGAGAAGCAAAAGTTTCTTACTAATCAAGGGTCATCATTTGCAATATTTAACACAAATTCTGGACAACATCATGCTTACTTGATTAACATCATACCTTTTCCTATCCAAACAATGTTTTCTGACATACAAGTTTTATCCAGTTTGAATGGTTTACTATTGGTTTGTGAGAAAAACACTGCTCTTTTGATTCTGTGGAATCCGACTACAAGAGTTTACAAGGTAGTTTCTGATTGTCATTCTGGCAATTATTACAACTACCAATTGGATGCTGCTTCATTGTATGTAGATTCATCCAACGATTACAAAATTTTACTCCTAAAACGTGATCATGGTCTTATTCGTCCTTTTGTCTACTCAAGGAGATATGCGGCATGGAGAAGCATAGGTTTCTTAACTGAAACCAAATACAATGGCTCTGATTATGTTTGGTCAAGTGGTACTTTTTGCAAATCTTCTTTGTTTTTCACAGTTTCAAAATATTGGTCCGAATGTGAAAGTTTTGTTGTGAAGTTTGATGTTGATCAAGAGACTTTCAGCAAAATATCTTTTCCATATGTTCAAAAGTCTTGGATAGCCCAAGGTCATCTTTTAAAAATTTCGAATGTCCTTCACATGTTTCTTACTAATGGATTCCCTAATTTCGGTGTTGATCTATGGAAACTGGACACTGATATTTGGACCAGGGTCTTATCTTTCCAACATGTTCGTCAAGCTGGGGATGTTCAGCAGTGCGACGTTGCACACGTGTTGAACGAGCATACATGGATCTTGAATGCAGAGTGGGGACAGACGATTAAAGTTTTTATGGATGCGGTTCAACTTGGCTATCTTGATGATGCAGATACCTTTCGTGGAGTAAGGGGAGCTCTGTTTTATGAATCGCTTATTTCACCGTTTGTTTAGTTTTATGTTATTATGGTGGATGTTTTATCAGTTATGTAATGTTTCTCTCTGTAATGTTACTGTTAAGTACAATGCTAATGGCTTTTGGTTATTAATTTTTATTTTGTCTGTATTAACTATGAAAATATTTTGATGATATGTAGTCTATATTATTTTCTATGAGTGTTGTATATTGTTAACTTATATTAAATCATTGATATGTTTTTAACTTTTGAATGTCAATTAATAACCATAATGTTATAATTATAAGTTATATCCTGTAACTTTTAAATATTTTTAAAACAAAATAAAAAACGGTAATTGATACACTTACGTTTAATGTATGTTAATTTGCGTTACAAACCTTTAGTTACTTTAACTAACATTGGTGCACTATATTAGTTTATAACCATCATTACCTTCTTACAAAAGTGTTAATTATGGCATGTCATTTCAATAGTTGTTGGAATTGTATAAGTACTTTTTCAAACACCACTATAATATTTTATACTACCATAAAAACTCATTTAATAATAATCACCATCCTCATTCTCTAAAATTCAACCTCCGGCCTCTTCATCTTCACTAACTGAACTCTGAAACTGCTTTCCAAAGACCTCGGCATTCTGATCTTTCAGTTTTACAACCGGTAAGCACATCTTCACTTGAAATGTTGTTGTTTGTTCTTTACCTTTCTTATAATATTTCAAAATTTTAGTGTTAAGTTAGTGTTCATCTAAATGCTTTATGGGCTCTTTTATCTCTTTAAATGTCCATACTCATCTGAAATCTGCTCACAGATTTTTTATTATTCAACATATAGTAATTATTAATCATTTATTCTGTTTCTGAATATGTTTTATCTTAGGTTTTGTCAATTTTAGGGACAAAAATTAAAACTATGATAATGGGTGATCTACATTTTGACTGTTATGCATGTATTGTTAATCTAGATCATTTTTTTTTATTTATCAATGTAGGTATTAGTATAATGGGTGAGCTACATTTTGAGTTAATCCTTTCAGAGATTTTTACAAGGCTTTCTGCAAAAACGGTTGGTCGTTTAAAGGTATTGTCTAAGAAATTTAATGTCGAATTGTCTAGCGAACAATTTGCGTCCATGCATCTGAGGCATATGTCAAAGCATGAGCAGAAAAAATTTATTACTTATCATGATGAATCAATGGTTCTTTTTAACAAAGTAGATGGTCAACTTTCTGCTGTTTTTAGTAAAATTATAGATTTCCCTTATGAGATAAGCGTTGCTGATTTAGGAGTCATTTCAAGTGTTTGTGGATTAATACTGCTTTCTGATAAAAGTATCAGCTCTTTGATTGTTTGGAATCCAACTACAAATGTTATTAAAGTATTATCTCATGCTGTTTTTGGTAACTCATACAACTTTCAACTGGATACGGCTGGGATTTATATGGATTCTACTGGTGATGTTAAGATTTTACATTTGAAACGCCAGCACAATGTCATTGTTCCTTATGTGTATTCGAGGAAATCTGGATTGTGGAGATCTGTATCTTTCTTGAATGAAACTAAATACAATACCACTGATTATGCTTGGTCGAATGGTACGTTTTGCAATGGTGCATTGTTTTTTACCGTGTCTAAGTATTGGTCAGATTTTCAAAGCATTATTATTCAGTTTGATGTTAATCTAGATGTTTTCAGTTTAATATCTGTTCCCTTTGTTCAAGAATCTTGGGTTCCACAATGTCATCTCTTAGGAGTTTCTGATGTGCTTCACATATTTGTTACTAATGGCTTCGCTGAGTTTTCTGTTGAACTATGGAAGAGGGAATCTGATGCTTGGACAAGGGTATTTTCATTTCCAGATGTTCGACAACTACAATGGGGTCTAGCTTACGATTTAACTGCTTTGATTCAATCCAATTCATGGATTTTGATGGCTGACTGGGGACAGATAATTGAGGTTTTCATGGATAATGTTCAACTTGATTACCTTTGTCATGCAGATACTTTTCGTGGGATGCGAGGAATGTTGTTTTATGAATCACTGATTTCACCTTCCATGTAGGGTATGTTGATGTGTTAAAGACTTTTCCAATATTTTGCTTATCCATATTAAACAGATAATATTATGTTTTGAATAGTTTTTGTTTATGTAATTTAGATGACTTAGTGTTATCTAATGTTAATATTCTATGACAGTTTACTTTTAATGCTGTTTAGTACATTGTATTATGTAATGTTTGCGTGCTTAATATAGTATTTTCGTATCATCTTGAGTGACCTTAAGATAACATGTTCTTATATTGTTATATGTATGATTTAGTTATACTTATCATTATGTTTAATATGTATTATATTTAATAAGTAACCATATTATTAAGACTTTTATGACCATTGTTATATATTTCACAATTGTGTAACCCAAGCCCAAATAAATTTTATGATGTGTAACCCAAGCCCAAATAAATTTAATCAAACATTTTGGGTTTCCATGTTTTTGTAAGCCACAATGTTTTTTGTGGTTAAATTTGTATATTTATGTTTTAGTTTATCAAACAAACAAGTTCTTTATATATATGTTAACTCAGTTTTATTCTTACATAATTGTGTTGATTTTTTAAAATCTTATGATACATATAATACATATTTAGCCAATACATAAAAAGCATAAACATATTTATCTATATTTTGATATAAAAATAAAATAAAACATTGTTTTCTCAGTTAATGAATTCTAAGCCAATTTCGTTTAGAATTAGTGTACTATATTTGTCAAAGTTTAACGTTTAGTCATAATTGAGTATCACTTTGTTAGAATTGTGTTTTGTATAATAATATTATTGTGTTATTGGCTACATGTAAGTTGATGATACGTGTGTGTTTGTATACATTGTATGTCTTCTCCGAATAAAGTCATAAACATGAATATTACCCCATAATGTGTATCTAATTATGTAATTTATTTTTTTCTATCTTTAATGGATATGTCAACAAACATATACATATAAATTGTGTTTTGTGTATTTCTTTTTGTTTTTCAAACGAATATTTGTGAATCATCACATATGAAGTGTAGGACATCTACTATTGTATTGTTTTAAAGTATTCATAAAGATCAGTTACTTTAATAGTTAAGATGTAAACTTAAAGTATTAGTTTAATGTTGTTTTTTTGCCAAAAAAAATCCATTTTCAGAGTCGTTTGAGTCTTCCACTTTCACCATTGCGCCTCTTCTCTCAGCCACATGATCCGCAAACTGATCATTTGTTCAAAATTCAGCATTCATGTTCTTCTTTTTTTGTTGAACACTATTATTTGATCGAGTTCCTACAGTAACTCTTTGATAGTTATGTAAAACTTAGGTTAAGAACTTGCAACCTAAATTTGTCTTATATAAAGTCAAACAGTAAATATCTTCGTATCATATGCGTATATGTACATTATTAGTTATAACATTACCTTGGGGATCCACCGTGTGTCAACACGGGTCTCTAACCTAGTAGTAATATATGCCGATAAAGATACCCCTACTTGTTTGAGAAACCTCTTGCAAAAGATTAGTGTTCTGCTAGACAAACATAAAAAAGTGCACATCCAAAACCATATACTTTGGATGATAATTTTTTTACGTATCATGCGAAACATTAATTAGGAAATTCACTATTTTTCTTAAAAAAATACATACATCTTTTCTTCTCAAGGATATTTCACCGAATAACACCCATAAACGCCTTGTTGTTATACAAAAAGAAACCATTTAATTGACAGAATTTTGAAGCCCCAACCCCTAGAGAGAGAGTGTGTGTGTGTGTAAATTAGGACTTAACATATATAAACTCCTCTACCCAAACTCTAAGCTTCAAAAGATTATATGTGTATGCTAGGTCACTAAATATTGTGCATACCAACAATCCAACATTTACATAAGATGTCAGCAAATTACTTATAAAAGAAAGTGAGCTAATTTTAATGTGTAGGCAGAGCATACCTGCTACTTTTCAATCATTTATGTAAACCTGTAACCCATGTAAGCCACTTTCTTTTAATCTTCTGATGATAGCAACCAGATTTTTCAAACCCTCGGAAGACCCAACATTGCGACTCCACTAGTTGCACGTATCAATCGCACTACTTCCTCAACATCAGACTCACTTCCACCACACCATAACTGAGAGAAAGGACAATTCATTGACCAATGAGTCGGTTCATCGTATACTTCTTCTCTTATAAACTAACCATGGCCGGCTTGGGCCATCCGGCTTGGGCCTATTTTTATCGGGGGCACAATTTTTTTAATAAAATTCCTATATATGTGTGTGTGTGTGTGTATTTTTAATAGAAAACACATTTAACACTTAAAAGTTGGGCCCAATAACGAATTTAAAACTTATAAATTATTAACCCAAGGCCAATAACATTTATAAGCCCAATACCTATTTAACCTACTAAATTAAAAAAAAACGTTATTCTTTCTATTTAGTGGCACCTGCAAAAGAATATCGAGTTTCCAATTTACAATTGTGAGTTGAATGTTTATCATTCTCAATAGTTACCACCTGTCTATATCTCCACCATCTAGATTGTAATTTTAAGTTCAATCTTTAAGATTTTAATTATTAAAATTATTTTTATGTGTTTTTAACTATCAATTGAGCATGATTACTTTGTAGGGTACCTTGGTTTTGTGTATTTTTTATGTTTGTCGGTGGATTGATGAACTATTATAGCAATTAGGTGTTTTGTTGTGCCCTAAAATTGGGTATAATAACTTAATTAGGTAATTTTTACAAATTTAGAATTAGGGATTTTCTTGAAGCCTGAGGGGCATATTTTTTAACGGCTTGGATATGGCACGTAAATCTTCAAAGACGCCTCTGCAATAGGGATGGCAATGGGTCGGGTTTGGGACGGGTTTAGGTAATCCCAACCCCATACCCGATTAGGTATGCTTGTCCCAAACCCGGCCCGAAACCCGTCGGGTTTGTGCCGGGTAATTACCCATCGGGTATCGGGTATACCCGCGAGTTTCGGGTAAACCCATTAATTTTTAAAACTTACTCATTGAGTATATCCGACCAAAAACCTGACTGACATCTATTAGGTAACTATTAACCATTACATTTACCACTATTAAATATATATGTAAATGATTAATATAAAATAGTTGAATCATATAAAAACAATCAAAGACATAGATAACAAATAGTATACACTAACTTTTTGGTAATTTTAGCACAAGATGACAATGTAAATGGACAATTAGATATATTATGCATACATATTTAAAAAGATATATTAGAAATTATATTGGGTATCTAATCGGGTAAATGGGTACACTTTATCGGGTAATCGGGTCGGGTAAACGGGTATATCATCAAATCCCAAACCCGCGAAAAAAATAACAACTAATCACATACCCGGACCCATACCCGATTACCCGACCCAAACCCGTCCCAAATGTGTCGGGTTTCGGGTTTACCCATCGGGTTCAGGTTTGATTGCCATCCCTACTCCGCAACTAACATGAAAAACCCCAATAACTAAAAGCAAAATGGAAATCACCCAAATTGATGCATATAACCTTATGTATCATTTTCAATTCAAACAATTGATTACAATTGAAATTTAATCATACCCATTCAAACAAAAATAAAGGCAGAACACTCAAAAAGTTTAACCTCCCAAATTCCATAAAAATTGCTTAGAGGAATTAACACAGTAACATGGACATTCAAGGCAACAACTTCGAAAGTTACATGTATCTGTTAGCGATAAGAAGCATCCACGCAAGAACGACGTCGTTCGTTTGAGCGACCCGACATCAACAACGACGTCGCTTGGTTGTCTGGTACCAAGGAGCAAAAGCAGAAATAAAACAATTTAAAAAATAAATTTGTTACCAAGCTGTCGTTTGGAGGTTTCTTGCATATGGGAGGACGTAACCAGCGGGGACGATCCGACGCCTGAGGAGGAAAGATCAGATAGATCCACTTTTGTCACGGTGATGGTGATGGCGACGACGCTGGTGGGGGCGGTGAAGCGGTGGAGTTTTCTCTGCTCTCTTACATCTCTCTCTCTCTCTCTCACATATGTGTGTATGAGTAAAGTTACATGGGGTATTGTGGATCCCCAAAAAGAAACGTTGCAACATGAAACCAGACACGTGGAGGAGTAAAAAAGAGCTGAAGAAGAACACTTTTTATAAACACAGAGGAAAAAAATGATGCTATACAATCAATAGAGCTGATTACACAACAAACTAGACTAAAAGAACCCACAAAATGTATAAATGAAGAACGTGTTAATCTAAATTAGGATGCATTATCTTCTTATCCTATCAAGAGTCCTCCAACAACTCTTCTTAATTGAGATGCAACATGATCATGTAGAGCTTTGAAGAACTTCGTGCCATGATGATAAGACATGTTAATAACCTAACTTACATGAAACAGTTGTCTTGAGGTGTATTGCAGATTGAAGTAGCATTGAGAGGAAACTAACCTTTAATGCGTCACATGTAAAAAAAAGGGATAACAGAAACCCTAATCGTATGAAGATGAATACAAAGAGGAAAGTAAAGAAAACCTAATTGATACAATCCAAAAATTAGATATACGTTTTTTTATCAAGAACAGTAACGCTATGTTCCCGAGTTTACTAAACAGGAGAAAAGAAAAGAAAGGAAAGGAAAGTTGTGTTCCCGAGTTTCATTAAAGGAAGGAAAAGAAAGGAAAACAAAATAAGGTGTGTTCCCGAGTTTTATTAAAGGAAGGAAAAGAAAGGAAATGGAAGGAAAACTAGTTAAAATTCTTTAGTTTAGTTTTCCTTCCAATTTGGAAGGAAAGGGAAGGAAAGAACATTTATCCTTTCTTTTCCTTTCCCTTCCCTTCCTTCAATTCTTTTCTTTTCTTTTATTTTCCCTCTTTAAGTTAACTCGGGAACATAGCGTAACATCAAAAGATTTAATTCAACTTATTTGCGGCATATGTCAAATAGGAGATAAAAAACCCTAATCAACATCAAACGTCAATGATAAAGTATTCAGATAGAGAATAAATGTATATTTATTAAAAGAAAAATATAAACTTGTCTTGATGATATAGTATTGGAGAGTAAGAATAAAGAATTTCACGCCCCACTTATGGTGTGCGCATATAATGTATATATGTGTGGCCCACGGGGGGGGGGGGGGGGGGCAAAAGTAAAGTTGCACTAGTTTTAACGTTATTTTACTAATTGCGTAAAAATAACGTTAAAAACGACGGACGGTTAATCATGCATCATGTGGTGGCGTTGATAGCCAAAAGACAAAGGGGTACATGCATCGATTGGGTTTGTCCCGATTGCTAAGTGTTATGTGCCTTATGTCCAAGGCTTGATACCAAACCACATCGAGCCGGGGGTCTCATTGGAAGCAGCCTCTCTATTCTTAGGGGTAGAGGTAAGGCTGTCTACATCTTACCCTCCTCAGACCCTACCTTAGCTTTGCTATAGGTGGGATTAACTGAGTATGATAATGATGATGATGATGAGTAAGAATAAAGAATTTACAGATTTAAGGAAGAAAGATGTTGTTTAGGGTTTTGAAAAAAGAACGGTGGGTAACATTTTGGGAAGAATGAAGGGATCATTTGTTTTTCTGATAAGGTTTGAGAAAAATAATGAAAAGAAGAAAAAGAAGTGTGCAAAGGCAGTAGATGGGAAAACATAATAAAAGCTCTGAGAAAGTGTCAAATGTCTCACAATAGGTTTTATTTATATATTATAGTAGATTTGTTATTTACATATGCTAATTGTACGAGTATATATTTAAAACTAGGACGAGCTCGACATTGCTACGAAAAATATCGGTATTGAAAATCGCCAAAAATTGGTATTGGTACCAATACCAAAAATGCTTGGTAATTGGTAAAATACCGTTACTGTACCAAAAATACCCGAAAATGCAAAAAAGGTAGTATCGAATTGCTATTGAAAATGAAATACAAGAAAATGAAACCTACATATATCTTCTATATGTCAAAACTTTACCTTCTGGTTTTTCATTTCGGTTGCTATAGTTCAGTTCGAAGCAGAACAAGAGAAAACAATGGCTAAGAGTGAAACCGTACGAAACGCAGAGAGACTGGTGCAAGTGATGATGAAGGGAAACGATGCATCTCACGACGCTGCTCACGCGTTTCGTGTTCGAGATCTCGCTCTGTCACTTGCTCATGAAGAAGGCCTCTCTTCTTCACCTATGTCACTCGAAATCGTATGTTTTTTTTTTGTTTACATGTAATTACATGATTTGTTTGATGTTGTTTGATTTCATCCACTGATTTTTTTTACTAATAAACGCGTATAGTTGTTTTGCCATAGTTTTGAAATGATATTATATAGCATCCTGTTAATCAGTGAAACCCTAGTAAGTTGTTTGATTGTAATTAGTTACGCTGATAGGTTCATTAATGATAGTTTTAAGCTTGTTTAGCTATGTAGTAAGGCTATAAGGTGGGCAGACATGAAAAACCTCATGTCTCAGTGCCACGTAGGCTGCCACATCACTTAGGTGGTGTCTGAGACATGGGTGTGATGTGCAGACATGAACAACCCCATGTCTCAAGCATTTAATATATTTTTTTTTGTTTTCTAATATTTTTTTTATTAGTTTTATAAAAGTAATAAGTAAATAAAATAATGTTCAAATAAATACTAAATAATATAAAAAAATTACAAAGCATCCTAAATTAAAAAAAAAATTACAAACCATCCTAAATTAAAAAAAAAATTACAAACCATCATAATTTAAAAAAAAATTACAATCTAATCGTCTTGTCCGTTGTTCCATATATATTCGATCAAGTCGGCCTGTAGATGATGATGGATGTGTTCGTTACGTAACGCGAAATCGTTTAACTCTTGTTGCGCTTCGTTTACCGGAATAGTATTCTCCTCCACCGCATTTTCATCGAACTCACAAATAGCTCGGCCTTCGTCTTCGATGATCATGTTATGTAGCACGATGCAAGCATACATACAATAACGTATTTTTTTTGTTGTGAAAGCACGTGCCGGGTTTGCGATGATGTGCCATTTTGCTTGTAGAACCCCAAATGTTCGTTCGATATCCTTTCGCGCCGCTTCTTGATACTTAGCAAATTTCTGTCTTTTTTCGTCGTGAGGGTGCTTAATACTTTTAACGAGTGTAGAATAGGTTGGGTATATTAAATCCGCTAGAAAATACCCGTGCTTGTACTCAACACCCGAAACGGTAAATTTTGTATCCGGACCGGTTCCTTTTCTAACATCATCAAACACCAAAGACTGATTGAGAACGTTAAGATCATTATTGGAACCGGGTACACCAAAAAAGGCATGCCAAATCCATAAGTCTTGTGACGCGGCTGCCTCTAAGATTATTGTTGGATGACCGTGATCGCCGCGATAAAACATGCCACGCCACGCATTAGGGCAATTTTTCCACGGCCAATGCATGCAATCGATGCTTCCGATCATCCCTGGAAAACTATGCTTCTCATGATGGTGTTGATACAACTTTTGGATATCATTGGAGTTTGGTTTGCGCATATATTTTGTGCTGTAGATCTTGACAACACGCTTGCAAAACTTATACAAGCACTCACGTGACACTCTTTCCGACATCCGTAAGTACTCATCCCATGAGTCGGATGCCGTCCCGTAAGCCATTTGCCGCAACGCTGACGTCATTCTTTGGTAAGTTGTGAATGCCCGTTTGCCTCTAGCATCGTACCGTAATGTAAAATACGGGTCACAACTCGCCAAATCATCGGCAATACGTATGAACAATCGACGACTCATTCGAAACCGCCGCCTAAACATCTCGTCCGTATACACCGGGTGATCGGCAAAGTAATCTCTAATTAATCGTTCATGTGCACCTACACGTACGTTGTAAATAAATTTAAAAAATATATTTGAAGAAAAATTATACGTTCCAAAAAAAAATACTTGCTACATATATATTATAAGAAAAAATTAAACGCTTACCCTCACGGTCTCTGTTTAAAGGCCCTTGTCTAAGTCGTGGTTGCGAGCTCACTTCTTCTTCTTCATCCGCCACGATTGATTGTGCCGCTTCCCAAATCGTGTTAACAAAAAGCTGGTTTTCCTCGCTCGACGAAGATGAGGAATCAACCATTGGTAGGTAAGACATTTTGTTTGATAATTTTTTAAAGAAAGTAGAGGTTTTTTTGGTTGGTTTTGGTTGATTTATGGGGTTTTTTTTAGATAGATTGTGTTTATATGGTTTAAATGGTATTTATTAAAAAACAAAAAAAAAAAAGCCGTTAAAAAAGTTACCGTTGGATTTCAAAAAAAAAAAAAAAAAAAAAAAAAATCTCATTGGTCCGTCCGGTATGTCTCGTGGGGGACGGGGGAGACGGGGCAAGTGGGGGACGGGGCAGGCGGTGAGGTGTAGAGGGTGGGACGGGGGAAATTTTGGGGGACGGGGGTGTTCTTCTGTCTGTTCACCGCTTAGCCTAAACAGCGGTGGGATAGCGGTTATCGTGCTCTTCCAAAATAGCGGTGTCAAGTAGCGGTCCTGAATAGTGGAACCGCTATTATAGTGCTATTGATCGTTATTTCGGATGCCTTGGTTGATGTGGACTTGGAGGAAGGTTTCATGACTTGTATTAGATCATGTTTGAAATATTGGCGGCTTGGCGCTATATGTGTTTTAAGTTGTATATATGTTTATATATATATATACACAAGTTCTGCATGATATTAAAATTACTGATATCCCATCGCGATAATTTGTATCTCAAGTATCGGCCCTTGATCGATATTTGATTTTGGACCGCTGTAACTGCATAGTTGTTTGGTGATATTGCAATAATTCTGAATAATGAAACACTAGTAAGTTGTTGGATGCTTACACGGATAGGCTAATTAATGATAGGCTTAAGCTTGTTTGGTGATTTTGCTATGATTCTGAATACTGAAACTATATTAAGTCGTTTGATAGTTACACTGATAGGCTAATTAATGATAGATCATGCCAAGGTTTAAAAGTACGGAATCGGCCTCGAGCCGTTTTCCCTTCGCCTCACGAGGCATACGCCTCAAGGCGAACCAAGGCGTAAGCCCGAGGCGGAATTAAAAAATAAATATAAATATTAAATATTTTATAAAAATGAAATACTAACTAATTTCATCCGCATATTCTTGGTTTAAAAAATAGCGCCTCAGGCGCGCTTTAAGCTCTTGAGGCGCGAGGCTCCAAGAAAATCGCTTTTTTTGTCGAAAAGCCCTGGGATACATGAAGCTCTTGGGGCGGCGCTTTAAGCCTGGTGCTTAGGCAGCGCTTCAGTAGCGCCTCAGCCCAAAAACCATTTTTCGCTAATTCTATTTAGCCCAAAAAGTGAAGTTCTATGTTGATTCGTATTATGGATTGTTCTATGTTGATTATCGATTGTTATAACAAATTTTCCAACCCCAAATTACTTGCCAATTTATTGATTGTTGATTCGTGTCAGCTCGACCCCAGCCAGGGGCTCTGCCCCTTGGACCCCGCCAGGGGCTGTCACCCTTTGGTCATTCTTATGTTTTGAATGTTTTTTTAAGTGTTTAAGGGTGTTTTACAATCATGTTTTTGTGTTTATGTTTGATGAGAAGGTAGAATACGTCATATTGACATATATAAATAGTTTTTTAATATTAAGCGCCTTGCATACGTGAAGCTCTCGCCTCGCGCTTTGGATTTTGGAACCAAAACCCCTCGGAGCGCCTCGCGCTTTTTTAAACCAAGCGCATATTCATCAAAAACATAAAAAAACACACACTAAAAAGACATGAAATGCTTGAAATTGACACAAAGTCCAATACATCAAAAATAAACATCAAAACCCCCTGAGGCGCACCTGAGGCGCAATTTTTGTTACCGCCTCCGCTATATGAGGCGCACGTACAAAATAACACCCTGAGGCGCCGCCTCAGATTCGTTTTCTTGCAGAATCGCCTTGAGGCGCACCTCGAGGCGTACGCCTCACCCGTTTTTTTAAACCATGGATCATGCATCATAGACTTGAGCTTGCTTAGTGATTTTGCTATAATATTGAATATTGAAACTCTGTTAAGTTGCTGGATAGTTACATTTATGATAAGACTTAAGCTTGTTTGGACTTTGGATTATTAGAGAGAATATATTAGTTAGGGTTTATTGTTATATTATTACCATTGTTACAAATTATGAATTGATTAGGTTTTCTTTGTAATTATCCTCATTGTATTTGTATATCTAGTTGATCAGTAATATACAATACCTTAAGGAGTTTTCAGTGTTATGGTATAAACCAGATGCAAGGAAGAAGAGAGAAAGATAGAGAAGGAATTAACTTCAATTCATTGCATAACAAAGAAAGAGAAACTCTTACAATACTTATACCGATACGTAAACAACTAGCCTAACTACCTCACCCCTCACTAACCATGAACATGCAAGACATGCTTGCATGATGTAGTAACCTGCAGACGACTTCTACTAAATCAACTATCAGTTACCTACTAGTCCTTTAATTAATAGGAATAACAATCTTGCCCCCTTCTTATAATATTATTGTGACATTCATTATTCTATATGGTTTAGTGGCTATACATGCCCTTGATATTGTTAGGTATACGCACGTTGAAGTAACAACATGCACATACACAAACAATTAATCTGCAGAAAATAAATGAACACGAGAACACAAGGATTTACGTGGTTCAGTCTGTTGCCCTACGTCCACGGGTTGCAACCAGGATAGTTTTATTATTGCTTTCTGCCTCAATGCTCTCTACACCAAAGGCACATTTACTCAGCTTTGCCTAAAGTGAATGTTGCCTCATCAATTTAACAGCAAAGAGAAATGTTCTAAATGGGTTGGGCAATCTAGGCTGTAGATGAATATGTCATCAAAGAGCATTAGCAGGAATTTTCTTAAAAAGTGGCTGAATGTATGTAGTCTTAAAAGTTGTCTTATGTATATTAACAGGATGCGTTCTTCTTTGGTAGTATCCACATTTGAAATGGTTTTTGAAAAGAACCGAGTCAAACATAGTTCACTGGTTACTCTTCAACTAGTGGGATTCGGAATTATCTGGTATTGTGACATTGTTCATGAACCCCTATAATTTATACACGTATGCTGGTTGCTATCTTTCTTTACGCTGATGTGGTGACTTTGTCTCATTAGTCATTTCCTTACAGCATCTTTTTGCACAGATACCTATAGGGCATCGAAATTACAGGATTTGCTCCCTCTTGTAAAGGGGTGACTGAATCATGCTTTGTTGGGTGGTAAAGTTGAAGGGTATTGGAACACAGTAAGGGAAGTCTAATATAGAATGAATCTCAGGATGTACTATTGGATTAGAGATCACAGGATATACTTGTAAGTTGCAACTCTGCAAGTTGACTATATGATATACCCGCAATTGAATGACATCCACACACACACTTACTTTAGAGAGAGATTAGGACGTAAGAATATTCTTGTTACCTTCAAATGATGACTCTTTTAGGTATTTACTATTTATACGAGAACCGTGCATTTTACACAGCTTAGCAAATCTAATGATGGAACATGAGAGTTAGTAATCTTGTTGGCAAGTAACAGTGGGGCATATCACCATCGGTTAAATGTATTACTTATTTAATGTCATAAATTTATAGGGATCTTAGAATGATATGATTCCAGCATGGGTCTTAAACCCAGCTGGACCCTCAACCCAAGTGCAGCCTATACCGAGTCATAGGCCCAGTCAAAACCCAGTCAAAATCAAGTCAACATGCTGAAGTTCAGTAGCAGTTATCTCTATTTACTTTTATGTTATTAATATCTCTTGTTCTAGTTTTGAGAAATGTCCATGTTTATGTTATCTAAATTGTTACTTTGTAACTTGGAGAAATTTCCCTTCTCGAATTGGGTTTATTATCAACTGAATCGTTTATTTGCCTTTGATTTTCTGGTTCCTATCATAGAATTTCAAAGAATAATTAACATTATACAAAAGCAGTTACTGGGGTCAAACTAATTGGGAAAATATCAGTTTTAAAACTTGGAAATTGTATTTTTGACCCTAAACTGTCAGTTGACTTTCTTTTGAGATGGTTGGTTAGAAGCTTTATTTTAGCTTAGTTTGATTAATTAAACTACAATGTCTGAAATTGAACCCACCAAGAGTATACATGCGATATATCTTAGTTTTTTCTTTTGGCTATGATTTCTCCTGAATCATGATGTCACTGGTTAAAACAAGTTCTGGTTCAAGTCTTTTATGATTCATTTCCTTCATAAGGTCACTAATTGTCTATCCCTGTTGACATCAAAATACACTGTAGATCTGAATTCTACTCACGGATTACGATCTGGAGTCTGTACTTGAAAGCTCAAAATTCTGTTTTAGCTTAGCATAAGATATAAATGATTAGTTGTATATGATTGGTTCAATTAGTATATCTGTATATGCTCACAAGTTTATTTTACTTTTCTACTCTTGGCCTATTCGTGGACCCTTCTTGTTAATTATCTCATCACTTTTGCAGGTTGAGCTAGCTGCACTCCTTCATGATATAGGTGATTGCTTACTTAGTTTTAATAAGCACGCCTATGTGCGGGGTGATCGGGAAAATGCCCCAACACCTTGACATGGAGCTTCATGTACATGTGGGTCAAATTCGGTCAAAATTATGGTGTGGAGGAGGCTGATATTTAAAAATGACCAAAATGATGAGGAGATTATGAATGGTTTACTTGATTAAAATTTAAAAGGCTGATAAGTAAAACAGATGCAGCTTTTGGTTGTACATAGAGCAACACATTGTTGCGTGAAGGTCTCACCTGGGGCCTCGGCTTTCAGGACCTGTTTTGAGCGCCTCATGCTTTTTCAACCAAGAATTTGCTATCGTCTTCCTGTGGCTATAGATGCCCTCGCCTTTGTTGATATTGATGATAATTATTTCACATGCAGGAGACTACAAATACTTGAAGAATCCATCTGAGGAGAAAATTGTAGAGGATTTTCTTGAAAAAGAGGGTGTAGATATGGATAAAAGCAGCCAAATATTAGCAATTATAAAAAACATGGGTAGGTTCTCCTTACTAAGATCCATTTTAGCTAGTTACTTTTATTTAATCCTTCGTTCTTAATTTTTAAGGTTTCAAAGAGGAAATAAATGGAGTCACAAATGGTTCTCATACACCCGAGTTTGGTGTCGTGCAAGATGCTGACCGTCTTGATGCAATTGGTGCCATTGGTAAATTAACACATTCCCATTAGTTATCAAGCCTAATCATTTATGTTTATATATTATTTTACCATCATCAACTTCGATTTTAGGTATTGCTCGTTGTTTCACCTTTGGCGGGAGTAGAAGCCGAGTGCTTCATGATCCTAACATTCAGCCTCGTTCGGATTTGTCCAAGGACCAATACATGAACAAAGATGAACAAACTACTGTGAATCACTTCCATGAAAAGCTCCTAAAACTCAAGGATTTAATGAAAACAAAGGTATTTAAGTGTAATAATATTTTCAAAGTTGCACTCTTTATTGGTTAAACAGTCATAAGTAATTATATGTATCTTTACTATAAATTTCAGGCAGGGAAGGCAAGGGCTGAGAAAAGGCACAAATTCATGGAAGAGTTTTTAGAAGAATTCTATCTAGAATGGTCAGGTAAAGAATGAATATCACCAACAAATCTTTTATTTATATTTTTAACTTACAATAAAATGCATCTTCATCTATTTCTACCATCATTTTCAGCATTTTGTGCAATACAATATTGACTTATAAATGTAAAAAATATAAAAAAATAAAAGAGAAAAATAAGTTTAAAAAATAACTCATAAATGCCACACATCTTCACTAGGATCTCTTAATAATTAATATTGTGATATACTTGGAGATCAAACTCGCTACGCGTCGTAAGCTTCACTTTCAGCCCATGTTGCATGTACATGGTGAGTGCAAGCTTTGGTGCTACCGGATGATTTTCCACCACCGCCACTTTATAGCGGTATAAGATTGAGGCGGCGGCAAATTTCATCTGGTAGTAAGCGAAGTCTTTACCCAAGCACAACCTTGGGCCGGCATTAAAGGCAGTGAATTTGTAGGCTGATTCACTCATGAACCGCCCGTCCCTCAGCCATCTCTCTGGCCGGAATTCTCTACAGTCTTTTCCCCATATCGCTTCCATTCTTCCCATTGCATAGATTGCATAAACCACTTTCGTTCCTTTCTTTAATACTGTCCCGTCTGGAAATACATCATCATCAACAACCTGTATTTTGTATTTATTTAAGGGAAGTCATGTCTAGTTAGGCTAAATGTGTCACATACCAGAATCTCATAAGAAAATAGGACAGGTGATAAAACAGGTTGGTCAGGCTTGATGGGTATTGGGTCAAAAAGGCAAATTTGGTAGCGGTCAGTTGACCCGAAACACTTTTTGTTTAATATTTTTTACTTCGTATCAAATATGATTCCAAATATTATATCTTTTCAATAATAATATAAAGGTTTAAATTACTAAACTTACCCTGCACTCAACTTTTGACCCGTTTAACCGTTTTCTTTTGAAGTAATTTGATTTTACCGACCCGTTAGAGATAAAAACAACTTGAAGCAATTCATTCGTATGTAAACGAGTCGAAAGGGAGAAATATAGATAGATAGCAGGTATTACCTCCTTATGATCCACTGGTACTGAGGGGTATAACCTTAACGACTCGGATAAAGCAGCATGCAGATATTCCATCCTTTTCACCTCTTCTGGTCTAAATATCAGATTCCCAGTGTCGCCATCATCTTTCCGTTCCTTCACAATTCGACATATCTCACACATAATTTTTTCCTCCACCGTTGGATTCTGATCAAGAAGCCAGAAAAACCAGCTCAACGCTACAGAAGAAGTATCCCGACCCGCAAGTATAAAGTTCACACAGATTTCGCGTAAAAACTTGTCTGAAAAAGGTTGTCCCTGTTCATCTTTAAGTCCCATGAAGGTGGTCAGTAAATCAGATCTTGTTTTCTTGTCATCATCAGACATCAACAACACTTCTTTCTTCCTGGTTCGAATCACATCATCTGCAAAACTTTCAACACCTCTTATAGAATCCTTCAGTTTCTTCTCAGGCCCGATATTAAAATGCCTCATGATCTTCCAAACAAGTGTTGGAGTAACAAACCGTAGCATAGTTGCTTCGGTAGCTGCTTCAAAGGCCTTAGCAAACGGTATTTCAGGAAGTCCAGGCCTTAAACAACCCGGGTCAACCCCAAAAGCTATCATACAAACGTTGTCAAACGTTAACCTTAACAGGATGTCTTGTAGATCAATCTCAGTAGACTGATCTACAGACTCCTGTAAAACAGGCAACAACCGTCTATGAACAAGCTCGAGTAATGACTCAGTAGTCATGTTTCTAAACTTAGACGAATGAAACTCGATGCTTGCAGTCTTCCTTTGTTTTTGCCAAATTTCATCATCAGCATTAAAGATTCCATCCCCAAGAAGATCCCGGAGAGCCTGCCTGAAATACGGGCCTTTCGGGTACACTTGAAACCGCGTTTTGAGAAGATGCTCAACGTTACGCGGATCAGCAGTGACTATGCAGTTCAAATTCGTAAACCAAGGACCTTTAAACATAAAAGTCCCATTTTGTCTACAAAGAATCTGCGAAATCCATTCATACATGTTAACACGAAGACCAATCACCAACGATGGCAACATACCAACAAACGGCCACGTGGGTAGCCCGTTTCGTCTGCGTTGGCTTAGAGAACGTAAGACTATGAACACCAGAAGGGCAATGGAAAGCTCAATGAGCTGAATATCGGACAAGATATTCCGGCCGGTGGTCGGAAGAAAGGAGAGGGAAGAAGAGGGCATGATGGTGGTGTTGAAGGTGGTAGGATGGTTCATGCTGAAAATATGTTGTTAGGGGGAGGCAAGTCATGCGTTATATGGTGGTGGTGGTTGCTTGTTGTGCATGAAAATTGAATTTGGTAAGCAGACATGGAAGGTGAATTTAAGGTAATCAAGAATTGTTGTACTTTAATGTTTTGGAATAAGAGTTGGTATGGGGGTTAACCTAAGTAATACAAGTCTCAACTAAGGTTAACAACTGCCATCTATGTACACATTTTTTATTTTATTTTTGTAATTTATTAATAACTTTTTTTAATTAATTGTGTTACACTTTTTTTAATTTTTAAAAATCTGGTTGAATTGAATAGAGTTGTCAAGACACTTTTTGTTCGTTTCTTTTAAATTTTTGTAATAACCAGTGGTATAAAAAAAAACTAGCGGTATAAGCCGGGGGATTCTCTATGCTGTAGGAATTTTGTCGATAACGGTTCGTTTTGTTATGGTACTAGAACTTGTAATAGAAACCGAAAGATGGAAAATAAATAAATAAAATCATGATATGACCAAAAGAATATTAACACATGATTTATATCGATCGGAAACAATTGTTCGATAGGAATCGATTAGTTTGTCAAGGCACTACCAGGGTACGGATACTAATATAATAATGCCTACTATATAAAAGAGAAACTCTATTTTAAATGCAACTCTACTCTTAACAAAATTTAGACTGGAATGAATGACGGAAAAAAGTAACTAATTTAGGTTTTATTAAGATAACAAATGCAAGTTATCTAAGATAATTCATAATAAACGCGAGAGAATCGCATGGTTGGTCCTTGTGATTTACAGATATTGCACTCTTGGTCCCAAGGCTTCGATAATTATATAGTTAGTACTTGAGTTTAACAAAATTGCACTCGTGTAGTCCTTACCTCTTTAACTGTCGTCAATTTCCTCCGTTAAAAATAAATAAATTACATTTTTGCCCTCAATTATATAAATAAACAATTAAATAACATAAGAAAAAATAATATTAAACCCACCCCCACCCCCTTCCCTTCTTCCCTAACCATCTCACCACCAACACGAGTATAATAATCAACTCCATTGAAGTGTATGGATTCATTAGAAAAAGGATCGTCGCTTGTGCAAACTGCAAACTATATTTATTTCATTATTAAAATTTATTATCTCAAAGTATATTGATTTATAGTACGGTAAGAACAAAAAGGGAAAACAGGCAATAAGGATGATGAAAACAATTGGATGTCTAGGAGATGAAGAAGATGAGATAGAGATAACCATGATTAAGCAAAACCACAGGCAATTCTGTGTAATTTGCACCTAAACAGGTTGAAAACAACATTCAAAACCAAATAATGTTAAATATTGGATCGTGGGTTTAAATCTTTATCATCAAGCTTCTACCTATTGCTTAATATTTTATAAAGATCTTAGCAAAGACTTTTGCAGTTCGAATATATAGTTTTTGATAAATCATATTGATTTGACTTAAATGCTTTTTTCTAGGAAACTCTAGCAGAGTATAACATCGGGCTTATAATTTGCACCTGATATGGCCCTCACGGTAATCAGATACTTGAGGATCATGGCGAAGCGGGTCGTGATTATGAGGGGGGGGGGGGGGGGGGGGGGGGGGAGGTGATAAGTGGTGGTGGTGGTGGTGGTGACAAGAGGGGGAAGAAGAAACGGTAGGGGTGGAGGTGGGGGTGGGTTAGTTATTTATTTGAAATAATTGTTTTTTTATAAGGGCAAAATAAGCATCTTATATTTATTTAACAGAGAATTTTAACGGCCGTTAGGAGTAAGGACCAATACGAAAAGAAAACTAATACATGTGGACCAAGTTAGTAATAAATTTATAACTTTCAGGACCAACTTTGTAATTATTGAAATTTTAGAACTAAGAGTGTAATATCTATAAACCACATGGACCAACCATGCGATTCTCTCTAACGAACACACACACACACGGTTACAACCCTGTGTATTACACGGGTTATATCTATAACTTATAATAAAAGAATTGAACTTTGATGATGTGGTATTCAATGGAGGCCTTAACCCCTCCTTGAATGTGCCACGTGGCATCATGTAGGATTTTTTAATTTTTGAGTTTTTTAATAAATCTATATGTATTATAATTATTTTAGGAAAAGATAAGAATTTAAAAACAAAATTACATTTTATCTCTAATGTTTCATCCCATAACTTTTAAACGTTAATATCTTTTATATACGAGATTTTTTAAAGAAAAAAATTACACCAAATTAACGGGCGTTTTATTATCTTTCCAACGAATACCATAGTGCTATATAAAAAACGGAGAAAAAAACAACTATTTTTGTAGGGTTTTGTTTTCAAATATATGTTACTGTACTAATAAATCACAAACGATAAACATAACTTCATAGGCAGGGATTCTTTTTTTTTTTTTTTATTTGAATATAATAACTTATGACAGAAATTTGTTTAAAATAAATATTATTGCTATTATTATTATTATTATTATTATTATTATTCATTAATCATGTATTGGCAAATCATTAATTATGTTGTCATATTAGATATTTTATTATGTTATATTAGATATTTCAACCCCGGGACACTCCCGGGATAAAAGCTAGTATATATATATATATAATATTTTATACACTAATTAATAAAACAATTATATCTTTAAAAACCAACGTATTACACGAGCTGAATAAAACTGTATCATACACAGGTTGATTAAACATAATGTTATCGACTAGTTACTTTGATGCACTAGATCAATAGAATATTAATTGACTATCGACAAAAATATTAAATGAGTGAGAGAGGTGGAAAATTAAGAAGTAGTATTTTTATTTGATATGAGAGAAAACAACAAATATATATATATATATATATATATATATATATAGGGTTAGGATCCGTTGAGAACTCGACGTAACATGCGGATTTTTTTTTGCATACTGGTGTAAAAACACGTAAACCCCGCTGTAAAAAAATACATGAATTTACGTCGAATTACACCGATGTAAAGGATTTTTACCCCAATGTAAGTATATTAATATTTTATTCAATATTTTATTATTGTTTAATTTTGAACCACATATTCATTTTTTATTAAAATAAGTATGTGGTTATAAAGTAAGTTCCTATGGTTCTCACAACTCATTAGAGTTCTCAAATAATCACAAATATATATATATAGAAAACCTCAAAAATTTGAGTAAACTCAATAAACCCCATCACAACCATTGATCAAGCATGATCAATGGTTGTGATTCATGGTCCCACCTTTGACTAAAATACTCTCCATTAATTGATATTATATTAGGTAAAGGGTAGATTTGTCCATTAATCCACCTTCTCTCTCCACCTTTTACATTCTCTCTCCATCATTTCACCTTCTCTCTCCACCTTTTTGCATTCTCTCTCCACCTTTCATTTCACCAACACTCTCTCTCCACCTTTTCCTCTCTCCACCTCCTTTCTCCTACTTTTCTCTCTACATTTTCTTTCACATATTAATTTAAAGATCCAGATTTATTAATAACGTATGCCACACGAGCCCTTTAACACATGTTACTTGGTCTCTTCAAACAAACTCATTTCACAGACATCACTAACATGTGTAATTGGTTCAAATGATTATCACGTTAATTTTGGACTAGTATAACAACATAAAAGAACACATGTATATAAAAATTTATTGCAATCGACATTGAGTGTAACAAATTAATTTCATATAAATCTAAACAATTAAAAAGATGATACAAAACTATCATAAGCTAACAAAAACACATGAAACTTAAAATTATGCTTCATTCTTTAATAGTCGTCTTCGGCGTTATGCTTCATTCCTTATTAGGCATCTTCAGCTTCATGTTTCAATCCTTAGCACTCCATCTCTAGTTGATCCTTGTGCGGAGTAGTCGGCTTGAACTCCGGTGGTTGTTCATAGAACCTCCTACATTAATTATTTTTAACATATGTTAGCATCACTAGAAAATGTTAACTGGGTCAATTTGGGTGTTAATTGGACATATACTAACATATCATCTATACTTCGTTCTTGATACCTATCTTCATCTTTAACACAAAACATCTCTTCACCTACAAAAAAAGATAACACGTGTTAGTTGGGCTCTCCAAAACACATAATGAGACATCACTGACATGTGTAGTGTATTCTAAAATATATGTTTTACTGAATTAAATAATGTATGTCATTTGAACCCTAACACAAGTTAGTTGGCATATACTAACGTATGTCTTATGAACCTAACTACGCATATACTAGCATGTGTTAGCATCACTAACATCTTCTTCCTAGCCTATTCATGAAAAGCAATACTAGAACAGATACACATGTTAGTTGGGATCCTCACACACATAATGGGACATAACTAACATCTGTTAGCATATACTAACATTAAAAGACTACACATTTATTCATCAATCACATGTGATCTATCAACCTCATGTCCCCAATTCAATAACAATCCAACATAAACAAAACAATAATATAAAAAAAATAAAAAATGTTAACATAAAAGACATCAATAGCATGCGTTAGCATATTCTAAAACATTGTTTTACTGGAAAAAAAAACGTATGTCATATAGACCCTAACATCTGTTAGTTAGGCATATACTAGCATGTGTTAGCATCACTAACGTGTGTATAAAATATCATCACTTACCACAACCACATTACCAACGCCACCTTCTTCCTAGCCTATTCACGAAAAGCAACACTAGAACAGATACACATGTTAGTTGGGATCCTCACACACATAATGGGACATCATTCACATCTGTTAGCATATAGTAACATAAAAAGACTACACATTTATTCATCAATCACATGTGATCTATCAACCTCATGTCCCCAATTCAATAACAATCTAACATAAACAGCACAATAATATAAAAAAATCAAAAATGTTAACATAAAAGACATCAATAGCATGCGTTAGCATATTCTAAAACATTGTTTCACTGAAGAAAAAAAACGTATGTCATATAGACCCTAACATCTGTTAGTTAGGCATATACTAGCATGTGTTAGCATCACTAACGTGTGTATAAAATAACATCACTTACCACAACTACATTACCAACACCACCTTCTTCCTAGCCTATTCATGAAAAGCAACACTAGAACAGATACACATGTTAGTTGGGAGCCTCACACACATAATGGGACATCACTAACATCTGTTAGCATATACTAACATAAAAAGACTACACATTTATTCATCAATCACATGTGATCTATCAACCTCATGTCCCCAATTCAATAACAATCTAACATAAAACAAAAAATAATATAAAAAAATCAAAAAGGTTAACATAAGTTTTTTTTTTCATTCAAGCATTTGATCGAACACTTGGTATGCAAACAAAAACTATCCCCAAAACTGTTATTATTATTATACATCATTGATCAATAAACCCAAAAATTATGAGAGGTTCATTTAGATGATGACCATTTTCTTCATCTGTGTCTTATTGATCAATAGAAAAAAAATCTTTCAATCAAAGTCATTATTCCACAAAAAGAATACATTTAATTTTTTTAGATTTTAAGTTTTATTTTGGCTACCAAAAAAGAATCTTTGTCTGACAAAGATCATCATCCCAGAAAACACATAAATACTTTTTTTCTTGGAAAACAACACAAACCTAAACAAAATTTTGTTGGAAAAAACAAATTGATCACTATATGTGACGAACTTTGAAAATACCAATGATTAACATGAATCCGCATATGTAGTGCTTCAATGTCTATAAACTATACAGATTGTAAACATGAAAACACATACGTTGTTCATATCGTATAAACAGATAACTGAATAATAATAATCCGTAATAATAATAATAATAATTACCTATACAGAGGATTTGTTTCAGTCGAAAGAGGCTCCCTTCCTTCTCGACTCCCTCATCTTTTCTTGAACGAGTATGTTCATCGTCCCGTTGCTCTGTTTTCTTGAACGAGAGGAAGGTGGATCCAGGTCTGGTTTTATTTTTAGAGATAGAAAGAGGGGGATGTGAGGTTCATAGCTCTGGTTTTGTTTTTAGAGAGAGACAAAGAAAGGGGATGAGAAAGAGGGAAATTAAAAGAAATGAGATTTGAAAAAATGAGAGAGATAGAGGGAATAGATATATGTCAGGAGAGAGAGAGAGAGAGAGAGAGTGAGTGAGAGAGTGGTAACAAAATGACTAAAATAACCTTCCTTGAATAAAATATGATTTTGTGTTTTTGATGATGTGGATTAATCTAGGCCACATGATGAGTTTTTGGGGTTTACTCAATTTGGGTGGGTTTTCTCCCAATACTTCCCCTATATATATATATATATATATATATATATATATATATATATATATGGTAGGGATCATACGAGAACCAACTTTAGGGAGAGAACCAAAAAAGAACAGGGGGCATTATTGTAAATATTATAAAAACATAAAATAAATAAAAAAAACCATGTTTCCCCTTTTTATCATCAGATCCATCATCTTCTTCCCCAATCTGCTTCCCCCTTTTATCATTCAACCCTAGCTCTCTTCATCTCCACCATCTCAACACCTGCGACCACCGCATATAACCACCGAATCATCACCGCACCACCACCACTAAATCGAATCCTGACGTGAACGAGAGACGGTAGGCGTGCGTGGAGTAGAGGGAGTTCCATCTTCGTTTCTGGACCGTGAAGGGGATGTGTGTGAGAGTAGTCGCTGATCGATGGTGGGTGGGTTGCTTTGGTTACCGGACCATAAGAATTTGATGGATTTGTGTCGTATTACGCTTGTTGGAGATTAAAAGTATTTAGTATATCTATATGAGGCTATATCTGTGCTAAATATAAATAACCAGGTTTCTCTAATATTATTATTATTATCATTTGTTTCTACAATATATATTCTTGATAGTTGAAGAAGAACAAAAAAGAGGGAGATAGGTGGTTAACTTGTGTGGCAGTGACGGTGGTGGTGCTGGCTGCCACGACGCGGGGAGGGGTGGACAAGGATCCGACGATAGGGGAGGGCCACGTATGGGTAGGTGGTTCCACGGTGGTGTTGTCGTGGTGTAGAAGGTTAGGTTGAATCTGTAAGCAGTGTTCTTAACAGTTGAAGATGAACAAAAAAGAGGGAGATGGGTGGCTAGGTGGTTATATTGTGTGGCGGTGATGGTGGTGCTACTGGCTCGAACGATGCAGGGAGGGGTGGAGTGGCTCTAGCGACAGGGGAAGGGCACGATCCGCAGCGGAGCGCGGTGTTAAAACACTAGTTATTATTAATATCCATTGTTGTTGGGAATGAGAGATCTGGAAGAAGGTGATGAGAGAGAAACAAATCTGGGTTGGGTTGGGTTGGGTTGTTGTTCAGGTGTTGGAAGGAATTTATTGCAAAAACCTTTTGATGCTAGTAGGAATGGTGAATATGTACAGCATAACAGGTAATTTCTTACATTGTATGACAGCATGACGTTACATATATTATGTTGATGTTTTTTATATTGTTTAATGTTTATAACTTTATATTGCATGCAGATCTAGTACTAGTGGATATTCTTTGAGAGTTTGGGACTTGAAGAGCCATAGGAGCCTTGATAGAAACTATTCTAGAAATTATAATTCAAGGGGTGGTGGTTACATGACCTATGACAGAAGGCCATCACCATTGATACCTCTACGTGGTAAGCTCATCAATGGGTTTGAGTGTTGCACTGGGATTGGATCTGCATACGGTCAGTGACATGAATATGTGAATTAAGAATGTTAATGCACATGTGCATAACGTAGTTGCTACTAACAAAAGTAATGTTAATGCACATGTGCATGTGCATTAAGATTGAAATTTTGATTTTCTTATGTGTTGTTTATTATTTGTAGTTAAAAAATGGAAAAAAAATCGAAGAAGGTAACTTTTGTCTTAAAACCGAGGGAGAAAGGGTCAAGAAAAGCTGCCGGATGCGATTGAGGATGATGACATAATCATTGATCATGAAGTTAAAAAAAGGTCGCTATTATTTATGTAAGCAATTTAGGTATATATGCACATGTGCATATATGTATATGCACATGTGCATATCTGTATATTTTTCATGTTAACTAATAAAATGTTAATTGTTAGTTGTTTAAACAAACGAACAATGTAATAAATTTGAGAAGTATACGATGTTCAGGTTGACAGATGAAAAAACAAAGATGATGTTAGACGAGGGATCAATAAAGTGTGAAGAGTGCTGAAAGAAGATAAGTAAAAGGGGAAGAAGATGAGAAGGGACAAATAAGCAATAAAAAGGGACTTTTGGTAGACATGAGATTGTGAGATAATTAGAAGTTTGTAGGTAGATGGTTAGTGGTAACATAGTTGGTTTGTAATATGGATATTTTTTTTTTGTTATCATTTGTTTTATTGAGTTAATGCGTTTGGTACCACTAAAAAAATCTAACTATATTAGTGAAATGCTTATGTGGATGTAGTATATGTATTTTTATTTTATAGTTCTTATATGGAGGTGTTTTAAGTTTATTCGTGTTTGTTGTCATACACGTGTTTTATTTTCAATTTATGTTACAATATGCATGACTAAACAATTGGCGAGTTCGAGTGTATTTTATATCTCACTTGGCGTCCATCTAATGATCATTGAATAGAATTTGTGACCCCTTATATATCTGTATCGCGTCCATTTTATAATCTATGGTAATTGACAATTAATTCAAAAGTGTGATTTAATAGTGAAATGCACATGTGCATACGGTGTATTTCTGTATATATAACAGCAAAATGCACATGTGCATAAGGGATGACGTCATATGACGTCATAACAGCCATTTTTTTATTTTTTTATTTTTTTCGAATTAATAATGCAAAATAATCATTTTGGTGTTTTTACTTTTTTTATTTTTTTATTTAATTAGGTTATATAAATTTTTTTATTTTTTTTATTTTTTGATGGAGGGTTTTTTGTAGACACCCTTCATATTTACAAAAATGCCACCTGTTCACACTAGTTCTTTGGTTCTCTCCCTAAATGGTGGTTCTCAAATGATCCAAATCCTATATATATATATATATATATATATATATATATATATATATATATATATATAGGGCACGGTTACTGTAGAATGTAATAATATTGTGCGAAATCTGCGAAGCACATCATACTTACGTAATGTAATCTTACTGATAATTACGTAACGTATAATACAATTATATATAAACTAATTACGTAACGAATGGAAACGACATATATTTTTAATGACATAAATTACGTAATCTATTCTTCTTAAATATGTAATGAAAAACACATAACTACATAAATTATGTAATTTATGTCATTCAAAATATATGTCTTTAACATTCATTACGTAATCTATTATTCCTAATTGCGTAATGAATGCAATAACAAAATAACATAATACTGTGATAACAACAAACAAAATCACAACAAAAATGTCAAAAAAATAACGTAATGGTTTCATGAACAGATAAAAACGTTAACGACAACCACGAAGAATTAAAAAAACAGTTGAATTTAGTTTTAATAACAAAATACGTTAATGAAAATCTTGAACAAATCAATCGAACAACATTATGTAACAAATAAACAACTCAATTCATACTTGCACAATCATTATTCACAGTCATCTTCGATGAATCAATTGAAAAAAAACGTGTAACCGATTCTTATACTACTTCTTTGTTTGATGAACTAGTTAATTAATCAACTTAGTATTTGGTCGTGTGAGTGTTTTGGTAGAAAGTGGTGGGACTTATAAGTGTAACCATGGCGTGTAAAAACCCACGCATTTGTAAGCTAACATAACTCTACGTGTTGTGATTAGCCCATTTGTGAATAGAAATATTCACACTTTGTGGTTTTATCCTCAACTACCGAAACTTCACTTAGGGTCGGTACGTCTTTATACTTGGTCCTAGTGATAAGCCAAGACTTGATAGTGTGACTTAGCTACATGGTCTATGTGTTAGCTTTGGCGCAACTCAAGAATTGGGGAACTCGTGTTAGAAGTAAACGGTCTATATTTACTTCTATTATTATATTGCTGCACAATTAATAATAGGCCAATAAGTTTTTGAAAAATTAACTAATTCAAGTAAGGGATGAGCGTATGCGGGAGGTTGCGTCGCTTCTGCCATGTCAAGTGGTAACTTGTTCGGACATGCTCCGGCCGCCGGCATGTTATTCATAAAAGAAACTAGTAGTTGAATGTCAACATCGCAACTATGGGAAACATGTCTTTTGGGGTTGGGTTAACACAATCTTGGTTGATACGTTCCTCATCGTTGAGAGGTGGGCTCACTGGGACGGAAGACCCTCATAATAACATTAAGAATATAACTTATTTAGAGTCTAGAGTGGCCATGCTTAGTTTTTTAACACACCACTTAAAAAGGGTTTACTATTATTTCATGCCAAGCAACATCAAATCCCGAAACAACACTTTTGTTTTGATATTGATTTCACTTACGGTTTACTTCTCCCTTCTACTTCTCTTCAAGCATTTTAAACACTCTTTTAGTAATTTTTAGGAAGCTGAGTAGTAAAATGCGTGTTCTTGGATTCGATACTCGGTACTTGCTCTTTTCTATACTACTCTCGATAGGTACACTTGCCTATTGTATTGGGTTTAGAACGTTTGGCAACTATCGTTTTAGTTTATAAATTTAAAACTTGAAAGTGTCACACACCAAAGTTTTCAATTTAAACTCTTTCATCATCAAGTTTTTGGCACATTCACTGGGAATTTGTTATTTTTAAGAAAAAGAATTCTAAGTCATTAAAAGCTCACGATATCATTATATTTCACCATTCTGTAGTCGCGTATAGGCCTATACACAACGTATAAGGTCAAGCCTATAAACCAGAACTCCGGTTGTCAGATGTTGGGCTAGTCCTCGAGCCGGTCCTGAGGATTTAAGCTTGGCATTGTGAGTTCAAAGGATGGCAAGTTGCGACTTACAACCTCTTTTTGCAGTCATGACGATTTAGCCCTTTTTCTTTGATATGAAAATCGATCTGAGCCTTATAATCATGCGTAGCTTAGTTGGGGCGGGGAGGGGCGGCCGACCCCCCCCCCCCCGAATTTTCGCGCAGAAGTTCCGATTATATAGTTTTCATATAGAAAATTTTGGAAATATAGGGTTTCGACCCCCCGAAACTAGTGACTTCTGACCCCCGGTGACTTCCAACCCCCCCAAATCTTCGGGTCAAGCTTCGCCACTGCTTATAATGCCTAATTTTTGGTTGTATGCGTATGGCTTTGGTTTGATAGCTACCGACCTTTGTGTTCAAGAGTATACACAGTATAATATAATATGATGTTGATGGTGGGCTTTGGAACATCTGAGAAATAACAGAGGTTACCTTTGTGGTTTTTGGATATGAATTCTGAGCCGGTGTCTTTGGCTATGATGATTATTTGTATCATGGCTGCTGTGATGGATTTATAGCAACAGAGCCACCTAAATTTGAGCCAAGTAAGTTTTTAACATATATTTCTTCATAACCTTTTAGTTTTATTCATTTATTTAGGTTTATTGGGTTGAGTTTGCAAGGTAAAATCCTAAAACATATCCATATTAGAGGTGTTCTTCAGGTAAGGTATGCGTGTCTCTTAGGTGCTAAAGTTGAGTTGTCCTTTAAATGCATTTATAGTTTCCATATATTTCTACGTATATTGTCTATTCACACACAGGTCGTGTACACTCCATGTGTGTTTAGCGTAGTTTTTCATCTCGTGCTAGCGTAGGTAGCGGTGGGGCCTACATCACGATCACTGTACGGGCTTATGGTCGCTATCATCCGTATGCTCTACCGTTATCGTCGAAGATCGACCATCGGCTGATGGATATACGGTGTAGGGGATGTAGGTATTAGGGAGTTTCTAGGAATCGGTCTTCATTCAATAGGCGACAATTGACATAATTTTATACCTCATCCATTGAAGTAACCATTACTTTTCGAGGCGATGTGGGTCCATGTCGTTCTTGTGACGAAGTCGTTGCCTGAGGATCAGCCTGACCCGCAACATGTGACCGGCAGGTGCTGCCGCAGACCGGTACAACATCCTCCACGCACTTACCAAGTTGTGAGACCACCTACTCGCACACATGCCATGCTCAAGAGTCTTTTTCTTAAGTCCTAGAGATATACTCACTATATCAACCGACTCGAAGAGCTAATAATGTATCTGGCTCAGTGTGAGCGCGAGAGGATACACGCCATCGGTGGCATCCTTCCACCGCTGCCACCGTCGCGACAATACCTGGTACCTGGCCATGCAAGTACGGATCCGGGCCCGTCAGGCCATGGTCATGATTGTGACTCGGATTAGTCGTACTAGTAATTTTGGTATTTACATTAGTTATACTTTTTTTGTAATTATTGTAAAATCTGATGTATGTATTATTGTTTCAGTTTTTGTATTTGTAATGTTTGTTTGGTTGGTTGTTAAAACATTAAATGTTTAGTTAGTTTGGTTAGTGTTTAAATGTTTGATGGTTTGCTTTTGATTAACGGTTTTATTTGTTAAAAAAATGTAAATTTTAAGCAAAATAGTTATAAAATTTATTAAAAACAACAATTTGATATAGATAATTTCTAAATGAACTTTAAAAAAAGACAATTTAGTAAGTGTCTAGTGGCCATATTGCTCTCACGTGTGGGTAGGCACGCACAGATTATGACACAACCTTCTTTGACATTTAACATCGGATAAGATATATCACACATAGCAGTTAGGACTATATATAACGTATAGATGACAAAGGATAGCAGTGCTAAATAACCAAACCCTTTGACATGATTAGGAAATAAATGTCATAATCATATACATTTCAATATTTATTTGTGTATTTATTATAGGGACACGCATTAATACTGAATTATGAGCAAATAATCATTCACCTTCCAAATTTGTGTAAGCAAGCAAAAGTCGTGTGTTTTAAAGTTGATTTTGACGTTTATATTCGCTCTTTTTCAATAAATAATTTACTTTTAGGGTTATTTTGAAATGAGGGGCTTTTAAGGGTTACGGGTTTGAATCTCACTTAGAGTAAGGTTATTATGAAATAAGGAGCTGGACCGGGGGGGGGGGGGGGGGGGGGGAGGGAGAGGACCGGATCCGAAAGGTGTGGGGCTTCGTATTTATAGGTGTGTACCATTGGCCGTTCAAAAAAAAATTACATTTAGGCCAATGTGGGGTAGTCTACTTAGTAAAAGCTTATGCCTCTTAGATGGGAGGTTCTAGGTTTAAATCTAGGCAAGAGAGTATTTTGTGTAAATATAATGAGAGTGCAACATTAGCTGTTCAAAAATAATAATAATAATTTACTTTTAGAGAGAATTATACGTTTCATCCTTTATGTTTACTTCAAATTGCACCAAGTGTCATTTATCTTTAAAAATTACACCGTGTATCCTTTGTTTGAAACTTTTGCACACCATAAGTCCTTTACACTAACTCCATCCAATATCTTGGTTATCTTTAATTATATATTATTCATTTAATTGTTCTAATAATTATTTAATTTAAAATACGTTTAGAACTCCAAAAATTTTATAAATTCTACAGAAGCTTATTTACATCACAAATTTTATTATTTGTATTTTTACTTTCAGAAATATGTTTTTAAGAATATTTAATATATTTCATTTTTAATTCATGATAAATCTGATTTGAGTGATTCAAAAGCCCAAAATTTTTATAAAAAAATTTCTATCGTATTTAGCCCCTGTAAAAATTATTATTTCAGAAGTCCTATATTTAAATATTTTTAAGCATTTTAAATAAAGTTATTCATTGATAAGGAAACTAAATCTATTTTATTTTAAATCAAACTAGAAAATACTTTACAATTATTTTTCAATTTTATACATTAGTATATGGGTTAACGGTAATAATTTTGATTTAATTATTATAAAAACTATAAAATATAATTTATACAACAGTAACAATTAGTTTCTAATAAAATTATTACTATTTACCCATATGCTGCTGTATAAAGATGGAAAATAATTTTGTAAACTATTTTATGTTTTCATTTAATATAAAACAGCCTTATTTTCTTTAATAATGAATAACTTGATTTAACATGTTCAAAAAGATTAAAATATAGTATTTTCTGAAATAATAATTTTTACATGGGCTAAAAAACGATAAAAGTTTTTTTATAAAACTTTTGGGCTTTTGAATCACTAAAATCGAATTTATAATAAATCAATTACGAATTAAAAAAAAGAAAATATATTTCTAAGCATGTTTTCCGAAATTAAGAATACAACTAATGAAATTTCGGATGTAAATAAGTTTTTGTAAAATTTATAGATTTTTTAGAGTTGTAAATGTATTTTAAAATTATTAGAACCATTAAATGAATAATAGATAATTGAAGATAACCAAGATATTGGATGGGGTTAGTGTAAAGGACTTGTGGTGTGCAAAAGTTTCAAATAAATGTCACATGGTGCAATTTGAGTATATATAAAGGACAAAACGTGTGATTCTCCCTTACTTTTATTTTATTTTTTTCATGACTAAATCTATACAAACACTGAAATCATCCATTTCAACTGCTCTATTTTTTTTTGTTTTTTCAATAAAAAATAAATTCAAAAATAAAAAAATAAATAAACTTTCGTTTAAACAAAGCTACATATATTCGCATTATTAAACTTTAAAACATATTAATTAACATATTTCCATTACGAATGCGTTCTTATAATTTTTCAAGCCTCAATGTGATCCGTTATTTGCCCTCATAGATCATTTGATAGTTACAAAGGGCTGCCGTGATCGCTTTTTCCTCTGTCACCTCCTCTCCTCCCTTTGGTTCTCAATGAAGGGCGGCTCAAATTCTTTGTCCTGCATTTGGATTACGCAGACCATTTGGTGCAGGTTATATACCTTTTGGTTAGTTTGACCAACATTTTGACGAACTTGTTCAATGATTGCATCCCAAAGCGCACATGATCACGATTTGTGTTCTTTGCGAGACTTAAACAATCCTTTACCAATGTCATTTTTTCATCTTCGGTCTAACCAAATATTGCAATTTGAAAGAAATGAGAAAATGGTTTGTATTTAGAGAGATATGAGTATATTTTTTGTGTGTGTTGGGGGGGGGGGATGGTAAACGAATTGTATTTATAGTAGTTCATTAAAAAGAAAACACCTTCTTAAATTCTCTTATGGTCGAAATGACAATTCATTGGTCATAAACACATTCAAAATAGATGGATTGCTATACCCGTGAATCATACTTGGGGTGTCCCACATCGGGTGCGAATCAAACCTAACTCGCATGACGCCCCTCTTCTATTAAAATTTCATTTATGAAAAACAAACATTTACTTTTTTTTAAGAATGAATTTCATTAAAACACCAAACACGGACAAGCTATTACCAAGACGGAAATAGCAAGCCGAAAACCAAAACAAACGTACAAAGTTACATCAAATCAAAGTTACGCCACCTCTTCCAATCGACCACACCTCCCTTGAACCTATGTATTTGTGTGTGTGTGGGGGGGGGGGGGTAAACGAATTGTATTTATAGTAGTGTATTAAAAAGAAAACACTTTCTTAAATTCTCTTAAGGTTGAAATGACAATTCATTGGTCATAAACACATCATAATTGGGATGTCCCACATCGGGTACGAATCAAACCTAACTCACATGACGCCCCTCTTCTATTAAAATTTCATTTATGAAAAACAAACTTTTAGTTTTTTTTAAGAATGAATTTCATTAAAACACCAAACACGGACTAGCTATTACCAAGGCGGAAATAGCAAGCCGAAAACCAAAACAAACGTACAAAGTTACATCAAATCAAAGTTACACCACATCTTCCAATCGACCACACCTCCCTTGAACCTATGTTTGTACCATAAGAAACCCAAAGTCTTGATATCCACAATCAAATTCCCCACATTCGGTTCCTTGCTTGAAAAAATTGATTCATTCCTTGCCCTTCACAAACCCCAACACGCAATGATCATAATCCCTTAGAGCACTGTCTTCTTGTTCCCCGACTCACCGCATAAATCTTGCATATCCACCAAATCCTTAACAAACATTTACTATAATGCATTAGTGAAAATTACTAATTCTTTCATGACTTTTTTTTTTGAAATATATCTCTCGCAATCCATGTTCTTGACAGCAAATATTTAACCACAGCTCAATAATTTTTTTGAAAAACAAACATTTACTATAATGCATAAGTGAAATTACGAATTCCAAACACACTGGTTGCTATACCCGTGAATTATACGCAGGGTGATCCGATAACCGAACCATTAAAGTTCGGATTAATCAGGTTGAGGTGTCAGAAATAGAAGAACACAATAATTGAAACAAGAATAATTTTTGAAAAAAATAGAAAAGATTTAGATTTTAACAAACAAGATCTCTCACAAACACTCCGTAGATCATCAACAAGATTATCTACACAACACTCTATCTAGATACCGACCCTTGAAGATGGCTGATCTTCAAGTAAGAACCCTAGATAACGAAAAAAAAGAAACTTCTGGAATGAGAGAGAACTCAAAATAATATCTGAATGACTTAATCAAAACCCTAAGTCATAAGGGGGGATGGGCACTCTTCGGCTACCTTGAATCGGCTACCGTTGACGATCGACAACATCGCCGCTACCCCCTCGGCAACATCAAAAACATTGCAGCTCGGCAAGAAGTAATCGAGCTGCAATGGTCAAAAACAATTAATTCATCCACCCAACCACCCCAACAATTACTTTTTTAATTCCTATTTATACCTTTGTCATGTTTTTTAACCATATCACCACTTCTACCAAGAAAAAATTTATGAAATTTCTCTCAAGCATGTCATGTCTATAACGGTTGAATGGCCAATGAGGAAATAACTGCTTTGACAATGGCGGGGATACGCATTAAGGAATCAGCTACGTCATACCCTGTTGATTCGTTTTGGGATAACGTGTTAGCCGAATATCGTGTGTTAAAAGGTGAAACATATCGGACTTCTGATGCACTATTGAGTAAGTGGACGAACCTCCGAAGAGAATGTGAACGATTCGAAGAGATGTTTAAAATTAACACGACTAAAGATCCCGATATAAAGAAAGACATAGCAATCGAAATTACGCAAGTCGACTATTATTTTGAAGTAAAATTAACATTTACTTTGAATTATGTTTCCTAGTCGGTTTCTAGTTAAATTTGGATTACGTTTTTTAGTAACAGATTTAATTTAATGGTATTTGAATATTAAATTTGAATTATATTAATTGCTTATTTGAATTTTAGATTTAGGCAATGTATCTTAGAGTGTTGTCAATAATTTAGTAGTTCTAGGGTACGTGGCACCATGAGAGTGGATGGGCTAGGGTGCCCTTTCCCTACAATATTTATATAGGCATGTTGACTCTAACATACTTCCGGGCACATATATGGGCTTTATGTGAATGTAAACAGCCCATCCGGATATGATCAAGCTTTTGTTTAAGTCCATCTTCAATGTCCAGCCCAATATCCAATCAGCCTTCCAGCCCAGACTCTAGTTTATGATAACTTATCTAAACAACAACAAATATAAATCTTGATAAGTGACAATATTAGTGTCGAAGTGCGACTATTATAGTATTCGGAGGGGGGGGGGGGGGGGGGGGGGGATTGTGGGTGTGAGGTGGCAGCTAGTGGTTGGTTGTTTTTTTTTAATCTAACACACACACATTAATAATAATAATATTCATTCCCCCCCTTCCACTCCTCATAATTTTCACCTTTACAAAATGGTCCTCACACGTGCCACATGGCGCATCACGCCCCTCCCTCCCCTCCCCCCCACCCCCCCCCCCCCCCCCCCCAACTCCTTATAGTCTTAGAAGTGTATCATAACTTTTAACAACTTTTAATGTTGGGTTAGTTTAGGTCGGGTTGTTCGTTTTTCGGGTTTAAATGTAATATAAAAAATGTGTTTTTTTTTTGTTTCGCAAAATATCATTAAAATTTATCATGTTACTTAAAAAATAGGAATATTGGATTTAAATACTCCCAACTTTCAGAGTTTGGCCGGCAATACTCCCAACTACGAAAATGTTTATCAGCACTTCCAACTTTTAAGGTATTTTCTACTGGCACTCCCAAACTAACCCAGTTAGTTTTTTCAGTTAGTTTGCTGACGTGGCATGCTGATGTGGCCATTATTGCTGACGTGGCATGTTGACGTGGCCTTTATTGCTGACGTGGCATGATGTGGAAGATGATGTGTCATCTTATGTGTCATCCACGTCAGCATGCCACGTCAGCAAACTAACTGAACAAACTAACTGGGTTAGTTTGGGAGTGTCAGTGGAAAATATCTTAAAAGTTGGGAGTGCTGATAAACATTTTCGTAGTTGGGAGTATTGCCGGCCAAACTCTGAAAGTTGGGAGTATTTAAATCCAATATTCCTAAAAAATATTATCAAAATTTAAACATTATTTGACAATATAAAATAATAATGATCCAAAGTCCTAAAACATAATGTTTAGATACCAGGGTTCAGGGTCAGGTTATCCTACATAGTGTAATAAAAATGAGAAGGGTGAGAAGGATACAAAAATCACATTGGATCAGGAAATATAACACAATGCTGAGGAAATGACAATGAATCGCAGAAATGACATAATGACGAAAATAAAGAAAAAACACAATGCAACATAGAAGACACAATGAGTTCAATCTAAAAACTACAATCTAAAAATCCAAAAAACCAAAAACCTAAAACTAAGATCGTAGAGTTCGAGTAGACGGTTTATATGTCGCTTGAATGAGTTCAATCGGACTCTGTTTGATACTCTTCCTACAACTTCCTATTTTTCTTTCACTGTATATTTAATCCTAAACCTCAGATACCAAAGACTTTAAACTTAAACGATTCTATTCAAAATGACATTGAGTGTTCCGGTTTCAGATTTTTGGTTTTTCTGGTTAGGTTTTCGGGTTTCGGCTAGGAAAAAAATGACTCGATAACCGAACCATTTAAGGTTCGGGTTATTTGGCTTAAGGTTTTTCGGGTATTCTCTAGTTCCAGTGGCTTCAAATTCGGGTCGGGTTTCAGATAAATATGAACAACCCTAATTACATAATCCCTAACTCAACATTGAAGATTGGGGGTCCAGCAACACCATATCTCCTGTGCTCGCTTTGTGAGATATCCCTGTATTCCTCTAAATAACACACAAACACAAACACACATACAAGGTTTTGAAACCCGGACCGGACCGCCCATGCATAGGACCAGAGGTTGAACCGGGATTTTGACCGGTTGAACTGGGATTTTGGCCGGTTGAACCGGTTTTTTTAATTTTTTTTGGTTTTGGTTCGACTTTTGGGGCGGTTCATTGGGCCAGCCGGACCGTTCGGACCGGTGGACCGTTGACGACTTCGGTTCGACGTCCGGTCCGGTTCTGAAAACATTGCACACATATTTCGACAAGGAATCTCACATTACCTAAAGGCATAATTGTATTTATTTTCGAAAGATAACGCAGCCCTTAACAAACCGGGAAAGTTTACCAAAAACATAATATCATTTTCGAAATACCGACGCGTACTGATAACTTCTACACATTCATAAGAAAACAATATTGTTGAGGCAAATTATGAACACTAGGTAGAGATTTGGGTTGATCGAGTGAACGTTGGGTTTAAATATTTTTTAAGAACTAAAAGGAGGAAACGGACTAAGAACGAGGGAATGAAAGATTTGAGTCATGTCCATAAGTTTACGTTTTTACTTGAACTATTTTTATCACCTTTGATCTAGGCTTATAACATTAGGCTTAATGGGCTAGATAACGGGCCTCGTTCTGGGCCAGACCAAGACTAGGGAAGCTTCTAGCTCTTAAGTGAGTCTATGGATGGATCAAGCAGGCCAGGAGTGCCCAGGACTAGAGATGCACCAAACCGGTTTGAGTTGGAACTGGTTACGGTTTAGGTTAACAAAACTCAAAACAAGTTTTTTGGAATCGGTTTGGGTTGGAACGAGCTTGAAGAAAGTTAAAGGATTGGGTTTGATCAGTGCGTGGCGGGTTTGAACGGTTCAAACTTATTTCAGAGTATAGTGTTAAGTGTTATAACTCGATTTTAACCCTACAATTCAGGTTGGTTTCTAAACGGTTCTTGCCAATATCGGTTCCGGTTCTCAAGCCATTTTTTTGTGCATCTCTAGCCATGACACATGTATTTAGAGTGAGAGTATATGTGTCTGTTAAATTAAAATCGCTTTTAGGCGCACAGTTGTGGTGGTTTGAACAACTTTTAGTCACACATTTTAGCTGGGTTTAGTTATTTTGGTTATTTGTACACGTATATCCATAATTTTTTTTAAACAACTAATTGACCATATATAAATACTAACAAGAATTACAAGTGAGGCGCGGGTAAACGGGCAACAAGCTGCGCCGCAACCCCTTTTTGAATAGTAAACCCTACTCTATTAAATATAAAGCTTGTGTCCTTGGCCGCAGGAGAGTTACTCTGCACCACCTTTTGCACTCGATCTAAAAACCAGATTGCTTCGGGAGCAAGGCCCCCAAATATGTCAAAAGCGAAGGGCACAAACACGTGTTGGTTTTCAAGACAAGCAGCTTCATGTTTGTCAACTTTCTTGGATTCAGCTTTTAAGACTGCTTGCCCTGCCACAAACCCAGAATCCCGAAGTCCCACCAAAGGAGACACCCCTGTGAGATCAACGCACCCGTGTTTGCCATGCGCCCACCCGAACACAAGGACATCCGCTGGTCTTAGGGTGGACCGCCCCTCAAGTGGATCCGTCAAAAAATTAACCGGGGCTTCTTTCCTAGCTGAAATCCCTGCTCTTCGTAAGACGTCCCATAAAAACCGGTTATCGAAAGGTCATATATAAACTACTAGTTTCTCAAATTGTTCGCTTATTTGCAATTCGAATATTTAGTTATTATTCGGTTATACGGGTTTTTTCAAGCCAAACTATGCTGTGAGCAACGTTCATTTTTAAACAACCCAAAAGTTAAATATCAATAGAAACTAAGATCAAACTTTGAATCTTTGATATCCAAAGTCAAAAGTTATATGAGATATCTAAACTGCTAATGTCTCCATCCAATATAAGATTGTTTGAAGATGATAAGCTAGAAAATTTTGTGTCAAAAAAGGCAACTATCGTTCATCATTCTTATATTCTATTTTTTGTTTTATATTCGTGGGTTAGTTTTTTTTTTTTGAAAGGCGAATTTCTTGCTCATTGTGAGACTTGAACTCAAGACCTCACACTTTTAGTGTATTAAAAGGCTTTGCCTTACCACTGGGTATAATCGAAGGTTTGGAAAAAGAGACATGGTGGGATTTCTCTTTGTTCGACAATGGCTAATTGGTAAACGGATGGGTTGGTCTTGGCTGGGAACTCTTGGACTGTTGCATCCTGATGGCATCCACTTGATGTATGTTTTTTCTTATTTTGTAGTTTGTTTTAATTGGGTTGGCCCAGGTAGCTACTCGTTTAATGTGTCTGGGTGGAATCTTGTATAATATTCTTTGGTGAAATAATTTTCGTTTGAATGTTAATAAAAATTAAAAAAAAAAAGTATTCATACCCATGTGGATATAAATTTAAGATTAAGGGTAATTGATGCAATTATTTAGGCCATGATAAAAGCAGAAATTTACTAGCACGCATTGATGAAATAGATTTAAGAATTTCTTTTTTTTTCTAATGACCAACTAAACCTAAGAGGTACCCTTATGCGGCATCCATTGGCTAAAGGTAGCCCAAGGCTAGCCTAAACCGAACACAAGGGGCCCCTAAGCCCACGCAAGCACGTCCAGGGAAAACCTGACCCGTCACCCGCCTGAGGAAACGACAGTGACGAACCGATAAAACCCTGTGGGATCAGGAATCAAATCTAATTTGAAATTCTGAAACCGGATTCAAGCCTTAACCGAATTAAATTTTGATATTTTTGGAAGTTGGATCGAATGTGTAACACCCTTAAGTCCTTAATAAAGTATGACCGTTTTATATACAAATTCATATCTCTATCTTTATATATAATAAACCGACAGGGGTTGAGATATATGTCACTTGATGAGGCATTCTTCTACCTTACATTTTTGCAAAAAAAAAAATTAGGTTATAAATAACCTAATTAACCAAATATTTATTAATTTATAGTCTTTATCTTTATACTAGATTATCCCTCAGGTGCTTCCCGAGATAGACAAATCTAATATGAAGTGACAAAATGTGTGTACAGTGAAAGGAATAGGTTGTTTTTTCAGATTTTTTAAAAAGAATCACACTCGATAACTCATATAACCTACTTCTAATTCTACGTGGCACATCTTGCTCGAGTGAAGTCTCTATACAACTTTGTCACTTCCTCAAGACATTCTAAAGATGTGAAATGAACCTGGAAAAAAACAACTAAATTGGTATCAAGTGATATGTCATGATGATAATTGATTTAAGAGGCGTGCATGGTATGGTTATTAATTATCATATATCAGCTAGATATTTATCTGGTGTCTAAGAATCATAGACTACATTTAACCGGCTTAACAACATATGTAATCAGTGTTCCTAGCAACACAAATATAAAAAAAATAGATTCTTACTAAAAATGACAAATATGTGAATATATGTAGCTAGCGGGTTCTTATATGTAATAGTAGGTACATAAGCATAAATATTATCATAACATGATTAGTGACTTGCCTAGACGTGATTAATAGATTACCTAAACACATTGTGTATTTTTCTGTATGAACGAAACCCACTAAAAAAATCGTTTTTTTGTATGCATAGCACTATGGTGGTCAATGGAAATAAAATAAAACGCTCGTTAATCTGATGTATTTTTTAAATGTCGTATATAAAAGTTACTACTTTAAAAACTATGAGGGGAAAATAAGGAAAACATAAAGATACAAAATATTATATAAAGATACAATTACAAGAATCGGTTGTGAGGAGGTATACTGTAGCAAAATGTCAAATCAACAGCACAGTGAATTGTTTTGGTTGGTCCACGCGTCGTAACCTCATTGGCAACAATTTCTTTTTTATTTTCAGTGTTTTGCTTGCAATAGAGAGAAAGAGAAGTGCGTCTGTAAAGCGTAAACTGCCGAGCAATCCGTAATTAATCGACTCATCGTAGCCCGTTTCTCCCACATAAACCCTAGAACTAATTTTCTTTGTCGTCGGAATGTTGAGTGCCACCACAGAGGCCGATAGATCGGCTTATCACCGCTGAACACCACCATGAAAACCTACCCATCGCTTCTGCATGGTGTTTGAATCCTCACACCGCTGCTCGATCTATTGTTTCTGGTACGACAAGTATCGCCGCTGCTTGAAGGGCACTTAAAGAAGCCGGCCACCACCTCTATCATCACTTTCCCGGCGATACCATCATCAAACCATGCTGCTAAATCCGAATTTCGAAACAGTATGAACGCGACATTATCAATAAGAAATTTCATAATCTGCCTCAAAATTTAGACAGTGACAACAACGCCGGTAGCGTCAAGCCGCTGTGTATTGTCCACTTCCGGCATCGGTGGTAAGAGGTGATTCATAGCTGGGTTTAAATGGGGGTGGTTACATGGTGGTGACGTAGGCGGCGGTTGCGGTTGTGGTGACATCAACGGATGTGGATCTGGGTTACTACATGTGGCTGCAACCAGCTTCCTGCAACAAATTGCGACAGTAATCCATTATAACTTTTGGGTGTGTGCTCTTTTTAGGGAGAGAGAGAGAGAGTGGAGGTAGGAGGTGGAGTGTTGGGAAGAGGTTCGAAATCTGTGTTTAAAATTAAAAGTGGATGTAGGTGTAGGTGTAGGTGTAGTTAGGGGGAAGTACTGTATGTGGAGTACGCAGGCTGCTTTGACTGTGGTGAGAGATAGAAAAAGGATCATCAAATGAATCATTATGGATGCATGTGGATGGTTCATTTACATTTATAATGCTTTTAATTTGTTTAAAGATTTTTTCCCCTTGAGTTATCACATGGTTCAACCACTCTTGGTTAGCTTTTGGATTTAAACTTGACACTAAATTTTTTTGAGTTGTGTACGAATCGTATGCCTGTTATCGTTTTTCTTACATTGTTGCGTAAAAATCATTCTAGCGCAGTTGGTAAAGCGCCTACCTTTTAACCGCGTTGTTGTGGGTTCGAGTCCTACGAATGACGTTTTTTTCTGAGTCATATTTATTCTTACCGGGTTATATATATGTCCGCGGGGCAACGCCCGCGGGCCAAATACTAGTTAATTAACATATTTGACACTATAATATAATAATTCGTAGTTATCATTATTTGAAATATAATTAAAAAAAATTTTGGAGGGAAATCAAGTGATGTGAAGGCCTCACATAGTGTCATGCGGCATACCCATTTTCGTCTATTATATATATATATAGATTACTATATAATAAATAAAAATCTTATGGTTATCTCGATTTTCTCTTATATGAAATAATATTATTAAATCATAATTTCACGTTTACTTATTCTTTATTTAATATTTAATGTCTTAACTAATCCTTTTTATATTACCGCTAATTAAAAACTATTTATGTCAATGATCTCCAGCACAGCTGGTGTGAGATGGGAAGGTTTACTTCCTTGGAGGGTTCCTGCCCGGGTTTGGTCTCAGGTTTGATTCCCACGTTCCACCGAAAAAATAACCGTTGGGTTTGAAAGGAGAAACCCGTGTGGTTCATATGAGATTCGATCCTGGGCAGTGGTCGCTTTGCAACACAGGGTTTACCGCTGAAACACTGCTTTCCAAGAAAAAAAATTAAAAACTATTTATTATTTTATTGATCCAAACTTATATGATAGTATTAACCTAATAATAAATAAATAAATGTTCACAAGTTTCTAAAGAATTCTTTATAATAAATGAAACTTTAAATGAGAGTTTTGTTTTCATCCAAAGCAGAATATGTCAAAACATGTCGTTTATAAAAAAACTACTCTTTCAAGACCATAATCTTAATCACGCCTTGCAATGGTTGCTTCTGCCTCTGCTCCTCAACCAAACGTACATTCTCTTTTTAATAAACATTTTTATTTTTTATTTACATGATTAAAATTATTGCTTTCTAATATTATAGTAGATTAATTTCTATGCTATATCATAACACACATTTTATTATTTCATATTAGATTTGTCTATTTTGAAAAGCTCCTTTAACATATAACCTTTTAATTATGTATGATAAAACATGCATCTACATCAGCATTTATTTCGTATTGAAACGTCAGTTTATCAAAAGTTTGACATTTGGTTAAGAGTAAAAATATGCTTGTGTGTTTATTTAAAAATTTGTTATTGACTATATTATAAAAGTATTCTTAAACATTTTCTTTCACCACTTGGATATATATGATAATTTAAGGGGTATTGGATTTTAATAATCTAAAGTTTGGGTAATTGGCCAATAATAATCCAAACTTTAATGTTGGACCAGGATATTCCAAATGAACATGTGGGTGTCAAAAATGGACATCCGTTAAGTCTGGACTAACTGAGTTAGTTTAGCTGCTGATGTGGCATGCTGATGTGTAGCTGATGCTGAGGTGGCACTGAGTTGGCATGCTGACGTGTATTTTTTTATTCCACGTATTTTTTCAATCCACGTCACCTTTTTGTGGGTCCATTCTTAATCCTTATCAAAAACATAAACATAAACTGCAAAAACTAATTACCAATGAAAAAACCCTAGCCTCCAACCTCCACACCTCCTTCATACATCAAATCCACCATCTGAAACTGCAACCTGTGACTTGAAAACCTTGTCCAGCCACTCACACCACTATACACCATCTCTCTACCATCGCTGAAACCCTCTTTTCCCACCACCAATCGATCTATACAGAAGATGGTCGCTAAAACCCCTTTTCCCACCACCAATCTCTCCACATGATTCTCCGATTTGATACTCTAGGCTTCTATCTAAATAGAAGATGGTGGCGGTCGTGATGAATATGCCTCTAGATTTAGGGTTTTTAATGGTGGAACTAGTGGAGGATCGGCGGTGAGCAGGTTGTGTTGAGAGGAGGTAGATGGTGTTGGAGTTGGGGGGTTCATTCATGCGGGTGAGAGTGGGGAGGAGGGGGTTGGATTTGTTGATTGGAGAAGAGGAGGAGGATTTGTTGATTTTGATGGTGGTTTAAGGTTGTGGGGGTGGCTGTGGAGATGGTGGTGGAATATTGATAGATGAGGATGATGATGTTGCAGGAATGTTGATAGATGAAGAGGGTTGCTGCTCTGTAAATGAATGGGCCCATCTGACTTGAAATTAAAAAAAACAAGTCAGCTGCCACGTCATCAATGATGTACACATCAGCATGCCACATCAACAGCTACGCCATCTTTAACTAACCCAATTAGTTCAGACTTAACGGAGGTTCATTTTTGACACTTACATGTTCACTTAGGGTTATCCTGGTCCAACGTTAAAATTCAGATTATTATCGACCAATGACCTAAACTTTGGATTATTAAAATCCAATACCTTATAATTTAATGAGGATTGATTATTACTAAAAGAAAAACAGAGAAAGAAACGATGTTGATATGCTTCACTTTTGTATTATCCTTTTTTATAGATATGTTGGCATACTTTAAAATTATCCAAACTGGTGGATTGGCTCGTTCGACGCAACGGATGTCATCAAAAGTTTTTTAGATAGCACAATTTAACATCACCTATGTTGTTGTTTGTGTTATAGTTGTTCAAAACAATGTGTGCATCTCACTAGTTATGGATCTTGACAGCCTCACATACTAAGTATGACGACGCGAATTATTCGAAATTCGCTACATATATTTAATTTGAGGTCAATTAGACTATGGGGTGTGGTTCCTCTTCCCCCTTCCTTCCCCTTGTCCACATCAGCGCCACATCATTTTCCTCTTTTCCTCCCCCTTCTAGGGGAAATGGTTCCCCTTCCCCCTTCCTTTTTTTATTATTTTTTTGATTTATTTTATAGATTTTATTTTTCATTAATATTTTTTTCATTAAAATTAAAAAACAAATTACATATAACTTAAAAAAAATGAAAATTACATAGAAATTTAAAAAAAAACCGAAAATTACATAGAAATTAAAAAAAAACCCGAAAATAAATAATAAAAAACTACATATTAAACGATCCTCCGAGCCATCTTTTGATAATGTTGTCTTTAACTTTCGCCGCCACCGCACGTTCCTCCTCCGTAAGGTTATCGAGAGGAGCTTGCATCAACGCCAACTCGGTTGCTTCTTGTCTCGAAAGCTCCATTTCGAGGCGTTTTCTTTCCAACTCTAGCCTCATCGCTTCCCTCGCCGCCGTTTCTTCCTTCTCCTTTTTTTCCATGTTTAGCCTCTCAATATCCCTCGCCTTCGCCTCTTCTTTCTCCTTCTTTCTTTCCAAGTACCTCTCCGTTTGCTCCTGTTTAAACTCGTTAAAGTTTTGAAGCAACAACTCAATTTTCTCCACCGCCTTATCTTTCGCCTCTTTCGAACCGGAACCAGAACCGGTTTCGAGACGCTTTCCTTTTGAGCTCGATGCCGCTTTCTTGGCGGTGTCCCTTCCAGGCGGCCTCACGGAACGCGGTGTAGGCGCCTCGTCTTCAAACTCCGGGTCGTCATTTATGTTGATAGTACAACGAGCATCCGACCGACCACCACTATAACTCCCCGATGTGCTCGTTTTCGACCTCTTTGCTTTTTCCACCTCATTCTCCACAACTTTGAATTTTTCACACTTCGAGAAAATGTCATACGGTTTCATCAACCCAAACGCCCCGTTTTTGTCGGTGTATCTTTCAATAGCCACCTTCAACACGTTCTCATCACTTTGACCCGTGGTACGATTATTCCAAGCATGTTGATGGTAACCCGCAAAACCTTGACATTTTCCCATCATTTCCCTACACTTTCTACTAACCGAGTGTGTGGTTCGATTTTGTTCACGTTGTAACAACTTGTAAAACTCCTTAACCACTTGGTTCCAAAAGCCGTCCCTTTTCCGATTTGTAGCTACAAATATTATTAAAAAGTTAGTACACATTAAAAATTCTAAACAAAAATTAAAAAAAAAACCAAACAGAAAGTTAAAAAAAACGAAAAAAGCAAACAAAAAAAAAAACATAACATAACAGTGGGTTTAAAAAAAAACCGAAAAAAACAAACAAAAAAAAATAATAAAAACAGTGGGTTTAAAAATAAAACCGAAAATTTTTTATAAAAAAGGGAATCCAAAATATTTAAAAAAAATTAAACTTTTACCTAGAATAGGGTCGGTAGAGGTGATAACCCAAGCTTTTGCCAACACCTCCAACTCATTGGGCTCCCAATGAATGGGATCCGCCCTCGTACTAGGACCTTCATCTTGGGCCCGTTTTTTTTCCTCCTTTTTTTGTAGTTTTTTTGGTACGGGCCGGTTCGGTTATGGGAGGAGGGGCTTGGGTTTCAGGCACGTGATCATCGTGGGAGGCCAAAGAAACAAAATCGTGCTCGGTTTGGGTTTGGGTTTGGGGTAGAGGTTGCCATTGATGTTGTGGCATATGCCATTGGTGATGTTGAACTTGCATTTGCCAAGGATTAAACCCGGTAGGGGTGTTAAACCCGCTAAAAAGTTGTGACGAGGGGGTACCGGGTGTCGAGGGAAAACCGAATGGTGGTTGATTAGTGGGGTGACCGGATGTGTTAGGGACGAACGGGGGTCTTGGATCCATGATTTTTTATAAAAAAAGGGATGAAAGGTTATAAAATGTGTGTGTGTTTTGGTTGTTTGGAGTGAAAAAATAAAAGGTAAAGTGTGTATATATATATAAAAGGTAAATAGGTTTTTTTTTTTTTTTTTTTTTTTTAAATGACCGTTGTGGCCCAAGATTCAAAAACAAACGGTAACAAAAACCTTGGAGAATGGGACGGGATGAACGGGGAGAAAGTCCCGTGGACACCGAAGTGGGTTCGGGGGGGGGGGGGGGCGGTGTTCCCCTTCGGGGAGATTGCCAAGTCATCTTTCCCGACCCCTTCCCCTTCCCACACCCCACAGTCTTAGTGATGAATTACTGTAAATTAGCATCGAAAAATTATAAATGAGCGATCGGATTGTAGAAAACTTAGGGTTTGATAATATCTCAACACACAGAACAAAGAATAAACTGAACAATCCACACAATAACACAGGAAATAGCGACAAAACAGGTGACTAAAAATATTATTAACCAACCCAAAGATTTGCCCCCCAAATACCCTAGAACTTGTTAAAACAACAAGTTCAAACAAATACAAAGTCCAGTGATTCTTCTGATGTAAAGATCAGACGAATCACTGAGAAATATGAAGAAAATACAAAGAAATAACGTAAACCTTACAATACAGATCAAAACCCTAATACAGAAGACCTATGTGTGTGTGAGAGAGATGAGTGAATCGTCAAGAGCTTTACGAATGACATAGAGCTCCTTTTATAGCCAAACCCTAACTCGTACACCTTCTGGGCTTCAGTAATGGGCTCGTAAAATAACTGAGCTGGACTTCTCAAACGGGCCAATCTTAAACAATAAACTTGACCCACTAATTAGCTTTTGTGTAACAAAAAATAAAACAAAGTTTTTTATAAAAGATTTTTTATTTATAAGCGATTATAAAACTTTTGTAAAAGAATTTATAACAAACAATATTTAATATTTGAATGAATATTGACACATTATTTTTAACACGCCCCCATCATTCAAGTATTAAATAAATCTTTTAGTTTTAAACTTTCACAAAAAACTTTATGTTGCTGAATTGTTAACCCTTTAGTAAACCCATCAGCAACCTGGTTTTCTGACTCTATTTTTATAGCTTGTATAATACCAACAGCTATTTTTTCTCTTAAAAAATGTATATCCAATTCGAAATGTTTAATCCTGTCATGGAACACAGGATTATTTGCTATTGCAATAGCAGATTTACTATCACAATATAACTTAATGGGTAACTCACAAACAACCTTTAACTCAGACAATATATTCCTGAGCCACATAAGTTCACAGGTTGCACTACACATAGCTCTGTATTCAGCCTCTGCTGAGGACCTGGATACAGTGCTCTGCTTCTTACTTTTCCAGGAAATAAGAGAATTTCCAAGGAACAAACAAAAACCTGTCACTGACTTTCTAGTGTCTAAGCACTTAGCCCAGTCAGCATCCACAAAACCATACAACTTGAAATCATCACTAAGACTGAATACAATCCCATTCCCAGGAGACAACTTCAAGTATCTTAATAACCTCAAAGCTATTTTTAAATGTCCAATATTTGGTTTGTGCATATATTGACTCAAATATTGCACAACATAACATATATCAGGTCTGGTCAAAGACAGATATATAAGTTTACCAATTAGTCTTTGATATCCAGTAACACTTTCAACAGATTTTTCATTTTTAGCACTCTTAACACTAACTATGTAACTTTGTTCAATAGGTGTGTTAACAGGTTTACATCCTAAATATCCAAACTCTTCTAACAACTCTAAACAATATTTTCTTTGAGAAAAACAAACATTTTGATTATCATATAAAACCTCTATTCCCAAAAAATATTTTAACTTGCCTAAATCTTTGATTAAGAAATTGGCACAAAGAAATCCTTTAATTTTGTTTATTTCATTTTCATTGTTACCAGTAATAACAATATCATCAACATAAACAAGTAAAACAATAAAAACATCTTGTTTACTTAAAACAAATAGAGAATAGTCACAAATGCTTTGTACAAAACCTATTTCAAGTAATACTTTAGTCAACTTTCATTCCATTGCCTAGGTGCCTGCTTAAGGCCATAGAGAGATTTAACTAATTTACAAACCTTATTATCACCTTTAGAATAATATCCCTCAGGTGGTAACATATATACATCTTCTGAAATAGAACCATATAAGAAGGCATTATTAATATCAAGTTGATACAGTTGCCAATTGTTTTGAACAGCTTGAGAAACAACAACTCTAACTGTAACCATTTTCACTACAGGTGAAAAGGTTTCCCCAAAGTCTATTCCTTCCCTTTGATTATATCCTTTGGCAACTAATCTAGCCTTAAACCTCTCTACCTGACCATCTGCTTTGTACTTAACCTTATAAACCCACCTACATCCTATAGGTTTTCTACCACTTGGTAATTCTGTCATTACCCAAGTTTTATTCCTATATAGGGCTTCCATCTCAAGATTCATAGCTTCAACCCATCTAGGGTCTTTAGAAGCTTCAAGATAGGAAGCTGGTTCAGTGGTTTTATTTAACATAGACACAAAACATAAATTTTCTTTAGACAATTTGGAATAATTAACAACATTTTCTATACCATACTTGACTTTGTTTTCCACAACAAAGTCATCATACTTCTTAGGAAAATTAGACACTCTAGAAGACTTCCTAACATAATTTCCCTCAGATGGGTCAGGCTCATCATTTGTAGACCCTGCATCATGGTCTACCATATCAGGATAACTTCTACTGTTACTGTTTTCATTCTGATGTTCATCAGAATGCATAACAGTGTCAGGAGTCTTTCCTGATTGCTGACTAGCTAGGTCTACATGAGTCCCATTGGTTCCCCCTTCATCATTGGGAAGATTATTTTCCCCAGCCATTTGACCAACTTCAGAGTCAAAAAAGTTTAAATGATTTAAAGAATTGTTTTCAAAAACTGTTGTATCTTTTAAACCTGTTTTAAAAGGAAAAATTTCCTCATAAAACCTAACATCTCTAGAGTACAAAAACTGTTTAGTTTCTAAATTCCACAGTTTATATCCTTTTTTAAAACTAGAATATCCTACCAGTACACACTTTTCAGCACAACTGGTAAGTTTATCATTATCATTTAAAACTGTAAAAAAACATAGACAACCAAAATTTTTCAAATGGCTAAGGTTGGGAGGGAACCCATACACTATTTCATAGGGACTCTTACCTAACAGTACTGAAGAAGGAACCCTGTTTATAAGATAAGTAGCAGTTAAAACACATTCAGACCAAAAATTCAAAGGAAGTCTACTTTGGAATAGCAGAGCTCTGGCCATATTTAAAAGATGTCTATGCTTTCTCTCCACAACACCATTTTGTTGTGGAGTGTAAGCACAACTTGTTTAATGTATAATACCCTTTTTATTACAAAAGTCATTCATTTGGTTATTAACAAATTCTGTACCATTATCACTTCTAAAAATCTTAACTGATTTTTTAAACTGAGTTTTTAGCATTTCATAAAAAATAACCAAATTATCAAAAACCTCACTTTTGTTTTTTAAAAGATAACACCAAACTGTTCTAGAGAAATCATCAACAATTGTGAGAAAGAATTTATAACCTTCCTTACTTGTGACCTTGTAAGGTCCCCAAACATCTAGATGTATTAAATCTCCTATTTCTTTAGTTTTATGATCACTAAGAGGAAATGGTAACCTAGTTTGTTTAGCCTTATGGCAGATTTCACAAGGTTCAGATTTAATTTTATTAATGTGTAAGGAATCTTTTAAAACAGCCAAGACTTGGTCAGAAGGGTGACCCAATCTGCTATGCCATAAGCTAGACTCAATAGTACTATTAAAACACACATTTTCAGAACTTACACTAGCACCTACAAAATACAGGCCATCACTCTGTCTACCAGTCACCAGGGTTTTCTGGTATCTGGAATCCTGAATATAACATTGATTTTCATCAAATAAAACAGACAGTTTACTATCCCTAGCTAATTTATGAACAGACATTAAACTAACACAGTAATCAGGAACAAGGAAGACACCTAACAAGGTAACATTTTCAGCAATTTTAATATCACCAATTTTTGTTACCTTGGCACTAGTTCCATTTGGATGCTTAACATCCAAATCATAACTAGACACATCTATACAATTAAACATGTCTTTATCACTATTTGTCATATGTTGGTTGGCACCAGAATCAGTAATCCAACCTTTAGTTAAAAAATTTTTAGTGAATTCAGAACAGAAAGACAGATTTTTCAAAACTTTTTCCAGATTTCCTAAACAAGACATACTTGAGAAGCCAAAAGCATTCACACTCTTACCTCCAGCATTGGAGTTATGTGAATCACTTCCACCCTTCTCACTAATCAGGTTCAAAATTTTAGAAATCTGTTCAGAAGAAAAAGGAACACCAGAAGTAGAACCAGAAGAAGTAACAGACTGTTGCACATTAGCACTATTACTAGACATGTTAGACCTAGAAGTCTGTCCACCAGGTTTTTTCTTATACCCTGGTGGATAACCTACTAACTCATAACATCTATCAACTGTATGACCAATCATGTTGCAATGTGTGCACTTTAAATTTGGATTAGGTCCTCTATTAGATCTCTTTTTATTATCAGAATTCAGATTAGTTTTAGAAACAAAAGAAACATTCTGATTATTTTTTGTACTTGAACTAGAACTCCTATGTGATTCTTCCCTACTTACTATTGCAAAAGCATTTTTCAAAGTGGGTAAAGGATCACTTGTTAACAGATTAGACCTTACAGGTTGATAGATGTCATCTAAACCCATTAAGAACTGCATAAGTTTTATTAATGCATTGAAGTCATTAAATTCCTTTGCAGCTTGACAAGTACAACCAGGAAGTTGAACTATAGCATCAAACTGCTTCCACATGGTGTTCAACTTGTGGTAATACTCAGCAACAGTTGAACCACCTTGTCTAACAGAATTAATCTTTTGATACAAATTGAAGATAACAGAACCATCTATCCTATCATAAGTTTCTTTTAAGTCAGTCCACACCTCAGCGGCCAACTTAGAAAAAACTTGTCCTAGATAAAGTTCCTCACTAACAGAATTAAGTAACCAAGAAAGCACCACAGAGTTACATCTATCCCATTGCCTTGCTAGAACATCATCAGTAGTAGACTTAACACATGTTCCATCTATAAAACCAATTTTATTCTTAGTTTCCAAAGCAAGTTTCATAGCATTAGACCACACAGAATAGTTTTCAGTTCCTTTTAGTTTAATGCTAATGATAGTCAAACTAGATGTTTCACTAGGGTGCAAATACAAAGGGTCTCCTATATCCAGTTTACTGATTAGAGTTTCTGGTCCAGGACCTCCACCCTGATTAGGGATAATCACATCAGAATCACCCATGAATCAAAAACAGGTAAACAACTAAAATAGACAAGAACAAGAACAGATAATAGCAAAATAACACCTAGAGAGCGAAGCTGTGTCAGTGTTCAGATCATGGGTTCATCACTCATTGGTGCCCATGCAGATCTTAACACAGGAGCTCTTTATTAGCTAATATATATATATAGTAATAAGAGAAAGATAAACACACAAAATATCAACAGACAAACAAATAACAACCAAGACACCAAATAATTGGCACAAATCCGGTCCTCCTAACCCGGGCCTTTGCCCTAGACACAAGACAAGACAAGACAGGAACAATCTCACCAGAAACTCGTAGTCTGTAACCTTCACTTAGGGTTACAAGACCAGAGAGCAATAAGCACAGCGTCCCAGAACAAGATCCAAACCAGACTGCAAGCTTCAGTCCAAGAGCTCACCAGATCAATACACCAGGGTAATCAACAACAGTTGACCACAGAAACCCTAGATCCAAAAAACAAACAATACAAATAATAGTAGACAAGATCTATAAACAGATCAGATCTATTATAAGATATACCGGACACAGATCTATTATTTAGATCTGATCCAAGAACATGAAGACACAGATCTATTATTTAGATCTGATCTTCAAAAAACAAGAACAGCGGAAAATAACAAGAACAAGACCAGAATCAAGAGCCTAGGGCTCTGATACCATGTAGAAAACTTAGGGTTTGATACTATCTCAACACACAGAACAAAGAATAAACTGAACAATCCACACAATAACACAGGAAATAGCGACAAAACAGGTGACTAAAAATATTATTAACCAACCCAAAGATTTGCCCCCCAAATACCCTAGAACTTGTTAAAACAACAAGTTCAAACAAATACAAAGTCCAGTGATTCTTCTGATGTAAAGATCAGACGAATCACTGAGAAATATGAAGAAAATACAAAGAAATAACGTAAACCTTACAATACAGATCAAAACCCTAATACAGAAGACCTATGTGTGTGTGAGAGAGATGAGTGAATCGTCAAGAGCTTTACGAATGACAGAGAGCTCCTTTTATAGCCAAACCCTAACTCGTACACCTTCTGGGCTTCAGTAATGGGCTCGTAAAATAACTGAGCTGGACTTCTCAAACGGGCCAATCTTAAACAATAAACTTGACCCACTAATTAGCTTTTGTGTAACAAAAAATAAAACAAAGTTTTTTATAAAAGATTTTTTATTTATAAGCGATTATAAAACTTTTTTAAAAGAATTTATAACAAACAATATTTAATATTTGAATGAATATTGACACATTATTTTTAACACGGATGTTAGATGATAAAAAAATTATTTTTGGTGGCAACCGTGTCGAATTTACGAGTCTTATAATAAGAAAAAAAAAACACTATAAGAATCAAAACCAAGACCACATTTAAAACACATCATGTTGAAACCTTTAATTACGATTTAAAACACATCATGTTGAAACCTTCAATTACGAACGGCCACATTATAAAACACATCATGCAAAACGTTGATAATTAAATATAACTAGAATAATACCAAACTAGTAGTTTGGGGTATATAACGTGTGACTTTGGTTTTATTATTTGTTTTCCTTTCTGAAATTTATTAGTCCCTAGTTAGGCTGCTAAATAACGACTATTATTTGTCAACGGTTAAAACTATCGTAGAATATTTGTCACATGCCCCAGTTACATTAGTGGGCGTCGCAATTTGTTGTCGCTAATCATTACCGCAAAGGTTTTCTGTGACGGAGTTATGCTTACAAAAGAGCATCACTATAATGTGACTGGTTTTTCATAGGGTTGGCATATCGTGTCAGACACGACTTGTTAGGACACGAACACGAAATAAGTAAACACGAACACGAAACTGTTTATAACATGTTAAAACGATAAAACACGATCGACACGATAAAACAAGAACTTGTTTATAAATACTAACCCTAAAAATGCATCCCCAAAACAATGAATGAGAGACTAAGCGGCGCGAAGTTGAGAAGGAGGACGGGTGACGAGGGTGATGGGTGACAGCGGACAAGGAACGAGGACGGTGGAGTTGAGAAGGAAGAGGAGGTATGGCCGAGCGGTGTATATGTCCGTACTCCGTGATTTGAAAATTGAAAATTATGGTTTCTTGATCTTTCATCCGCATATGTATAAAGTATACCCACGCCACATATATAACTTATTTAAATAAAATTATTAACATGTCTTAACGAGTGCTTAACATGTTAACAGGTCTTTAACCTGTTTAGATACGAAACCTGTTAAGGCCTTATCGTGTTGACCTGTTTAAGACACGAAACCTGTTAAGGTCAAAAACAAAACCTGTTAAGGTCGTGTAGGTTCGCGTCATGTTATTATGTTCGTGTCTAAAATTGCCAGCCCTAATTTTTCAACAGGACAAAGCCAAGGTTTGTGAAGAAAGTGTAGTGACAGATTTTGTGACAGAATATTAAAGACATCTATATATATATATAAAACAAAGCCCTTTTGCTGACGTGGCGTTCAATGGTGGCCTCAACCCCACCTTGAATGTGCCACGTGGCATAATGAGGTGAAAATTTTAAGTTTTTTTAATTTTTTCATTATGTATATATTCATCCTTTTCTCCCAAAACCCTAAAAAGCTTCCACCAAATATCCTCTACCTCCAAAACCAACTCCACGTCTCTGTATCAAAATCATCATCCAAATTAGTAACAGCCATCTTCCTTCTTCTGTAAACAATCCACCCGAGACTTCCTATAGTCACCGCCGCCATCACCATTCATCATCTTCTTGACCTCACCATCGAAACCCTAGACCTCAGCCGCCGCCGTCACTGTCATCGTCTTCCTCCTCTCCGTCTGTCTCTCCCTCTATTCCGGTTTCTTTCTCTTTATCTTTCCCTTCTAACAGAAAGGTAACTTTAAATCTCTGTATATACGTAATTATTTTATTAATACTATTATTATTATTATTATTATTATTATTATTATTATTTTACACCACCTAACGAAATGGCCGATGTGAGAAGATGCATCGGAGAGATTGATTAGTGGTCCGTACCATCCTATTGCTGCCATTATTATTATTTTATTTATTATTATTATTATTATTATTATTATTATTATTATTTCAGATGAGGTGTCTGCAGGGTGTTCTTCCTTTGGGGCTACGACACTTGAATCTTGTGCAGGAAAAGAAAGTTCTCACAGTCACAAATAACTTTACATGTGAGTCTAAGGTACGTCGCTTTTTCTATCTTTTATTATTTATTTTTTTTATAAACTTTGATTTATCTATTGTTTAGATTGTTTTTATGGTTTATTGTTTTTATCTGTTACGGATATATCTATAGTAATATATTTAGGTATGATTGTTTACTTAAAGGTGAGTTTAGGTACCTTGAGTTCAGTTGAATTTATGTGATTGTAGTGTAATTTGTTAACAGAATTGATAGGCTTCATCTTCCAATTTTGTAGTGGTTATGTAAGTTTCATTATTTATTTCAAGGTAAGTTTTGTTAGGTTGAGTTAAGTTTAATTTATATCAGTTTAGTTTAATTTGTTAAGAGAATTGATACATGTATTGAAAGATTGTTTACATTCTTGTCTGAATTTCCACCGTAGCCACCGTAGTTGGCTGCGTTAGCTGCAGTACCGTAGTATGTGGCGTAGGATTCCGCTGCTAAGGATGGAGGGATGGTGCTGGTGGCTATGATGGTGGCTGCAGCTAAAGTTATTGCTGTGGTGGTTAATATATTTAGGTATAATTGTTTACTTAAAGGTGAGTTTAGGTACCTTGAGTTCAGTTGAATTTATGTGATTGTAGTGTAATTTGTTAATAGAATTGATAGGCTTCATCTTCCAATTTTGTAGTGGTTATGTAAGTTTCATTATTTATTTCAAGGTGAGTTTTGTTAGGTTGAGTTAAGTTTAATTTATATCAGTTTAGTTTAATTTGTTAAGAGAATTGATACATGTATTGAAAGATTGTTTACATTCTTGTCTGAATTTCCACCGTAGCCACCGTAGTTGGCTGCGCTAGCTGCAATACCGTAGTATGTGGCGTAGGATTCCGCTGCTAAGGATGGAGGGATGGTGCTGGTGGCTATGATGGTGGCTGCAGCTAAAGTTATTGCTGTGGTGGTTAAGTTTGGTAATTGTAGCTTGGTGGTGGATTGGATCTTCTTTTATTATTTTTTATTAAGTCATATTAGGATTTTCAACCCCGGGACCTTCCCGGGGTAGATAGCTAGTAAAACATATAAAAGTTTAAAACCTATTTTTATCTTAGCTTCCAATATCCCGCCGAACGCGCGAGATAGTGTAAACTCGTTAAAGACATCATAAAAGTTGTCCTAATTTTGGGACGGTCTTTTCTTTTTTGTCAAGTCCATCCTAAAAGTTGTCCTAATTGGCGATGGGTTTTGCTGCAGATTTTTGTCCGTTGTAAATCAGTGTGTGTTCAATGGATCGAAATTGACTATAATTTCGCTTAAAATGGTACAAGATTAAAGAAGACAAGAGTTATTTCACTGTAGACATAATTTTTTTAAGGAGATATGTTAACATCTTGATTATTTTTGATGATTTAACTAGCTAGGTGATTAATTTCATTCATGCCGTCAAAATTAGAGTAATTATTTTCTTAGTTGATGAGGCATTACTAGCTAGAATGCCGCCTGTCTTTTCCTTCTCTCGCTTTTCTTAGCAAAGTAGGTAGGCTTTTTATGTCCGAAAGCCCCAAAACTAGCTATCTTTTAGCAGTTTTATTTTATATTGACGGGATTTTTATTATTTGTTTTGATTAAGGGGCTGTTTCGTAGCTTCTGAATGGTCATTAAGAGGCTACATCTGAATGGTTCATAGTATCTTAATGGTTGTCTCTTAACAATTCAGATTTAAGGTTACCTCTTAACAATTCAGATGTTATGAACCATTAAGAGATAGCCTCTAAATGATCATTAAGATGCTATCAAACAGCCCCTAAGTCTATAAATTTAGCTATTTTGAGTAGTGTTGTAAGCGAAATAAAAGTTAGGCGAACCGTTCGTGAAGTTTTTGATAAATGAACGAACATAAACAAGAAATTGTGTTTGATTAATTAATGAATGGACATGAACAAAGGTTGGGTTTGTTCAGTTATATTCGTGAACGAACGGTACATGTTCGTTTAAGTCTTGTTGTTTATGTTCATTAATATTCATATCTTTATGTTTGTTAATTAAAGATTTTTTTTACCGTTAAATATTTAAACTAGTAATTGAAAACCCTAGATCTAAAATTACAAGAAACATACTCTTCCATCAACTATCATCTTCTCAGGTTCCAATTTTAGGTCCAACCCTCATTTTCTCTTATACTCTCACAGTTAGTGTGCACATAGGCGACTTGACTCTCAAGTTTTGAGGTTCTCTCACGGCTCACGGTTATGGCTCGTATCGGCGACTTTTTCTTCACAGTGCTTTCTCAGGTTCTCTCAGATAGGCGACTCACAACTTGCATGCCTTTATTTTGATTTTTAAGTGAACACATGGTTTATATGTGAATTTCAGACTCGGTGGTCATATTCAACAGTATTCTGAGAAATATATATGTTTTTAGATGAGACACGAAATCTTTTCATGGGAATTATGTCTAACAAGGACTCGGCATCTCTTCTGGCACTCTTTCTCTCTCTAATTGGAAGGTTCCTTTTTATTGCATTTTATTTTCATTCACATAGTAAATTTGTTTCTAAAATTGTTGATGGTGTCCCTACAATAAAAGTACCTATGTATTTTTTTTTGTTATGCTTAAGGAGAACTTTTAATGTATGACTATAAAGTATGTAGTCTTTTTTTACCCTTTCGTGTTGTATGCATGACACACACGAGTTTACAATTACACCCTGTGTTACACACTTTTATGCATGCGGTCCTTAATCACATCTTTTTGTTTAAACATATAAGAGAAACAAGTGTAAAGGTAAAGTAAAAGTTTTAAAGAAATTTTTATTTGCTTGGGTCGTCGTTACATACATCATGCATATCCTCTCTATATCGTTCCAGTTTTATCAGATGTACCCTAAGAGACATCCAAATTTGTTAGTTTAGAACCATTAATCAAACAAATCCTTGATGTTTAATGTAAAACATATAGCGATTTTATTATTTGATCAAAAACTACAAGGACAAAGACGCTGATATAAGTCAGATGTAATCAGACAAGTCGCATTAAAACAAATTAACAAAGACAAGATGAATACAAGAAGACTAGAAGAACAATCAACTTACTAATGATCGATGCTTTAGCAGGAGAAGAACAAGCCATTATATACGTAAGGTTGGAACTACGGAGCGCCCAAAACAAGGCGCGCAACTCAATTAATCTCCCGCTGGAACAAAGAGGCAAACGACTAGATCGACGACATATTTGAAAAGATAATGGGTCCCGAAGAAAGAGCTAGCGGCCAAAGCATATCACAAAAATGGATTTTTTTGCCAAAATAGTGGCATAGTAGCTAAATTTTGTACATTTGGAGGGTGTTAGGGGTTGATTTTCACAATTGGTGAAACCAAGTTACCATCTTGCGGTTTCATCCTATGTGGAGGGGAGATGAGAGAGGGTCTTGCTTAGTAGGAGAGAGGAAGGTGAAGTTGAAACACCATCTTGCGGTTTCTGAATTCGAGCAGGGACTGTTCTTGTAGTTAGTTAGATAGTTTAAGGGGGTGTTTTGTAAGTTTCTTAGAAAACAACATACCATCTTGCGGCTTCTAAATTAACCGGATAAAAAAATGAATAAGTTTACTTAGTTGGAGGACTAGTTTTGTAACTTAACAGGGACCTGTTTTGTAGATAGTTAGATAGTTTAAGGGGGTGTTTTGTAAGTGTACTTAGAAAACAATACACCATCTTGCGGCTTCTAAATTAAGAAATAAAATTGGGGGACCATCTTGCGGTTTACTCGATATAAATTGTTATTACCTCATTCCATATTCAGTTACTCAAAATTTATTTTAGCTATGAAACCACTCAAGTAATCAAATTTCTTCACTGAACTCTTGTTACGAAGTTTTTCATACATATGACTAAAACTAACATATTTAAACTAACATATTTAAATAGAACATTTATACATATCAATTATTTTTTTTATAACTAACGTAAACTAACAGCTAAATGTATATAAAAAAGTCAAAAATAATAACCAAGTTTTATAAGTCTAGTTAAAAACTGATTATCTACGTTTTCAAAACGCAATAATCTAAAAATCAGATTCAAAACGCAATCTTAATATGTATAAAAAAAATCGCAGGTCAATTGACCACGATAAAGACTCTACCCCTGTTTGTCGTAAAGTGTTTTTTTTGTCCCATTACATTATGAAAATTGTATACTAAATGTTCATTATATTATATATTTTGATGCAAATTTAAAAAAAAAAAAAGACAATAATATTCCAATTTTTGTTACATTAAAAATAATTAATTAGCAAATATAAAATTGTACAATATACATGTCGATCATAGTTTCTCCATCACGTTTTGCACATTTACGGTTAGATATGAACATATCTAGTCAAGTTTAAAGAATTTTGACCAAACCAACTTCACACGGCCCACAGGCCCACACAAATGATAGCACTATTCTACACAATATGCTTATATGCATGTATTCAAATTTTATGTAAATGGTTACACTTAAATTCATATAATTACTACGATGACTATACAAACTAAATATTTTATCACATATAAAATACTTTTTGGCAATATTTCTATTGACATTTTTAAATCATTATATTTAACTTAGTTTAGTTAAATGTTAAACGTGTGTGAAAAACAATAAGACAAAAAATTCGATCATGTGTCTAAATTTATTGGTAAAATGATGTAATAATTTCTCATGGGTTGTTTCAAAATGAATAACATATTTTTTTAAGTTTTTAACATCTATACGTTTGGCGATTGTACTTTTTGTAATATTTCCAACTTTAGAACTTGTTTTTATAAATTGATTTACTTTTCTTTTTCCTGTTAAGTTTTGCAACTTATACAGAGATCTATATTTTAATTTTGCACATATTTTTATTGATGTGTTTGAATGATATTAATTATTTTAAGAAAGTCTTATTAAAATTTCAAAGAATATATCATCTTTTTGTAATCAAAATTATCATTGTTTAATTATAGTTACTCAAAATTTATTTTAGCTATGAAACCACTCAAGTAATCAAATTTCTTCACTGAACTCTTGTTACGAAGATGGTCCCCCAATTTTATTTCTTAATTTAGAAGCCACAAGATGGTGTATTGTTTTCTAAGTACACTTACAAAACACCCCCTTAAACTATCTAACTATCTACAAAACAGGTCCCTGTTAAGTTACAAAACTAGTCCTCCAACTAAGTAAACTTATTCATTTTTTTATCCGGTTAATTTAGAAACCGCAAGATGGTTTGTTGTTTTCTAAGAAACTTACAAAACACTCCCTTAAACTATCTAACTAACTACAAGAACAATCCCTGCTCGAATTCAGAAACCGCAAGATGGTGTTTCAACTTCACCTTCCTCTCTCCTACTGAGCAAGACCCTCTCTCCTCTCCCCTCCACCTAGGATGAAACCGCAAGATGGTGTGTTGGTTTCACCATTTGTAAAAATCAACCACTGACATCCTCCAGATGTACAAAAAATACCTACTATGCCACTATTTTGGCAAAAAAATCCACAAAAATGGTTGATAAGATTCAACCAAAGCAAACTAAAACCTATAGAACAAGCGTTAGAAAAATACAAAATAAAACTTTCAATTATAAAATTGAGTTATGTATTTTAACACCTAACCAACTGGGCTAGCTCAGTTGGCCACCCCAATGAGGGATAGGACGCTTGACCGAATGAGGTCATGGGTTCGATTCTTAGGGGGGGAGGGTTTACCCATTTAAAAGTGGGGTTCCCGCCTGGGGTTGTAGAGGGGATCGGTCCCGCTAGAGCGGCAGAAATTCAACCGCTGGGATTCGATCCGGGGTCTCCCATAGGAAGTCCAAAGGCTTTACCAGTTGATCTACTCCTTCCAAAAAAAAATGTATTTTAACACCTAAGTTAATTAAATAGTCTATTCAATAATTTGGCCGTACTAAATCCGGCGTTAGGACAAAAATATCTATAATTTAATCACGTCAACCATCTTTGCTTCTTTGAACATCCTACAATTATTAATCATGCCAAAAAAGTTGACCATTTTTTGTCTACAACTATAAATAGAGATGCTGGCTGCATACACCAAACCGCACTCTTCAGACACAAACTTTTAGCACCTGACCCCGAGTGACCATGGCCGCTACAAACCCATCACATTCCTCTGTGGATATGCCAACACCCGAACCCGAGTACAAAGGTAGTACCGGCACAAGTGGCGTCAAGAACCGTGTAGTGGTTGATTTGGTTTTGAGGGTCGCGTTGTTTGGGACATCTTTGGTTGCTATGATTCTTATGGTCACTTCTAAACAAACCAAGCTCGTACCCGTTGCTCCGGGCATGGCCATACCCATGGTTGCGAGTTTCGACCAGACCCCGTCTTTCATGTGAGTAACCAACTAACATTAGATTTTTTAGTGTTGTCCTTTAGCCCAAATGACATGTATCGTGTTATATATGTTCCCTTCACCATATATCTAAATTCTTCAAGGTTGATTTTTGATAACTAGGAATTTCGCTACATAGCCTAGCGAAGTATAAACAAATCTAGACACCATGACATAACACATGTATTTATTACTTTAAGTGTGATAACATATAACGTGCTTAGATAAACGTGTAGTCTTCCTATTTCTTCCTATCTAGCACTACGTACAAGTGCAACGCTTTTACAGGTTCTTTACTTAAAATTAGTTAGATTTAAACGTGAGTAGTTATTATTAGGTTTAAACCTTAGTTAAGCGGTCGCAATGTTAGCTACGGAATTGCGACAGATGTTACTATGGAAAATGCAAATACCCTGAGTAATTTTGCGACTGTATTTTCTGTCACAAAATGTATATATGCGGTGATTTCTTTTCAGATTAGTCTTCGCTAGCGTCATGGACGAAAGATAGTTGGGGCGGCCGTTTTTTTGCTCCGTAGTGTAAATTTACACGTTTTCGCTCGAAAATTTTATATGTATTAGGTCCGTCCCACACCGTTTTAAGAGTCCGTGACTTTCGCCCCCCCCCCCCCCCCCCCCAAAAAAAAATCAAGCTTCGTCACTGGCTAGCATGCATAACATTGTTTATGTGTGATGCAGATACTTTGTCGCAGCAATGTCGGTTGCCTGCTTATACAGCCTCATCACCGGTGCAATATCGATTTTAGCTCTGGTGAAGCTTAAACGAGGGTCCACGAAGCTGATGTTTCACTTTGCTATCCTTGATACCGTAAGTTCTTAAATTCCTTACATCATCATCATCATACTCAGTTAATCCTACCAATAGCAAAAGCTAAGGTAGGGCCTGAGAATGGTAAGATGTAGACAGCCTTACCTCTACCCGGTAGGAAGAGAGGCTGTTTCCAGTGAGACCCGGCTCGATAGTGGTTTTGTATTAAGTCTTGGACATAAGACACATAATACTTAGCAATCGAGACAAATCTGATTGGTGCATGTACCCCCTTATCTTTTAGCTATCAACGCCACCAAATGATGCATGATTAACCGTCAATCATTTTTAATGTTACATTCACGAAATTAGTAAAATAGCGTTAAAATTAGTGTAACTTTACTTTTGCCCTCCAAGGGCCACACATTATATACATTATATGCGTACAGCCGTAAGTGGGGCTTATTAAATTCTTTACATATATTCTGTAATTTTTTGTCGCAAATCAGTCGCGCTAATACTATTACTGTCGCAATTTTGTCACTATACAGCTGTTTTTAGGTATTTTGGCTTCAGCAACAAGTGCAGCTGGAGCAGTAGGTTACATAGGATACAAAGGAAACTCGCATACGAGATGGAACGAGGTTTGCAACACATTCGGTTCCTTTTGCGGCCATGTTGCAGGCTCTATTAGTGTGTCGCTATTACCCTCTATAGCCCTTCTATTGCTTGTTTGGCTCTCGATTTTTGAGTTTTCGAAGAAGATTAGATTGAATTAGTTTGGTTGATACCAAACATAATTCATATGATTTAGTTGTTGAAGTGTTGTGTCATGATCTAGTTTGAAAGTGTAAATTTATTTGTGTGTGCCGGTTTGTGTTTTGAAGTTTGTTACTAATAAAGATCAATAAACAATGAATATACATAATCATCGCCTAGCGATATTTAATTTACTGAATTTGGTTGATAAGTATCCGTTGCTAATAGTCATTAATTACCAACGGATTTAGAAACTCATTGATACCTGCATCATCCACACTAACATGCCACATCACATCTAATTATACATTTGTTGCCAATAATCCCCAGCTCAGTTGGGGAGAGATGGGAAGGTTTACTTCTTAGGGAGGTTTCCGCCCGGAGGAGGTGCACGGTTCGAATCCCAGGGCCAGCAAAAATACACTCCTTGAGGTTGAAAGGGCTTATGCCCTTAGGGACGATACGGAAGAGGGATTTGAAACAGGGTACCGAGGTGATGTCCTTAGTCGATCCAAAAAAAAATTATACATTTGTTCCTTTTTACTGCATAAAATCAAGAGTAGTTATTTGGCATAGTATTCACATAAATTTGGATGAGAATAAAGTGCATGCATGACATTGAAATAGGGAGTAGTGGGGTAGACGAGTAGTGTCTTGTTAAGAGGGTGTTCGGGATTGATTTTTGAAAACTGATTATGCGTTTTGATGCAGAAGGGATGAAGCTGCTTTTAGATTATTGCGTTTTGATAGGCTAAAAATCCATTTCAAAACTCAACCCTAAACACTAAAAACTTATTATTTTTGTTTTCAAAACGCAATAATCTAAAAATCCATTTCAAAACTCAACCACAAACACCCTCTAATTAAGTCTCGAGTCTACGTGTTTTTTTTTCATTTGGAGTTTAATGAAGAAAATTATTGCAATGGCAAAGTCTTTTTCTTATTTCTCTCTATTTCTTGGGAGTGTTTGCCTACTAGAAAAGGCTATTTATCTTAGAAGATTGACCATCTCGAATCGGTCTCTATCATATCAAGGTCACCACACTACTGCAATAAGAGTTGGTCGATAAGGATATTGTGATTGATTCAACAAGGTCGTAAAACTAGTGATGAATTTGCGATCGGTTTAAATATGGTTAGGTCTATAAATAAACTTATCGAACACAAAAGGAGTTTGTTCACTTTGATCATGCATTTAACTTTAAACAATCAAAGGCATCTTTTTATATATGTTTGTGTTTGTTTAATTCTTAATAGTATACACGAATAGTTTATGACCGTAAAGAATTCAAACAAACAGATCAGACATAAATGAACATAAACGAAATAATCCTTGCACTATTTTTACCAGGTCACTAATTTTGTGATCGTCTATAATTTTTTCAGTCTGTAAAGCCACCGGTATGTTGCAAATTTAGATTTTAGCGACAGGTTCATTGATTTAATTTATCAACAAAACTTGTGTTATTCGGCAATGCATCTAATATAAAAATATTTCCACGTGACGTTATGTAGTGTAAGGTATCTTCCATCTAGAAGGGTTCAGCTCTTGTAATGTGTAGGTATAAAACTATTTTGGAGTAGACTGGTTTATTACAAAAACTTGAAAAAAAAATAAAAAAAAATATATATATATATATATATATATATATATATATATATATATTAATAATGTTAAAAGTCAAACATAACTAGCAAATGAGAAGTGTTTTCTGATTAAATGAATTAAAATAAAATCAATCAACATATATGGTTTCATTTGTTTGTACATTGTTTTCGACACTAACTAGTAGTTAAGAAGAGACCTTTTCAACTACGTCCGTACGTCATGGTATAAAACTATAAATGTTATTTTACATTTTACATTTCTTTTTCTAATCATTCTTCCACATTTGACAATGCAAGGGGTTGAATAATAATATACATATATATAGTTTCGATTTGGATTTCAACAACCCCTTTTATGATTTGATTTCTGGCTAGGTGACTATATGCACGCATTTATATACGTGTTACATGGTTTTAATATTTTCCTATCAATTGTTTTTCAAATTTGGTGACTCGCCGACTTTATATTTGCTTACAGGAGTTTGATGCATTCGTTAAAAGGGAACATATGCATTTCTAAGTACATGATCCGGTTTAGTTTAGTTATTAGTCTAAATCGTAAATGAAGTCATCAGTTAATCGATAGGATTAACCAATCAGTTAATTGGTTAAGTTTATTTGGTTAGATTGTCACTTGCAGTTCTGTTCAATTAATTTTGGTAATTAATAATCAAAACCGAACTTTGGCCAAAATTTTTGTTTAAATGTACATAAATGGAGGTATAAAAATTAAAAATATATGAATACATAAATGCTTCATTTTAGTTTGGTTAATTTTGGTTTGGTTTCGTCTGTTTTCAGTTAACGATTCAATTATTATCCATAGACATTTTTAATCATGAAATATATCAATTGTTTAATTAAAAAAACTATAAAAATACTATACTCAAATTAAAAATAATCAAATGGCCGTTTTTATGGTGTAATTTTTTTTTAAGAAAATGCTAACGAACAAAAAAATTGTGGTCATTTAAAAATCGCGGGGTAGTTAGTTTTTTATGAGGAGTGGTAAAGTGTAATTACTAATTAATCGTCCAAATTTTGGTTGAATACGTGGGAATTAAAGTGTAATTAAAATAAGAAGATTAAAGTGGAATTAGTGTTTAAGACTAATTTACTCTCATTTGTGTTGTACTTTATGCATCAAACTGTAAAACGTTATTAACTTTTTGTTATCTTATAATGCCCTTCTCAAATGCATAATAATATAGTATAGATGAATTAATGGAAGACTTTGTAACGTACATTCAAATAACTATATATCAGTATGCAATGAGAATAATTAGGGTGGGGGAACATTTACCACTGAAACACCACAACTACCCATAGAAACCCCTCTCACCGGCGATGGTGTTCCCACTTACCCGCAAACCCTTTCACTCCTCTCCACATACCTCTGTTGTTGCTCTCTCTCTCTCTCTCTCTCTCCCCTCTCCTTTTTCGGTAACTCGTTGCCGAAACACCATACCTGATTCCACTGCCCGATACGGTGGCTACAATGTATTTGATCGTGTAGTGGCACCTGACCAAGGCTTACCGAGAACTAATCAAATCATAACTCCTAATTTTCCTTTAACTTAGCAAGTAGTGGGTTGATGTTCGGTAAGGCTATTTGTAGCAAATTAGTACTTATTTCTAATAGTGAATAAAGAATTAGAAAACGGTCTCAAAGATCGTATATTTTCTCTCTAATTTCGTAGGAGATTGTCCTTCTCGAATTTGTCCATAACACTTGACTACTGAAACCATAAACCATCCAACCGGTTTGTTTCTCCATATCCATCAACTTCACGACCGGAGAAAAATACAAGCACATTAATCACTGATTTGCGAGTGTATCCTGAAAATAGCGCAACAAACCCACACACCTGTGACACCCGACAATTTCAGGTCAAACAGAAACTCCTTATTGTAGTCAAACATTCATACATTAGACGTAATTAGATTAACTGAGTGCGTCAAACAATACACGGACACTTACAAAATAATAGAGGTACATCATATAAGTATCATATTTTCTTTTTTGGAGATTCTATTTGTAAAAAAATATTGGTTAAAAGTTTTTTGTTTGTTTGTAGTAGAGGAACGATATGGCTGAGTACTTTGGTAAGCAATTGTCTGGTTTTGTCTTCACCGTTAACGGATGGGTGCAATCCTATATGATTGACGAAAAAGGGTTGCCTTTTGTTTTAGAAGAATTTTCTTCATATTTTTAACTCTGTGACAAATAAGAGAGTTATGTAAACTAAAAAAATATTAAAAATATAAGTTTTATACTTGATATATATTTAAACGAGTCAACCGAATAAGTATACTTTGTGTATGACTATATGGGATGGTATTGGACCATGTATCAAACTAGGCGTGTCAATTGGTTGAGTCTTTATCTAGAATTGATCCAATCCATTCATATGATCTAATGGATTAAAAAAGTTATTCCATTGATCCAAAAGGTTTGACCATTTTGGGTAGGCAAATACTTGGGTTGACTCATTTAAGTACTCGGGTCCATGTCCGTGTTGGGTAATGAGGCACTCTGTAAATTGAATCCGGATGGGTTTGGTTGTATGGCGACGGTTTGGGCGGGTTTGTTGTTAGTACCGGAACAACTACCAAAAAGTGTGCTTATCAAACATTAAGGCTGCCATCTACAACTTGATATTCTATTTATTTTTCATGCTTTGGTATTTATCTTCTATAATTAATAATTGATATATAATATAGTTTTTGATTATGCTGATATATCTAATCACATATGGGGGATTACAAATCTGCGTAAAAACTGAGTAATTGCTATAGAGAAATTTTGTAGCAAAACACATGACAAAAACACCATTTTTATTCTTTGGACACATTGTGCAACTAAAATATCACTTACCAAAACAATATTTATTCAATGTTGGCAAAAAGTTTGTAGTTTGAATCTCACGTGAATACTTTCCATTAATAAGAAAGGAGAGTACTCTACCTTTAAGACTGTTACAAATATGGTCCTGCCAATATATTTATTTATATTTAGTTAAAATTTATGCACAATTTAAATTCCAAATTTAAAATAAAATATTTATTTTTAGCAAAATAATTACAATATGTCACTGGCTATAAGGGTGTTAAAAACCGGAAATTCGGATATCCGAAATTTCGGGATATCCAATCGGATAGTGATTCGGATATCCGAATATCCGATTTTATTATAATATATTTTATTTTATATGTCTTAAATATAAATTTTCGGATATTTCGGATAATTTCGGATATATTTTGGATATTTTTCGAATATTTACGGATATTTCCGGATATTTTCGGATACTTTTCGGATATCTTCGGGTATTTTCGGATATTTGGATATTTCGGATATCTGATAAATTTTCGGATATTTTCGGATATCCGAAATATCCAAAAAATTTCAAAATCACTATTCGAATCCGAATCCGAATCAGAAAATTCGGATATACAAAATTCGGATATCCGAAATTTCGGATATCCGGTTTTCGGGTAGTTTCGGATTCGGATATCGGATATTTCGGATCGGATTTTCGGATTCGGATATTTTTGAACACCCCTAACTAGCTATCATAATTATTACATTGAGACCCATTTTGAGTTATCTATCAGGTCTATGTTAAGTGGAAACCTGTAATCCTTTTATGAGTAAGTTCCAATTTTTGTCGTGAACATGTGAATTAAGATTCTTTCCAAATATCGTAGGTTTCATTTATTACTTATCTATACAATTATATATATCTATATCTCTATTTCTCTATTACTTTATTAAGGACCAAAGATGTCCACTAAGGTAATTTCATCAAAAGGTCTCTTCACAAGTCTTCATTTTTTAGTCATTTTCTTCCCTTTATGTCCCTCATGTACAACCGGTAATGCCAAATGTATATTTATGTAATACACAATTTATATCCATCTCAAGATGTAACCCACCTTCATAAGACCCAATTGAATGCTTAGACCTTTGAGTGCCCATGAATTTCTCATATTTTAAAAAGCATATGCTTCCCATTCTTCTTATTTGTAGCTATGAAGAATTCTCATATTTTAAAAAGCATATGCTTCCCATTCTTCTTATTTGTAGCTATGAAGAAATATACGCTTTCTATTTTAGGATTTCCCATTCCTCTCATCAGCATCCATGGAGACATTGAAGCCTTCAAACATGCTTGGTGAGTCTCTTTCGCTTCAAATATTCTTATTCCATTAACCAACATTAATGACGGTATAGACCTACTTCTCGATTTGGATATGGATCTGATTTGAAGGTTTAATTACACAAATTTGTTCATTTTTCTTAAATTAGTACATGGATACAGTCCAGAAGTAATTATCGTGAATGTTAAATGCACCTGTGGTTTTCAAATTGCTTATTGTTAATTTGTTATGTCCATGTAAATATGTTTGTGCATAATTGCATATTTGATTCGTTAAGTTGTTCTAGCAAATCATTAAAGACGTTGTGAGGATTTTATTCGGTGTATAAATGCGTTCAATGGGTTTTTTTAGCTTCCAATTAAAAGTTTTGTAATTGATGGTAATTGTAGATACAGATAGTACTAGAAAACCAACTTATCACAAGCAATATCACAGAAGTTTTAATTTTAAGGTAACTGAATATTGTAGACCGCTAACAATTTTCTTACATCAGTTTTGTTTATATCAATATATAATTAAAGTTATGGGATTCTCAGTCGACTTTAACTTCCATTTTTTAAATTCTTTGCACTAAATATATGCAATTTTAAATTATATAAACTATACGTGTTCTTATTCAGTTTATATTTTTCCCTTACTTATTTACATATGTGCAGGATGATGCTGATGCAATATTAATTGTAGTGAACCCATCCAGAAACATGTAGTCAAAAAATTTATAACCATTTGGTATGCTGCAAATCCCCTTTATTATTGTCTTTTTCTTTGCAAAATTTTCTGATTTTGAAGTTACTTAAGGTTTGACTTCCCTCTTTAAGATTTATGATTTTTAACTTGTCAACTTACACCTACAACCTATAGAAGATTACTTTTTATGAACCTATATTTAACATTAGAAACGTTTTGTAGGTTAATAAATGGGTTCCACACAATATTTATTCAATTAGGTAACTTTCTAAATGGTCATCTAAATGGTCTCTTATTCTTATTTAAATCTTCACCAAAATATTCACATATGACTCAGCTTAACCACATGTGAATTGATACATGATTTGAAGTTCTTATGGTTTTCAATATTTTAATGTTTCTTATTTAAACGGTTATGAGCAGACATATGTACTCATTTATATGTCTTTAATCCATGTATTGTTAATCTAAGATGATTCCATCATACGTAATTAATATGATTTAACGCATCATTTTGGTCCAAAAATAAGACATATGGGTAATGTTCATGTAACAAGTGGAGATCATCATGAGGCGTTTTAAAATGATTCTACATTTGTTATTAGGGTACGACATAATTGAAGACGACAACAATTTCCAAATTTACAGCATATGATCTGGCTGGCTAATGATGTTGATGCTATCTTTTTAAAATTGGTTTTAGTTTCATACACAGATGGTTGGACCTGATTTGATGGTATTTTTTGAGAAGCACATGAAGTAAGTGAGAGAAACAAAATTTGGTAATTTATTATAAATACTTTATTAGTTTCATATATTATGATAGTAAATTATACAAATAAAACTACTAAGAAAAATACAACACAATTTATCACGAGATGATTGATAAATTAATAATAATGAAGATCGCGCTAAAATTGTCTTCCCGCAGCAACGTGCGGGCTCCCCACTAGTGTTTAATAAAAGAGATAATTGCACAAATAAACATTTGACCAAAGTCATTTGCAAAAATAAACATAGTATGCGTCTAAACAACAGGGACGATACACTCTTTGCGTCTAAACAACATGGACGAGACACGTGTAAAGCCTTCAGACGCCTTAATTTTTAAGGTCCTTGCGTCTAATCTTTAGACGCGAAAAAGGATTGCGTCTAAAGAACAGACTCTTAAATTAAAGAGCCTAAACCTTTTTAGACTCTTTAATTTAAGAGTCTGTTCTTTAGACGCAATTCTTTTTCGCGTCTAAAGTTTAGATGCAGAGACCTTAAAAATTAAGGCGTCTAAAGGCTTTACACGTGTAATCGTCTAATTGGTAGACGCAAAGAGTGTCTCGTCCCTATTGTTTAGACGCATCTTATGTTTATTTTTGCAAATTACTTTGGTCAAATGTTTATTTGTGCAATTATCCCTTAATAAAATGTAGCAATTTGGAGTTATGGAAGTCATGTGATGTGCACATACAATAAAAAGAAGGGCATTATGGTCTTTTGCACCCATATTGGTCTTTTGCACCTGTCTTAAACACAAATTTAAAAGATAAAACTTCTGAACATTTTTAATATATGAATCCATCCATCTGCATCTTCTTGCCATCACTTTCATTCTGTTATAATTTAACTATTAGCACTTGGCACATATTTGCTTTCTTATTTCTTAAATATATGACAAAATATCTTGCAGGTTTTAATTTCTCGAAAGCAATTTTCATGCCAAGTATCTCAACATACAGCAAGGTTAGTTCTGGTAATTCAGACATCCCTATAAACACCCCTTCAAAGGATCTGGCATGGCAGTTCAATCTCCAGAGGGGGTGGGAAAGAATTATTCACAAAAAAGGTTTTTGTTTCTTTTTATATTTATGAAAAAGTCTCAAATTGTGGAAACCATTTGAATTAACTTTATGAAATAATAACGTTTGTCATGCAGAAATCGGAATAAACAAAAACTTGAAATTGGATGTTATGCCGCCCACCGAGTTCCTGTATGATGATGTTTCTCATTGCAATCCAGAAAATGGAAAGTTTAGTTGCAGTGCAGTATTCCCATCGTTACCTATGGTGGTCTCTTATTTAAGAAAATATGTGCGTGATAACCCTTCACTTAGGCTTAACGTTTGTACCGTTAAAAAGATTACGGTCGATGCAGAGATGTTCATTCTAAGGTGTGTTTAAATTTAGGTCTTAGAATTAACAGTTTTTTTAATCATTTTCACAGGTTCTTGTAACTGGATTATTGCATCTTGTTGGTGATGTCTTGAAGCTACTAAGGAGGTAACATACAATGCAATACACCACTTGGTAATATGATACTATGGACACGGTCACCTATCAGGAAGCTTATTTTGAGGTGTAAATTATACACCATTAGACCCTTGCAGTGGAAGCGCTAAAGGGCGTGAGACACAAAAATAGCGCCCCCCCCCCACACCGTTACGGGGGGGGGGGGGGGGCGCTATTGGGCAGGGGATGTTTTAAAAATAACGTTGTGCACTATATCTTGTTACCAATCAATTGTTGCCACGTGTTAAATATGAATTGTTTGTGTTTTATCAAGTTTTTTTTTTATAAATAGCGCCTCTTTTTTCTTCCCCCCACTACACCCCTTTTTCACTTCAAGCCCCATGCTGACTCAGCTGTCACGTGGACCAATCAGAATCAGGGGCGTTATATTTAACCCCCTCCACTACACATGGTCTTAGGCAACCACAAGTTTTATAAACTTTTTTGGACATAATTTCTAAAATCATGTTACAGTAAAAGTCAAACGTATCGCGGAACCAACGTGTTGGTTGGGTTGTTCCCATTTCAGAAGAAATATCGGACCCATGAAACCAGTTGGCTCTGTAAAGCTCCAATGTGATTGCTAACTTAGACGGCAACTTTGAGGGGTTCACCACCGTCGTGCCACCAATGTGATTGCCAGATTGGATGCCCATCGGAAGAAGCTTAACCTTCGAATTCCTCCCACCACAACCATTGGTTCTTTCCCTCAAACCATCAAAGCTCCGAAGGGTTTGCCGTGAGTACAAGGATAAAAAGTGAGTAGTTCAAAATAATTAATCCATGTTTTATCTTTTCAATAGTTTAGTAGTTCTCAGTAATTCATGGTGTTTATTGTAGAATCTCTGAAGAATTTGTTAAAGCCATCAAAGAGGAAATCTTCAAAGTTGTCCAACTACAAGAAGATCTTGACATTGATGTGCTTGTTCGTGGAGAACCTGAGGTACATCATATAAGTATCATATTTTCTTTTTTAGAGATTCTATTTGTAAAAAAATATTGGTTAAAAGTTTTTGTTTGTTTGTAGTAGAGGAACGATATGGCTGAGTACTTTGGTAAGCAATTGTCTTGTTTTGTCTTCACCGTAAACGGATGGGTGCAATCCTATATGATTGACGAAAAAGGGCTGCCTTTTATTTTAGAAGAATTTTCTTCATGATTTTTAACTCTGTGACAAATATGAGAGTTATGTAAACTAAAAAAATATTAAAAATATAAGTTTTATACTTGATATATATTTAAATGAGTCAACCGAATAAGTATACAAAGTATATGACTATATGGGATGGTATTGGACCATGTATCAAACTAGGCGCGTCAATTGGTTGAGTCTTTATCTAGAATTGATCCAATCCATTCATATGATCTAATGGATTAAAAAAGTTATTCCATTGATCCAAAAGGTTGGACCATTTTGGGCAGGCAAATACTTGGGTTGACTCATTTAAGTACTCGGGTCCATGTCCGTGTTGGGTAATGAGGCACTCTGTAAATTGAATTCGGATGGGTTTGGTTATATGGCGACGGTTTAGGCGGGTTTGTTGTTAGTACCGGAGCAACTACCAAAAAGTGTGCTTATCAAACATTAAGGCTGCCATCTAAAACTTGATATTCTATTTATTTTTCATGCTTTGGTATTTATCTTCTATAATTAATAATTGATATATAATATAGTTTTTGATTATATTGATATATCTAATCACATATGGGGGATTACAAATCTGCGTAAAAACTGAGTAATTGCTATAGAGAAATTTTGTAGCAAAACACATGACAAAAACACCATCTTTATTCTTTGGATACATTGTGCAACTAAAATATCACTTACCAAAACAATATTTATTGAATGTTGGCAAAAAGTTTGTAGTTTAGATCTCGCGTGAATGCTTTCCATTAATCAGAAAGGAGAGTACTCCATCCAACACATTTCGTAATACGACTGTTAGTCTGGACACCCGTCGCAACGCGTGGGTTACTAGTATAAGAATATCATCGCTTACTTCTTTATCAATTGCAGGATGGATTTCATGTTGTTGACATATCATTGCACTTTCATCTTTCAGAATTATATTGAATAATATAATAAAATTTAAGTGTGCATTCTATTTCTAATTTTGGACGGGTGTATTCCCGTGGAGGAAGTCAAATTATAACCTAATTAAATTTTAGGACACTAAAAACTCGTTCCACATCCTTTGTTGTTGTTTCTTGTGATGACTAGTTTTTTTTTTTTTTTTTTAATTTCTGATTATCGTCTTGTGGAGAAGCAAATGATTTCGCAAAATTTGTCCAACTAGTGTATATCCCATCATCTATATGGTCACTATGCTTGTTTTGTTTTGGGTATATCTAAAATTGACCCTTGGGGTCAGATTGATGTGCCATCAATTATTCATAAATACTATACATATTAACACTCACATTTGACACCTTTATGATGCATTTTACAATATTTATTACTTAGTATCCTTCTTTGTGAAATTTTGGTTGCATTTGACTAATATGTAGAAAATGATCGAAGAGCCAAACAAAAACAAAGATATACTCTATCATACAATTAGCCAAAGTACGCTCGCACAAAGATTTGCAAAGCCGAGTCACCCAAAAGATGATCTCTGAAGAACAAATCCAAGAAGCGCATGATTGTGCCGACAAGAAAAGTACGGACATGACTGTGCATGTATGGATTGCATGATGAGGTCGACTAACTCCTTGAAAAGTACTAGTATGGGAAGGGTATAGTTGATCGTGGGACAATCGTATATTGTTATGCACGGTCGTGGATAGGACATATTTAGCCTTATAAATAGATGGGTTCAATTCACATTTAAAGCATCCATCACACCATCCACTAACACTTACCATGACTATATGGAAAACCTTTCAAGGTTCTTACCATCCTCTACTCCATTATATCACTTCAGGCTGTCTTTCTTTTATTCAAGAAGTTGTAATCAACATCACACTTGGCTTTGGTTAGTTTATTGGAACCACATCGTGGTTAATCCACCAAGTGTTGGTATTTATGTAATGGCCATTATTAGATATACTTATTTTGAGTCTTTGGTTTAGATGAAACTTGATGGTTATATTTAACGTTTGAAGTTTTTTTTTTTCTTTTTGAAAATGCGACATATCAAATATAGTAAAGAACAACCCCGACTAGCAAAGCACTAGTCGGATGAAAAACAAAAAATTACAAGTGCAGAATCGGGTTCATCATCCACCCTATATGGTAAGCACGGCATCTATGATACCTTTTTCTAAGACTTTTAACATCCTTCAAATAAGTATATAAAGTGTGGAATATGATTCCAATGATAACCGAAATTTAAAACATAATGAAATAGGAGGTTTTATATCTTTTTTTTTTACGCTAAAATATATTTATTTCATTACCAAGACAAAACAAGTTACATTTAGAAGCACACTTCGCGCTACTTTCTTACCCGTTCTTAAATCAACTAATTGCTTAGATTTTACCTGTTTGACTTGTTATGAATCAAAACAACTACCTGAATAGACCAAGGGAAGGTAGCTCTAATTACACATTTTCAAGATTCAAGCCTAATGGATGAGGAGATAATCGGGTACTATTAACAAACATGTGACTTGACGTATGTCTAATAAAAGAGTTTTGACTATTGACCGAATGCATACAACCTGTGAATCTGTTTTTTTTATTGAAAAATTTATATCATTATTGTTATAATGTCGTTTTCATAGTCATTTAACTCATTTAACCCCTTCAGTCCAAATGGAAGCTTCTAACATTTTAACCCTTGACGTTTAAATTCTGTAATTACTTCAGAGCCGAATAAGTTAAGTGAGTTAAACCATGGGGTCCAAAATAGTAATTTACTCTAAAAATGATATAAAAATAGAAAAGGGGTGCGGATTGACCCAACTCGTTTTGACCTCTTACCCAAACCTCCTTATCTTTCAATCCTGCCGCCTCTACTCAACTTGATCCTTATCTATTCTAATTTTCCAGGATTTTATTCCCTACCATAATATATGATGCTCAGTGGATTTGTTAGATGGGCCAACCACTAGTATGGATGAAAACCTGACTTGAAAATAAGTCTTTTAATTCAAACAAAATCTGTCACAATTAATAAGTACAAGGACCATTATGGACAATTCCTATAGTTTAATAAGTCAAGGTCTGAAAGTATTACTTGTAATAGTTAGAGGGTTAATTATGTCAATTAGAAAACTTGTAACGATCACATTAGGATGAGTCGTTATATACCATCGTAACATTTTTTTTTTTTGAACGGCAAACACCAATTCTGAGAAAAACCCGGTAACCCACAAGTGTAACCATTTCTTTACAAAAAGGGTGAACTAGATGAACGTTTACACTTCTATTTCATTATTTACTGTTGTTTGTTAGCCCAATGATTTTAAGGGTGTAATGTACGTGACAGATTAAATGACTTTAAGAACCTCGATATATGAATACCCTTAAACCATGAAAAACATGTGTTAACTGATATTCATTGTGATTCATACATATAACTCATGAAATTAAGGTTTTCTTACTCAAAATTTCAAGTTACAGACTTACAGGTGATAATAATCACCAATCAGCGATTAACCGCTTGTTTATTGATAGTCATTGTGATTCATACATATAACTCATGAATGATAATCACTGATCAGTGGTTAACCGCTCGTTTATTAGTTAAATATCCCATAAGGCCATAACATCAGAAGTAACCTGTCATATTTGAAGCGCGTCTGCAATGGATCCTGCAAGACTTAAGACTTCAAAAGGAGCCTTGTTTTCAATGTTTTTTGCGGTTGGGGAACACGAGTCGGTGATCCAAAAGTAGGCAAACGCCTCGTTTGTGTATTCTGTACATATATGAAAGTTGAACCCACAAAAAGTCAACATTGAATCTACATGAGTCTAACACGAGCATTCTAATATTAATCATAAAACAAAAAATGTTCTTCAATAATGACCGAGAAATGTGCATTGTTAAAAGTGTGAGGCGCTTAGGTCCCAAAAGTCCGAAGCGCTACTTAATGAATCAATGTGCGTCAAAAGTCAAAAGTATTTTCATTGAATCAGATTGACCCGCAACTATATAGTTTGTGTCAAACATATCAGATTGGGTTGACCCGCAACTACTTTTTTCTCCATTTTTGTTGAAAAATAATGCGTTAATTGTTAGTACTATAGATACGTTATTTCAAAAGTTAATCTAAAGTTCCGAATCAAGTGATTTAGAAGGTTGTATGGATTAAAAATGCACTTTGTACACCTTTCGACCCGTTCCACCCCTTTGACTAGTTTGAGATCAATCATATTTCAAATCACAAATGTATTTGGATCCAAACTGTTAACTAACACCTCTTATTGGACATCAAAAAACTTTTTTTTTTTTTTTTTTTGCAAATATGTGGACAATGTAAAACAAAACGATATATAAGGCGAGAGAGAGAGAGACGCTTACTGCCATTTTTGTGAACAAATTTCTCCCAAGAGTTTTTAGGAAACACTGCATGAGTGACATATGCACTGACCTTAGTTGCACCATGAGCTGCCAAAACTTTCTGCAACAAAAGAATTATTATCATAATTATTTTTAGTTTTTTTTTGTGCGCGCGACTGTGAGAACCTATACGGGCAAACGCACATGAACCCCACAAATACCCCGTTGATCAATGGGATCAGGTAAAATACAGCTTGCACCGGACACCTAGTAAAACAAATAACTAAGCATACATCATGTTGAAATAATACCTGGCATTCAATTAAAGTACCTCCAGATTGCACCAGATCATCAACAATAACTACATGGCAACCACTGGGATTACCTTCTTTAACACGTACTATTCGTTTATCACCCTCACGAACTTTTGCACAAACCACCTGTTCGTCCTCAATTCATTTAGTTAATTACAACAAAGACTATAAAATTTGCTGACTTTGTAGATATATATTCATCTTACCATGGGAAAATGATCCAACTGCTTGTGAAATCGCTTCCATGCTCCATCATCTGGAAAGGCGATTACGATCTAAAATGCCATATAAAAGAAATATATTACTATCACAATATGAGTAAACAATATTCATGAAAGGTGTATTTTATGCTGAAATGGTAAACATAAGAGGGTACGTTATCTGCATCAGGAAGTTGGTGAAGACGTCGTATCAAGAGAGGAATCCCTGTTTCGAAAAAAGGCAAAACATTGTCCCCAAAGTAGAATCGTTCCTGCGAAAAATTAGTTGCAGCAGAGAGTATGTTAGGATTTGCTTAACAATTAACATTAAGCAGTAAATTAGAAGATTAGTTATAACACCCTAGACAAATCTCGCATTGGCTATGGACTGGAGAGATTGGTACCGTGCTAAACAAACCAAACGAGCATGAACTAGGGCTTGTTCGTGTTGGTTCATTTAACAAATTTTCTTTGTCGTTCAACAGACACATATAAAAATAAATAACATACATATTACAGTCTGAATACTGTCCACCATTTTATATATAACCAGCAATATCTAATTTAAAGTCTTAAAACCATCTTCTTTAAATGAATATGTAAACAATAAATTAACCTTAATGAACATACATAAACGAATGTTCACGAGCATAAATGAATGAATGAGACATGTATACATGTTTCTTCCCTTTATTAAATGAACAAAAAAAGTTCGATCATGTTTGTTGCTTTATTAAATAAAGGGATATAAATAAATTTTGTAGTCAAACGGTTTGAGAAACATTCGGTTCGGTTACAAGCTCAAAAGGAATGCTAACTCAAAGACCATTGCTTTTTGGGCGCATTGGCTATGAATGAGAGAAGAACTCTACAATTAAGTGTGCTTGGGTGATAGCAATTCAAGATAGGTGACGCAGGAGATTCCACTCAGGCAACGAAAAACAAATTCGTGAGCTTTTTGTAGGCCAGTGGACATTATTGGTTGGTATATGGGTTGTATATTAAATTAGGACATTACAAAAAAAAAAAAAAAAAAAAAAAAAAAACTTGTAAGCTAATTTATTATTATTTTTATATATAGCAAGAAGGTCTTTGGGCAGTATATACCCTCTCAATTTCCAAAAACATTTTATTTATACAAAATCTTATAAAATCTTTTTGTATTTATTCATGTTAAAAACTTCAAGCATTGTCCATCAAGAAACTAACCTGCAAAGCATGTATGTCATATATGACCAAGCTTGTGGGACCACCTCTTGTAATTGGAATATTTGACAATATCCTTGCCATGGTAAAAGCAGTAGCTACATCTCCTTCTTGTTCCATTCTTTCAAAGGATCCAGTTGGAAAGAAAGGTAATACCAAAGTGAATGAAGCAACAAAAAGCCTTGGAAGTGCAAATATAACAGAGAGCTGCTCAAACATGACAGCCGGCGAGCTAAAAGACGCAAGAAAAGAAACATGTTGGCCTCTGATATCTTGTGCATTGTTTATGAATAGATTAGGAAATCCATCATCAAAACTCCTGAAACATGATATAGCATGTCAACATGTTTTGTTAATTGTGAAGGTACAAAAGATGTATGTTATTAAGATAATGTGCATAATAATAATAATAATACAATGATACAAGTATATGTAGACACCGAAACAATAAAACTTAGCAGGCTGAACTTTGGGTGTAACTATAATAGATAATGATAAAAATACATATATCACATCATTGAAACAAGACAACAGAAATGACATGAAGAGAAAGTCAAATAGTTATAAAAAAGAAAGTTAATCTAGAGAATGAGATTTGGGACCACAATTTGTCTCATACTCCCTCCGTCCCATTTTAAATGTCCCACTTTCAAAAACACACATTTTAAGAAATTTTTTGTTTGTATGTGGTAAAATGACAATAATATCCTCAAAAGTGGTGATTGTGTTTTGTCTTTTATGGGCAAAACTGGAAATTACATTTCTATTTTTGGAAAGGGACATTTAATTTGGGACAAACAAAAAAGGAAAGGAGGACATTTAAAATGGGACGGAGGGAGTAGTAGTTTTGTACGTTTAGAGAATCTAATAAATAGGAATTAAGGTGTTCATAAACTATTAAAACTGAACGAACCGCCTAATTGCCTAAACGATCTGGCTGTTTAACTATTTGGCTTGTGGTTCGGTTATGACGGTTTAACAGTTGGCCGGCGGTTTGGACAGCTTGTAATATGACTTGTAAGTTGAACGGGTCGTTTAATCTATTATATTATTATTATTGTTGTTGTTATTGTTGTTATTGTTATTATTATATTTGAGTTAATAGCCAAAATCGTCCCTGAGGTTTGGTCACTTTTGCCACTTCAGTCCAAAATACAAATCTTTTACATCTGGGTCCTCAGTTTTTTTTTTTTTTTTGCCAAATTCGTCCCAAAAAAGGTTTGGGTTTTGCTAAATTAGTCCCTAAGGTTTAGTCACTTTTGCCACTTCAGTCCACAACTTAAATGTTGTAAGGTACGAATTTGGCAAGAAAAATAAAGCTGAAGGACCCAGATGTAAAAGGTTTGGGTTTTGGACTGAAGTGGCAAAATGACCAAACCTCAGGGACGATTTTGGCTATTAACTCTTATTATATATATTAAATTACAACAGTCGACGCAACAGTACGTGAACGGATGGCAAAGCGGTAATTTCGTGTGTGAATGAAGGGCAAAACTACCGTTTTGCCCTGTAATTACTAGTTATTACTCTTATTTTAGATGATTCATTTATGTATATGTATTATACGGACACACCATCTTTATGCTTAAAAAAGTTAATACTAACTATCAATTTTGAAAAATAAAAATAAAACAAAAAAGACGGTTTAAATTGTCAAACATAAAGGTTTTCGTGGGTCACTAACCGACTGGTTTGGTTAGTCATTTTTCAAAAACGTAGTTCGGCTCAAAATTTTCATCAAAACCGTGTAACAAGATCATGATAAGCGATAACCCCTAAAAGCATCTACAATGATTTTGGTGGTTTGGAATTTCAAACAGCCACATCATTTCAAATCCACTTTTTCTTACAACAATAAACCATTTTAAACCTCCACCTCACATCCCACTTTTACAAATAAATAAATAAACTAAGGATATGTGAGTTGGTGGGTCCTATTTACAGAAAATGGACTAGTCCGGTTGTCCGGACCAAACCCAAGCGGACCTTTGTACACAAACTCCTACAATGATAACTTGGTTTGGAATGGTACGCGGTGTGACATTCCAAACCACAATTCCACACCACCATTGTGGTGCTCTAATATGGTCATCCAACCATTAACCACATACACATTATTATAGCCGTATCTAAACATCTCCTGAAGATTTTAATAAAATTCTAGATACTTAAAACCATTTGCATTAAATTACTATATCCTTCAACATTTAACTTCAAGTTTTGTTAGAGGAATTCATATTATTCCACTTAAAACCAACTCAAAATTCAAAAAAAAAAAAAGGTTCGAAACAAGACCTCCAGTTGACGGATTGTAGCTGAATGTGATGAGATTGGTTAGCGATTTTGCGAGCAAGTTCTTCGGCTTCGACACAATAGTAAAGAAGAACTTGCTTCTTCTGTGGCTTCTCCATCTTCACTAGAAGCAAAAATATGTAAGTTGGGTGCACAACTGTAGTTAACTGAATTTTGTGTTAGATTTTATAAGGTAGGATTCGAACCATAATGTGATGTCAACTCATTTTATGGGAGCCATTCATAAAGAAACCTCATTCTTAAGCAATTATTATTAGTATGATATCTTCATATTAAATGTGGAATATATCTTTTATTTACGTAAACACTATAAATACGTATTATAATATGTTTATTTTTATAAAATATTGCATTTGCTGTAAATATGAATTTAACTTTTAGTTACATTTAGAATTATATATTATATATTTAATTTAAAATTACATTTTTGTAGGTACTATTTATATAAACAATTAAAAGCCAACCATTATATGTTTAAGACAATAGTCGCAATATTTATATACACCAAGTTAACACTATTTATATACATAATGCCAATGAGGTAGTGATGGAGTGGTTGGGGAAAGACTTGGCGTTCATTGTGACCCAGGTTCGATTCTCACTCTCATTATTTTCTACGGCATTCGGGCAATGATAGTGACAAACGCACCGAGGAACGTTCGATCCTGAGCCGCACCCCGGTTTTCACCCGGCTAACTCATGTGGAGTCAGTACGGTTTTCAAGGGAACGTCGTAACCAAGCCTGATACATCAGTGCGGGCCTGGTTAAGATAAGGTAGTCTGGGGCAGACTTTGGCTAGAGCTGCCGATTAGACAGTATGACATTGAGTCATTCATATAAAAGTCACCGTTTAAAAAAAAGATAACGTGAAATTGTGGTACCGAAAGAACACCACCCAGGTGTTGCCATACCGAAAATGTTTTGAGGATGAGGGGCATGGAATCATTGACTCACCAAGTATACGATTGGTCTTGCGTGTGTGCAATAGTCATATTTCCGTTAGTTTGATCAAATAAATATATAAAGAGAAGTGAGGAAAAGTAGGCTGTGATTGCATATTTTATTAAATTTAGTATCAAACTACGGATAAAAACAAACAAATTAGGACGACATACTCATAATTCTATAAACATTTTAATAAAGAAGAATAAATATTCTAATAAAAAAATATAAGAAAGTAAAACAGATCATTCATAAAGGGATAGGTAAAGGGATATGGTACCTAATTCTGACGCGAATAGCATCCCTATCCCATAAAATGCACCACCTATAAAGATTCTGCGGAACTCCTATCTGCGGAAAACTACTTCAGAATGGCAGACATCAGTCTCCTGATGTCCGCGGAACCAAACGCGCGCATGTTAACAAGCTCATGCGCAGGATCACATCAGCTACGTGGCGTCACCATCTCAGAGGAATCTCTGCGCGTGGACGTACGCACGGAATATTCGACTAACATCAACTTTTGGTACGAGGATGTACGGAAGATCAAGAATGAAGAGGATCCGGTCAGGGGATCAGCGGGCTCTGCGCCAATCAGAGATCAACACGTGTCAGGGGTAGTCCAACAACCCCTGACAAAGAACAGTGATATGACATGCTACTGTCAACAGTACACGTCAGAAGTACTGTGCAGGCATGCCCACCTGCTGCCAGACGTCGCGTCAGACGCCACCAACTGGTCAACCATGCTGTGTCAGAGGGAAGCGCCATTTGCGTCCAATCACGTCGCGCCACGTGTACTTCAAGCAAGACAGATCATGCTTTCTCTCACATCAGCATTAATTACCACAGGCTACCCACCCATTTTATGGGCCGAAGACATCTTAGACCCGAGATTTGGGCCCAAGCTTATCACCTTAACCATGGCCCATGTCAGGTAGCCCATGTTTTCCCTATAAATAGGAGATCACTTCTCCTTCACAAGGGTCGAACAACTTATGCAAAAATAGCACAAAGAGAGAGAGAGAGAGAGAGAGAGAGAGAGAGAGAGAGAGAAAGAAGGGGGGGATAGATAGATAGAGAGAGAGATTTAGAATACTTGTAACAATCGTCTTTGTACTTTCTTAAGTAATAATAATCATCTCCTTTCATAGTGGGCGTAGGTCGATCTCCGAACCACTTAGATCTTTGTGTTCTTACATTCAACACACACTTCACACTTTTCATTTCTCACGAGGGTTCGGTTTCGGTTAATTTGTGTGAGCGAAGGATTATAATCTGAGCGAATACGAGTATCAAACCAAACCTACTCAATTTTAGAGTAGGTTATACTCTTTATTTCTTCAATTCAGATACACGTAATAAAGCCAAAGACATTATAGCCCAGCGGCATCTTGGTGGTGGAATAAGACTTAGAGACTATAAGGTCTTGGGTTCGAATCTCACAAGGGGGTTTTCTCATAATTATGAGTTTCTCCTGAATTAGTGACTTGGTGGTGGAATATGATCGCATGGTAACACTGGTGGCACGGTGATACTCCGGTGGCACAGTGATACTCTAATAGTCCGTGAGTGATTCCAATTGGCCGTTAAAAAAAAAGATACACGTAATAAATATGTAAATAGTATCTATAAATAGTAAAACGTATTTTAATAACATTGACAGTTTTTTTTTTCATATGAAACTTATAAATAACTCAAAACATTTTAATATCTACAAAACTTACAAACATTAAATTAAATTTTATATATAAGAATAAAAAAATTGAATAATAAAAAAGTGTTATAATTAAAAAAGGAATAGATTTGAATGGTAGTTTATTATTCGGCAAACAAAAATAAGGGTGAGACATGGCGCGGAGTAATAATAGGCGTAGACGTGCGAATCTATCTGTTTGACAATCGCGTCGTCACCGAACAAACAAACGCTAATATTATTATTATTATTTCTCTCTCCGTATCATATCTTCTTCTACCTAGGGTTTAACATCACCATCACGATCACGATCACGATCACGATCGCTTTTGCTACCGATTGTGAAGGCGTTGTTGTGGAATCTGATTATTGAATTCAATTCAACATATGTTTTGTGATAAACTTGATGATTCAGATCTCCAAATAACCGTTTGTATGCAACGGAATCTGTATATTTTGGCGGAGAGAATCATTTTCCATATGATTTATACGGTTGTTAGATATCGAGATATATTCGTTGCTGCGAGAATTCAGTCGGATTGTTTTAGTTTAGATTTTGATGGTTGAATTGAATTGATGAAGAGGAAAGAATAAAAGAGCATTGAGAATATTGTGTATTATTTGATTCTGGTCCCCTGCTTTAAGTTTGGCATAAATTCCAGTTTGTGGGACCTATAGGGTTACAGTTACAGATTATTATTATTACTATTATTATTATTTATTATTATTATTATTAATTTAGAAGTTAAAACTGATTGAAAAAACATTTAAGTTCATCAAACTGCAGCCTGTTGATTATAGGTTTATGGATTCAGCTGAAAAATCTAGAAATAGAAATAGTAGTATGGGTTCTAGTCATGGGAACATTGATCAGGTTGATGATGATGATGATTCACCGTATGCTCGTAAAGATATTAAGTCATCAGTTTCTTATCGAGATTCAGGTTGGGACGATACCTCTGTCTACAATGCCAAGAAGGTAGCCTTGATCACACCTCTTTTGGTGTTATTATGTGCACAGTTAACTAGAAGTCTAGAACATGCACGACACGAATACTTTCATTTTTATTTTTATTTTTATTGTTATTTTTATTTTGGTTTGAGATTGTAAAATGCGACTGTATCGTTTTGATCTGAACTTGTATATGTATATAATGTATCAGAAGAATTACGCTTGGTTTCAAGCTCCTGATGGCAACTGGGAACTGGCAAAGATTATATCCGTATCAGGCAATGAATCGCTCATTGCATTTTCTGAAGCAAAAGTAAGCTAAATCTTATAGATAATCTTATATAACTGTTTTTATATGGAAGTTCAAGTAATGATTTTTAATGTTTTGTTTATTAATTTAGGTAACAAAGGTGCCATCTGATTGTTTATTGCCTGCAAATCCAGAAATTCTTGATGGCATAGATGATCTCATACAATTAAGTTATTTGAGCGAACCTTCAGTCTTGTACAATCTTCAATATAGATACGAACGAGACATGATTTATGTAAGAATCTCTAACCGTTTAATGTGGAATGTTAAAACTTGTATTATTGTTTTGCTGACACATTTCTCGGTGCTTTAGTCAAAAGCGGGGCCTGTTTTAGTCGCCATCAACCCGTTTAAGACGATTCCATTATATGGGGACGACTATATTGAAGCCTACAAGAGGAAAGAGATTGATAGCCCTCATGTATATGCCATTGCTGATACAGCTATCCGGGAAATGGTTAGAGGTTGTTTGGATTTTTTTTTTTTTTAATGAAGTTCTATCACTGGATTTTAAGCTCGAGTGTTTCAGTCATGTTTGTCTTTCTATTTAGTTATATATTTTACCGTTTTTGCAGATGAAGTAAGCCAATCTATTGTGATAAGGTTAGTTCTACTATCCTATTTGAAACACGTCTAATTAGTTCTCTGATCTTTTTCGGAATTTAGTTTCCGTGTTGGTGATAGATATGAACCCTTTATTTCTGTCTAGTGGTGAAAGTGGAGCTGGGAAAACTGAAACGGCAAAGATAGCAATGCAATACTTAGCTGCAGTTAGAGGCGGTAGTGGAATAGAATATGAGATACTGAAAACTAACCCAATTTTGGAAGGATTCGGCAATGCAAAAACATCAAGAAATGACAACTCAAGTCGTTTTGTATGTAATTTATTTCTCTATATTCTTTAGGTATACAAATGTATAGGAACATGAAGCTTTAGTCTTTTTTATAGTTTATGTAGTTTCTCATGATAAACATTGGTTTATATATGTCAGGGAAAGCTAATTGAAATCCACTTTAGTGAAATTGGAAGAATATCAGGTGCCAGTATCCAAACATGTAAGATGCCACATTTCTCTGATGTCATCACAAGCAAAAACTAAGTTTCTTTGCTAGTTATCTGAGATAAAATACTGACTGCTTTTTGTGACTTTGTGATTTTAATGTGTTGCAGTTCTTCTTGAAAAGGTAAAGTTATGATTGTTTAGCTGTTTATCCCTTATTCTTAATACCAGCTTTACTAGCTACTTACCTGATCGTTTTATGATCAGTCGAGAGTTGTTCAGTGCACAGAAGGTGAAAGATCATATCATTCGTTTTATCAGCTTTGTGCAGGAGCTCCACCTTCTCTTAGAGGTGACAATTTCATAAATTTAGCATTCTGATCTTTAATCCAACTACTTCAAAAAGTCTGTAGATAGTTTTGCGCAATTTGTAAAGATTTTAAGTAATTATAAGTAATAAATGCTACAATCCTTTTTTATTAGATTTGTAATATTTGAATATGAAAACTGGAGCTGATGATTTTGATACATTTACTTAGAAATGTGTCAATTAGGTCATATTTAATCTCTACGGGTCAACTTGGTAAAATAATAACCTAGCTAAAAAGGAAAAGAAAAAGGGTCAATTAGGTTGAAAATAGCCCAAAATGAAATTAAATGAGAACAGGTTCCTGAATTGTTTTATTCATTCAATGGCATGATATTGTATTATATATTTTATACATTTTTTATGTATAAAGTTAAATAAATACTCTGAAATCCTGAAATGTGGGACCCAATCGACCGGTTTTGAAAAAGTTACTCGTTTATCCGAATCCATTTTGACTCGTTACCTGTCTCATGTGATCCCTCTATCTTGAGGAAACTAAAATGTACACAAGCCAAAGAAGTTTAACCAATGTTCATAAGGTTTATGGATTATTTTTCTAAATTTGGCATTCACATCTCTGTGTGCTTTGTACCAGAGAAACTAAACTTGAAGAGTGTGCATGAGTACAAATATTTGCAGCAAAGTAATTGCTATAAAATTCCTGGGGTGAATGATGCTGAAGAATTTCGTATTGTAGTGGTAACGTATCCTTCTTCGTTATATGTCTAAATATGGTGATCTATTGATTTCATATTAACTTCTTTATTATTATTTTTTCAGGAAGCTCTGGATATTGTTCATGTTAGCAAAGAAGACCAAGAAAATGTTTTTGCAATGCTTGCAGCAGTGTTATGGCTGGGAAATATTACATTTTCAGTAGTTGACAACAACAATCATGTGCAACCTGTGATTGATGAAGGTAATTTTTTATATCATGCAAAAGTTTTTGAGTTTTGACTTTCGATGATCCAAATAGTATTGGTTCCCCTAGTACTGTTTTGTCACAAATACAAATCTTGGTCAACTGCATGTTGATGCCATATATTTTGACTTGATAATAATATTTTGGTTTACAGCTCTTCTAACTGTTGCTAAATTGCTTGGGTGTGAGGCTGAGAAACTACAGATCGCTTTATCCACTCAGAAAATGACTGTTATGAATGAAACTATAATCAAAAGGCTAAATCTACCTCAAGTAAGATTAATAATAGTTATTATATATGATGATCTTATATAATACTAAGAACAATTAATATATTATTACTGAAAATCCTTTATGAATCAGGCAATGGACTCACGGGATGCATTGGCAAAATCAATATATTCTTGTTTGTTTGATTGGTTGGTGGAACAAATCAACAAATCACTTTCTGCAGGGAAACGTCAGTCTGGGAAATCTATCAGCATTCTTGATATTTACGGATTCGAATCATTCGATGTATGTCATATAATTCATTGTTTCATTTTCATTACAGCATGTATATAATTGATTGACCTTCCTTCTTTTGACATTTCTAGGTAAATAGTTTAGAGCAGTTTTGTATTAATTATGCAAACGAGAGATTGCAGCAACATTTTAATCATCATTTATTTAAGCTAGAACAAGAGGTAATCCTGTTCAGATTATATAGATTATCAATTCTTTATATAAGTGCTAACCTCTACTAAACTTTGGTGTTGATTTCTTAGGAATATATCCAAGACGGCATTGACTGGGCAAAGGTTGACTTTGAGGACAACCAAGCTTGTCTCAGTCTTTTCGAGAAGGTTTATTCAGTTTTTCACATGAAATTATGTTATATAGTTATATGGATGTCTCATATTTGTTAGTTTCTCTTGTGGACATTATACTATGTTTTTGCACTTGGTTGAACCTTGATCTTTGCTCTTAACAGAAACCTTTGGGATTATTATCCCTATTAGATGAAGAAACCACATTTCCTAATGCGACAGATATGTCATTTGCCAACAAGCTAAAGCAACACTTGAAATCTAATCCATGTTTTAGAGGAGAACGAGGCAAAGCATTCACAGTTTATCATTATGCTGGGGAAGTATGCACTCTTTCCGAATTATTTTTTAAAGATTGAGTGTTATTTTGCTATCTACAAGTAATGCTTTCATTTGTATCTCTCAGGTTACATATGACACAACCGGATTTTTGGAGAAAAACCGCGATTTATTGCATTTGGTTGCTATTCAACTTCTGTCTTCTTGCACATGCAAACTTCCTCAGATTTTTGCTTCAAATATGCTTTCTTTGTCTGAGAAGCCTGCAGCTGGTTCACTGAATAAATCAGGTGGAGCAGATTCTCAGAAGCTTAGTGTCATGTTAAAGTTTAAGGTACCCCCCAAGTCCTAAATCTCTAATGGGTCAAACGAGTTAAATGAAGAACCTAAACCCATTTATTCACAAAATTAAAGTTTATATTGCTATCAAAATTAAGGCTTGCTCATTGTTTTGAACCACAAATTCTTTATGAATTTTTTTATAACTTTAGTCAAAAAAAGTTTTACCTGTCACTCAATCCACCCCCTTTCCCATTTTGACCCGTCTACAATGTGTGTTGTTTGTGTTTTTGTTCTAGAGTCCACTTTTATTAGTTGAGTATGTTAACTGAAAGCTGTATTGTTTTTCAATGTTTTCAGGGCCAATTATTTCGACTAATGCAACGTTTGGGGAACACAAGGTCACATTTCATACGTTGCATTAAGCCCAATAACTCACACGCATCTGGAATTTACAATCAACAACTTGTACTACAGCAGCTAAAATGTTGTGGTGTTTTAGAAGTCGTTCGAATATCAAGATCTGGATTTCCAACAAGAATGGCCCATCAAAAATTCGCAAGAAGGTAGATTTTAAAACTTTTAGTGTGTTTTCCTTTAGAAGTATTTATAATAATGAGTATTTTTTTATTTTTATATACAGTGAATCCGTAGTTTCGGTTGAATCCATGGTTCAGACCACGCATTCTCTCTCGTCAATCTTACAAATACAAATTTTATATTGGATAAAACTTAATTTCTAATAAAATCTATATCGAAAGCCAAAAGGTACAGATGAAAAATTAAACAAACCATGTGCTTAATTTTTTTAATACTATGAACTATCAGAAAAAAACAAATTATATATTAAATGAAAATTAAAGAAAAAAAGAAAATATAAGTTTTGTGAGATTGGGAAGAGAGAATCCGAGGATGGAAACAGCGGATTCACCAGAAATAAAAATCAGAAAAAGAAACTACCCAATTTGAAAAATAGCTTTTACAACTATTTTTATAAAGGCACTTTGATTATTTCTAATGCCTTTTTTTAATCATTAAAATTCAATACATATGTTTTTGAATAATCCTGCATTAGGTATGGTTTTCTTCTTCTTGACCATGTTGCATCACAAGATCCACTAAGTGTATCTGTTGCCATCCTTCAACAATTCGATATTCTTCCCGAAATGTATCAAGTTGGCTATACAAAGTTGTTCTTTCGAACAGGACAGGTTGGCAAATCTTTTGACAAAATAATGTAGTTTAGAAACATAATTAAATACTTGGTCCCACTGGTTAGCAGCGTATTGATGAGGCGGGTTTTTTCGGATAAATGTCAGATTGGTAAGCTTGAAGATACACGAAATCGTACTCTGAATGGCATATTGCGCGTTCAAAGCTGCTTTAGAGGTCACAAAGCGCGTCTGATTCTAAGAGAAATGAAACGAAGTATTTGTACTCTTCAATCATGTATGTCTCTTAGATTTACTCTCTAACCTGTAATCGGATAATATAATCGACAATAAAATTAACTCCAATTTGGTGATTACAGTTGTTCGAGGGCAAAAAGATAGAAAGGAGTTTGCAGTCTTACTACACAGACATAGAGCAGCAGTGCTTATACAAAAGCGGATTAAGGGGATCAATGTCAGGAAAGACTTCAAGAAACTTTATGATGCATCAGATGTCATACAAGCAGGTAATATCTATATATCAGTTTTTTTAACCCCTAAACACATTAATATGATTATAGAAAATATATTATTACAGACAAAGGTTTAAAAAAATCTAAATAACATAATTCAAGAGGTTATAATCATATAAAATACACTTACATTTCTAGGGTGATGATTGCATCAGGTTGTAGGTTGAAATGATGAAACAAACACTACCCATATATTTATCTGTTTCAAAGAATTGTGTAACCCGATCAACGATCCATCACCCATGTAGGCATGACCCATTTATCTAAATAAGACAAATGGGTTGTGGTTTATTAATGAGTTACAACTGAACGGATTAAACAGGTCATAAATGGATTGGCGAGTTGTTAATAGGTTGTAATAACCGGTTTAACTGGTCAGGTTGAACTTATAAAACATATATTTTTATTTTAACCATGAAGAACTGAATATCAAACCTCTTTCTAGTTATTCGCGGATGGCTAGTCCGAAGAAGTACAGAGGGCACTTGTCTGCAGCAATTTAAGGTCCACTCTTTCTTCATCTATCAATGTCAGATTGAATGTAACAGATCTTTGTAAACCTTCAATGTTATAAATACTCATTACCAGTGCATACTGTTGTTGGTGAATAATCAAACAGGGTGATGTGGTGGTGAAATCATCATATCTCGCAGACCTTCAACGACGAGTTCTTAAAGCCGAGATTGGCCTACGAGAGAAAGAAGAAGAAAAGGAAATGATCCAGCAACGCATCCAACAATACGAAGACCGTTGGGCTGACTACGAGCAGAAAATGAAAGCCATGGAAGTGTTATGGCAGAAACAGATGCATTCACTTCAATCAAGTCTAACTTTAGCAAAACAAAATCTCAAAATCGACGAGTTTTCTGATCCTTCAATCAACCTAACCAACTTCAACGAAAGACTCTCAAACGGTGAAGCAGGGGCCAGCAGCAACAAAACGGCAGCCGGGCTGAGTTTGATCAGCCGGTTAGCCGAAGAGTTTGAGCAGAGAAGCCATGTGTTTGGAGATGATGCACAATTTTTAGTGGAGGTTAAGTCGGGTCAAGTGCAGGCGAGTTTGAACCCGGAGGAAGAATTAGGGAGGTTGAAACAGAGTTTTGAAGGTTGGAAGAAGGATTTTGGCGCCAGATTGAGGGAAACAAAGGTAATATTGAACAAACTAAGTAGTGAAGAAAGTGGTGGTAGTGGTGAAAAGGTTAAAAGGAATTGGTGGGGAAGGCTCAACAGTTCAAGGATTAACTGAATTTCATATTTTACTATTCATGTGGTTTTCATTGATTTTGCAATACCTTAGTTTTTTTTTGGTTTTGTTTCTGTCACTAACATATACATAGGAAAGTATTATGTTACATATATATCTTGATTGATGTCAATTATAGAACTCATGAGCAAACTAGTAAAGTTGAATTTAAACGTGTTAGAGGGACTCACAGACGCTTACAACTGTGTCTGCTGTTTGAACTTTAATGTTGTTACTCTTGCAAATCTAAATGATAGATTGTGCAATGCTGGAAACTTGGGTGAAGCTCGGTTAGTGTGGACAAATAAACCGAATAAATAGGTTTTATGGCTCTTATTATGGTCTATGCAAATGTTATGCTTGATAAGAATTGTGTAATTTTAAGGAAATCTTTGGTTAACTTGTTGGATAATAGGTTGACTTCTTCAGAAATGAGAAATTAGTTGGTTCAATTTCTAGAAAGCAGGTGTGTAAGTTTCTTACACCAAACGAACCTATATGTAATTCATAAAGAGGGGGGGGGGGGGGGGGGGGGGGGGGGGGGGGGGGGGCCTCTCCATAGGAAATAAAATATTATATGCTTTATGGGAAAATAGGGGTGTAGTGGAAAGGTGCTCCATAAGGATTCATAAATGATTGGGTAATCATTGCTTAATTATCGTTTTTTTATTTAAATAATAATATTAATAAGGGTTCTAGGTTTCATACACCCCATGACATTACATTCTGGGGAGCATGACATCACATTCTGGGTGATTAAAAAGTAATAATAAAAAATAATATTTAATATTCAATAAAAAATAATATTCAAACGGTTACTATTCCAACGGCTAGTTTTCAAACGGTTGCTATTCCAACGGCTAGTTTTCTAACCCTATAAATACAAGACTAAAACCTCCTGCTCAGTCACAATTATCACTCAAACATTCAAAGATATGGGTGGTGGTTATCCTAACGAAGCTGCCGGACTATCCAATCTCCGGCGATACTCTCATCGGAGACGTCTTCTACCGGTTTCATCATCTCCTCCTCCTCCTCAACCAATCTTCTCTTCTCCTCTTCCTCCTACTCAACCAATGTTCTATTCTCCTCCTACTCAACCAGTGTCCACTCCTTTTCCTCCTCCTCCTTGAGTAATGACCCCCATTCCTCCTCTACCAGGTTACACTCCCCCAACTCCAAATGCTCCTCTCACTGATGAGGAATACATCTGGGCTTTGGACTATACTATGGCTGTCATGGGAATGGGGCAACTACGGTTGGTGGAGACCCAACCCAACCCCAACCCCAACCCCAAACCCTCCTGCTCCAGAACCATCTGATGGAGGTTATGAAGCAGATATTGCTAGGGAATATATGAGTATGGACGATGAACCATACTATATTCCTAGTCCTGACTATGGCTGCATCCGCTCGAATGCTAGGTCTGACGGTCGTCATAGTGATCGTTCTGTGTCGTCCTCAGAGTATACACTGGAGGACTGGGATAATTATTCTCCGTAGAAAGAAATATAGTTTTATTTTTTTTTTGAACGGCCAACAAATTGGAATCACTCACGGAATACTGGAGTATCATCGTGCCACCAGTGTTGTCATGCGATCATATTCCACCACCAAGTCACCAATTCAGGAGGAAACTCATAATTACGAGAAAACCGCCTTTGTGAGATTCGAACCCAGGACCTTATGGCCCCTAAGTCTGATCTCACCACCAAGATACCACTAGGCTATAATGCTTTGGGTTAAGATTTAGTAATGTTTTCATTTAATAAGTAATTTAGAATTATGTAATGTGTTTATGTAATGGTTTTAATTTTAATTTTATATAATGTGTTTATCTAAACTAACATTAAACATTAAAAAAACATTAAACATTACATTAAAACATAATATTATTTAAAGATGAATTACTAAATTGCTTGGTCTATTATGAAACTAACCTACTTGGTAAGTTGTTTTGTATGCTAGATATGTAATCAGTGTTAAAGTCTTAATCAAAAAGAGATTCATTCGGTATTCATATTCAATTTCAAATGTATTGATTTAATCTGACTTCCTCTTCACATATAATATTATATACAAAAATAGTAACACTTTTGAATATATAAAAGTATCGTTTTTCAAGGAAAGCAAAAACTTAAAAAAAAAGTTATTGACTTAACAATTTTTTTCCATTAACAAAGCTAAATCAATTTAAAAAAGAAAAGAAAAAATAAACCATTTTAATAAAAGTTACAAGTAAATAAAATTAAAAAAATAACCAATCCCAAACATAAATCACAACTTTGACCTCCATGACATATGACATGTCATCATGATGAGTTTAGAACATATGTTAAACACATAAGTGCAGAACACTTTGACCTACATCTTTTTAAGAATAAATATATGTTACATATATCTTGATTGATGTCAGTTATGGAACTCATGAGCAAACCATTATAGTTGAATATAAACTTGAGTGTGTTAAGAGGGACTCGGACGCTTACAACTACGTCTAATGTTTGAACTTTAATGCTGTTACTCTTGCAAATCTAAATGATGGATTGTGCAATGCTGGAAACTTGGGTGAAGCTCGGTTAGTGTGGACAAATACTGTCAAGTTTGCAACCGAATAAATAGGTTTTATGGCTCTTATTATGGTCTATGCAAATGTCATGCTTGATAAGAATTGTGTAATTTTAAGGAAATCTTTGGTTAACTTGTTGGATAACAGGTTGACTTCTTCAGAAATGAGGATTTAGTTTGAAGATGATTGTTTACTAGTTCAATTTCTAGAAAGTAGGCGTGTAAGTTTCATACACCAAACAAACCTACAAACCTATATGTAATTCATGAATTTGGGTTTAGTCTTAACAACTTCGGTTAGTTTTGGGTTGATCACGTTTGGTTAAACAGACCATGCCCGGGTTGACTAGTCTTTATTTAAAAGTAATGTTTTTTGTAGCACAAACCATTTGATTTTGTATGCCAGTATTTAAAAGATAAAAGAGAAATGAGCCAACTTTTATAGTTTTTATATAATAATTTTATACATTTGTATTATTATTATTATTATTATTATTATTATTATTATTATTTTTAACTAGTAATTTTATGGTATTAATAGGAAAACAATTAAATAAACATTTGGGTTAAATTGGTCATGTCCATGTAACCTGTGAAAACTCGCCTTGTTTTCAAGTTCATGCATCTAACATTTTTGGGTTATATCATGTTTGACCTCTCAACCTGCGAACATGACTAATTTAACACTCATGTAAAGATAAATTACTAAATTGCTTGGTTTATTATGAAACTAACCTACTTGGAGAGTTGTTTTGTATGCTAGATATGTAATCAGTGTCGAAGTCTCAATCAGAAAGAGCTTCGTTCAGTATTCAATTTTAATTGTATTGATTTAATCCGACCCCCTCTTCATATATAATATTATACAAAAAATAGTAATAGTTTTGAATATATAAAAATGTCGTTTTTACTTTTTAAAGTTAAGCAAAAACTTTAAAAATAAAAGTTATTGACTTAACAATTTTTTTCATTACCAAAGCTAAATCAATTTAAAAAAAAAAGAAAAAAAAAACATTTTAATAAAAATTACAAGTAAAAAAAAACAACCAATCCCAAACACAAATCATAACTTTGACCTCCATAACATATGACAATGTCATCATGATGAGTTTAGATCAACATATGTTAAACACAAAACACTTTGACCTACATCTATCTTCCCTTTTCAAGAATAATATTAATATTAATAATAAATATCAAATCTTGATGAGTAACTAAAAAGATCGCCAACCCCATTTCACAATCAACAAATCCTCCTATACCCATCTCTAATTCCATCACAAAAACCCTGTGATTAGGGTTTTGGATGTTAAAGTTTAACCACACCCATATTAAACCCTTCACCTCTTGATACAAGCAACAATTACGAGGTAACTGTAAATGTATGTATGCATGGTTGTGAATCTTTTGTTATTTTGTTGAAATTGACACTGTTTGTCTGTTGTTTTGGTGAATTTGTGTTAGAGGGTTTCTTTTGGTCTATCTGTTTTCTTATGCAAATTAAATTAATGTTATTTTGTAGAAATGATAGTGTGTATTTGTTTATTTGGTAAAATTGTCCTGCTGATGTTCTAGTGTTTGGTTGGGGAGGAGGGAAACACACCTACGTGGACCGGACCAGTGGTGAAGCTTGGAGATCGAATCGGCAGGGGCCGGACTCAATTTTTTCCGATCGGTAGGAGCCAGAAGATCAAATTGGTGGGGGGCTAGACTCAATTCTTATAAAAATTATCTACGAAAATCGCAAAATTCCACCGCTGCGGCAAAAAACGGCGGGGGGCCGGGGCACCCACGGGCCTCCACTATGCTTCGCCCCTGGACCAGACTCCATCGTGGGTCTCAGGAACAACAGATTTGTGGCAGGTCAGGCTGCGTTGAAGGTGGAAGCAGGGAAAATTGCCAAGCATGAAAAAGCGTGTGCTTAGAATTAGCATACCTTTATTCCCTTTGCATTTGATACCTTCAGCTCCCTGGCTTTCGAAAGCTGTCAGGTTCTTGGACAGAGTGCAAAGGGTCGTGCATAACTATATATCTTCACAAAAGAACCAAAGTTATGTTTTTAGTAGGATTGGTTTTGCCATTTAGAAGGGGATTGCGGCGCAACTTGTTGCCCGTTTTCCAACCATTCTATTGCAATTTCTAAATTTCTATTAGTTGTATAATTATATATATTTTTTCTGCAGTGCAGTAAAAAAACGTATAAAAAGGGTTTCTTTTGTTCTTTTTTCTGATGCAAATTAATGCTTTTTTGTAGAAACTGATAATGTATATGTGTTGGTTTGGTGAATTTGTGTCAAAGTGTTTACCTAATTCAAGAGAATTTTGTGTTCTTGTTGATTTTATTTTCGGTTGATTAGCAGCAGCCTGATTTAAAGTTTTTATTTGTAGTGCCTTTAATGGAGCCTATAGATATTAGTTCAACTGATAGTGAATCCAGTGATTGGGATATTGAACGATATAAAGCGTTGCCTGATTCACCTGTAAGGGATTCGGCTACTTCGGTGTCTAATGTCAGGGTTCTTCCTGCGTTTGCATCTTCATCTGGGACAAGTTATGCAGGTAAAAAAGATATATGGTTGTCAGTCTCACCATGCTGTTAAGCTACTTTGTTGGTATTAACTTGGATAGGGTTTATCCAAATTGTAGGTCAACGTGGATCGAGCCAACTGGCTCTTCCTCCTCCTCCTCCAAGAAAACCGGTTATAAATGGGCACTCGGCTCGTTCTAATTATGATTCGGATGATGAGGTTCAGATTCTATCCAGTTCAAGTAGTGGTTTTGGAAGTAAGTAATATAAACTATCTTCGAACAATGGTAATTTGGTGTGATTTGATATATCACAACTTCACAAGTGTGTGGCGCTCCAATGCGTTTTGATCCCAAAAGCCGATGCGTAATGCGCAAGGCGCGCATGTCACGTATGCGATGCGTTCATTATTTAAGGAATACTAAAATTTGATGATTAATTATTTCCAACAGATTCTGCCTAACGCGCGCCTGTTTTAGAACCCAGTATATCACCACTTTTTTTGGTATAAAATTTGATAATTCATTATTTCCAACAGATTCTAAACGAGTGCTTCCATCATCCCTTCAGCTATCATCATCATCTAGTTCTAGGCCAAGTGTTCCGGTAAAAGCTGTAGGCACCAGTCAAATTCGCGAAACTTATGTTAAACCTTATGCAAATGCGTGGCAAAATCGTGGAAAGGTTCATATGGAAGACAGTTTCAGTAGGGTCGGTAATGATATGACGAAGGACAACCACCTCGGAAGTAGGGTACTGCCACCGTCAATGAGACCCCACATGCCTGTTCCAACTTCACAAAACTTTGTTCCACCTGATACTCATCGCTCTTCAGGGGTTGTTGATGAACAAGCTGTTGGTGATGAAAGCCTTATCTATCAAGTAGCATTACAGGTATTAGTTTTTCCTATTATCAAAAAAAAAAAAAAAAGTAAATTACAATTTACAAATGAGATAATAAATTAGATAGAATGATCTACTTAGTGAATTCTAGATAAGTGAAGTTAAAATTTTTTTTTGGAGACATGTGTTTTATGAAATGCTAACATGTGATGTTAAGGGGAGCGTCTGGATGTGCGTTTTGAAAATGATTATGTGATACGAAACACTCAGAATCAGATAATTAGTTGTAACAAACGGGCATTCGGAGATAGCTTCGTATCATAATGTGCTTCTATTGTTTGAAGTTGTAGTCATCAAATATTAGGTTTATAGAGTTTTTGGAAAATTATGATTGTTAAAGCATTTAATAGATGAAATGACCAAAAAGGACATTCCGATATGGCGATATATTGTTTTCTGGTTTTTTGAGCCCAGAAGAAGGTTGGTTCCAATATTTACCCCCCCCCCCCCCCCCCCTTCCCCCTTTTTTTACCATGATCAACTCTGAAAACGGTATGGTTCTATTTCAGGATCTTAATCAACCCTTAACTGAAGCAAATTTGCCTGATGGTCTTTTATCGGTTTCTCTTTTAAGGCACCAGGTTATACATTCACAAAATTATAAAGTTCTCTCTTTACTTTCAGTGTACGTGTATATTTATTTCTTCATGGTTTCTTGTGCCTTGCGGTTACGTTCTTTTAGAAAATTGCATTGGCGTGGATGGTCCAAAAGGAAAAGAGTGTGGCTTGTTCTGGTGGAATTTTAGCCGATGACCAGGTTAGTAGCTTGTGCAGTGTAAATTAGAGATGGCAGTTTTGACCCATTTATACATTAATGGGTCGATTTAAGTATTTAACTTATATTTGAATATTTAATGTCTAATGAGTTAAGGCTGAAATATCTAACTAAAAAGGAATGGGTCAAATGGGCTGAATGTCTGAATGGGTTGAAACTTGAAAGTCATACGGAATGTATTCAAATTGTTATACATGTAGCTAAAAAGGTTGTACATTTAAGTTAACTCATATACAAACCTTATTTGTATCTATATTTTGGGTAAATGATGCTAAAAAGTAAAAACCTATAGCATATATAAAAAATTATATAATCGTCTTGCGCCTCGCGTACGAAAAGTCCACTGCTTTTGCGCTTTGCGCCTCGGTTTTAGACCTCGTCGCTTTTGTGCGCTTTGCGCTTTTTAAAACCAAGACATAAAACCTTCTTAATCGCTATATGACAGATAAGTTAGATTATTGTTGTATCAATATAGTTTTGTAATCATATTTTACACATAAGTAAATAACATTTTAACAGTATTGTTTTGTAAGCATATTTTACACATGAGTTATTTATAAAATTATAAAAATACAAAAAGGTGTTTGTGGGTCAGCCCAAACCAACCCATTTCGGACCGCTCTGAATATTTACCTATTTTGACTTGTTGCACAGCCTACCCATTTTCCACCACTAATTGTAATTTATGGGGAAACATATTACTAGCATGGTTGATCTGTCATATATGATTTATATGTTATTTAGACATATTTTGCTGTATCTCCAATTCTCCATCTGCAGGGCCTTGGGAAAACTATATCAACAATCGCGCTAATCCAGAATCAGAGATTTTCATCAAAATCTAAATCTGATTATTCTTGCAATTCAAAAGTTGAAGCGTTAAATTTAGATGATGACGATGATGTCAAACCGACAGTAGTTTTAGATGAAAACAAAAACGATGAATTAAAGTTAAAAGATGAAGTAGGTAGCTCGACACAGAGATTTAGTAACCGAAAACCTGCAGCCGGATCATTGGTTGTCTGTCCTGCAAGTGTGCTAAGACAATGGGCCCGTGAGCTTGATGAAAAAGTTGCAGAAGAAGCTAAGCTTGAAGTTCTAGTCTATCATGGTGGCAACAGGACCAAAGATCCTGCTGAGCTGGCAAAATACGATGTAGTCCTTACAACCTATGCCATTGTGGCAAAAGAAGTCCCGACTAAAATATCTGATGAGGAAGATGAAGATTACGGGGATAAGTATGGCTTGAGTTCCGAGTTTGCTAATAAGAAAAGGAAGGCAGGAACTTCCGGTAAGAAAAAGAAGGGTAAGGGAATTGACGGTTCTGTCATTGATTGTAGCGGTACTCTTGCAAAGGTGAATTGGTTCAGGGTGATATTAGATGAAGCTCAAACGATTAAAAATAGCAGAACACGGATGTCTAAATCATGTTGTGGTCTTAGAGCTAAAAAAAGATGGTGCTTATCCGGAACGCCCATACAGAACAATATTGATGAAGTGTTCAGTTATTTCAGATTTCTAAAATGTGACCCGTATGCGAATTATAAATCTTTTTGTAATCAGATAAAGATCCCAATATCAAGGAACTCAATGCAGGGTTATATGAAACTTCAAGCTGTTTTTAAGGCAATAATGCTTCGTCGAACAAAAGGTACTTTTTTTGTATACCCTTTTTCTCGATACTGAATAGTTATAGTTTAAGAAATAGAACAAAATGTATTGAAAAACAAATAACTTTGTATGCAATCGGTTGAAGATCTTTTGGTGTCTTAAGGGAGCGACGATCATTCATTCTAGAATAAAACCTGTACATTATTCTGTTTTGCTTATAGTTAAATATAAAAGTTATATCTTATGCATAGTTGTTAAAAGCCATCGCCTCATGCGCCTAGGCCCACTTTGTAAGCCAGGCGAGACAATTGCGCTTTAAGTCCAGGCAATAGCGCTTTAGTTTCCTGGTGATGGTTTAGGCGCAGATTCCAACGAGATATTCAAATTCCGAAGAGTTTCCAGCCAAATTCTCTAAATTATGGCTAGATTCTAGCCATATTTCTACTTTTATATAAGGAAAACTAGTTTTATGCACTAATACACTTATAATTTAGAACTTTTGATACTAATTAAATTTATATAATAGCTTTTGTTTATTTTATTTGAAGAATTATATTATTTTACTAATACATATTATATATTTTTTCATTTTTTTTTCTTTGTTCGCTTTTTTTTATCTCAGGCCCTCGCTTTTTTTGCGCCTTGCGCCTAGGCCACAGGCGAGGCCTATGCGTCTTGAGTGCGCCTAGCGCCTTTGATAACTATGATCTTATGCATCCTTATATGTACATAAATAAGAAAGCATAAGACAATAATTATTGTTTGTATCTTTTTGTAGTTCTGCCGGTGAAATTCACGGGGTTTCCTTTTAGTTTGTTCTTTTTTTTTTTCAGAACTTCGTGACATACAACACACTGAGAATATTGTTTATTGATTTGTTCTTTTGTCATTCATCTTCAATTGTTCAAGCCAGGTTTCTAGGTTTGTTTCTTGTTCATACGCATTTGCTACTTGCATGATCCTAATCGGTTATATATATATATTTTTTTCTGGACAGGAACTTTGATTGATGGTAAGCCTATTATAAACTTACCTCCTAAAACAATAAAGTTGACTACGGTTGACTTCTCAACTGAAGAACGAGCTTTCTATGTCAAGCTTGAAGCTGAATCACGCTCACGATTTAAGGTACTTTGATTTTTTTTCTCCTAAAATATACATCCGTATTTCGTTATCATCCGGATATTTTTAATGGTATTATGAGTTTAAATTTTTAACTTGTCCAGCATGGAAAGCAAGCAAATTAACTTCCCAAAATACACTACGTCATATCCATTATTATTATATGGAATTATATAAAATTTTGATTGTAAAATTTGTTCTGAATCTCAACTCTCAAGTACTTTTGTGCAGGCGTATGCGGATGAAGGCACCGTAAGTCAAAATTACGCAAATATCCTTTTGATGCTTCTGCGGCTTCGCCAAGCTTGTGACCATCCATTACTTGTTAAGGGATTTAGCTCTGAATCTGTCAGTAGACTTTCTTCAAGAATGGCGAAAAATCTCCCAAAAGACGTGCGAGTCAATTTGTTAAATCTTTTGGAAACTCTCAACATATGTTGCTTATGTAGTGTAAGTTTCTTTGGCCTCCACTATTATAAATTTTGGAACTTTTCGATTGATCTCTTGATCACGCCTCTAAATTATCATTTTTTTTTTTTTTTTTGCGGTTGGTAAGAAACCGATTATTAACTTGATGATTCTACAGGATCCACCGGAAGATGCAGTGGTAACCCTTTGTGGACATGTATTCTGCTATCAGTGTGTATCTGAATATTTAACAGGAGACGATAACACATGTCCATCGCCAAAATGCAAAAGCTCAATCGGTTCCGACGTGGTATTTAACAAATCAACGTTAACGAATTCCCTCTCTGATGATGGTAGCTCAAGTTCATCGAGAATTGATGAAAAATCTATTGTTCTTCAGCAAGATTATAGTTCGTCCAAGATTAAAGCTGCAATTGAGATTATTCGGTCCAATTGCAGATCAAAGAGTTCGTATTTGGTTGGATCAAATGGTGGTGCGTCATCGTCTTCTAGTTCGGGTGTTGAAGGACCGATCAAAGCGATTGTTTTTTCCCAGTGGACAAGAATGTTGGATCTTTTTGAAATGTCGCTTAATCAGTATTGTATACAATACAGGAGGCTTGATGGTTCAATGTCGTTATCTTCAAGGGACCGTGCTGTTAAAGAATTCAACACTGATCCTGAGGTTGACTTCTTACTCTTTGTAGTTTATAAAATACAAAATCAGTTTACTTGATGCTAGACGTGGCATATTGGGTGGGTCGGACGGGTTGGTTGGGTACAGTTGAAACTCAGAAGCTGTAAACTTTTGGTATTGGTCAAAAGGGTCTGTCTGGTCCGGTCCGGTCAGGTCGTGTTAGAAAATTGATATACAGTAATTACATTAGATGACTAGGCACCGTGTTAGAGAAAAGTCAACCAGGTCAAAAGTCATCGAAACTACTAACAAGCCCGCCCTGCCCCTCCTTTTTAGTTAACGATAAGTGTCAAATATAATTAGTAGAAATAAATTATTGAGTAAATTCCTTTTTGAGTCCCTGAGTTTTCTTGATTTTAACTACTTGAGTCTAACATTTTCATTTTTAACATTCTGAGTGCCTAAGTTTTAATTTTGTTATGGTTTGAGTCCAATTTTCTAACTCTGTTAGATTTTTTCTGTTAATATTTATGAAATGACTAAAATACCCCTACCATTAAAAATAAATAATTATTAAATATTATACTTTATTATATTATAATATTAAATATATACACACACAACACACACAGATCTCAACTCTCTCTCTCACTTCTCTCTCTTTCTTCTCTCTATCTCTCTCTCTAACTTGGTTTTAAAAAGCGCGCTTGAGGCGCGCTTAAGCGCAAAGCGCACCTAGGCGCAAATCCGTGCGCCTTATGTAACCCTAGGCGAGCAGTGTACAAAAAGCGCAAGAAAAGCGCAAAAAGCGCACGAAAAGCGCAAAAAGCGCATTTAAAAAGCGCAAGAAAAGCGCGCTTTTTGTACACATGATGTTTTTATGCTTAAAATTGTTATACATGTAGCTAAAAAGGTTGTACATTTTAGTTAAATCATATATATATACCTTATTTGTATCTATATTTTGAGTAAATAATGCTAAAAACCTATAGCATATATAAAAAAAAATTATATAATTGTTTTGCGCCTCGCGTACGAAAAGCCCACCGCTTTTGCGATTTGCGCTTTGCGCCTCGGTTTTAGACCTCATCGCTTTTGTGCGCTTCGCGCTTTTTAAAACCAAGCTCTCTAAATACCCAATCCACCACCACCATACATCTTTAGCAACCACCACCACCACCACCCAGACGAGCCACCAACGACCAGACCTATCCACCACCCGAACCCAGACCTGACCACCACTCGAACCAGTAACCACCTAACTCAGACCTGACCATAACCCGAACCAGTAACCACCTAACCTAGACCTGACCACCACCATAACCCGAACCAGTAACCACCACCCGAACCCAGACCTGACCATAACCCGACCAGACCTAACCACCACCCGAACACAACCACCACTCGAACACAACCACCTAACCAGTTCCCCATTGCAACCCACCACCACCCGAACCCAGACCTGCTCATTCTTCTCCTCAAAACCATCAAACCTTTAGTATTATAAAAACCCAAACCACACCCTCGAGTAAGTGAGAGAGGGAGACTAAAAGAAGCATCCGGCCACCACCCCCTATGGTGGCCAACGGCGGCGACGAGCGGCGAACCAACACCCCTTTTCCCTCTGATGTTATTTCCAACCCACACCCCACCCCCTCCGACGCATCAACCATACCCAACACTTAATCATCCCACACCCATTATCCGTTTGAAGCAGAGAGAGCTCGGGACAAAGGAGAAAGGGTTGTAAGAGAGGAAGAGAAACAGGAACAGATCTGGGATGAATGGTTGTCCAGCGGCGGTGACACCTTCTTCTTCGATTGAAACCAAGGTAAAACCCTAGATCTGGGATGAATGGTTAGGCAGTGGTGGAGGAGTAGCGGTGGTGGAGGTGCAGTGGTGGTGGAGGTGCAGCGGTGGTGGTGCAGTGGTGGTGGAGATGCAGCGGTGGTGGTTTGAAGGTGGAGGTGCAGCGGTGGTGGAGGTGCAGCGGTGATGGTGGTGCAGTGGTGGTGGTGGTTTGAAGGTGGAGGTGGAGGTGGAGGTGTGAGGTTTGTAGTGGTGGTGAGGGTGGTTCGGAGGTGGAGGTGCGGTGGGGGTGGATTGTGGTGGTGAGGCAGGTGTGTTTGTGTGTGTGTGTGTGTGAGAGAGAGAGAGAGAGAGAGAGAGAGAAAGCTTGCTTTATGTGTGTGTGTATATATATACTTATTTATATATTATTAAAAACTTCATGCATTAAAGACTTGTTCCTTATACATTATGTATTAGAAAGTTGTACCTAGGTGTTAAATGACTGAAATACCCCTCTACTTAACTGACTTGATTAACGTCGTTAGAAAATTGGACTCAAAGTGTTACAAAATTAAAACTTAGGCACTCAGAATGTTAAAAATGAAAATGTTGGACTCAAGTAGTTAAAATCAAGAAAACTCAGGGACTTAAAAAGGAATTTACTCTAAATTATTTCAGTAATAATCGAATAATCTAATTTATTGAGTACAAGGATTTTAGGAGGTTTTATTCTATAAAGTATAAATACACTTTGGTCACCTTTTGACCCGTTTCCCTTTTGGCTAATAATATTTATTATACCCGTTGGAGATAAAACTTAACCCTAGTTGACCCGTTTCCCTTCATATGATAAGCCAAATACTCGGGAATTTAGTGTTTTCATTTTATAATCGCGAAATGAAATGTGTTGCAGGTGATTGTGATGTTGATGTCCCTGAAAGCTGGGAATCTTGGTCTGAACATGGTGGCTGCATGTTATGTTATTCTTTTAGATCTTTGGTGGAATCCAACTACTGAAGATCAAGCCATCGACCGAGCTCATAGAATCGGTCAAACTCGTCCTGTAACGGTGTCAAGACTCACCATTAAGGACACAGTTGAGGACAGAATTCTTGCTCTCCAGGTTTGTGCTTCACCAGTTAAACCAATGTTTGCTTAAGTGGACCGGTCATTGAACTGGCTACCTTACCGGTCTGTTGGCCGTACCGATTTCAAAAATCGAATGACGTCATTATAACCTTGTCACTTGAATGACGTTTTCTTTTTTGTTGGTGAATGCAGGAAGAGAAGCGGAAAATGGTTGCTTCCGCCTTTGGTGAAGATCAAAGTGGAACATCAACCGCTCGTTTAACCGCGGAAGATCTCAGATATTTGTTCATGGGGGCACATTGAGACTTTTTAGTTAGTTGATTAGCTAGGGCATTTTTGTTTAGATCAAGTGCAAAGCCTTGTAAATAGTGGTAGTTACTTTGCTGTTTGTAGAGAAGGCTAGTCTTGAATGTTTGTTTTAAAGTAGGATGTTGTGAGCAAATAACCACGCCCTTCTGCCTTAAGTTAAAGTAGAGATGACAATGAGTCGAGTTTTGGTAATTCTAATCCTATACCCGATTGTAAAACTATGCCTCATACCTGAGTATGAGATTTGTTTAAGATAATTGGGTGTGTCATATTTTGTCTCTATACGATTACTCGTCTAAGTATTTTGGATAATTTGGATTTAGTTTTTTTAGCCATCCTTAGGCTAAAGGAAGCTAGGATTCATAACCCGGACACACAAGGTCCTGACCCGAGTGTCATGTTATTCGATACGATCATCAAACTGTGTTTAATAACTAGTGGAATTCCTTGTATGTTGCATTGGAAATGTCGGTATTGGTTTGATATATCCTAGTATCGGTACCGTTTCAGCATTCGGTATAGCAACTAAAAGAGAAAATAAAAAGGGGGCGTAATATGCCATATTAGGAAATTGACACATGTTTTACATTTATCCATAAAACAAATATATGTAGCGATTTCGATAATATTGATACCGATGTTTTTTTTTTTGAACGGCAAATTTCACTCCTTATGGGACTTGAACCCATGACCTCCCCCTTGGGTGTTCCTAGAAGCTTTGCTTCTACCATTGGGCCACCAACCCCAATGGCAAACACAATATCACCCCTACCACTAGGCTGGGCTCATTTTCTATATTGATACCTGTTGCTACAACAAATATCTGTCTAACAATGGTCCTGAGTCACAAGGGAGGTTCAAAGGTTCAAGGGATTCGATCTGCCAAACGCAGGTCGTGGTGTCCTTCTACGTTGCAAACGTAGAAGGAGGTTCAAGGCTTTGATTATTTATTATGTATGCTTTTTGTTCCTGATCTGAGATAAACTCGAGATCAGAAGTAGAAGATCTTGGAACCTGAGTGAAGAGAGTTATTCTCCACACGTGAGGGACCAAGAGAATAATTTTGAGTGAGAAGTGAGTGATAGATTGAGTGTGTTGTAAATCTGATTTGAGTCTTTCTTTTATAGAGAAAGAATCTACTCAAAGAAGAAAGCATAAACCTTGATCCTGATTGCAACAAAAGGACATGCCACAAAAGGTAAGAGAGTGCTATTGACCTGCGGTCCATGGGCTGATGTTACTCCATCAGTCCTGTTTGTTTGACTCGATGAAAGGGGCGATGTGACAGGTCATTTTTTGACTTTGTGTCACCACCGGTTGTAGAACCCTTGTAGGCTTCAACCTTTCAAGCGTTTGTTCCATAATATTAGTTATTCGTTTTTCCTTTAGGCTACCCACGTCATCAGCCCCCCAAGTCAGAAGGTTTTTATGAGTTATCTTGAAAGCTTCTGACTGTTTTTGTTATTCGTTCCTTGCTTGAAGGGTTCGAAGGTTCGCTGTGATTTGGGCGGTTAATCTGCAGTGTTTAACTTTGATTTGACCCTGATGTGACAGGTGGCAGTCTGTCCAGGGCTGTTTTATTGCATGTCATAATGACAGTTATATTTAAATAATATAACCGTTTCTTTTTTCTTTTTAACCCCTTTTACTTTTCATTTTCATTTAATCCTTTCTTACTTTTTCACTTTCTTCTTCACAATCCTCTCTTCCACCGTTAGGGTTTCCTCCTTTTTCGAATACCAGGTTAGTTTTCTTTTAACTTGTCTAGTGCACTGATCATCCTTCATAGGCGCAATGGGTGCTAAGAAGGATATGGCCATTACGTTTTCAACCCTTTCTCAGAAAGAGGTTGAATCGTTCTGTTCTGAGTGGGAAATAGATGTTTCTTTTAATCCTGTTGCTCCAGCCAAGCAACTTGTTGTTTCTGATTGTCCGTCTGGTTCTATGGCTTTATATTGTCGTCACTTTGAGTTTGCAAACCTACGTCATCCCTTCTCTGTTTTTCTCTTAAATGTACTTGAATATTATAGGGTGTCTCTTGGTCAAATCCATCCACATGGCGTTGGCCGTGTGTTGCATTTTGAGTGTTTGTGCAGAGCCCTAGGTTATGATCCTACCTTGCTGATGTTTAGGCGATTTTTTCGTCTTGCTAAGAATGGTGACTGGTTCACCTTCGAGGGTTCATCAGCAGAGACCAACCTCCTTTCTTCTCATGTCACTACTGTTGGTCAATGGAAGACCAAGTTTTTCTGGGTTTCTGATTCGATTTTCCCTTTTAAGCCTGTTTGGAAATCTCCTGAGGCTGTTCTGAATGAGGCAGAACCCTCAGAATCTGAACTTGATCATAGCTTTTTAACTGCTCTTAGGGCCTGTCCTTCAAGGCTTCGTCCTTTTGCTGAACCATTTCTAGTATTATCTGGGGTTAGCACTCGCTGGGACAAGCCTGGTAGAGATCCTGTTATAATGAAGGGTGATCGGGGTATGAGTTTTTGCTCATTATTGGTTTCATTGTTTTCCTTTTGCTTGGTTCTTATACTTTGTTTATTTTGCAGTCATGTCTGCTCTGGATTTCATTAAAGCTGATGATGCTTCTGGTGTTGCATTTACTGATGCTGAAGCAGCAGATGGTGAAGATGCTTTAACCAAATATGAGAAGGGTCGGTATGATGGGACCAACTATGTGGCCGTTCCGAATGTCAAGGGGTTTGCTAAAGCCAGTTCCTCGAAAGCTTCAACAAGAAGGTCAAGCAGACGTTTGCTGAAAGCTGCTAAATCTGCTGATCCTTCTGAGGCAGTAACTGTGAGTGATGACATTGAGGATTCTGAGGATGAAAAGGATCAGACGGTGGATGATACTGTGGTGGATGTGGTGGTGAAGCAGAGTAAGGGGAAAAAGGTTAAGGTGGTAAGGGAACCGGATGTGTCTGGGAGTTTTGATGAAGGGGGTGTTTATGTGCCTGGGTGGAATGTGAAGACAACTGACAGCTTCAAGTCTTCTGCTGTTTGTGAGGAAGTCTTAGCACACTTTGCTACTCCTGGTGCTAAGGCTTGTCTCGAGGGTTTGGATGATGATGCTCTTCTAGCAAAGATGATGGTGGGAACCTGTAATCTGGCGGCTATGCTACCAGAGGGGATTAACAGGTTTAGGAAGGTCATGGGCGAGTACAGTGAGTTTGCTAAGAAGAAGAAAGAGATGAAGAAGTCTATTGCCGACATGAAAAAGGATGCTAAGGAATATGCTGACAAGGAGGTCACCTTGATTGCCCTTATAGATGAGCTGAAGAAGGGGCATGAGGCTGAGATGGCAAGGCATGAAGCTGCCAGATTGAAGGTGGAAGCAGATCAACTAGCCTTGGAGTCAGAGAGAAAAGCTTTTGAGAGTCAAAAGAAGGAACTGGAGATCTCTCTTGCTGCTGCTCAAGGTGACAACAAATGGTTGATTGAAGAAGGTTTTCAGCAAGTTGTTACCTATCTCCTTCATTCTGCGGAGTTCAATTCAGCCCTTGGAGAAGTGTATACCAAGCTGTTGACCCATGGTAAGCATGTTGGTTTCGTTGCAGGGTTCAAAGCTTGCAGTTCTGGTCAAGTCCTTGAAGAATCTCCTTTTTATCAACCCAACTCCTTGGATGTTTTCAAGGAGACTGTGCTCAAAATGGAACACTCCAGTTATCCCTATGTGTCCCAAGTTTCTTCCCTTTATGGGAAACCTTTACAGGAGCTGAAGGAGTTAAAGCCTGCTGGATTGAACGAAGCCGTTTCTGCTAAGGTGCTTCAGGCTGTTTCCAAGAAGAGAGCTCATTCGGGTGATAGTGAGGAGACCTTGGATATGACTGATGCACTTTCCAAGGATGCCAGTGTTGAAGCCTCCGAGGCTGGTTTGGTTGAGAAGCTGCCCAAGAAGGGAAAGAAAGCGAAGAAAGCTAAGGTGGTCAAGGCTAGGAATGAGGAGGAAGCCTCCAAGCCTTCAGGTTCTGGTAACGACGCCTGAACCCTTTATTCGTAGCTTTCTTAGCATCTGTGGTTTGTAAAACAATTAACTACTTTCGTTGTGTCCTAAACACTTTTATCTTTTGTCTGAACCCGTAATGGTTCGTTGGTGGTTGTGGGCTGAGGCCCTTTGAACAATTTATGACTTTGATTGGCTTTTGTACAAAGCCTGTTAATGGTAGGTTTTTATGGTTATTTGCTTAAGTTTCATGGTTGTTCGTTCTTATTTTGTTTTTGCGATGTGTTTGTCTGTCTTTGTTATTGTTTGGGAATGTTTATCCGATAGCACCTTCAAAGGTTGAACGCTGCAGTCATTCATCCTTAAGGTAGTCTAGGCAAACATGTCACCAGCTATCCTATTTACACTTATATAAGTGTTTGTTATTTTCGTAAGTTTGTTTTTTAAACTTAAGGAACGATTGGTGTAGGTTGTTCAAGCCTGTCGATGAGACTTATAAAACTATTTTTGTTTATCTCATGGAGTCGTATTGATTTAGGAACTCACCCCTTATATAGGTCCGTTCAACCCTCGAACCTATTGAGCGAAATGGCCTGGGAGCTCAACCCCTTACATGACCCTTGTCATGGAGTTTATTGCTAGGTACTCAACCTGATTATAGGATAGAAAGACAAAAAAAAAATTTTCAAAAGAGGATTCATGGATCCTTTCATTCATTACGTGATAGCATTACATAGCTTTCTTGAAAAGAACAACTCGTCTTACATCTTAAACAAAGAACCTTTTAAGGTTTTTACCGTTCCAGTGACGAGGGAGTTTCTTGCCATCCATGTCGGCAAGCTTGTAAGACCCTCCTTTGTGAGACTCAAGGATGGTGTAGGGGCCTTCCCATTTTGGTCCTAGCTTTCCTTGATTTTCTTTCTTGCTTGCATCATTGTTTCTGAGGACCAGGTCTCCTGGCTTGAAGCGTTCATGCTTGACCTTGGCATTGTAATAAGACTCCATTTTTTGCTTGTATCTGGCTTCTCTTATCGCTGCCGAGTCTCTTGCTTCTTCCAGCAGGTCAAGGTTGAGTGAGGTTTCATGCTCATTAGCCTGGATGTCGACATGAAGGGTTCTGGGTGTGGTAACCCCAATCTCAGCAGGTATGACTGCTTCAGATCCAAAGGTGAGGCTGTAGGGTGTCTTCTTGTTACTTGTCTTTTCGGTGGTTCGGATTGCCCAAAGAACACTTGGCAGTTCTTCCAACCAATTTCCCCCTTGACGACCCAGCCTGGCCTTGATCCCTTCAACCATACTTCTGTTCATCCTTTCAACCTGCCCGTTGGATTGAGGGTATGCCACAGAGCTGAAGACTTGTGTGATCCGATACTCTTTGCACCAAGCACTGAACGGTTTTTCTGCAAACTGTTTGCCGTTGTCTGTGACTAACACCCCGGGTAGGCCGTACCGACAAATGATGCTTTCCCACACGAAATCAATTATCTTCTTTCCGGATATCTTTCCTAATGGTTTTACTTCTGGCCATTTTGTGAAGTAATCAACAGCAACCAACAAGAACTTGACCCCTCCTTTGGCAGGTGGGAAGGGTCCAACAATATCCATTCCCCACTTGTGGAATGGCCATGCTGAAGTGATTGGAACCAAATCGTGCTTGGGGCTCTTTGGGACTGGTGCATGGATCTGGCAGGCTTCACATTTCTTCAATTGCTCAGACGCATCACGATGCATAGTTGGCCAGAAGTAACCAAGGTTCATGAGTTTTGCCACCACTGATCTTGGACCACAATGAGCTCCGCATATTCCTTCATGAACTTCTTTGATCAAGTACCTGCTTTGCTCAGGACCAACACATCGAAGCAATGGAGTCAAGTAACCCTTTTTATAAAGTATGTCATCTTGAATTGTGTATTGCTTAGACTTGATCCGAATTCTTTCAGCTTCAACAGGATCTTGGGGTAGTTCACCTCTTTGCAGGAACTTTTCAAATGGAGTCATCCAACTTGGTTCACTTTCAGTAATGACATCTTGAACCTCAATTTCAGCTATTGAAGGATGTTTGATCACTTCAACCAGCACCTTTTTTGTAAGATGAGCAAAGTTCAACGAAGCAAGCTTGCTAAGAGCATCAGCTTTCTTGTTATGAGACCTTGGGACTTGTTTGATCTTGCAACACTGGAAGGTGTTCATGATTTCTTTGGCCTTCTCTCTATACTTTTTCATGTTAGGTTCTTTAGCAATGTAACTGTCATTCACCTGATTGGAAACAAGTAATGAATCAGTGAACACTTGAAGCTTATGAACCATCATCTTTTCAGGTTAGGTTCTTTAGCAATGTAATTGTCATTCACCTGATTGGAAACAAGTAATGAATCAGTGAACACTTGAAGCTTATGAACCATCATCTTTTTTGCAAGCTTGAGTCCTGCTATCAAGGCTTCATATTCTGCTTCGTTATTCGTTGTCTGAAATTCCAAACGAAGGGCATAGGTAAATTCTAATCCTTCGGGGTTGATTAACACAAGGCCAGCCCCTGACCCTTCAACACTGGAAGCTCCATCAGTGTACAGCTTCCAGGCTTCAGGGTCGATAGGTTCGTCTATGGTTATGTTAACCTCAGCCAGTTCCACCTTTGGAATTTCAGCAATGAAGTCAGCAAGTACTTGTGCTTTGATTGCTTTTCTAGGGACGTAGGTGATTGTGTGTCCACCTAGTTCAACAGCCCACTTGGCTAGTCGTCCCGAAGTTTCAGGTCTTTCAAGCACATTCTTAATTGGTTGGTCTGTGACCACTTGTATGGGATGTGCTTGAAAGTACCTTCGAAGCCTTCTGGCTGTTTGCACTAAGGCTAAAGCCAATTTTTCCAAAGGAGGGTACTTGACCTCTGCTAACTTTAATGTTTTACTGAAGAAATAGATGGGTACCTGAGCTTTGTCTCTTTCTATAGTGAGAACAGCGCTGAAGGCTTCATTAGTAACTGAAAGATAGACAGAGATCATTTCCCCTGCTTCGGGTGTTGCAATGGCGGGAAGGGAAGCCAAATGGTGCTTCATACTGTTGAAGGCTTCCTCGGCTTCTTCCGTCCACCTGAAGTCTTTCTTATCGGTGCAACCTTTGAGGGTTTTGAAGAATGGTAGTGATTTTTCAGCTAGCTTCGAGACAAAACGCTTCAAGGCAGCAAGTTTACCATTCAAGCTTTCAACCTCTTTTTTAGTTTGAGGTGACTTCATGTTGAGGATGGCTCGAACCTTGCTTGGATTGGCCTTTATGCTTTGCTTCCCTACGACGTGACCCAAAAACTTTCCTTCTTCGAAACCAAAGGAACATTTGACAGGGTTTAGCTTCATGTTGATTTCTCTGAGTTTGTTGAAGGTCTCTTGTATGTCAGCAAGCATTTGATCTTCAGTTTTGCTTTTGATGACCAAATCATCAACGTAAGCTTCCATGTTCTTGCCAATCTGTAGGGAAAAAGCCTTGTCGACCAGCCTTTGATAGGTTGCACCTGCATTTTTTAAACCAAAGGGCATTTTTCTATAACAGAATATACCCTTGTCAGTATGGAAAGCAGTTTTTTCTTCGTCTTCCTCCTTCATTTGTATCTGGTGATAGCCTTTGTAGGCATCCAGAAAACACTTGAAGGGGAAGCCTGTAAGTGAGTCTATTTTCAGATCAACCTCAGGCAAAGGATAGCAATCCTTGGGGCAAGCTTTGTTGAGGTCTTTGAAGTCGATACACATCCTCCAAGAATCATCAGGCTTTCTAACCATCACAGGGTTTGCAACCCATGATTGATATTTCACCTCTCGAAGGATACCTGCTTCAACTAACTTGTCAACCTCTTGGCATGCAGCTTTGCTTCGTTCCGGGGCAAGACTTCTTTTCTTTTGGACAACTGGTTTGACATTGGAAGGGATTCTTAATTCATGTTCAGCAATGTCTCGTGGAATCCCTGTCATGTCACTTGGGCACCAGGCAAAGACGTCCATGTTATCTTTTAGTAACTCTTCAAGCCTAGTGAGAGTATCGCTAGGAAGGGCTGTGTTGACTCGTACCCTTTGGTCAGGATACCTGGGGTTGATGCTGAGACCAAGTTTGTTGTGGTCCTCGTCGATGGTCAGCACTGTAGTGGAGGGTTGGAGGGTTCCAACACCATCTTTGGTTGGGAACTTTGCACTCTTTCGGCTAATGGAGACAGTCATGTCGAAAACCACTACCCCTGGCCTTCCAATGATAACGTCATAACTAGATGGCAGGTCCAAAACCACAAAGGTGAGTGGTTCAGTCCTTCGTAGTTGACCATCAGAAAAGGTTACATCAAGTGTTAGTTCGCCCAAAGGCTTGATAGGTATATCAGCGATACCTTTTATGGCAGCTTCAGCAGGCCGTAGCATGGAGCGTTCTTCGAGGCTTAGAAGGTTGAAATACTTGGCGAACATTATTTCAGTTGCAGCTCCAGTGTCTATGTAGGCCTTTTGTGTTTTCGTGGAACCTGTGAAGGCTTCAAGCACAAGTGGATCACAGTGCTTCTCTCCCTTAGTGTAGGGGAAGTAGATGCCTTGTCGTTCCCAGTCTTCCAATCTTTGCCTTTTACTCGGGGATTCATTCTCAACGAAGACCATGGCAACGTCTTTCTTCTTACCATCTGCCATGTTCTCTTTCACACCCTTGACCAGGTGGGCCAGTTCTCCAGACTTGACAGCTTCCTCGATCCTTTTCTTGAGTTGGAAGCAGTCGTTGGTGTGGTGTCCCTTCTCTTCGTGAAACTCACAGTACTGGCTTGAGTTCTCGTTTCTTTTGCTTCTTGGTAAGGGACGAGGAGGTCTAAAGGTGTGTTTGACTTCTTCGGTAGCTAGAATTTCTTGAGGAGTTTTGGTGAGGGCTGTGAAATTGACATTCCTGTCTCTGCTTGGAGGGTTCCTGCTTTCAGACCTTCGTGACTCAGATCCTCTGGACCTTTTGTCATATGTGCCATAGTTGCTCCTTTTTCGGGAAGGGCTGTTGCTCCTCCAGCTGGAACCTCTTTTCCTTTGTTCCTTGATATCCACAGCCTCTTCTCCTCGAATGTGGGCTTCAGCTCTTTCTAAGGCCTCTTCAAGGGTTCTAGGGAGACTTTTGTTGAATTCCCTAGTTAAATACTTCGAGTTGATAGCATTCATGAACCCTGCAACCTTCATTTTTTCGTCAGCACCGACATAAGTGAGGCCTTCTTTCTTGTATCTTTCAATGAAGCTCTTCAAGCTTTCATCATCTTTTTGTTTGATCTGGAAGATAACGGTCGCATCCTTGACACAACGTCTTTGTTGTGAGAAGTTGGCCAGGAACCCTTTACCGAGTTCATCGAAGGTTCGGATGCTTCCAGTTGCTAAACCGTTGAACCAGATTCGTGCAGATCCAACAAGGGTTTGCATGAACATCAAACAACATTCGGGGTCACCCCATTTTTCTATTCTGGCGGCTCCCGAGAAGATCTGGAGGTGGTCTTCTGGGTCGTCAGTGCCGTCGTACGTTCTTATATGGGCTGGCATCTTTAGCTTATTGGGAAAATCGTAATCTGCAATCTCAGGTGAGAAGCAAGACAAGCTGTTAGGCTTGTAGGGTTGGTTGACAGTGTGTTCAACCCTGTTGTTGGTGACCCTTCCAGTGTTTCCTTGTTGTTCAGCAATGGCTTGGCTAATGAGCTGCTGCCAAGGGAAGTTAGCCATCATTTGAGATATCATGTAGGGCATAAGGTTGAAGCCTTGAATGCCTTCGGACACTACAGTGTTGGTAGCCACTGGGAGACTCATAGAGGCGCTTCTGGCCATGGGAAGTGAGGCCATAGCCTGCTCCCAGGAAGTAGCAGTAGGAGGTGGGACACTGGACACTGGTGACTGCAAGAGTTGGTCCAGAGTCAGCTCGTGTCCCAAAGGCATGCCAGTAGTGGCAGCTTGAGTGGTGAACAAGGGGAACGCAGTAGGACTGGACCTTGTTTCATGGTGAGAAGCAGTATAAGTGCTGCTGGGTCCAGCATTATTGCTTCCAGGTGACTGTCTGCGTCCATAGGTAGCAGTGAGAGGAGGAGGAGGTATAGGGGAGAGTGAGATCTCCTCTTCCTCGTCGTAATCCAGTCGGAGACGGATTCCTTTATCTCTTTCCCTCATAACGTACTGGTTCAGAAGAGACCTTAGCTGCAAGAAGTTTCTCTCTACTCCTTCAGGGGTAAGATCTATACGAGGTGGAGTTTGTGTGAGATCATGGAGAGGAGACATTACCCCAGAACGAGTAGGAGGTGGAGTTTGCAGGTTTGCGGACGTTATGTTAGCAGGTGGGGACTGGGTCCCAGTTGAAGTTCCTCCAGGAGTGGAAAAGGACACAGATCTGGCCGGAGAGGTTTGATCTGTGCCAGGGGAGATCTGGTTGACCTCCTCTGTAGACTCAGGGTCAGACATAGAGAGAGTCGGAGCTACACAACTGATTTCAGATAAAGAAAATGGCGCAGCCCCACGGTGGGCGCCAACTTGTTGCTACAACAAATATCTGTCTAACAATGGTCCTGAGTCACAAGGGAGGTTCAAAGGTTCAAGGGATTCGATCTGCCAAACGCAGGTCGTGGTGTCCTTCTACGTTGCAAACGTAGAAGGAGGTTCAAGGCTTTGATTATTTATTATGTATGCTTTTTGTTCCTGATCTGAGATAAACTCGAGATCAGAAGTAGAAGATCTTGGAACCTGAGTGAAGAGAGTTATTCTCCACACGTGAGGGACCAAGAGAATAATTTTGAGTGAGAAGTGAGTGATAGATTGAGTGTGTTGTAAATCTGATTTGAGTCTTTCTTTTATAGAGAAAGAATCTACTCAAAGAAGAAAGCATAAACCTTGATCCTGATTGCAACAAAAGGACATGCCACAAAAGGTAAGAGAGTGCTATTGACCTGCGGTCCATGGGCTGATGTTACTCCATCAGTCCTGTTTGTTTGACTCGATGAAAGGGGCGATGTGACAGGTCATTTTTTGACTTTGTGTCACCACCGGTTGTAGAACCCTTGTAGGCTTCAACCTTTCAAGCGTTTGTTCCATAATATTAGTTATTCGTTTTTCCTTTAGGCTACCCACGTCATCAATACCGATGTTAAATCAGAATTTCTCTGTCATGTCATGGGTTATTAATGCTATTACATACAATAAAAAAACTATACAATACAAAATAAAAACTATCTTTTGAATACCATTCCGTTTTAACGTTGTTCACTTCGTGTCGCTATAGTATTGTCACTAGCTATAGCAACCGAAAAAGACCCCAAAAAAATTAGTCAACAGGAAAAAAGTAAAAATGAATACTGACATAAGTTCTGATAATACTGATACAATACCGATCTTGTTTAGTCAGGAATCAATTTGGTTTGCAACGGTACCAGTACTTCATCATCACTAGTTTTACTTACAATACCAAAAAGAAAATATCCTATTTTTTTTGTATTACTCGGTAGTTTACTAGTTACATGAATGACAAATCGATTCTCAATAACATCGCATTCGTTTTTTTTTATCGATACAAAAAAGCACGTCGACAAGCTTCTATATAAGTTTGAAATTTTAAACAACATATTAGATTATTAGGTTTAACATCCACCGCCGCACCCAAACCACCACCCCCACCCCCACCTTAAACCCTATGTGTGTCTTCTTCCCTTTTCCACCTTAACCTTAAACCCTATGTGTGTGTCAATGTTTCTCTCCAACATATAACCTTATATCCTATGTTGTCTCCTTCACTCAGGTCAACTCCTTTCCGTTCTCTAATATTATTAAGGTCAGTATCCTCCTTACCCCAATTATTATCCTCCGACCATTCATACTCAGATTCCTCCTCAGACGACACAAACCCTAATCCCTCACACAACTCTCTTAATATTATTAATAATAATATTAATATTAATAATAACCTCAACACCTTTACAGTCACACAAACCTTACACGACTTATCCAATAACCCCACAACAGCCTTATCATTCATTAACCACTTAACCCACATTACTTTCAAACATAATGTTATCACTTACCTATCTGTCATTAGATTATTATGCAAACATGGCCTAGACATTAAGTTATACCACATGTTATTAGATATTATTGTTCAGGATAATAATCATACTAATGAGTATGCATTTAGTTTCAATGTTTCGGATTTAATCGGAGCGTTAATAGCTGAGATTAGGATACAGGGGCATAACAGTAATTTAACAAAGGCGATCGATGTATTGGTTAAGGTTTACGCGAGTTTAGGGAGGTTCGATGAGGCTATGGATGTGTTGTATGAGGTTAAGAGAGGTGGGCTAGTGTTGTCGACGCGTGTGTGTAATTATTTGTTGAATCAAATGATTAGTATGGAGAAATTGGATATGTTTGAGTCGGTTTATAAGCAGTTGAAGAGGAAAGGATTGGAACCGGATGTGTACACGTATGCGATTTTGGTTAAGGGGTTTTGTAGGAAAGGGTGTTTGGAAGAGGCGGCGGATGTGTTTAGGGAGATGAATGAGGCGGGAATGGAAGCGGATTGGTTTGTTTATGGGACGTATGTTGATGGGCTTTGTTCGAATGGAAAGGCGGATTTAGGGTTTCAGTTGATTAAGAGTTTGCGTGAGGCGAATGTGGAGGTGAGTGTTTATGCGTATAGTTCGGTTATTAGACGTTTTGTTAAAGAGTCGAGGGTTGAAGAGGCGGAAAGTGTGTTGCGTGACATGAAAAGTGCGAAAACTGCGCCTGACGTGGTTTGTTATTGTGCGTTGATTCAAGGGTATTGTAAGAATAGAGATATCCGTAAGGTGTTAGCTCTTCACGAGGAAATGGAAGCGAGTGGTGTTAAAACCGATTGTGTGATTGTGAGTGCGATTATGCAGTGCTTGTGTGATTTGGGTATGTTGGATGAAGCTGTGTACCGATTCGTGCATTATTTGGAAGCGGGAGTGTTTCTTGATGAAGTGACGTTTAACATCGCGATTGATGCGTTATGTAAATTAGGGAAAATGGACGAGGCGATGCTGTTGTTACACGAAATGAAAGTTAGGAAAATGATTCCGGATGTTATGCATTATACGACTTTGATCAATGGATATTGTCTTAAACGAGAGCCTTCGATTGCGTTTGAACTTTTCGAGGAGATGATCGGGAACGGATTGAAACTCGATGTTATTACTTTCGATGTGCTTGCTGGCGGGTTGGCAAGATGCGGGTATTTTAAGGAGACGATCGGGCTTTTAGATCACATGCAGGCGTATGGTTTAGAACCGACGAGTGTTACACATAGTTTAGTAATTGAGGGATTATGTAAAGGCGGAAAGGTGAAAGAAGCCGAACTCTATTTCAATACATTAGAACCGAAAAACTTGGATCTTTACGCTGCAATGATGAACGGGTACTGTGAAGCGAACGATATTACAAAAGCTTTTCAGCTTTGGCTGTCAGAACGCACGCTCGTTATGAAACGAGCGTCTTGCTTAAAACTTATAAGTCGTCTTTGTGCAGACGATGAAACCGACAAAGCGTTTGCAATGTATAAAGCACTGGATGCATCAGATACCGGTTCTTGTAAGACGTTGTACAGTAAACTCATATCTATGTATTCTCGAGTTGGCGAAATGAGGATGGCTAGGTGGTTTTTTGATAATATGATTCAGAAAGGATTAACACCGGACGCGGTTACATACACGATGATGTTAAATGGTTATTGCAGGGTGAATCGCGTGAAGGAAGCTTATCATCTATTCAATGACATGAAATACAGGGGTGTTCAACCTGATATTATTACGTATACGGTTTTGCTTCACGGAGGGCGTAGACGTGAGGATGTGTTGAGGATTTCGAGTGAAATTGAGGAGACGGGTTTGACTCGTGATGTTTATTGCTATACGGTTATGATTGACAGACATTGCAGATCGGAAAACCTACAGGAGGCGATTAAACTTTTCGATGAAATGATCGACAGAGGTATACAACCGAATACTGTGACGTACACTGCTCTTGTATATGGCTATTGCTCTATGGGATATAGGCAGCATGCTATAACACTTGTTGATGAGATGATATCGAAGGGAGTTGAACCGAACGCACGAACAATGATAGCACTGAAAACCATTAAGGCCAAGAAGATGAGATTTAGGCGTTAAGGTACCTTTTTACGCGTTCCTCCACAATCATGGTAATCCCGACTTCATGTGAACATAATTATATTTTAGTATGTGGTTATCGTATACTAGTTCTCGCTCTTGGTTTTTAAAAAGCGTGAGGCGGTCAGTGGTGTTTTTGTACAACCAAAAAGCCCTATTTCTCTGATCTCGTTTACATATCAGCCGTTTTTGTCAAGTAAACCATTCATAGTCTCTTCACCCTTTTGGTCGTTTTTACATATCAGCCTTCTCCAGCCTTCCAGGCCCTGAGGCATTTTTCGGATTGCGTCTCGGCTAAGGCACACAATTTAAAACCAAGTTCTCACTATTGCCTAAATGAAATATTCAAGCACTTGGATAGCATTGTATCGCGACAAAGTGACTGAAAATTTGCCGGGAAAGCAACGAATGAAAGGTACGGGCCTCTTCTATATGTCTTTCTCATAGTCACAGGAAACGCTATATCACCTACGATTTGCGTTCCCGATTCGGTGTACCGGAAACGGGTACATAGTCGTTCCGGATCGTTAAAATTGACCGTTCCCGATTCTTAAGAATTTTGACCTAATTCCAACCGGTACGCGTTTCCAATTGTTTGGGTATGCGATTGGAAACACTAAGAAACACGTACCTGAGTCTGAAAAGGGAACTCCGGCGGAAATTCTGACGCTGTTGGTGCATTTTAGGGTTAAAATAAGTTTAGGTTTTTAACATTTAACCCCTTCATTTTTCACTACTTTACATTTAATCTCTAAACTTGTAAAATTTTACATAAAAAGTGTAAAATTAATTTGGACATTAACATTTTACCCCATTTATCTTTACTAGTTTACATGTAAAATGTTTCGTATATAATACGATGTACCAGATTATATGGTACACCGTACCACGTACCGGATTGGCGTTCCGAATGAGCCTACCCCCCCTCGTACCGAATTTCACATATGCACGACTCGCGTACCAGTTTTCGTACCGCGTACCGGAACGTACCGCGTTCCATGTGACTATGGTCTTTCTGACGATAAATTTCAAAGTTTGTTTCTTCATGAGTAGCAACAAAGCTGTTATATATGTTCTTTATAGTTTATATCATGTGATTCTTTTGCTATTTTGTGCTGTGCGATAAGTCTTCTTCCGAATTTGTTGGCAGATGCTCAAAGGTTCGGGTTAACCGGGCCGGTTGGTGTTCTTAGTTCTAACCCAATATGGTGAGCTTCTTGGTGTTGGTCCTCCCTGGAGACCGATCATGTACTCCTTTACCGCCTTTATTGGGTTAGAGATAATTTTACAATATATTATATCATTGTTGTTCAAAAAATGTTTACATGTTGGGCACTTGCCGATAGGGCTAGGAGATATTGGGTCTAATCATGTAAGGTCGACTGTAGCGGCCTGGCTTGAGCAAGAGTCCGGGTTGGGATTGGGCTTTTCAGATAGACGCTTAGCGTTTGTGGAATAGTTTGGTGTTACAAAAGTACTTAACTAACATGTTTGCGACTCTTTTAGCATAATTTTATCTAGGGCGGTATTTTTTTGCTGTTAATCACACATGGGCAGGGCTGTTTAACGAACCAGGGCGAGTGCTAGCTCGGGCTTGAGTTAGTGATAGTCTAAGCCGAGCTAACTCAACTTTAATAATTGTAACCGAGTCATATACTGTGCTTGTATTCAACCTGCTTTTATCAGTTTCAATGATTTTGTTTGATTTTTCCTGGGTTTAAAAACGTGCGCCTTAACTTACTCAGGTGCAAGGGGCTGGGCTTCTAACTGCTGGAGGCGATTGGTGTACAGGTAGAGCACCCGAGGCGCATGAGAAAAGGACTCGAGGCGTAGGTGGATTTTGTACATCTAGTTGTACATATAGATTTTTAGGTATATACAATTTTTCTATATATCAAGTCATATAACGTGCTTATTTACTTGTAAATTTAATTTTAGTCACATGATGAAAACAAATGTGAAGGTAATCTCTAAAGATCAGCTTGATTAACTGTTTATCTAAATTCCATTATTCTTACATAGTAAGATATGATAGACTTAAAACCACTATAATTATCCATGATTTATTTATTTTATACTTATGGGTCAATTTTTAAATCATTATATGTATCAATGAAAATAAAGACAGTTCTACAGTAACCTCGTCTTATTGCCTTATTTTGGCGGCAATCTTTTGTCATTGGCTGCTTGTGGCCGCCCAAAATATGTGCAGTATAATATCATAATATGCTTCATAAATGTGTAACCATTCTTTACTTAAATACTATATATATTATGTTACTATATTGATTTATTAGGATTACTTAATTAGGCCACTAATGAAGAAAACAAAACGGCCAACATCCCATGGCTGCTTTTTAGGCACATATTTGTGGGCTCTGAATAAAGGTAACAAGAGGCAACCTAAGTGTTGTAATCTTAAGGTTGGTCTGGAACTTAGTTGACTGTGAGTATTTTTGTGAAGCCCACACGATAATAACAATCACCTTAATGTTATCTGTACTGTCCACCAAACCCACAACAAAACAGAAACTCCCGCAGCGAAGCGCGGGTAACTAAAACACTAGTTCTATAGTATGAGTCGATTTATTTATTTAAAAAAGTACACTAGCACCCTCTGGTGATGAGTTCATTGACATGAGGTGACGATACACTTGAGCCGCATCCTTGAGGTGTACAGTTCATTGACATGAGGTGACGATACACTTGAGCCGCATCCTTGAGGTGCGCCTTATGTAGACAGGGAAGTTGTACATGTAGCTTTAGGTTGTACGCAGAGGTTATTTATATATTAAATCATATAGAGTAAACTGTCATTTTGGCCCCTGAGTTTTGCCCAAAAATGCTTGTTTAGACACCAAACTTGATTTTTATCACTGGTAACCTTGACATTTCATTTGGTGCCATTTTGGACACTTTTTTTTAACTCAGTTAGAAAAGTCGGTTGACTCCAGGGGCAATTTGGTCATTTATGTCATCAGGGGCCAAAATGACTGTTAATGGAAAGTTATAAAATAAAATTTAAACCCTTTCCCTCCTCTCTTTTCCGGTAAGAAAAACCGGCCAACTCCGATACGTTTCCGGCGAGAATAAAACCCGGATTTTTATGCTTTTTATGATCTGATTTCGAATCCCATACGTTTTTCAGATACTGAAAGTAGAGTCTATAGTTCCGAAAAGAAAACGTGTTCGTTTTTTCAGATACCTCGCTTTTTCGATCGATCCATAAGACAGCTGCATATCATTTACCTCGCTAACGACATTCTATTTGATAGGTATTATCAATATTGTTACTTGTCTCATTTAAGTTATGAACTTTTGTTGAATTTTGATACTATTATGTTTTGGAAATTGTCTCAGGTATATATATACACGTTAACATTTAGTTTTTACTTTGGTTAATTAGAATAAAACATATCTAATATTAGACGAGTTCGGTAAGTATTATTATTGTAATGGTTATGTTACTATAAACATTTTTGTATATGACTAACATATATCACCGGGCAAAAACTGATGAACGACGAATTTTTTTGACAAAATATTGGTATGACCCGTAGACGTTTCTGGTACACAGGAAATATGAAGAAACTTGCCCCACACATGCCGAAGATTTCCTTTGCTACTTTGGAAAATTTCTCACAAAGCAACAAGTTGTGAAAATGGAAGCTGATATGCTCAAAGATCTCAACTATGAACTGGGCTATGCCTAACCTTACATGATCATTGCTTCCTGACACAAGCTGGAATTGTTGACTGACATTGTTCTTTTAGAAATCAATTAACTCTTAAGTGGGGGTAGTCAATCACAAGGAGAATGGTGATTAACTTTAATTTTCGGTGTTACTAATGGTCGAGGCGGAGTATTCGGTTCATTAAAAAGATGTTGATTTATTTGTAGGAGACTTCTTTTTTTTATGATGATAAAAACTAATATGTGATGGAATTGTCACAAGAAAACGACAAAAAAGATTGATCAATTTACAAACAGAAAACTCACTGTTGATGCAAAGACCGACTACAGGCTTGAACTGAACTAGTAATCGAGACATAAGATCTCACAAAGCTGTACAGGGCCACTTTGTGGATCAACTGTAAAACATGTGTTCCAATTATACTCCTAATCATCACAACGAATGTCAAGAACACACCATGGTCGACTTAACATTGTAACAGGTGTTTTGTAGATTGACGTATGATGGTGGGATGATATTATGGAAATGAAGCAAAGAAGCAGGCCCACGCAATGTCTCCGTCCGAATGTATATTAATCGTCTAGCCATGTTTCTCAAACACGAATCGACATTGATATGCTCATTCGGTATGAACGAACACGTTTTCCTTTCAGAACTATAGACTCTACCTTTCGGTATCTGAAAAACGTATGGGATTCGAAATCGGATCATAGAAAGCATACAACTTCTGGTTTTATTCTCGCCGAAAACGTACCAGAGTTGGCTGGTTTTTCTTACCGGAAAAGAGAGGAGAGAAAGGGTTTGAATTTTATTTTTTTATAACTTTCAATTAACTGCCATTTTGGCCTCTGAGGACGTAAATGACCAAATTGCCCTTGGAGTTAACTGACTTTTCTAACTGAGTTAAAAAAAGTGTCCAAAATGGCACTAAATGAAATGTCAGGATTACCAGTGATAAAAACCAAGTTTGGTGTTTAAACAAGCATTTTTGGGCAAACCTCATGGGCCAAAATTACACTTTACTCAATCATATATAAGACATCATTTATATCTTATTTTTTGGTACGTGATGATATAGACCTATCGTAAATTTTAAAAAATATGGTATAACTACTCTGCACCTAGCATATGTGGTGTGCGCCAAAAAAAATGTTTATATCCAACCGTTTCGACCCTTACTCCCAACTTAGTTTTGACCGACTACCCAACCAACTACTCTCTCTATGTATGTCGGGGTGTATCATGTGTGTATGCTTGTTATCGAATCCCATGAGAGGATTGATAAACTAACTAAAACGAGTACCAAATTGTAGTTGTCGCCACTGCCGCATCACGCGAGTTTCCTACTGTTATGGATCTATATTAATGTTAATTTGTATCTTTCCTCATATAGGTTACATAGCTACTTTAGATCTGGATATCTCAAAGGTGAGAATAATATTGTTTTATTATTTTGAGAAAAGTATTAATACTGACAAGCTCTCTTTAGTCTATTTGGTCTCATTATACAATGTATATTTTTGTAGATCCCAACACTAAGGGTTTGTTATAATATCACGAATACCCAGTATTTGTCTTTCTCTATAGTCGGGGAAAATGCGAATCTATTTCAAATGTTGTGCTAAAGTGCTATGGTATCCTTACTAAATTTTTGTACATGACAGGTTGGTCATTAGTCAAAGTGGTTTTAGGATAAACCAATGCGCTCGTGTGATTGCCACATTCTTCTTTATTTGGAGAAGTAGAAGTGGATGACGCGTCCTCGAAAGAAGGTGAAATGCCAAATAAAGTTTAGTAATTTACAGCTTATTGGGGTAAACTGGAGTTGCTTTCTCATTTCAAACAAGGCCTCCCACTGACTTATTTTTACCAAGTTAATAACTATAGGAACAAAAACTTAATGTGCAGTTTTATAATGATTTACATTTGAATAATTTTGTTTTTATGTCAATTCTTTTGTTTATACCCAACTACTCTTCGTGTATTGATATATTAGTTGTATTAGCAAATTGGTTTTATAAAATATTACGATTAAACCCGTCGTGTGATATGCAGCAAAAAAAAGCATCAATCCCAGCGGCAACGCGTGGACATTCTCACTAGTACTACTTGAAGATGAGATTTTTAGCAAAGGGAAAAGCATTAAAACTTGAGATAGATATTTTAGGATTAATATTAGGTAAAATTTACATATTCTTTATTTTTTTTTTTAATCTCAAGAGACTAGCCAGGTCTCCTAACAGCTAATCTCAAACACACTCAAATAGATTAGTAGTACACGATATTTGATAAATATCAATTACTGTCTATCCAAAATTTATACATAGAGTTGAGCAATCCTATTTTCCAAAACAGTTGTGTTTCCAAATTTGTGACATTGACTAACTTACCAACATGAAACAGGAAATTAGAAATTCATAAACAAGAGAAATTTGAACAGAAAAAGATAAGCAAATCATGCTGCTTATGGTCTTTACTGAATGCTATGGAAACCAAATATACAATTCTCTACTCTTACCTACCACTAGCAATTGGTATCACAGTATGCTTGTTCATGCTATCAAAATTAGATGAGCTTGTGTTGTTTCCATCTGTGTATCCGTAGTCTTCCATCGGTTCTCTAAGCAAATACTCAGTTTCCTCTTCGTTTGAAGTACTTTGGACCCATGGATGCTTGTGTATCACTGATGCTAGTATTCCTTCAAGCTCTATTGCCACTTCCTTCATGGTAGGCCTTTCGTCTCCTTTAAGGCGTAGGCATCTTTCAGCAAGTCTTGAAACTTCGACGATTTCAATTGGAACTTCGTTTAGTTGCAAGTTTTCATCAAGAACCTGTAATATACCACCCTCTTTTAGAGAAGATATGAAATACATGGCTAGATTCCTTTCTTTCTCTGGCCTATCAAAGTTGAGAACTTTCTTTCCGGTTAAAAGTTCTACCAGCACTACGCCAAAACTATAAACATCGCTCTTATCAGTTAGCTGACTTGTGTGCAAGTATTCAGGATCCAAATAACCTAGCGTCCCTTGCACTATTGTGGCCAGCTCAATCTGATCCATAGGAATTAGCCTAGATGCTCCAAAATCGGCTACTTTTGCTACATAACTGTCGTCCAAAAGTATATTCATTGGTTTGACATCTCGATGAATAATTGGGACAGAGGCTTCCGAGTGTAAATATGAAAGTGCTCCGGCTGTCTCCGTTGCTATTCTGAGTCGGATGTCCCAAGTAATCGCCAGTGATTTGCTTTCGTCATGGATATGATCAGAAAGGGTCCCATTTGGAATGAATTCATAAACCAATAACGGGACTTCTGTTTCCAGGCAACACCCAATCAACTTCACCACATTTCGATGATTAATCTGTGAAAGAATAATAACTTCGTTGATAAATTGCTCTATCTGTGTTTCGGTTTGATCTGGTAATTTGGACTTTTTTATGGCAACTATTCTGTCATCAGATAGAACCCCTTTATAAACCGTACCATAGCCACCCTTGCCAATAATCCTGCTCTCATCATAGTTGTTGGTTGCCCGCTTGAGCTCTTCTACAGTGAAGACCTTTGCCTGGTTATGAGAACCGCCATCCCTAGAATTTCGTTGCTGCAACATTATTCCACCATTTTGCCTAAAGAATTTTTCTCTTAGTTTCATAGCCTTATGCTTCTTGAATCCCAAATATACCCAGGTGACAAACATAAGCAGAAATAGCAAAGATGCTAAGGTACCTGTGATGAGACGATTAACATATATAGTTATATCAAGCACAATGATTTGGTTTCTCATCATGCCTATCTCACAATATAATTTGACTATTCGAGAATAGGTGTAGTCTACTCACATATGGTAATCGTTATAATAAGAGGTTGATCTTTAGTGCAACCGGATCCATCTTTCTTGCCATTCCCGGAGTAACCTTTTCGACATTTACACTCATAGCTTCCTTCTGTATCTTCACATATATTATGTACACAGCCTGTAAGTTCTGGCTTTTCACACTCATTAATATCTGTAAAATAGAAAAATGTCAAGCATTTTGTTAGGGGAAAACTTGTGTGATAAGGGTTGTAAAAGACATGAAAGAAATTACCCAAATATGTAACTAACACTTACTCTTGCAGCCATCCACAATATAAGGATTGCCATCATAACCTTCAAGGCAATTGCAACGATATCCAGGACCGGTATAATTTTGAACACATTTGCTATTTCCCTTGCATAAGAAATTTTCAGTGTCCTTACTTGCTATGTCACATGTCGAGGTTCCAATCGCCCAATCAAGTAACATAGGCATCCTTTCCACAGTTTCGAAACCACGCAGATTGCTAGAAGAAAAGCTGAACTTGTCATCGTTAACGACAAAAGCATGGCTACAAGGGTTGAAGTCTAATATATTGGTATGGTTATTGTAGCTATTTACTGTCAACTTAAAAGAACTCATTCCTTCTGGGATTGTTACTTCACAACATCCAATTCCAGAGCAAGAACCATTTGTGATTCCGCGGTTGCTATCACATCTAGAAATGCATCCAGTACCATCAGACTCGTTCTTCCTTTACCCTTTAATATATGCAATTGTGTCACACCCTATCGCAACAAATCTGTTCTTCGTCGAGATTCGGAAAGTTGTTAACTTCAAAAACGGAAAGTTATATATATTTTCACCAGAGCTGTTGTAGCAATCATGTGCTACAAACATCATGATTTCCATCTCACCTGTTCTCAGTGAAATATTTGTAACAGGAACGTTGCCAATATAGAAAGGTGTAGGCTCATCGAGTGAGCGGTTACATATTACTTCGAACTGTGGGCTATAGTAGCATCCTTCCTCTGAACCAAAGGGGAAAGGAATGGTCATATTTCCACATGAACGTTCACATTGTGACCCCTTTTGAGCACTTACTAGAACCAAATTTGAAATTACTACAAGTGCTAGTATTGTTTGTAAATTCATTCTAGTGTGTGAGAATTGTTGATTTGAGTATTATGTGTAGTTTGAAGGGACATATATGCAATGGCAGATGGTAAAGTTCTTATATAAACAAAGTTATAAGACTTGGCCCCTTAATTAATTGTTTGGAGAAACTACTAGGGACTACTCCAAAAACTTCAACTTGGCCTTTCCTTTAACAACTTGGCCAATTGATGGTTGAAAATGTCTTTAGATGTTTGGCTTATTCTTATTAATTAGAATCTGTGACATGAGATTCTAATATATAGTAGCAATACTATATTCTTTATTATTAATTATTATCACCATTACAAGTGGTATAACAGAAAGTCAACCAAGTTTGTTAAACCATAGTACTTCAAACTATTCATGAGAGTATTATATATTACACAGTTGGTGTATAAAGATAAAATGTGACGTTAGTATTTAACAAATATATTATACACAATGATGCACATGGGGATTGAACTCCTACATCATGCTATGAAACCATAGGGAATGGTTATCAAGGCAAGAACTAGACCGTGTTACGATTAATCAATTTGGATTTATGCGACTGTGCGATGGCAGTCTTCAACAAAGACGATACACATTCTAAGGAGACTGTTGGAAAACACATGGAGAGGGTTAGTCAGGAAGTTCGACAAATAGCTATACTGGATTTTTATAACACGGATCAGCGTATCTTGGCTTGCTATGTATCCATCCATCCACACACGGTGTCCAGGCCCAATGGTTATAATGTTATCTTTTAGCTCATTGTTTTACTCATTAATTGTTTAATTGGTTGGTGTTTGGACTTGTGAGAATTGGGCTTTAGTCCAAAAGAATGGAGGGTGAGCCGACGGAATGGAACGGGGTATTTTTAGAGTATGCTATGAATTACACTTTGTTCATATCTCAGCCTATAGTTACTTCGGACTCAATTTCATAGAAGAAGAGTTTGGATATATAGCTTGAATGGGGCTTGAGGTACATGGCTACACAAATGTATGAGATGGATAGCTAAAGAGGTTAATAGATTGGTAAATGGTAATTGGTAGAACACTTAGGGAGGACACATACAACTTGCGAATTGAAGAAAGCACAAGTGTGATTCTTTAGCGGTTGAGGTGGTTATTTTTTGGCGTGATGAACTGGCGGGTTGTTGTGATATGATATGCCAAGGGGGCGGATCAAGGATATCAAACCGTACCAATATGATGCAATCAGATACCACATGGGCCACATGGCAAGTCGCTTTGATGATGTAGTTGCTTAGCATTTTAACCGCTATTTGGCTGTATATTAGTAGTTGGTAATGTGTTAAGTTTTAGGCTTTGTATTGGTCTCAAAAGGGTAGGATGTACATTTATTGTGTATTGGGATTATGTTAGCCCGTGGGTTTTAGATTTTGGGTAATTGGCTTTAGAGTTCGGTTCAAATCTTGTGTATTCTTTTAGGCCTAGTTTTGGGCTTGGGTTCATGTTTCGTTCTTAACGAGTGCTTTGTTTTGTATTCTTTGATTCTTTCATAATAAAAGTGTATCGGGCTATTATAGCCCCCCTTTAAAAAAAATTAAATAAATAATTCCTAAACCTGAGTAACTAAATCCTAATCCTAAACCATAAACTAAAGCCAAAACCTAAAAGTTGTTAAATCTAAATCTAAACCTGAACTCTAAAAAAAATCTATAATTAAATCAACGGTTAAATCGAGTTTTTGCAATAATAAAGAGTTTTTAAAATGTACTAGTTACATGACAATTCTAAAAATCGCTAAAATTGGGTACAGGTACCTCTGTATGATATGATACTGCTTTTTGAAGGTAAAAAATTGTTAAAATATTAGTACCGTATCGAACCGAAAGTACCAGTCCCAAAAATGTCAAAAATGGGTAATGAATTGGTACCGAAAATCATTCGATACGAAAAATTTGGTTTCAGTACCCAGTACCATATGGTCATCCCTAGTGGAAATTCATTTCAACCAATCAATTTATTTTTATTTCTAATATGTCTTATTTGTTACTAATCAGGGTCGTCCCTAATAACCTAAAACTTTTTGGGCCTCGTGTAACAAATAAAATTGGGCGCAAAATTTGGGTATGAATTAAAAAAAAACAAGAACATACTGCTAGAGACTAGACTTGAACTTGAGACCTCCACATTAGATTAAGATGGGTTTTCTAACTCCATTAACAAGTTTATTATATATAGTAAGTAAATATCTATATCTATACTACTATATAATATATTCTAGATGGGCAACAAGGTAATTTGCTCTCTTTTTTAAGATGACATATGAAGAGTTTTATGCTTTACACCTAAAATGTCATGAAAAACTTTCCAACACTACCCCTATTTACAAAACTCACTTGTACATTACATAGTCTCATCCATTAATGCTATAAAATTCACAAAAGAAAGTATACTATAATATCATCGTACATGCCCTTTAATTGGTGAACTAATATAAATAAAAAATAAATAAAACAAATAACTGATGAATTTACACGTGTAGCAAGATATATAATCTTTTTATTTTATATACTTTATAGTATAGTAAATGTGATCAATGGGTTCTTATCATGAATGAAAACATGATTACGAAGGAGTCTCTTCTTTTTGTTTTAGGAAAAATGGAAATAAATAATCCCAACTATTGACATACAAAAGTTACTAACGTTTAAAAAATATGAGGGGAAGTGATGAGTCCCAAAATTAGCAGGTTTTATATACATGTTTTCACCTTATTATCACTTAAAATCAGGCTTTTATCTTGAAATTGTCACGGTTTTTTTCCTTTTGATGATAATTGCAGGTATTGAAGGTGAAAAGTGAAAAGAAGTGAAAATCGGCTTAAAAGACGAAGATTTGAAGACTTTTTGCAAGGTTCCAGATCAAGCACGGCCGCGCTCTGGGCTGGCACGGTCGTGCCAACTGTTCCAGGTCAACGAGTCAACATTTCCAAGTCAACAGGAGTCAAATCTGAAGATTTTAGGAGTGCACGGGCGTACCAAATGGAGGTGCATGGGCGTGCTTTACAATAGCGTGTTCTCCAAGGCTCAAACCGACCAAGACTGACAGACGGTTACAAAAAGTTAAATGGCACGGGCGTGCCAAGGATAGTTGCACGGGCGTGCATGCCCTGGTACAAGACAATTCTGCATGCAATGACTCTGCAACAGTACCTGCTGTCTGGCATGGGCGTGTCAACTCGATGTCGAGGGCGTGCTTGAGCTGGTTTGCCTATAAATAGAGCCCTCCACTCCTTATTTTGGACATCCCATTTCACCCGAGTTTTACTCACACTTCAGCTACCTTTGGGGTCTTGCAAGTCACCTTTGGAGCTGGGATCACTCCATAAAGACTTAGTGAGAGAGAGTTGAGAGAAAGATCACCAAAACTCATCCAAAACACCTTCTTTAATCCACCCACATTAACCACTATGTGTTCTTCATGCACCTTTGATAGTGTGATTGTTGTACAACCAATGTCAGACTAGATTGATCAAGTGTTGTTAGGGTGAAGACTTATTTTGGTCTGGATTATATAGTTTATGTTTGTTAAATGGTGTTGTGTTCTTGTTTAATTCTTTTCACTTAAAACTTTGCTTGATGAATTAACTAACTAATTAATTAGTCTATGGTCTTATGGGTGTTTTGGTAGGAAGTGGGAGGACTCATGAGTGTACCAGTGGTGCGTAACAAACCCACGCACTTGTGAGCTAACCCATTCCCACGAGTAGTGATTGGTCCATTTGTGGGTAGAAATACACACACTTAGAGACTTAATCCTCACTACCAAAATCTCACCTAGGGTCGGTACGGTCTATATACTTGGTCCTAGTGATAAGTCAGACTTTAATCTTGCGACTTGGCTACATGGTCTATGTATTAGCCTTGGCGCGGGTTAAGGTTTGATGAACCCGTGTTAAAAGAAAATGGTCTTTATTTTCTTTTATCTCTATACTGCCACACAGTTATTGATAGACCATTCATTTCTTAAAAAGTTATTTAATTCAAGTAAAAGATGAACTTGTACCGGTTGGTCTTGACACTTTTATGTTATCAAATGGTTTCTTGTCCGGTCATGCTCCGGCCACCGACAAGTTGTCCATAAAGGTCTTAAGTGTCTAGATGTCATTATCGCAGTATTGGGAGGTGGATCATTCAAGGTTGGGTATACACAGTCTTGAGTCATCTATTTGTCAGTATTGAGAGGTGAGCTTACCGGTTCGGGAGACCCTCACTTAAACACAAGAACACAGCTATGTCTTGCTATAACAGTCACCTCTGGAAATGTTGTAGCAATTCTAAGTTAAGCATAAGTGTGCACTAGTTCACACCACTTTAATAAACTACTTACTATTAATCCATACCAAGGTAAAGTCGGATCCCGAAGCAACACTTCGTTTTGGTATTGATTCTGATCACTCTCATTCTTCTTTCTTTTATTTTATCTTAGTTTTTATTAAAAGCAACTTGAAACTGAGTAGGGGAAGTCGTATCTTAGGGTTCGATACTCGGTACTTGCTATTACCTATTCAACGCTCGATAGGTCCACCTGCCTATCGTGTGGGTTTAGACTAGTTGGCAGATATCGTTTTATTTCTATATATTTAAAACTTCGATAAGTGTTTTAATTTGAAGGTCACCTTTAATAACTCCTTTTCATCGGGTCTTCACATTTCCTTCGAGAAAGTGTTGACTATAAAAAGAAAGTTTAAAATGAGACCTAATTCACACGACATTAGGAAGTGCATGTGCTATGCACATGAGATAAAACGACTTTTGGATGGAAATCAAGAGGTGTGAAAGTCTCACCTAATGTCATGTGGCATACTCGTTTTCGTTTATTATATACATAGATTTAGATATAGATATGTGAAAAGTGTGAAAATGGACAATAAGGGAAGTAAGGTTATTTGTCTTTTTATTTTATTTTTGAAAATACATCTTTCAAAAGTTGATATGACACTCATCACATCATATCTTTCTTACTTTTTGCACATTGTTCTAAACCTATTAGACATACTGTAAAAGTATCATACATGTTGTTACATATGTTAGAGATGTATTATTACATATGTTAGAATCATGATACAACCTTGACATCATATGAGATGTCTTATTATATATGCTAAATTCGTGAACACACAAAATGTATTACTCCCTCCGTCCCATTAGAAGTGTCTTAGTTTGAAAAACACAAAGTTTTAGGCACATTAAATGATTGCTTTTTTTGTTTGCCAAATGACAATAATACCCTTCTCATATGTGGGTCCATCATATTCTTTGTTATTTTAGTTGTGTTTTTAAGGGTAAATTTGGAAGTTGGCTAATAATTTTTTAAAGTGGACACATGAAATGGGACAAATAAAAAAGGGAATATGGACATTTCTAATGGGACGGAGGGAGTAATTTATAAAAAGTCATTACACATCAACATCAAACGTAATAAAGTGTTTGATACAAATTCAATTATTCAAAAAATTATAAAAACGACCATTATAATCAACAATTAAACGTAGCAAAACGTTTTCGTACGAATATAATTATTTAAAATTATGATAAAAATCTATCATAATAACAAAAATCTAACTATCCTTCATTCTTGACAATATCTTCATCTTTAACACAAAATCTCTTCACCTACAAAGAAAACGAATTCATCAATTTACATTTTCGATACATTAAGCGTATGTAGCTGAGTTGCCAAGACTATCAAACTTAACCTAAGGAAAAATGTCAAAAAACTAGTTCCAGTTTAACACATGAAACAGATGTAACATGCATTCTATTCATGATAAAAAATGACTTTTGTTTTTATTAGAACCAGAATTCGTCTGTACCACGATACCGTGCCTGATGTACCTGCAACCGACTATTAAGTAGGCTTAGAAATCAAAGTGGAGGCACTAGAATCCTTTCAGGAACTCGTAACACCAGAACCCGACACCCCAGCGGCCTTCATACCCGAACTAGTCGTCCAGACTTAAACCCTGCATAATGAAATTTCAATCACCCAAGTATTACACTTCTATCCTAAATATATAGTTTTTTTATTGCTATCTGAATTAAATATAATGAATTTAAAAACTGCTATAATGCATCTATATAGAGAGTGAGTGAATAAAAAAGAACATATATACAATATCCTAACAAGCAAATGCTATCTTTGAAACAAGAAAAAGAACTATATAGTGTCGGTTACAAACCCGATAAAGTGTATTAACATGTAAAACACTTATTATCATGTCGGTTCACGTAAACACGTATTTGCAAGTTATAAACAATCATAAAGTTAGTTTTATTTCATTATTTCACCAACATATGGTATACGAAACTCGTGTGTGCTACCCGATGATTCCCGAATCACCAAAACATGACCACAATGTGTGTAGACTTACTTAGCTAACCCAGTTAAGTTTGCTTTTCAAATGTTTTGCTAAGGTAGACTTAAGTGTGTGTTAGGAAAGTTAACCTGAGTTTGCCGGGTGTCACACTCTTAATATTTTATTTCATTTATTTGTAGTAATAAAAAATATACATTGTCATGTGGTATAAACTGACATGCATCTTTGTGTTAAGGACTGGAAGGAGTGGTGGAAATCTTTCTTTGCTTCGGGCTCGACATTATACATTTTATTGTACTAGATAAACTATCTTATTCTTGGCCTCAAGAGCTTGAGTGAACCGGTCTGGGCTACACTCTACTTGGGTTACTCGCTCTTGGTGGTTCTAGCCATGATGCTAGCCACATGCACCGTTGGGTTCTTTTCATATTTATGGTTAATTCGTGCATTACTTGTTTTCTTCAGTAAAGCTTGATTAAAAGAAGATGGTCCAATGGTGTTAGGTCGACAAACGGTTTTATTCTTCTTGTACTGGTCATGTTTGATTCAAGATACGAATAAGTTTGATTTTTATTAATTTATTTATTTATATTATCATAGTTTCAAAGCAAGAACTTAGATATGTATGACAGGAGAAGGTGATAGTTTGTATGTGGGAATGCTAGGACTTATTTCTTGTTTTGTTGTATGCATTTTTATGAAACATGGGCTTCATTTTATTGGCTTCATCGCTGTTGAGCTTTCATGGGTCTAGAGTTTGCAAATGGCCGGGTCGGGTATATTGGGTTAACCTACAAGTATAGGAGACACTTGAACGCATGTGGGTTCAATATGTTCTTATATCCTTTTTGTTTTAAAATCCGCACCAAAAATATAATTTATGTAATGGATTTGCTTCTCACAAAATGAGAATCTAACATATTTGTTGAAATTTGTGAAGCAAGAGTTTTCTAGCATAAACACTGGAGGTTGATTGTCTGTAACTATATATTAATACTTTTGTTTTGGTTAGAGTCGGGTCACATGATAAAAAATATCTTTATGTATGTATGTATGTATGGTGTTTTTTACTTTGTTCTCTTCACATCTGTCTTTAAAGTCTAAAGAACTTTGCCAACGGTCCTAGGGCCGACATCAGGCCTATTCAAATTTTTTAAAGTAGTAACTATCTTTAACATAAATAACTTAGTATGATATCGAAGTTGTTTCCCAATAAATCTGTAAGTTATAAGTTATCAAAACTAATGACACGGCAATGTTTAAAAAAATTATTTGTTAATCTCACATTAACCTATCTTACTTGTCTGACAAGTGATCAACGTATGAGAGAATTTCATTTAAATAAAATTAATACATGAACAAGCGGTGTAAATAAAAGTGTGCAATTGTTTAATAACTAGGGGCACTATATACCGTTTTTATCACACACCTTTGATTTTTTCCTTACTTCTAAACTTGTACATAACATTGGGAGCCTATACATTGGTTTCTTGTAATGCTTTATAATTTAAATATCAAATCTATTAGTTACCATGTGTAACAGTTATGACGTAATTCACCAAAAGAATGTCACTAATCTAAAATACTTCAGAAATAAAAAAATTATAATAATAAACTTTTCTAAATATATTATTCAAATAAGAACTACCATAAACGAGTATCGCAATTCAAAGTGTCGCCCCACCGCATCATGTAGGCACCCTACTAGTCATATTTAAAACAATATGTATCTATGTTTATAGGGTTGTTAGTTGTTACAATCTTTACTTGTAATTGGTTTATGATGAACGTTCTACTAAAGAAATGTCTTGGTTTATTTGTTTTCGAATATAAAAAAATATCCATGAGTTAACTTTTACCCTCAATTTCCAGCTTTAAGCATTTTCACTTTGAGCGATAAGTCGATAACAACCGAAGATTTGTGTATCACGACTATCACATTTCATTGTTTTTTCTTATTAGTACAAAATAATAATAATGATACAAATAAAATAAAATAATGTTTATTATAATATTTGCTTTTGTGTTTTTATCAATTATTGTAGACTACTTTTCTTTTCTTTATATGTTTATGATACAAATCCTTGTAATGGATTATTAAAGTTTGTCTTTTGTTGAACATTTAATTAGTTTATTCACTATGGTTTGTTTTCCTGGTTTAATATATCGTTCATTAGATTTGATCATTGATAGGTATTATTCATACTGAATTGACGAATGCCATGTATAAAATATTCATTAGTGTAATAGTAAGAAATAATTGTTTGTATCTTGACATAAGTACTTGGTCATGGGAGTCCATTTTGATTATTTGATCAAAATTACATGATTGATTGCAAACAATATAACTTTCGTTGCAATTCACATGTACAGTCTTAGTTCTTGGTTTTGTAGGGATGATTGAGAGAACTCTAAACAAACTCTCCAAAAATTTGTAGTTTAGATAAGTGAGAACTCACTTGTTAGAAAACTTACATTGATGATCGCCTCAACGCCTCTTGTACATGAGGCTCGCGTGTTTCCCAATCCCTGCACTTGCTCAGAAAACGAAATCATAGACATGAACCGGGCTTGTGTTTGACACAATTCCCTTAAACAGATTCTTCGTCTGTTCCCAGGGTACACCGGTTCGAAGCAGTGTCGATGGTGCACTGCCGGACTATCCCACTTGCCTGAAAAGAAACTGAAAGAGGCTGTATACATAGTTCTGTATGTGTGTGTATGCGACATTCAGAAAGTTTTCTCTAGAGTTTTACACGATGGGTTGCAACTTCGTTTTGTGTATGTATCTTTTCAACACAATGCCAATGTAGCTTATTATAACCAAGATTAAGAATGAAACTTATGCTAGCAATTATGATGTAATCAAATTCGAGATTAATGATAATTAATCTCGTTTATTACACTTAATTGCTACTGAAAACCAACAGACTCAAAACAGTCTTTGGATGCTTCTTCTAGTTACAACCATTAAAAACTATAACGGGTAGCAAAAACCGTGTCGCGCGGACCCGGGTTTTTCGAGCTGCATTCGTGTCCGCAGATGCGGGCGTCGCGTTGGTTCAAGAATTTTTCCTGAACCAGAACCCATTTTTGCACCCCCCCCTGCGCACGCGGGTAGGTGCCAGAGTATAAAGTAACTTAACATTTTACTTCTTCCCCTCAAGCTTCACCTTATAAACTCTTTTACTTTTCATCTCCCAACCAATGTGGGACAAACCAAACTCACATTCACACACATATTTCCAACAATCCCCCACATGAATGGGAGTTGCTTACAGAAAAACAACCTCATTCCGATTAAATTTCAACAGTTGAGTTTTGCATACGATAGGTAGGTGTGACCCTTTGAACCTTCGCTTATGAAACGCACTTAGCCCACTGGCTCTGAGTAGAACGCGATGTCTTTGAACTCGTCTGCCGTTTGTGTGGACGACAATACGCTTCACACAAGACTCTCCCTGACAACGTCAAGTCCTCATAGTTGTGTCCGTTATGGTCATGGACACGTGCCTGGTTCTGCGAGAGCTCTTAAGTATTGTGCCCCAACAATACCCTTCCAAGCGACCCCACTTCTCTCTCACATAGGTGATCTACTGGGACTGGTTACCTCAGTCAAATCATTAAAAGCCATAGGCTTAACCTCCACCTTGTCACTTTTTAGGAATGGACTAGGAAGCTTATTTAATTTATAGTAAGCTCCCTTTTTCAAAACGTGGGGTTTCCACCAACTCTCCCCCACAGTGACCTTCGCCAGTTCATACAATTAGGTTGTCCTATTGAACTCAGATCTTGGGATCTCCAGTCAACTGAGTTAGGTTTTCCTTCGCATAAACCTAGCCTTTCATGGGCTTTAGCCCCATTCCTATTGACGACTTCTGAACTAACTCTCTGCTTAAGCCTTTTGTTAGCGGATCCGCGATGTTATCCTTTGACTTCACATAGTCAATAGTGATAACTTTTATAGAGATTAGTTGTCGTACCGATCATGCCTACGTCTTATATACCTATCCTTAATGATACACATTGTGATATGAGCTCTGCCAATTACCGATTGACTATCACAGCGTGTGCATTGGCCCCATGCCGGCTTCGGCCACCTAGGTATATCCTTAACAAATTGACGTAGCCATTCTGCCTATTCATCCTCTTTATCCAAAGCGATGAATTTTGATTCCATCATGGATCTAGCAATAACCATTTGCTTAGATGATTTCCATGTTATCGCGGCACTTCCAAGTGTGAACAAATACCCACTCGTTGCCTTGGAATCATTCATGTAAGATATCCAATTCGCATCACAGTAAATTCAATAACTGTTGGATATCTTTTATATTGCAGCCCGTAGTCTTGTATGTATCCTAATTACCAAATCACCTGTGTCACGTAATTCCAATGAATTAAACTTAGGATGCTCGTGTATCTACTTAGCTTGCTTGCTAAGTCTGGTCTGATACAACTTATCAGATACATCAGGCATACATCAGGCTGCCAATAATTCTTGAGTACTCTAATTGGTTAACAGGCTCACCTCCTTTCTTAGCTAGACATTGACTTGTGTCAATGAAAGGTCTAGCCACATTAGAGTCATTTCCATCGGACTTCTCAAGAATTTTGTCCACATAATAGGACTGACTTATAACAAGTCTTTTCTAGGTTCGTGTGATTTGTGCTTCCAAGATCACATCCGTTCATATCAAACCTTTTATTTTCAATTGCAAGTCACCTCCACACTTAAGTGTTATTGGATAACTACCAAATGGGGTGATGAAAGTTTCTTCCTTTCATATGTACCTTGAAAACTTCTCAAGTACCATTTTTAAATCCCTACGGATTGTTTCTTAAATGGCTCTTCCCCCACATTGCTTGCACTTTGATTAAGTTTGAGTAATACCACTCATGATGACATTAGACACCCGTGATAAGATAGTGACTATCTATATCTTTATGTTATTGGGGTCATCCATTATATTACTCAACTCATATTACTCACACGAACCGTTTTCTGTGCTATATGAGTTCTCACATTCAGCTAAATAGTATCATAACCAATGAACTATTTATTCGGTCCTTTCGAGTCATCCTTTTTAATGAATTATATATTTTCTTGTACAAAATTCATTCTTATGTCTTCACATATGTTTGAATGTTCAAAGTTAATTTATTCTCCGTGGAGCATCTAAATTAACAAGTATTAGTCTAGCATGCTTTAGACTACGAATACTTAGCATGTGAACAGAAGATGCCTCATTCTGATTCCTCACAGCCTTAAGAGATAACTCACTATCTCTTTCTAACATTCACGTCTTAGTTTAGACACAAAATGAGATTTTGTTTACCATTCCAAAAACCTTGGTTTAAAGAATGCTTCAAAACCATAATTAATTTCATCCATTAGGATCAAGACTCGTTTGCCTTTAATCTCCAAGGCTTCACCATTAACTCTTTAGGACTTATACATAAGTCTTAACATAAATCACTTTGATGAACATATTCATCATCAACAAGTCAATTAGATTGACACCCGACGACATGACATTTACATGTCCCTAAGTGATATGTATATATTTGTTGAACTTATTTATTGGGCGACTCTCCCAAAATATATCACGAATCCTGCATATAGTTCAACCAACATTGATGGTTTGTAGAGACTCTACACGTCCATCAATATTCTAAGTCTTTTATAATAAATCTCACAATATTTCTCAAAGACTTATGAATAATAACATACATTTCTATCATATGTTATAGTCATCAAAACTACATTTGAGCATTTCTACGTAAATGCTCTCAACATTTGATGACATATCTCGTTTTCGTGTATTTAACTTCAATACACTTGCCACGTTGACCATGATTATTTCAATGGGGATGGATGAAGAGTTTTTTTTTTTTTTCTTCTTAGTCACTTAATTAGAGACTTAAGACTCTAATTAAGATTCTAATAAAACCCTCAACACATGGCATTAAGAACTCTACTCAAGAGTTTCACCATATGAAATAAAAAACTCATAAAATGGCATTAAGAACTCTACTCAAGAGTTTCACCATATGAAATAAAAACTCATCAAATGGCATTAAGAACTCTACTCAAGAGTTTCACCATATGAAATAAAACCTCATCAAATGGCATTAAGAACTCTACTCAAGAGTTTCAATCATACACTTAATTAGTCTTAAAACTATAATCAAGTGTCATAAATAAATTAACTCTACTAGAGAGTTTTTCTTCAATTCACCATATGAAGAGTTTTACTAATTAATAATTATAATTTACCAAATTATAATTTCAATATAATCCAAAATATATATAACATATTATATATATCTTTAACCGGATTCATATCAGATCTCAAAGTGTTATTCTCTTCAACACTTTATCGTTCGACGAAATGATAACAATTATATCGTCTCATGGCGTGTTTTGAGGTACTCCCTCAATACACTGCTCAAAACAACAAAGTTGTTAATAATTAACTACTCACAAGTAGTCGAACAGGTAAATATGTCCAAAACAACGTCAAGTTGTTTTACACTAAATAATCTCTTTAGACTATTATATGGTTCAAGTCATCATACTTCTATACAAGTATCAACCATATATAAATTGCAAAAGGCATGTTTTATTCCTTCAAAACATTTCTTCTTTTACAAGTGTTTATTAACCATAAACTATATATAAAAGTACAAACGGTTACGTTTCATCATATAGATTTTTGGTTATATTAAATAAACCTTTTTCCAACACACCCGTTAGAAATAAACAATTAACCAAAATCATTTTAAAGGCCATTGGTTTATATTCTCAACCATTTCTAACCTGCTTGTTAGAATTACACGATTATGACAATCGTTTTAGAACTTGTTAGTTTATATAAAATAAACAGTTTCTAACATCCTCGTTAGAAAATTAGACCATCTATATAAATGGTATTCACTTTGGATTTTCCAAAGTGTGTATCCGTTTCAAACTCACTTGTTAGAAACCGTCAAAATTTAACCCACCTGGTTTAATGTTGATTATTTTCCAAGATAATCATTTCCAACACGTTTGTGTATTTTGTACACTAATCCCTTCTAACACACTTGTTAGAAAGTATACACATCTTATTTTGTCTTTACAAACTCATCAATTTCTAACATCCCCGTTAGAAAATCAATATATAAGTTTACAAATTAAACTTACGATCTTGTAGATAATAATTTCTAATACACTTATTAGAGATGTTCCATGACACGTTATTCTTTCAACGTCGTCAATTCTAACACGCTTGTTAGAAGTACATGTTTCAAAACCTCATATTTCGAAACCTTTTATTTTCCAATACTCTTATTAGAAAAATAAACATTTCAAATAATTTGAAATTATCTTTCTTATACTCTTACTAGAAAGAAAACGTTATCAAATGTTTTCATGGGTTTACAAATATTATGACTTTTCTAATACTCTAATTAGAAATGTATTGTTTCAAAAATGAAAACATGTTAATAATCCGGTTATCTAAACATGACATAAAAACCCATGAGGCCGAAAATCATGTATCAAAAATTTCTTTGTAACATATTAGTACAGATTAAAGATTGCACTCCAAACATGAATTTAATCCGATTCATATAACATATTTCCAAAAGAAAACATTTAGAAGATTATAAAATCTTGATTAAAACATTTACATGTATTTAATCCGATTCATATATCCTTAACAAGAAGGATTTAACATTCTATGTACCAAAGGAAAAACATTTACAAACTTTCGCGAATCCAAATTCCTTAGGAAGAACACGGAAGTTTGTATACTAATCTGTTTAAGTTTGTTAGAAAACTTACATTGATGATCGCCTCAACGCCTCTTGTACATGAGGCTCGCGTGTTTCCCAATCCCTGCACTTGCTCAGAAAACGAAATCATAGACATGAACCGGGCTTGTGTTTGACACAATTCCCTTAAACAGATTCTTCGTCTGTTCCCAGGGTACACCGGTTCGAAGCAGTGTCGATGGTGCACTGCCGGACTATCCCACTTGCCTGAAAAGAAACTGAAAGAGGCTGTATACATAGTTCTGTATGTGTGTGTATGCGACATTCAGAAAGTTTTCTCTAGAGTTTTACACGATGGGTTGCAACTTCGTTTTGTGTATGTATCTTTTCAACACAATGCCAATGTAGCTTATTATAACCAAGATTAAGAATGAAACTTATGCTAGCAATTATGATGTAATCAAATTCGAGATTAATGTAATCAACCCTAAACCCTAAACCCATTAAAAACTATAACGGGTAGCAAAAACCGTGTCGCGCGGACCCGGGTTTTTCGAGCTGCATTCGTGTCCGCAGATGCGGGCGTCGCGTTGGTTCAAGAATTTTTCCTGAACCAGAACCCATTTTTGCACCCCCCCCCCTGCGCACGCGGGTAGGTGCCAGAGTATAAAGTAACTTAACATTTTACTTCTTCCCCTCAAGCTTCACCTTATAAACTCTTTTACTTTTCATCTCCCAACCAATGTGGGACAAACCAAACTCACATTCACACACATATTTCCAACATCACTTCTAAATACTATTACAATTTACTTAATTAAACTACATATTGATATTAATACGTGGTAGAGTTTAGTATATGTACAATGAAAATAATTGGTGAAGAAGACCATCATGATAGTAAAGATTGTACTAAGAAATGAAACAAATATAACCTTTATATGTTTAATTTGCTTGAATCAAATAACCTTATATCCTTTCTAGTTTGCGTTATGCTAAGGGGAAGTTGATTATATGCAAATAGGGTAAGGTTAATTACAAAACACTAATTATTGGAGAACAAAATAACTTTTTGATCAATGATTCATATTTTAAATATTGTACTTCTTATGCACCAATGCATATGTTTATGTACATAAAAACCATCAAACTAATTTCTGCCTATGTTTTACGGAGTAATTTTTAACCATTTACCTACGCATGTGTAGATAATATAACCCACACATGAATTATTAAGATGTAGATCATATACATACATGAGACTTGTTTATATGTGTGTACACGTGTGTGTATGTATTTGATTTAAAAAAAACGAATAAACATTGTATTTCTATAACATTCTTTCATTTTAAAAACTTCTGAGATTAAAGAAATAAATTATTCATTTTGTTCTGCGAATTCTCGTGCTATTTAGTATTCTTCATCATTGATTTAAACCATTGCTTAAATTTTCTGTTTCCTTTACTTAGACCCACCGTAGTGGTGGCGCGAGAAAGCGTGAAACAAAAAAATAGCGCCCCCCACACCGTTACGGGGGGCGCTATGTTCAAAAAACTTGGGCAGGCGCTAAATTAATAACGTCGGGTGACACATTCAACCACCATTCAATGTTTGACACGTGGACGAGGGGTGGGGCAAAGTTTAAAATCAGGGGTGTTATATATAACCCCCTCCACTACATCCCTTTTTCACTTCAAACCTCATGCTGACTCAGCTGCCACGTGAACCAATCAGAATCAGGAACATTATATATAGCCCCTTCCACTACACATGGTCTTATATTAACTCTTGGGTAATGCAACGACTTGGTGTTGGAATGATACATTGTTTCTTGTGATAGATTAATCAGGTTATAATATTTTGTAATAGCAATTAACTAGGTTTTATAAGTATTAAACTTGAACAGGGAAAATGCTTCTCTAAATTTTGATTAATTACATTATTTAGATGCTAGAAGTTAAGATTACTCGATGTGATATAATGTTCCTGCTTTTGTTATAGAAGTGCTTGTAAAAATTATATTCTTTTTCAAGTAAGCATGAGAAAAATGGATTATTCCTTCCATTTCCTTCAAACCATAAAAACACGGAGAACCAAACAACACAAACAAATATCTTTCTAACTTTTAACTCTGGAAACAAGACAAAAGAATTTAAAATTATTATTTTTTACTATTACCTTTTCTTTAAATCCAAACCTGATGTGACATCTGACAAATTTAGCATCTTTCGAAACTTATAGCGTTAGTATAATTAGACCATCCGCATCGCAATGGGAGGCCGCTCTTGACCCACATGGACCCGTCCTTAGGAAGGGACTGGTGTGGAGTTATTACTGTGTAGAAGGGACGCGTTTTGTAGGGTCGGGTATGTAAGTATTTACTTTTTTAATTTTGTTTTCTTCTCAATGTATGTACGTATATAAACACACGCATCTCTTACTTTGTTATGGCAAATTACAAAAGGTATCTTCATACACTAACATGTGTAATTATGCAGATTAATACAAGTTAAATAAAAGATGAATACAAAATTAAATTCAACATATACGGTCAATCAAATAAATTGAAATTTGTTAGATTAAATAAATATGACAAGTTAGCTTTTCTACAGAAGTGAAATTTTATACAAGATTCAAAACAAACGTACACTTTGTTAATTGTCCCAACTTTGTTAGCTATGAAAATACAAATTAGGGTAATATTGATCCTTATTGTGATCTAAAAAGAGCAACGACTATTGATATATTTATTTTTGGGAATTGGATTTTAATAACTTAAAATATTTGAAATTGGCCGTTGGTACCCCCAAACTAAAAAATTGGCCACATATAACATGTACTATTAATTGTACAGATTATATATGACCAATTTTTTAGTTTAGGTTGCCAACGGCCAATTTTGAATAGTTTAGATTATTAAAATCCAATTCCTCGTTTATTTTTTTTGTAAGTAGCATATTTGGGCTGGGAAAGTCTATGGATTGACTATTGGGTCCACTATCTTTGGTCCTTAATTTTTACTCTCTTGTAGATCAGAAATCTAACAAGTGTTCACGCTTGGTAATTACCTCAAAGACCACCCGTAGTGGCATAAGAATTGGGCGTGAAAATGCCCTCAAAACGCCTCGAAAGTGCCCAAAACACCAACTTTGAGGGCGTTTTCCTTTATAAAATGGGTTAACTGTGATTTCTTTTCACGCCTTTTTACACCGGAAAGTGACGTGAAAATGCCTCGCTTTTATTGAGCCAATCAAAATTGAGAAAGAGGTTTTATTTTCTTTGCCACTAGGTGTGGTCTAAGAAAAGAAAAATCACATTATACATTTGAGAAGGAAACCTTTATTTTTCTTAGAGATTAAGGTTATTAGATTTTAATCATCCTAATTTTTTTTATTATCAAAACTCTTACCATTATAATCTATTATTTATTTGGTACTATGTAGTTTACAGAAAATTTATTTTTGAAGGGTGGTGTTTTAACTTTCTATAACTAGCTCCAACCCTAATTTTTTTTAAATGGCAAATGTTACATAACTCCTACTTCTAAATTACACCAAACTAATATTAATCTACGCCATCCAACCAAAACTGTAATAGCAACTACAAGTCTACAACCCTAAATAATAATAATAATAATAATAATAATAATAATAATAATAATAATAATAATAATAATAATAATAATAATAATAATAATAATAATAATGTTGTTGTTGTATGTTTATATAAAGCATGTATTTTTCTTAAATGTTAGTATTTTAATTGCATTTCTTAGCAATAAATCAACCAATATATATACCGAATGTAGATTGCTCATATTTGGGTTAAATAAATTTGGATCAAGCAGTAAGATCTAACATGTATATTCCTATATTATAAAATTTTAAATTAAATGTTAATATTCAAATCAAAATTAGTGTAAAAGATAAATATACGAGAGTAATTCTGGTTATGACACAAGACATTATCTGTAATCATAACTAGGTGTATTAATACCCGCGTTGCGCGTTTTTCATATGACGTGTTAATGTGGATTTTAGTAACTGACAAAGGCATAGAGACTAACCTTGGACAATGAAAAAAATACAAAAGTGGCAGCGACTACGCGGAGAATACCGGGAATCTCCCGCGGTCCGCGGCACATGTTGGAGATGACACATGGTAGATGTGGTCGGTGGCCGGCTACGTACGTTAGAGTGAAGCAGCCATTCATTTCGTGGTGGTTAAATATATAGATAATAAACGAACAAAAACCGAACCCATGCGAAATCGGGTAAAAAAACGCATTATGTCGGGGCAAGAATGGGAAAAAAAACTTAATAAAAAAGTTGGTGACCAAAACGGGAAAAAAAACTTAAACAAAAAGTAAAAAAACATTGTGTGGCCAAAATGAGGAAAAAAAACTTAACAAAAAATTTAGTGGTCAAAACGAGAAAAAAAAAGTTAACAAAACGTGCGAAATTGGGTAAAAAAACGCATTATGTCGGGGCCAAAACAGGAAAAAAAAACTTAATAAGAAAGTTGGTGGCCAAAACGGGGTAAAAAAAATTAAACAAAAAGTAAAAAAAACATTGTGTGGCCAAAATGAAGGAAAAAAAATTAACAAAAAATTTGGTGGTAAAAATGAGAAAAAAAAAAGTTAACAAAAAGAGAAAAGGGCCAAAATGGAAAAAAAAACTGAATAAAAAAGTTGGTGGCGAAAACGAGAAAAAAAAACTTAAACAAAAAGTAAAACTTAATAAAAAAAGTTGGTGGCCAAAACGGGAAAAAAAAAAACTTAAACAAAAAGTAAAAAAACATTGTGTGGCCAAAATGAGAGAAAAAATACTTAACAAAAAAATTGGTGGTCAAAATGAGAAAAAAAAAGTTAACAAAAATAAATGTGGCAAAAATAAAATAAGTGAAACTTAACTATTTAAATGCTAAGGTTTATTATTTTGGGATTGGGCACAGTATGAAAGATCTTTTAGATGCACATATCCTTTCTGGAGGGCGATTGGGACTTGGGCATAAGGGCCTTTATGACACAATTAATAATTCAATTCATTTTCAATTAGGCCTTGCTCTAGCTTCTTTAGGGGTTATTACTTCTTTGGTAGCTCAACACATGTACTCTTTACCCGCTTATGCATTTATAGCACAAGACTTTGAGTAGGAAAGGGACAAGAAGAATGAAAGAATTCTTTCTATATTTATAATAAGTAATATCCATGTATTAAATATTAAAAAATATATTATTTCTATATTTATAATAAGTAAATCCGAACGGAGCTTTGCTCGTGCTTGGCTCATTTACAAACCGAATCAAGCGGAGCGGCTCATTTACAATCGAGCGTAAAACCGAACGAGCATTCTTTGAGCGCAAATTTTCCGAGCGAGCGCCGAGCGAGAATCGAGCGGAGAGTAATATGTACGATCATAAAATTGCGATGTTTCCTTCGATGTTTTCATTGTCGGGTGACAACTAAGGTTGAAATGTCCGATGATAACACTAATATTAAGATCCTAGTGTCCAATGATGAGGCTTAAATTGAGGCTGGTGAGATGATGACCATACATCAGAGAACAGTTATTGCATTGTGACGTAAGTGTGATATTAAGCAACAATTAGCGATGAACGACTAATAACATAAAGAAGTCAAGACTGTCACCTCATGACTTATTGTTTTACTATTAAATCTAGTGTTAAATTTCTATTAATTTAAGTGGGCTAAGTATATTTTGTTTGCAAAATTTCTATTAATTTAAGTGGGCTAGGTATATTTTGTTTGTATATATTGAGCCAAATCCAATATAATGTTATATAAAAAGCCATAAATTTATCTATAAACCGTGTGTATATCTATTATTAAATAAATAAAAATTTATTCGAGCCGAACCGAGCCGAGCGTACCTTTGCTCGTGCTTGGCTCATTTACAAACCGAACCGAGCCGATCGGCTCATATACAGCCGAGCGGAAGACCGAGCGAGCATTTTTCGAGCATTTTCCGAACGAGCGACGAGCGATCCTCGAACGGCGAGCGATTTGAACAGCCCTAGTAAGAAGTAAGGCTGAAGTAGACATGTGACATTAATTGTAATCATTTACTGGAAGTAAGATTTATATGTATATATACTAATAATTGGGTTACAGGTTCAAGTTATCCTATACGGTTCAAAGTAATGAGAAGGGTGAGAAAAGATACAAAAAACACAATAGATTATGAAATATGACACAATGCTGAGAAAAAAGACACAATGAATCGCAAAAATGACACATTGATAAAAATAAGAAAAAGACGCAATGATCTAACAAAATTTCTAAAAACTACAAGCTAAAAAAAAGCAAAAACCTAAAAGTTAAGATCGTAGAGTTCGATGAGACGGTTCCAATGTCGCTTGAATTTCAATCGAAGTCCGTTTGATACCTTTCCTATGACTTTCTATTTTTCTTTCACTGTGTATTTGATCTTAACACTTGGGTTACAATCTCGTGTATTACATAAGTTGATAACTGCAGTGTTATATAGAATAGAATACAACGTAATTTGTTAACATCTTCAACATCTATGAAGATTTACCTCCTCCCTGCGCAGTATTTGATCTTAACACCAGTACCTGCGCCCGCAGCAGACGATTCACCTCCTCCCTGCGCAGCAGCAGCCTTCCGCGCCTCCTCTTCTCTCCGCTCCTTTTCTTCCAGTTCCGCACCAAGGCGGTCAGACTCTTCAAAATAAGCGCGCAGCTTCCCAATGGGATCCTCAGTCTTCAAGCATTGATCAACCACGTCGAAGACATCAAAGGTGAGCGTCTCAAATTCTTCTTGCGCAACAATGGCTTCATCCTCATAAGGCTTGCCAAAGTGTTCCCCATCTTCGAGGGCCAAGCCAGCAGCATGATGATGATAACCCTCAGCAAATCCTTGCTGCAAACCACTCCGCAAGGATGTTGACCCGATCTTCGCTACAGCATCCCCAAATTTTGGCTCATTCCATATGCGCTTAAAGACCTATCGGTTACACAACAACCAGTCAAGAAATAGAATAAAACTGAAGAATGAGACAGAAATTAAGAAAGATCTTACCCCATGAAGCCCATGCTGCATCATCCATGATAACCGTTCACGAGCAGCTTGGGAGGTTTGCACAGCACTTTGAAGCTCATTCTGAGTCTGTTGAAGGCTCACTCCTAGCTGGACGCGCGAAGAATTCAGCAAGGCGTTTGTTTCACCAAGCTGTGTTTTTTCACCAGCAAGGACTCTCACCTGCTTTTCCAACTCTGATATCCGCGTCGTGGCAGTTACAAGTGCCTCATGTTGCTCTTTTAACTTGATAATAGTGTCTGACAACTCGGCCTGTCTCGCATCAAGGGTTTTCTGTTTCTCCTCTGCCTCGAGGGCCACTCGAGCAAGGTCATTCTTCAACTTTTCAACGGCATTTCGACCACCCTCAAGGTCTAGGTTGGTACGCTCACAAGATTCTTTCCATAACCTCGCAGCTTCAACCTTCTCAGTTTTCAATTTCTGAATCTCACCCTCAGCAGTTCGGAGTTGGCCCCTCAACTGCTCAACCTCCGCCCGGGAGTCCGCACGGACGCGCTGGAACTCCTCTTCTCTCTTCATCTGTGCATCCTCCGCACTCTTCAAAGTTTGCCATGACCGCTGGAACTCCTCTTCTCGCCGCATCAGTGAACCAAAGTTACTGAAGCAGAGAGCTAAGTTCAAGCTCATATCTGATAACAGCGAACGCCGATCAATGCCATCTTGGTAATCCCGTTCGCTAGGCGGCACAACGTAAGCAATGAACTCCTCCGCGTCCAGCGGATTGGTAAAACGAGTCGTCTGCCTTACATCCCATCGGGGTTGGTAGGGTCTGTTAGGATCATAATCCGGGGGAGCCACCCTCCCTCTGCTACCACCTGATCTCCCTGATCCTCGGGATGTTTCAGTTGCAACCCTCTTAGGGGTTGACAAGGATAACATCGCATCTGCGGACACCTTCTCTGCAGGGACCTCCGTTGATACAGGTTTTACTGATTTGAGGGGTTAGTCAAGTTGAGCACCTTTCCCCTCACATGAGATGTCCGTCGCCACATTCGTCGCATCAACATCAATAAGGGGAGGATCAATCAACGGGCACTTCTCCGCTTTCTTACTTGTCTCTGGGGACAACACTAATCCTTCAACATGTGGAGAAGACTTGGTCTCCCACACTGACAAGTTTATTCCCTCCACACTTTCCGAGACAGGTTCAGTGGTCTTTTTCACGATCACGACCGGTTTCTTAAAGGTCGCCTGCGTAGCAGGACCCTTGCCTAGAAAATAAAACGGGAGAAAGTAAACATTTCATGTTCTCCGCAAGGAAAAGTGATGCAAGATTCTAGTTAAGAGACTCACTAGTGGTCTGCTTCACAGACTTTACGAACAATGGTTGGCGCCTAGGTGGAGGCTTCACAATCATCGTCGCGTCAGGAGGCGCGACGCTCGTGTCCCCACCAGCTGTTGGCTCCACATTGACACTTGGTGAGGCAGCCTTAACGTTCTCCGAAGAAGGTTTAGGGACCTGCACTTGTGTCTGCGCAAGATCCTCAAGACGCTTCTGATACAACTCGGCCGACACCTCGGTGGACCCACCTGCAGGTGATGGCCTGCGGGTACGCTTAACCTCCTCGTCAGACTCCGTCGCTTCATCATCTCCCTTAGAGACTGCGGAAGTAGAAGCCACCTTCTTCCCTTTCCGGGACTCCTTTCGCTGGCGTTTTGGTCCAGTACCTGAAGTAACATAACAACGGAAGTCTTAGCTGACATCATTACTAAAACAACCACAAATACGCTTACCTGTGCAAGGCATCTTTTTACGACCTGGGGAGGTCTCCCCCTGGTCAACCCCAGTTTTCCTCAAGGGACAGATCCCTGCGCCTGAAATAAAGGGCACGTCGGATCACTGCACGAACTACGCGGATTACAACGCACCCCTCAGGCGCAGGAGCTTTCCGCAACAGTAACGGAATTCACAATCAAACACAAAAGATCAAAGAGGAGGACAACCTGTACGCATATAATGACGCGGCGTATCCTTGAGTTGAGGCATCAGGAAATTCCGTTCCAACCGCTCAAGCACTGAAGGAGCGCCGGGGGGTAGGGCCGCGTAATCCAACTTCGCAGCACCCCGAGCGTCAAACAGATCAAACTTTGTCATTCCTACAAAGGCAATAACATAAAGGGAAGGCACAAACCCAAATAAGAGGTTAAGCAAAGACGGAGTAGACAGGTCACTTACTTGCGTCAGCCGCAGTAGGTTCATACCCTTCAGGGTTCCCCAAACGACTGAGACCCAGCATCACAAGCACTCCTTCGGGACATTTCTCCATCGACAGCGGAGTAGAGTGGGAACACAAGGTTTCGTACCAAGGTTGGTTCTTATAATCGGCCATGGGTGGAAATTTTGCAATCCTCTCCTTCACCCCAACACTCATCCACTGTAGGGCAGCAGGAATCACACCCCTATGGATATAGAAAAATTTCTCCTTCCAATCGTACATAGACTTCGGACTTTCCGAGACAATCTGAGTCCGATTTCTCCGGGGAGAAACACTGTACCACCCAGGGCCCCCACGGGCCTCCTCAAGAACGTAAAACACGTTCAGCATATCAAAGGAGGGCTCCAAGTCTAGTGACCGGCATGTTGCCTCGAAGTGAACAATCCTATACAAACCAAACGGAGTCATCTGCGTGGGATGAACTCCTTACTTCATAAAGGTGTTTACCAGAAACTTGGTAACAAGAATACGGAAACAACATCGAGTAAAGAAGGCTTCATAAAGGGTGATTTTTCCAGGAGGGGCCTCTAACGCCGTTTTACCGGCGGCCGGTAATTCTGGCTCCCAGTCGGCTTCAATACCATAATGATCGACAAACGTGGAAAAAGAAGAAGAATCCCACTTGACAACGGTAGTATCGATACCTTTCTCTGTTTTCTTAGTAGTTTTGGACTGATCCAGGGGACGAGATGTTTCTTGAGACATTCTTAGAAGAAATGAAGTGGTTGAGAGAGGAAAAGAACAAGAAGTTGAGAGGTCTGGAATGCAAGGAATGGGAAAGTTGCAAGTTGGAAATTTTTGAAATGACTTTATATTGTGTGCAATAACTGTCAATGACATAAGCCTGGGTAAACGGAAACGACTTTTCATGCAACACGTGTCACTACACAGCTAATTAGGCGGCACACGCGCCTAACACGCGCCTACCACGCGTCTGACGCAGCCGTCTGTCATAACCGATGGGACGCTCACTGACACAAACGTAGCTTGTGACAGACGCTACCCATCATCCTTTGCTCAGAGAAAGACAACTGTCCTCCACCAACACGACGTGTCCAACGGCTGCGAAGAACTAACGTAAAAAAAATTACCGTTCTCCGCAATCCGAATCTTTAACACTCCGCATCTTCAGAAATTTGCACAGACTCTCCGTCCCACTCTTACTTAACACCAAAAGCCCAGTTTTCACTACCAAGAAAGGATGAGTTGTCATCCGAGAATCACTATTATGAGTCCAGCATCCAATCTCTTCCCTCACACACTCGAGAAAAGAGTGCACACTGGACTGGGGGACTTGATGGGATTGGGTACTGATCACTGCGCAAAGCATACCCAAACCCGGAATACAGCCCCACGGAGCAACTCTCCGCGCAACAAGGAAACTTCTCCAGCAAGCAGAGCAATAACGACTCTCCTACAATCACGGAGTGATGCCCGCGCGCGGAAGCGGTAAAAGCGGTAATCGTTCCATGTTTCCTTATTTATAGCTTCCCCTTAACTACTTTACTAATATAGTATAGGGTAGTGGAGACAACCCTAATCGGGCCTGGCCCATTACGATTAGGGTTTTGGGTAATGGTGGCATACGTCCACCTCTATATAAGGGATCATATCCCTAATAGAGAGGACACTTTTGGCTAACCCTAAGAGCTATCACACTTGATAGTATCCCCATTCACCCCGTTTTTGTTATAAACTACTACCTTGTGTAGTCGTCTCCCTACCCACATCAACTTTACTTGCAGGTTACTCCAATCCAGGAAGTGCTAGTGAAGGATCAACCATGTGGTAACATCTGGTCTATCATCCCTACAAGGAGGTTAGACTATTTGTTTCTTCATATACAGTTGTAAAAAAATGTATTTAAAAAATAAACATTGACATGATAGTTATAAATTTTATGAAGTTAATTTTCAAAATATTATTTTTCAACTAGGTATTATCCTGTATATTGATAATTGAAGTTTTATGAATAGTGTCTAGAGGCATTATCGTAATTTAGTGTTGGTTTGACCTTCTCCACACGCCTCGCTCAGTGGATTCATCTGTTCTTCCACGTGTCCTCCTTTCCTCTTTTCAGCCCATCTTCAGATTATTTGTGCCTTCATCTTTATCTTCTTCGTCGTTTTCCGAGCTACGCTTCTCTATCCTCTTCCTCGCAGAAGGATCCAATCTGCTGCTGCCGTACCAGAGTACCAGATGTCAGGTTCCAATCTAAGTCATTCAGCTCTTTCAATCGCAGTGTTTGTGATTTTCACAGGGGAGGTGAAAAGATTCACAAATATTCAATCTGTGAAAAGCCCATTTTCACCTCCCCTCTGAAAAATAACCTGACTCTAAAAACTTGGCTTTTTCATTTTTGATTTGCAGGAGTGTCCTGATCGAGTTTACTTGATATTTTTAATAGCATGTATTTTTTTTATTATTTAAGATATTGTGTTTTTACTAATCTTACCATCCAACTACATTAAATATTTAAAAATTATAGAAATCATTCATAAAAAATCATCATTATTATTCTTCATTTTTTATATATTTTAACCATCATAATTTTAAACTTGGTGAAACTTTTAATTAAAAAATATAAGTTTATTTTAAAAAATTAATAATTAAGTCCATATTAAATTCATATGGTTCACTATATTAATATATATATATATATATATATAGGATCAGGATCATATGAAAACTCACATGAGTTGTGAGAAGTAGAGAACTCCATTGGACCATTCACAAAGTGACACCTCATCAGCTTTATAGTTTTGTATTTTTTAAATTAAGGGCTATTAAGTCATTTGCCAACAATAATTAGGGGTAGTTTAGTAATAACATCCCACCCCTACCCCACCCCCACCCCAAGTAAAATCTTTTAAATAACAATAATAATAGTCATAAAAATCTCACACCTTTCTCTCACACACACATCATATTCTCTCTCTCTCTCTAAAAAAACAAGAAAAACCAGATCTGGGGGATGGGGATGGCTGACGGGTTGAAGACAACGGTGGTGGTGGCTGACGAGTGGTGGGAGACGACGGTGAGAGGAGGCGGTGGTGGGAGACGACGGGGGGTGGATCTGTGGTGGGTTTGATGATGCAGGGCTAAAGGACGGCGGTGGGGGTTCGATGGTGCAGGGCTGGTGATGGTGGTTGGAGGACGGCGGTGGGGTTCGATGGTGCAGGGCTGAAGAACGACGGCGATGACGATGGTGGTGGTTTGCAGTGGAGCGGGTGGTGGGTTGACGGTGGTGTTGATGAAGACGATGGTGGAGACGTTGGTAGTGGCTCAGACGGTGGTGATGATGAAGATGACAGTAAGGTTTTTTTTTTTATTATTATTATTGTTACTATTATTATTATTATTATTATTATTATTTTCCTGTTATTATTATTTTTATTATTTATATTTTCTGTTATTATTATTATTATTTTATTTTTTCTGTTATTATTACTACATGTATTATTATTATTATTTTTTTTTATTTTCTGTTATTATTATTATTAAAGCTGTTTATTTTTTATGTTATTTTTTTGTTTTCTCTGTTATTATTATTATTTTCTTTTATTTATTATTACATTTATTATTAATGATGTTGGGTGAAAATGTAGGTTTTTTATGTTGAAAGTTTTTGGTGTTTCTTGTTAGGAGATGATGCCGCGAAGAAGATGATGTTTTGCGTTTAAGGACCCGATGTTGTGGAGACGACGACGAATGGTGTAGTCTCTTTTTTTGTAAGAAACCATTGGTGTAAACATCAGTTTACACCGGCGTAAACATCAGTTTACACCGGCGTAAACATCAGTTTACACCAGCGTAAACATGAATGTATAGACGTTTTTATGTAAGAATACACCGTTTAGTTTCACACACAGTGTAAACGTTTTTGATTTAAGAAAACACCGATTAGTTTTCCACACAGTGTAAGTATGAATGTATAGTCGTTTTGATGTAAGAAAACACTGGTGTAAAACATCAGTTACACCAGTGTAAATATGAATGTATAGTTTGTTTTTTTACACTTTGTGTATTTTTTTTTGTAAATGTTGTGTATGGCAGATTTTACACCATTTTATGTTTTATTTGGTTTGTTTTCTACACTAGTGTAATTGTTGTAAAATTTTGTATTTTTTTGGAAGATTTACACCAGTGTAAATATGAATGTAAAGCACCCCATCATCTAGTTTGTTTTTGTACAATAGTGTATTTTTGTAGAAGTTTGTGTATGAGAGATTTACACTGGTGTAAAAAATTACACCAGTGTAAAAAACGAGAGTGATACTACAAAATGTTCAATCTGATTTTTTGTTTTAAAAAATTAAATTAATTAAAAAATAAAATAAAGTTTAAAAAATTAAATCAGATTATATTATTTTAATTAAAATAATAAAATAAACTTTAATTAAAAAATAACATAATATTATATTATATCTTCTCTCCCATGGCTTTTACTTAAATGCCCTTAATTGTACTTTAAGATAATAAAAAAATACTTAATATTCAAGTGAAGACAAAAATCCCAACTTTTGATCTCAACCATTGGATCATGAAGATCTCAGGTCCACAATGGTTCTCTAGTTCTCACAACTCATTAAGGTTCTCACATGATCCTAACCATATATATATATATATATATATAGGGGAAGGTTTAAATAAAAACCCACCTAAATTGAAGAAACCCATTAAACCCTATCTCAACCATTGATCAATCTAGATCAATGGTTTAGATTAAATGCTCTATATTTTAATGGAGAGAAGTACAAAAAAGGGCAAATGGGTAATTTGACAATTGGGAAAGCTTGGTAACTGCATGGCTCTGCCATAACAGTCACTTCATTCTCTCTCTCCATCGAATAACTTCTTTCCCTCTCTCATACTCGTAAACAGTCTCACAAATTCAAATTTTCATCCCTGTTTTCTCTCCATTAGAAGCATCAACCTACTTTCTTGTTCCAAAAACGTCGAAAGCTTTAGTGATTTTGCTTCCGTAACGATGAAATCATTCATGTGGTCGTTATCTAAGTTTAGCCGACGATTGGCCTCGAAGAAATCATCTAAAAGGTACTTGCTTCGTTGTTTTCTGTCTCTTGACTGTATAAATTAGGGGTTTCTCGTCTATGGCATAACGTCAATGAGCATCTAAGAACCGTTGTTGTCATTTGTATTTTATTTAGTGGATAAGCAGATTGATGGTGTAAAACAGACAAAAAATGGGGAATTGGACGAGTTTGTTAATTATCGTTGTTATAATTTATATTTTAATTACTAGAAAAGTAGATTGTAATTTATAAAATGATGTTTTGAGACAGGAGGAAAAGAAAATTGGTGGTTTTGTCTGAGGACACAACAAGAACCAGGCATGGTAAGGGGATTGGAGTATCAGCTACTGAATTGAAAGATGTAAAACGTCATCTAGGTAGGATAGTGATGAAAATAATTTCTTTTTTAATCTTACCAATGTAATTTTAGGTTGCTGTAAATTTAGTTAAAGTGCCATTTTTTTAAATATGTAGAGTATGACTCGGATACGCCACTTATCAACCTAAAGAGGATGCGTAAAGGAAGTGCCAAACCTTCGGCTCATAATGATGATCCAGTGGCGTCGAATGTGCAGCGTTCATATAATGAGGATGCAGGACCATCATTTAATGAAGGTTCTGATAAGGATTATTCAGGAGAGTCAAGTGGTGTAGAGTCTGAAGATGATGATGAAAGTGTGAAACCACAGAAGGAGAAGTTGTCCTTTTTTTGTAACCGACGTCGTCGTCAATTGGCAAAAACCAAAGGTTAGGTGTTTTGTGCTTTTGCAAATTGTTTTGGTGTTATATGTGTAAAATCAGGTGTTAACATTGAATTGCTTACATTGTGTGTTTGGGCTGTGTGTTTGTATGTTATGTAAAATCAGACCAAGATATAGCAGTTGGTGAAGTTGACACACGAAATAAAAAAGGTGCGATGATACAACAAATAAATAGTTATTTAGACTGATGTCGTGGGGAAAGTTAGTTTGTACTGATAGTTGTTACATGTGTAACAGGTAAGCAGGCAATCCCTGTGTATGATCTGTGTTCATCTGCATCAGTTAGGATAACAAGAGCAAAAACACGAGCATTAGAAGTTTCAGCGAAAATAGACAAGGGGAAAAAAGAGAAGGCAGTGAAGACAAAAAAACGGGAGAGGGTAGACAAGACATGGAATGATGACCGCGACCTCGAGCCTCGTAGGAAACGCAAAAGGTCGAAGTTGAATGAGTGGCTGGGGATACGTACTAGATCAACACCAGCACAGTTAACAAGATGCATAAAGATACTAAGTGAAGAACAACGTTTAGCAGTGAAGGATATGGGGTTGGGCAGGCTGCTAAATCTTAAAATGGATGGGATACCTGCGAAATTAGGGCATTATGTTGTAGATAACTTCAACCAGGAAACTTTAGAGTTGACTGTGCCATCCGGGACACTTTGCATTGATGCTGAGCTAGTGCACAAGGTCCTTGGCATACCGATTGGAGGTGTGTCTTTCAACGCATTAGAGCGTAGGGAAGCGCATGATGAAGGCGTAGCCAAATGGAGAGAGAGGTACCCACCAAGCCGATTTATATCTGCTAAGCAAATGGTGGACATGATTGAAAAAAGGTCAAATGGTGAGGACGATTGTGATTTCCGTATGGATTTTATAATGTGCTTCTATACTATCATGATTGACTGTCACAAACAAGGCAGTCTGAAGGATAACATACTCGAGTATATTACGGATGACTTGGATTTTGCTGGTATGGACTGGTGTGAGTTAGTAGTTGAGGTACTAAAGAGTTGTAAGAATGGTTGGAGACGAGACAGTTTGGATCCACCTTTTACCGGGCCACTTACGTTTTTAACGGTATGTTGCAATTTACGCATGTTAATTTTTAATTACTTGCCTGTTAATGACACTTTTTGTTTACTTGTTACTAACTACGTAAGCGATTTTATATTTGTAGCTTTTATACGTGGATAGTTTTAAATGCAAAGGGCTTGATGTTGATACTTCAATGGATCCTATGAGTTTCTGGACATTCCAAAGGTTAAGAGACCGAGAAAAAATTGAAATAAAAGGAGGGGGGTTTGGACTGGGAAGGCTAAAAGCGTTGTATTCATACGACGATGTAAAGGTCGGGTTAGATCAACCAAGCGTCCAGGTTGGTAACATTAATGTATTATAAACGGACAATTGATGAACTACATTGGATTGTATGCTAAATCATCCTATTATAAACAGGAAAGGGTATCAGCAGTAGGGGATTTGGTCGATGTGATGATTAGAAGCAAAAAAAGGGCAGAAAATGCAATCAGTAAGTTATGTAAGGATTATCCAGCTAGAGAAGATGTTGCTGCAGTGAAGTCAATGTACGATGATTTTATTAACGAAATGGTGAAGATGAATGTGGAAGCGTCTGTTGAGCGTGTAACAGCTGATGCACAAATCGGCAATGTGTTAGAAGAAATAAGTAAAGGAAAAAGCATTGCAGTAGGTAAGTCACTTGTTTATGACCTCTAAAATATTTTCTAAACTAGGAAATTAGTTGAGCATCCGTCTTTTATATTGTGTAGAGGAGGATGATTGTTTGAACTTGGGTGATTCGCCAATGAACAAGTCGCCATTGACACGGTCAAAAACGAGAAAAAATCAGGGCACGTCGGACGAGGGAGGGGCGTTTGAAAGTCCAATTCTAAGCCAATACAGGAAGACTCTGCATGACAGTGCTAAGAACAATCCTGGTGGTATATCAGGACTTGGTAAGAAAAAGTGGTTTTAAAAATGGACATTTGGTTAACATATGTTAACAGGAGATGCTTATGTAATTAACATGTGTTAAACAGGAAATGATGATCTTGCAAAGAATTTAACAAGTGAATTTGCAGAGGTGTCAGAAAGAGATGGAACAGATGAGAAGAATTTAGCAGGAAGAGATGGGACACAAGAAAGAGGTAATCATAAGACAAGCCGTCTAAATCTGTTAAATACGCGCAGGTAGAACCCAAATTAATGTGGGAATTGTTTACTAATAATATTTCCTTACTCGCTTCGATGAGTTAGACGATGTGGCACCAAATGCTAGGGAACATGATTTAGTGAGCACACAATCAGTGGTAGAAACAGAAAACGATCAACTAGGTATACATGATATTGTTTTTAATAAAAAGCTGTAGAGCATATACAACAAAGATCAGGGAAAAGTGTTTTTCATATTTGTTACATATGTTGCAGGACTGGAAGTTGAGTTGCCCACCAAGAACGACAGGCCAGGTGTCCGTTAGTTTTAAAATATTTAAGTGTGTGCTTTTTCGTTTGTTGTGACGTATGTTACATTATGTTAAGGCGGCGATCTAAACGAAGAAGGGACGGTTGAAGAAATTCAAGATGACACTATTGTTGCGGGCACACCGGTAGATGTGCAAATGGAAGATGGCAAAACAGGTATGATTGTGACATTTCAGTATTTGACAGTAGTAAAAAAGAGTGAGAAAATGATCAGATTGTACTGGTAATGTTATACTTAGATTCAGAATGTGACGGAATTGGGACAGCAGAGGTAGGAGCATCAACGTACAATACTGATGAGCAAGGTATGATTTTTTAGAGTCCGTTAGTACAGGCAATCATATAGAATGATACGTGTTTTACCTATGTTGTTAAATGATGTGAAGCAGACTCCCAGACAAACGCAGAGGCTGTGCCCAAAACCATGGATGCACCAAGTCAGGTTGTAGATACGGGGAAGAAAGATGAACAAGCAGCAAAATCAGGTATAGTAAATGTTAATTTCATGTTAAAATATGCAACTGGGTAGATAGATAATGATAACCAGGGACTTGTTGTTTTACAGGCATTGTGGGAATAACACCTACCGAAACGCAAACGGACAAGACCGAAGACCCAATCGCGGGTACGCTAAAAACAAATGAAATATATTTCTACCTTTGCCAGCATGGTCAAGTAATGTGGTTTTAAGTTCTGTTGACAGGATGCTCCTGGGTACTTCCAAGTATGACTAAATTGGCTGGGAATGATGCACCTAGTTTTAGCTTTGGCCTAACACCGCCAGAACAAGCAGGTCAGCGGGAGATTGCGCAGGAAGAAACAAATGTCAAGGATTTGCCTGCGAAGCCAGGTAGGGGGGTAATGGATTTGTTTTTAAACCATACAAATGCAAAAACATGCATAATAAATGTCCCTGTTGCATGTGTTACAGAGTGTGGAGATAAGTATGTGGAGCAAGGATTACCTGATAAGCCAGGTAGGGTGTTAATGGGTTGGTTATTAAACCATACAAATGGAAAACACAAACATACTAAATGTCCCTGTTGCATGTGTTACAGAGTGTGGAGATAAGTATGTGGAGCAAGTATTACCTGATAAGCCAGGTAGGGTGTTAATGGGTTTGTTATTAAACCATACAAATGGAAAACACAAACATACTAAATTTCCCTGATGCATGTGTTACAGAGTGTGGAGATAAGACTGTGGACCAAGGATTGACTGATAATCCAGGTAGGGGGTTAATGGGTTGTTTTTAAACAATACAAATGGTAACACATGCTTACTAACTGTACATGTTGCATGTGTTACAGAGTGTAGAGATAAGTCTGTAGAGCAAGGCTTGCCTGGTAAGCCAGGTAGGGTTTTAATGGGGTGTTTTTTAAATCAAACAAATGGTAAACATGCATACTAATGTCACTGTTGCATGTGTTACAGAGTGTGGAGATAAGTCTGTGGAGCAAGGATTGCCTGCAAGCAACGCGCATGGAAAGGAGAAGGTTGATGATAGTATAGGTAAGTCCACACCGCTAATTGTAACCCCTAATAGTCTGTTGCCTATAAATTGTTTATATTTAAATACATCGGTTTTTAATTACGTTTACAGGATGCTCCTGGGTCCTTCCATATATGACAAAGTCAGATGGGAATGATGCACCAAGTTTTAGCTTTGGCCTAACACAGCCAGAAGAAGCAGGTCAGCTTGTATCAGGTTTAAGTTATGTTTCTAAACAAAGTATATAAAAGTGTTACGTATGATACAGAATTTGTTCCTCCTTCTCCAAAAATGGGATCCGGTATGACCGCGCTACCAGTTGAATCAGGTACACCATCCCCAGTTTCTGATAGGATGATTCAAACCTAGAAACAGGTACCGAGTTATATCTAACAATGGTTATGACGTATGTTACAGGGTCTGCCAGTGGTGGTCCTCAGGCAGAATCAAATATCAATGATTTGCCAGCTAAGCCAGGTAGGGGTAGGATTGGTTTTTAAAACATACAAAGGACAAAATGCATACTAATATCACTGTTGCATGTGTTACAGAGTGTGTGGATAAGTCTGTGGAACAACGATTGGATGCAAGCAAGGGGCGTGGAAAGGAGAATGCTGATAGTAGTATAGGTAAGTCCACACCACTAATTGTAATTTAATAATCTCTTTCATATACATCAGTGTTAGCATAAAAAGAAACACCTATCCATATACAGATGCGGATGGAGTTGGTACCTCAGAAAGCCATAGCACACCGGTATATCCAATGGTGTCCCCTATTAGTTCATATGACGCGCAAAAGAATATATACAATGAATATGATTTGGGTGGCAATATGGATTTTGATGATGACCACATGACGTTGGCGATGCGTCAACAGATGATTGCAAACATTGATGCAAAGAAGCGAAACCCGTTACGCGAAAGGAATGTGACTTATGTTCATAAGTCACCTTTTCATATAAGGGGGGTCGATTTATCCGAGGGGGTGACAAAGGATGACGATGCTATGTGGAAGTATGTTTACATGGATGAGGATCGGCTGAATATGTTGTGTGGTGGTGATGCCAGAAGGAGGGTGGCAAAACAGAATAGGTAACGTTATTCATCAATATGTTTAACAACAATGTTTGTCTTTTGTAACATGCGTAACATATCAATTCTGTTTGTGTTTATACAGGATAGAACGTGGAGAAGGCGTAGAGAACGTAGAAATACCTCAAGAAGAAGTAGATAACGCACTTGCCAAGTAACATAATTACTAACCTGTGCATTACATATATTTTTGTGTAAAGTATGTAAAAAAAGCATTCTAACATTGTCTTTGTTGTTCGTTTTACAGTGAGGTGTTATTTAGAAGCTTATCTAATGTGGAGGCAACGCGTATCATGTTCAAATCTTTGAAGCCGGGTATGCAAGTGTTAGATGCGATAGTAGATTGTTGGGTTGAAGTATTAAACTACGAGGAGAGGTTGAAATCAGAAGGGTCATCTCTTCGATTGTTTGTGAGCACAAAGGCAGTGGTATGTTAGCTTCATGAGTATTCATATTTTTATGTATGTTCATTTTTTCAAGTTGTTATATTTATATATCTAATGCTGCTTGTTAAAAAACAAAAAATAGTTTCCATGGATGCTCAATGATGCCAACTGTGATGAGAATACACGGATGGCAAGGTTTTCGTCAGCTATGGTCGCTGCGGTGCCATCTTATGAGAAGAAGCAGGACTTCAAGAGCTTTGATATCGTCTTTTTCCCTATACTTGAAAGGGCTCACTTCTACTTGTTGGTATTCGAGTTGAAAAATATTGCCATAATGCTCATTGATAGTGACAAAAAGAGAGGAAGGCGTAGATGCAAGGATCACATTGATTTCCACAAGAAAGATACGGCGTATAAATACGTAAGTGGTTTTTGTGAGCTGTAAATTTTGTTTTGTTAGCCTGTGTATTTCTAACAACATACACATTTATTGCAGAAGCACATGTTTGTGAAGTTTCTAAAGAGCATAAATCATCCGAAGGCGGCTGTGATTGGTGGGGCAGAGATACACAGGTTGGATGTGGAATGGGCTACGGCTGGCAATGGCACAGATTGTGGTGTATACCTGATGAGGCACATGGAGAAGTTCATGGGGCTTAATGTGCCTTTTGACTGCAGTTTCAGTAGACATGGGCGCGCAAAGGAAGGTGAGATAAAGAAACTGCGGACGAAGTATGCGGCACATATTTTGCGTTCAGCGGTTAATACAAAGAAGGGGCAAGTGGAGGCTGCCGCAGCACTTAGGAAGTAACCGGGGCGGTTGGATGGTGCCGCAGGTGGTAGGGTGTTTATTTTGTTAGTACCGTAGTACGTCTTTTGTGAATGGTACACCTAGGCAGACAAACAGTGTTTGTGTCTGTAGTACATTATAATATTTAGTTGGTGATACTAACTATGACTGTAACATATGTTAACTTATACAACGTTGTGTGTCCGTAATTTAAGAACGCTGAATCGGTTGGACTTGCTTGTGTTTACTGTTTACCAGCTACAAAATATATGAATGTTACATATGTTAATGTGTAAAAAATGTGGCCCCTAATTTGAGTAGGGTTGTGGATGGTCTTGAGGATACTAACAAAACACACAGTTAAAGATTAACATAACAGTTAAAGATTAGGTTACATACATAACATATAGTTCGAGGGCCGAACAGTTACAGGGGGCACTTCCATAACGTGCCTATGTTAAAAGAAACACAAAATCAAACTGACTTGACCCTAAAAAGTAAATAGAAAACAACACATAAACTAAAACAGCAAAAGATAAAACATTGTCTTCTTCTCCACTATCATGGCGAAAACTTACCATACTGAGCTCCAAAGCTCAACTCAGACTCTTCACTGTCCTCACCTTCCCACGGATTGTAGCTTGCCCAGCGAGCGAGAGTATTTGGGGAATTTGGACACAAGGGACAACCACAAAACTCATGGTTGTACTCAGCTCCTATACATTCCCAACCCGGTGGTTTTAGGTCCTCTTTGGTTACCGAGTATGCAGTCCTGATTGAGCCTTCGCCATCAGTCTCCATATCTGCATCCTGTTTATAGCTCACATTGTTATTAGAATCATCTACCAGCATGGTGTCGTCTACGCCTTCCTTACATACTTTACTATCTATGGAAGTAGGACCATGTGGAGCACCATCAGCACCTATTTGTTCGCTATGGTGCATTAAGCCTGGCACATCCGTTTTTTTGGACGTTACCTCGTCTTCATCTTCAATCTTTCGACGTTTGGCTGCATGAGTGTTTGAAGGGCTCTCCATTAGATTTGTAGACTTATTAGGCAAAGTTGACATGTAAGGGGTGGAAGGTCAAATAGGGATGGATATAAATAGTATATTTAAGTATGGGTAGGTGGGTAGTTGGTAAGAATTAAATGTGTGGTTAGTGGTGTAGTTTACCTTTATGTCAAATCACTTTTTAAAAGGGTGATAGTGATAGAAGGGGGTGATAGAAGTTAGGTTAATATTATATTCTCTTCTTTTTGTACTTTGTACTTGTCACATATTATTGTTTATATTATAAATGTACCATACCACAACTTCCAAGATGGTATGCACAATTGTTTATCTCCTTATTATATTTCTAAGCTAGGCAACAAAAGAACATTATCATAGAAACCACATTACATGCTATATTATAAAACACAAAACGGCATGTCTGGGTGGAACAATGTCATACATAACCATAACTTAAAAAAAGACATAGAAGTAGCTGGGGGGGTGAAGGCTGGAAAATGACAACCATGTTACACACGTAACAAAACACTAACAGCATCAGGTTCAAATTGTTACCAGTGTATAACCTGGTTCAAAAAAGCAAAGATCATGTATGCTTCCCCCCCATAGTACCAACTGTCCACTAGGCTTTGCGACCGCGTGCGGCCTCCTCCTTTGCCCTCTTCATCGCGGCAACCTTCTCACAGTTCCTTGCATCGTGATCCGTGACATATTGGTGGCAGTTGTTGCATAGACGCGGCGCTTTGGGCATTTTGGGACGCTTGGATACGGCCTTCTCACCCGGACCAGAAAGTCTGCGATTCTTCCCACAACCCTTGTTGCGTGCAACGTCAGGATTGGCAACCACAATGTCAACATCAGCCGGTTGGCCAATTATGTCCTCCACGTCAGCTTCATTAGATTCCGGGGTCCCAACAGTAATAGATTCCCTTGATAACAAGTTGAGTTTGATGGATTTAAGCTGCTCAACCAAGTCGGCCAACGTAGTTTCATCTGTCCTAGCAACATCGACACATTCAGTTATGAGTTCAAGAATCTCATTTCTAAGCAAAGAACCTGGATGGGTGTCAACACCATAACGGCTACAAATAGAGAAGACTTTCTTTGGCAGAATATCACGACACCATCTATCAGCAACATATTGTTGAGGGATGCGGTCGACTTTCTTAATCATGTAAGCCGCAAAGACATGTCGGCAAAGGTAGCCAAGACGGGTAAAACATCTGCATGAACATTCTGCCGTTGCATCCTCGCTATCAAACCGCACCTGTTGCAAGCCATAAAAAGGTTAACATATGTAACTAGGGCTGCTGTGTAAACTGGATTAACAGAATAAAAAAGCTAGACTGGGGGAATACACAGAAGGAACAGAACCAAAATAATATTGTTTTTTTAGCTGTAAACTTCATCCATGTTACACATGTAACAGCATATAGTTAACATATGTAGCAAACAATATAGTCATAGTGGAAAGTAAACTATGTACCAGGATTTGAAATATAGGTACCTGGTAAACATTGGTGACATCACGACGCTTGTCAAGTTGTGTGACAGAGATTATGGCAGGCATGTTATCGGCTTCGTCAACATTTGATACGTAGCAGGCAAACTTCCCCTTCACTATCTCCTTCTTAACTTCATTGAATACATTATTGGTGTATAGAGTAAAGGCATGCTGCTCAATTGGCAATTCAGTAGATGGAAAAAAGACTGTCGATGAGGTTTTGTACTCAGCAACCCGCTGACGGTAGCGTTGACTATCTAGACGCGATTCATAACACAACATAAACTGAACAAGTGTGTTTGCACTGGTTGAATTGACTTTAAACGCACTGTTGGAGCTCTCACTTCTTGATGTTGTTTTCATCAAGCAAGACATTGGAATCTCCCTAAAATAAGCCGGCACCCATAACTCCTTGATCGCAAACATATCGTTCAACCACTGATTTTCTTGAAGAGCAAATGTCTCTATCAACGCATGCCATCGAGCTTCAAACGTCGCCGGTTTGATGAAAATGTTCCACACCAGTTTGTGAATGCAAGACCGAAACTCAGTGTTCTCTAAAACAGCTCCAGAAACCTAGGTGCATTTTTAACAAAAATAAAAGGAAACAAAAGAAAAAGAAAAGTGACAAATTAGTACCCGAATACATGTGTATTTATGATTAAAATAGAGGTAATAATATAATACAAAACATTACCTTTGTGGGTAGTTTTTTCATTATATGCCACATACATAGCCGATGACGAGCCTCAGTAAACACTTGTGGTACAGCCTGCATCATTGCAGGGTCTTGATCAGTCAACACTAGACGAGGCTGTGAACCATGAGCTTTTAAAAAGCTTTCAAGCAACCACACATACGAATCTATGGTTTCGTTAATTATCAAGCCTGCGCCAAAGGTAACACACTGTTTATGGTGGTCCACACCAGTGAAAGGAACAAACACCATGTTGTACCTGAAACATTATATAAGGATATGTATGTTAATAAGTCAAAAAGGCACATGCCAGAAAGTTGTAACACACGTTAAGCCAGGAAGAAAAATAACATACTTGTTTGTGTTGTATGTGGCATCAAAGGCTAAAACTTCACCGAAAGCCTTATAGTTCAGTTTCGAGATTTCATCCGCCCAGAAAACAGAGTGTAATTTACCATCACGCACAACAAAGTCATAAAAAAAATCTGGTAAATTTTCAAGCCGGTCACGCAAGCGATCAAGAAACAATGACGAATCCCTTTCGCCAATAAAAATCCTTAGTTGTCTACTAAAATTCTTAAAATCAACCGCAGTACCATTGACATTATGGTGACCGCCTTTAAGAGACACTAAGTACCTATGAGCTTTCACGGGGCCAACACGGTTTAGACTCATACTATGAATAAACTGTTTTGTCGAGAAAGAAAGTTTACGAGAAATCTTAGCAAGATCAAGGTTATCTTTATCCCAAAGCTGATGATTATGAACCTCATTGAAACGAATAACTTTAAAACACAAACCACCACAAGTGATTGAAACTAACAAGTGGGCTTGGCAGTTGGAAAGGCTGAATGAAGTTTTACGGGGTTTAACAGAAGACTCGTCATGAGTGTCAAAGGTTTTATTAACCTGAGGTTTACCGTATTTGCAACAACGCAGGTACTTGTGTGTCAGGGTACCCAACCATTGCTTAGTTTGCCCCTTCTTAACTGAAAACCCAGCTTGTTGCGCATACTCCTTGTACATGGCGATTACTGCCTCGAACGTCTCAAAAGTCTGATCAACAACAGGCACCAACTGTGGGCTCACATTCGGGATCCAGAATTGGGTTCCATTAGGTGTTGAAATAACATAGTACGGCTCGGTATATTCACCTTCACCTGTACAAAAAAGTCTAAGTTAAAAAGCTTTAAAAGGAAAATGTTTTATGTAAACTTTTAAGAAATCAGCAAACAATAACCACAAAAGTTAAATGAAAACAAATATAAAATAGCACATTAACAACTACTGTTGGGGGGTGCAGGGGAATAAACGTGTGTTACATACGTTAACTTTGGCAATTCTACTTTTAATATTGGGGTGCAATAGGTACGACTAAAAACGATAATCATTAGGTTATAAAGGATTCAACACTCAAACCTCCATAAAAAGTGACTAATGCAAAAAACTATAAATAAAAACACGTAAGGGGGCTCATCAAACAAAAAGTCATGCATTCAAAAACAACAAACAAAAACAAAAATTATTTAAACTCAAAAGTTTTCAACAAATAACGTACCTATTCCATCCACTGCTTCATAGTGATTCTCTTCAACGTTCATTAACACAGATGATGATCCAACATTATGTGCTGTAGAAAAGAAAGAAAAAGTTATTATCTAAAAAGCATACCAACATCGAAGTTTTTTACATAAAAATAAACACTTATAACTAAAAAACATGATCAGAAAACATATAAACATAACTAAAGAACATGATCAGACGAAAAGTTTAAAAAAAATAAAATAAACGATGTTAAAAAAAAGGTAAAAACCTTCTGATCCATCATCGTCACTCTGTTGCTCAGATTCTGATGCAATAGGAGAAGTTTCTTGAAAATCAGAGGACACATCATTATACACATGATCAGGGCTTAATAAATGAGGCGGATCTCCTTGATTTGATTCCATAACATGAAGAGTTAATGAGGGGAGAAGAAGCTGCAGAGAAGTAAATGAGGGTGGAAGATGAACTCGAGTAAATGAGGGTTGAAGCAAAATGGGTTGAAAGAAAACTAAAATGGGGGGAAAGATATGGGGAAGTGGAGTGTAATTATGGAAAGTTGGTATGCACAGGTCGAGTACAACATGGCAGGAAGGAGAGAGATTTTCTTGTGGGAATCTACTCTTCTACCCTTGTAATGAATAAACAAATGTTAAAGGAGGTGATGATGTGGAACAATATTAGCCACATATTGGGTTTGTGGGGGGTTTTTTCATTTTAGGGGGTTTCTTGTGTATACTTAGCCTATATATATATATATATATAAATATATATATATATATATATATAATGAAATAAGAGAAAGAGGCTAGAAACAAAAAAAGTAGATAGCTTGTGTCCCATTATGTTCAACTAGGTGTATTTATACGCGCGTTGCGCGTTTTTTACATGACGTGTTAATGCGGATTTTGGTAACCGGCAAAGGCATAGAGACTAACCTTGGACAATGAGAAAATACAAAAGTGGCAGCGGCTACGCGGAGAATACCGGGAATCTCCCGCGGTCCGCGGCACATGGTGGAGATGGCACACTGTAGAGGATGAGTTTTGACAACAAGACAGGATTATATGATCATACAAGTTGCTAAACCAGGTGCGGAAACCCTAGCTTAGAACAAACTGATGTAAACTCAATCAAAACACAATCAAAGTCATTTTAAAGGCTTTTCATAGATTAACTTTTCAAAATAAACGCTTACAGATTGATTACAGTTAATCTAGAACACTTCTAAACACTCTCAACACACTCTGGAACACACACCTAAAACACACACTCTCAATGACTCGTTATACATTACAAAAACCCAAAATCTATTTATAATGTCTGCACATTCGCCCAAACTGACTGGTCGAATGTAAGCATATTTCACATTCGCCCAATGCTGTTGGTCGAATGTGTTCTTCTGTTCAGTCTGTTCCAGATTCGTCCAACTACAATCTTCCTTCGCCCATTTACAAATCACCTTCGCCCAGAACTGTTTTCCTTCGCCCCTTAACACATGTTAATATCTAATCATTAGTCGCAAAACGGCATCTACAAACTCCCCCTCGACTATTGATTAGATCGTTTTCTATCTTCATCCATAGCTTTATTCAGCAGCTTGATTCTGAGTATACTCTTCTGTTCTTTCGTCATCTCAGGCTCTAATTTTCTCTTTACCGGCTTTGACACATTTGCCATCTTTACCTTTTTACCAAGCTTTCCCTCCAAATTACTTCCAGCATTAATATCATAAGCAAAGCAAACACCCACAACTTGTGTGTATTTCCTTGCTTGATCTGCATCGTTTGGCTCATGATGAATCGGATTGTAAAAGAGCATGATGATGTCTTCGAAGGTACAATTTATCAGCCACATAGGATCAAATACATGAACATGCTTGTATTTGTCCTTTCCATCTCTCAACACGATCACTGCTTCTGCCTTCCTCCAATCATAATACCAGAAAATGAAGTCAGCACTAAAGTGTTGAGGCATAGGCATTAAAGGTATCTTCCTCATAACTTCAGGTGCCTTATAAATCAAGGTAACCCTTTTCAACTTGGTTCTGGGATCAGTATCCCTGTGAACTTTCCTCCGGGGATATTGTGGTTTAAATCTATTCCATCTCGTTCTACTTTCCCAAACCAATTTGTCTGCACACCAACCGACGTGTGAATTATTCACTGAAGCACCAGACATTTGGAATCTGCATAAATCTTTAACCGCCCAGTACGGTAGAGTAAGCAAATCAATGAATCTGTAAAAGTACAAGATTCCAGATTCCCACTTAGCAGCTAAACACTTCAGCCTGCCTAAGTATGTCCACCCAAGAGCTCTGCCTCTGAACTTCGCATTATGAAACCTATAAAAGTTTCCTTGAGCTTCAGGCTTCGGTCGGTTTTCATCCATTAATCTTAGTTTCTTCAAATACTCTTTCAATTCATCAGACTTCTTTGAAGATTCTGGCAAATCAGCTCCAAGCACTTTCTCTACAAACTCAGCACTTCTCTTCCTTGCCTTTCTTTTTGCAGACGTATTATGTCTCTCAGTAAAATCAGGAAACACCACATCTTCATCAGTTTGTCTGAAGTACTGTGGATATTCCTCATGTGTAATATCCTCTATCTCAACTTCTTCAAACTCAGGGGTCTCTTTGTCATCTGAGTGACTTCCAATATCCTTTTCAGGAATATGTGGAATCGACTCATCAACAATGAATTCTTCAAACGTTTTCCCTACCCTCTGTGCAAGTCCATCCAAAATCTCCTTTGCCACAGATGCAGGTACTTCCCCCTCTTCAAGATCAGGATCGTTATATTCCAATTCATATCTCATGTCATCAGTTTGGAATATTTCAGCAAAACGACCTGTGAACTCAATAGTCCACTCTCTCTTCTCTAACATGTCCTTGTATACTTGTTTTGCATCATCAGATAAGGACCTCACCTTCTCATTCCAAAACACAGTCTCATCATCAACATTCTCACTCTTTTTCTTCGAACTTGACTCACCTGTGTCTTTCCTCTTCTTTGAAGGTGGTCTTTTCTCAAAAGTAAACTTTGAAGTATCATCTCCTCCATCATTATCATCACTACTACTACTATCATCCTCCTTTTGACTTCCTGAACCTTCAGCATCATCATCATCATCATTATCATCACCTTCATCATCACTCTTTTCAGATTCTTCATCCTCATCATCCTCATCTTCCTCTTTGTCAGATTCAGATGGTTCAAAATCTACCTGTTCAACCTCTTTCTCAGTATCCTCCTCACCCTCCTTCAGCTTGGGTGCAATGTTGTACAGATCATCAATTAGCTCACTAAGGCGTTTGTTTTCAGCCTTCAACTCTTTGTTATCTTCTTTAATTGCCTTGTACCTGTTCTTGTTTCTCAGACACTTCCCTTCAAGCTTTTTATTCTTTGCTTCAAGCTTCTTTACCTTCTCATCTATCTCATCCTGATTAGATTTAGAAGCTACAACAATCTGAAGCATTTTCTCTTCATTCTGCTTGAATCTGGCAATTTCTGCTTGTTGAGCCACAAGCATCTTCATCATATCGTCCATTCTTTTATTCATCTGCTTCATCACTTCATCATCCACAGTGACCTTTTTAGACTTGGACTTAGACTTAGATGGCTCAATCTCAGCTTCTTTTCCCTTCTGAGGCTGTGTAAACATATTCAGAACATTGTCCAGGGCAATATTGAATTGATCCACTGGTAATGTTGTAGCCTCCTTAGTCTTTTGCTTCTTAGCTGCTGGTGAAGATTGTTTAGATGATGTACCAGCATCAGGTAATCTCTTTCCTTTCAACAATAAGTTCAATTCTTTCTCTCTCAGCTGCTTTGTACTAGTCTTCTTGGCCATGGTTTTGTGTTTGGGCTTGGGCAAATTCACTACAACAGTTTCACCCTCATTCAACTCATCCAAATTAATTGTCAACCCTTCATCTTCAGCACCAACAGATTGCTTGCCCTTCTTAGCTTCCTCAATCGATCTGTTCAGTGATTCAGACTCACCAACCAAAGTGGCCTTTTGTTTGGTAGTCCGGACATTTTCAGCATCCGAATCCCACTGTTCTTCAGTCTCTGTTTCCTCTGAATCAACAGACTCCTCATCTACCAAACTCGTACCCTTCTTAGCAGTTGTTTTCTTCCTAACCACTTGTTGTTTTGAACTCCCCTGATCTGTCTTTCCCTTACCCTTCCCTTTGGCTCCGGGATTGACAACTTGTCTCTTTCTCTTCGTGCTTGCATCAGCATAAACTAATGGATCATCATTATCACTGTCACTATCAGGATGCCTCGCTGTATTCTTTCCAGGATCATTGTAATCCTCTCTAGCTAAGGCTCCAAACAATCTCCTGTAAGGTGGTCTCTCATTTTCAGGCACACCTTTATAACCTTTCATTCTTGCTAAGGTTCTAACATTCATATGATCCATATTAAGTATCTGTGTTGGATCCTTCTTCAAGTGTGGATATTTGTGATCAAAGATCATCATTAGAAATCTAGGATAAAGCATGAAGTATTTCTTCTTCAAACCCTTCAACATCTCCAACATGTGGTCTAAGATCATCCCAGCAACGTTAAATGGTTTGTTAAGAGTCAATGCAACCATTAACGAGCTCAAACTCTTCCTCATCACGTCATAACCTCCACTAACACATCCAAATACCATTATGATGACGTGAGCAAAATACTTGAACTGCACGCTCAGCTTCCCTTTATACATAGAACCATCAGTAATCGGTCCTTTGTATTTCATCCTCAGAAAACAGGCTTTCTGCTCAGTCCAGGATAATTCCCTTGGATCCTCACTTGTTTCAAACTGGATCTGGAGAGCTTCTCTGATATCAGCTTCAGTGATGAACATCTCCATTCCCTGAATCTTGCTTTTGATGATAGTCTGATTATCAAAGTAATCATATTTGGCGTTGTTGTAAAAATCCTCAACTATATCCTTGTAGATAATAGTTGGTGTGGCCAAAGCATAAACCACTCTGCATCTCTTCAGAAACTTTATAATCTCAGTGAATTCCACATTCTTCTCAACATCTCCAAGATACGCGCAACAATTATGAGTCTTCTCAAACGGCCATTTTGTACCGCTTGATGATCCTTCTTCTTGCACAGTCTCTGGAATAGGATTAGTCACTGTAGTCTCCACTGGAATCTCAACACTTGCTTGTTCTTCAGCCATCTGAAATGAAAAATCAAAATAAAACGTCAAAACACAAAATCGTCAAAAATTTAAAATTTTAGGTTTTGGAATTTCACATTCGCCCAAACAATATGGTCGAATGTAAGATATTATGGCCGAAGGTATAAATTTTTGGTCGAATGTAAAAAGATTTTGAACAAAAGATACATTCGCCCGTTTAGTGTTTCCTTCGTCCGTTTTGTTCCACCTTCGTCCAGTCGATGGACCGAAGGTAAACCTGTTTTACCCCAAAATTTCAAAAATTTTCAATCTGTGTTTTTAAACCTTGATTTTGATTAGAATCTATCCTAACATGATCGATTAAGCATCGTGTACCATCAATTTCCCTTAACATTCATTCTATATCAGTTTTTCAAAAGAAATTAGGGTTTTTATGTTTCAATCAATCAATCAAGTAATTAAACCCTGTTTTAATCCTAATTCCTAATACATTCTCCCCCTAAAACTGATGTGGGATGAATGTGTATCAAAAATAAGCATCAAAAATCAGTCAAACATCATGAACTCTAAAACCCTAAGTCCGGTGAAAAATCAAACGATTCCGGCTTCATTCCTTAGCCATTACCTGTAATCTTTATATAAAAATGATCAGTAAGAAGCAAGGATTAAAACGCACAAGCAGAAGTTTCAAAATCAACAAGGTCTTGTTATGAAGAAAAATTTGAAAAATTTGAAGTGACTGGTCGAACCTGGTTTGGCATATATATAAGGCTTCACCTTCGTCCATTCCAAACGGTCGAATGTATCAAGTTTCCACCTTCGCCCCTAATGAAAGGCACGAAGGTAAAAGTGTTTTACCCGAAAGTGAATTTTGGATAAAAGCCACATTCGCCCAAATGGAAGCAACCCGAAGGTGAACAAAAATCCCACATTCGTCCCAAATTAAGGGCGAATGTAAAATGGAACTTTTGAAAAATTTTGCCACATTACAAATTCGAATCCCGTTCAACATTTTTCAATCCGTTAAGCTTCCAAAACACAAATTTTCACTTTTAGAATAATACAAAGTCCAGATGGTGTTGTCAAATCTCAGAAATTGACTATCAAGCATCCCCGGTTATCAAAAATAAAGCAGAAATGCAAAAATTTTGGATTTTTCTGAAATTTATCAAAACACACCTAAAATCTTTTTGGATTTTGTATCTTTTTGACAATAAAAGTAAATTGCAACAAAGTAAAATGCAGCAAAGTAAATGAAAGCAGTAAACATTTTGTGAAATCCGGTCAGAGGATCATATCAGTTTTCTGAGAAATCTGATCACAGCGTTGATCTTTTTGTTTAATATTATCATTAGAAACAATATGTGATACGGCAATTGCTGATATTGTGGTCCACTTAAGCTCACATGCAGACAATTACGCAATGCTTTAAAATGATACGAGTTAGGTGTATTAGACTAACACGATGTAGTGCCCACACACACGACATACTCCCGTATCAAGTAATTGCACAAAGCTTCGTCGTAACGCGTGATTATGCCAGAGTTATCCGTAAAAGTTACAAAGTATATAGCACAGAGGTATACAGGTCAGCAAATGAATGCAGCAGAGTAACATGTGCGTATACACTAGGTTGAGGCGGATATTAATCACTGATTTGCATCAGATGATCAATACGATGTAATAATGATCTATGATCAATTAAAACATGAAGTTCCTCAATTCGGTAACTTCCGGTTTTGGCAATTAAGCTCTTTTAGCAAATATTCTGATAAAACTAGGTCCGTAAATCAATACGACAAAAGTTTATCAGAATATCCCGGATAACCATAACATAACGACCCGAAACCTCAGATTTTGGCAATCCTATCAAACGAAATTACGGTACTAAGACCATATGCCCATGAGGTGTTCAGCCACGAACGCGTAGTTCGTTATGTTTGTATCACTAATGCACGCAATATTTAGTCTACGAAGCCTATCAGCATATCACACGTAATCAACACACGCCTCATAAACTATACAATTCTTTAGCCTGTGTCAGATTCCCACTGATGTACTATCATTTCCTCTGTTTTACCAGGAAATCATTTTTGATTTTCTAATTTTTAGGTCTTTTTGAATTTTATATTGTTTTTGGTTTTTCTGAAAAATGGATCCCCCTAAAATAAAGAACATATTTTTGGTATTTTTGATTTTTCTGAAAAATAAAAACAAAAATTTGAAAGAAACAATCCACTCGAAAGCATCAACTTCTTTGAGGATTAAACAATCCCCTCGAAAGCATCAACTTCCTTGAGGATTATGATAGTAAAGAGAAATTCCCAATTAGCAAAGAGAAATTCCCAATTAGCAAAATATAAAAACTAAAAACTAAAAAGCGATAAACCGAGGTGCCGATTAGTCCTGTTTTTCCTTTATATTGTTTACTTTTAAAAGATATTCAAAGCGTGAACGGTCAAAGGCTTTAGTAAACAGATCTGCACGTTGGTAGTCAGTGTGTATTTTGATCATATCGATCAATTCCTTAGCGTAACAATCTCGGATAAAATGATATTTGATCCGGATGTGTTTCGCTTTAGAATGATTTTCCGAATTTTTAGTTAATGCAATTGCGGCTTCGTTGTCACAGTAAATAGGAGTTTTTAGAAACTGCAAACCGTAATCCACCATTTGTTGTTGAATCCAGAGTACTTGCGAACAGCAACTCGAGGCTGCAATGTACTCGGCTTCACAGGTAGATTGTGCCACGGAAGTCTGTTTCTTGCATTGCCAGGTGATTAACCTGCTCCCGAAAAACTGGCAACCTGCTGTAGTAGATTTGCTATCTTTGTCACAGCCGCCCCAATCTGCATCACTAAAAGATATGAAATCAAAATTATCATCATTAGGGTACCAAAGTCCTTTTGAGGGACAACCCTTCAGATATCTAAGGATACGCTTGACCGCCGTCAGATGACTTTGTTTCGGCTTCGATTGATAACGGGCACAGAGACACGTTGCGTACATAATATCTGGTCGAGACGCCGTCAAATACATCAGAGATCCGATGATTGCTCTGTATGTAAAAGGATCCGTCAGCTCCCCCTTAGCGTCCACTCCAATCCCGTGATTGGGTTGAATCGGGGTATCCATCGGCTTTGAGTCCTCCATCTGGAACCGGCTCAAGATGTCGGAGACATATTTCGTCTGGTGAATGAAGATCCCGTCGGGTCTTTGGTCCACCTGCAAGCCTAGGAAAAACTGCATCTCCCCCATTGCGCTCATTTCGAACTTTTCCTGCATGACAGTTTCGAACTCCCTGCATAAAAGCTCGTTAGTTGAACCAAATATTATATCATCAACGTATATCTGTACTAGAAGCAAGTCATCTCCCGTCTTTTTCGTAAAGAGGGTACAATCGACGAGGCCGCGCTTAAATCCTTTGGTGATGAGGTATGTACTCAGCTCCTCGTACCATTGTCTCGGAGCCTGGTGCAAGCCATAAAGCGCTTTGTTCAACACGTAGACCTTATCCCGGTGGATTGGGTCCTCAAAGCCTGGTGGCTGCCCGACATACACCTCTTCCTTGACTTTACCGTACAGAAATGCGCTTTTCACGTCCATCTGGTAAACTTTGAATTTCTTATAAGAAGCAAACGCGAGGAACATCCGAATAGCTTCGATTCGTGCTACCGGTGCATAGATTTCGTTATAATCAATCCCTTCGATTTGATGGAATCCCTGCACGACCAATCTGGCTTTGTTACGAACTATTACCCCACGATCATCCTTCTTACACTTAAACACCCATTTGGTGCCGATCTTCTTCCTATCCGGCGGCAAATCCGTGAGCGTCCATACTCCCAATTTCTGGAATTGTAATAACTCCTCCTGCATAGCTTCCACCCAGGCATCATTCTTCAAAGCGTCCTTGTATGTCCTTGGCTCTACCTGCGACACATAACACGCAAACGACCAATCATTTTGACTACCAGATTGTTGAATTTTGGCATATAAAGCTAAAGCACCAAAACTCTCTGGCGTATTAACACTTTTAAGCTGCCCTCTGGTCATAACACTGCTTCCAGGATCACCGATTACTTGCTCCAGCGGGTGAATACGATGAATCCGAGATTCCGGATAATCAGGTACTTGCACTCCCGTCTGAACAGTCAAGTTCTCTACAGCATCCAGATCATGACCCGTATTTGATGATGAAGCCACATCAGAAGTTGGAGTTGGGTTCACTGGCGGTGCCTCCTGTTCTTCAGCTTGATCAAGAATAGCTTCTTCAAATTGTTCATCTTCAGATTCTGAAGTGTCTAATGAAGTTGAAGCCTCTTGAAATATCTCTTCTTCTTGTATAGGAGCATTGGTATCATTAGAAGCTGGTAGGGGGGTCACGGTGATCGGACGCACCAACGGTGAAGTTGTTGCATTTTCACACTCGTAAAGTAATCGAATAACAGCTTCTTCAACCAAGCTATCTAGATTGAATGATTCAAAGAAATCTTTGTAATCAAACATCCAATCAGGACCCGTGCCTTGAATATTTTTAGTATATCGTTGAACTTCCACGTTAGCCCAGTCTTCCACACGACGAGTTCGCTTGTTGTATACCCGTTTGAGCGGGGTTGCATATCCAACAAAGTAACCCTCCTCGGCTTTAGGACTAAACTTTTCGCTTGGATTCAACATGGTGCAAGGCGCCCCAAAAGGTTCTAGATACTCTAAGTTCGGCTTTCTTCGGTGTAACAGCTCATAAGATGTTTTTCCAAACTTCTTCACTGTTAGAACCCGATTTAATGTGTAATTTGCTGCATAAATCGCCTCATTCCAGAACATTACTGGAAGATTTGAATCAGCAAGCATTGTTCTAGCCGCTTCAATTAGAGTCCTATTCTTACGTTCAGCAACACCGTTCTGTTGAGGGGTGTACGGAGCCGAATATTCATGATGTATCCCTTTGTTTTCACAAAGTTCATCCATCTTGGCATTTTTGAACTCCGTCCCATTGTCACTCCGAATTCTCTTTATCTTCACATTGTAGAGATTCTCCAATCGAGTGAACAGAACTTTTAGATTGATAAAAGTGTCGCTTTTATTCTGCAAACACATCACCCATGAAAATCTTGAGTAATCGTCAGTGACGACTAAACAATAAAGCTCTCCAAGATGACTATGGCGCTTGACCGGTCCGAAAAGATCCATGTGCAATCGCTCTAGTGGCATCTCAACAGAGTTAACCTTTTTCACTTTGTGGGACTGTTTGTGTTGCTTCCCCTTTTTACAACTCACACACTTGTCATTCAGATGGAAATGTTTCACGTTTACTCCATCGACAAGTCCATTCCTCACAAGTTGATTCATTTTCTTCAGATGAATGTGTCCCATTCTTCGGTGCCACATTATCGATTCTTTCTCAGTCGCCTTGGACAAAAAGCATGTTATTTGCCCTTGTGATGTCATCGCCTTGGACATATCAAGAATGTATAGATTGTTGACGCGAGGTGCCTTCAACATTATCCACTCTTTAGGAATTGTAAAGCCCGGTTTCAGAATATAGCAGGATTTGTCATCAAAATGCACAGTAAATTTCTTGTCACAAATTTGACTGACACTCAACAGATTGTAATCTATCTGCTTCACATACGAAATCCGCTCGAAACTCACTATCCCATTGCTCACACTCCCTTCCATCGTGATATATCCTCCTTTGTTTCCTGCAAACGCTACATACCCGCCATTGATGTTCTTCACGTCGAACAGCAACGCAAGATCCCCTGTCATGTGGCCTGAAGCTCCACTATCAACAATCCAAAGACTGCTAATAGGGCCAGCTGAAGCTCCCTGCACACAAAATGTAAATCAGTTAGTTCTTTCGGGGGACCCAAGCCTGAGTCTTGGGTCTTTCAACATCAGGTTTCACAGTAACATTATCACAAACATTTTTAACAACTTTCTGATCAATCTTTTTCTGATTGGTCAAAACAGTTTCCTTTTTCTCATTTACTTTTGAAGTTGAGGCTCCTGGAGTGCCATTGGGTGTCCAAGATTGTTCAGTCCTTTTCAGGATACGAATCTGAGACTTTGGGTTCTCAGTCGGTTTCTGAACATTGTTAGCAAAAGTAACTTTCTTGGTAACCTTATCTGATTTAACAGACTTAGGTCCAACAGTTGATTTGACAATCGGTTTTGGTGGAACCTTTTGCCTCTCAACTGTTGTGTTCACCACAGGCTTCCTCCACGAGTTTTCCATCGCAATCCGATTCCTTCTATCATAGTGCATTGGACGAGTGTTCCTCATTTGAAAATTGTTATGATTATAAAACGGTTGTGGTTGGTGAGGGACAACTCTCCTATGAGGTGGCACATAATGATCAATCGGTTTCCTCATGGAATTCCTCACTTCTACCTCGTGCCTCTTGTGCCTTACATATGGACACTGAGCAAGCAAATGCCCACGTTCCCCACACTTAAAGCACGCACGGTACTCTTCAAAAACATTCGGAGCATTTGGTTGAGCAAATGATCTAACGGGGTATTGATCATTATACTGTTGCTTTCTTAAACTCTCAGGGAGTGGCCCTTTTGAGTAAGTCGGCTCATTAAAACCATTAGCTCTGTTTTTGGGTTTAACAAACTCTGTGACATGGACCTTTGGTTCTTGAGGAACATCCAAATACAACTTCTTTAACAAAGCTGGTGGAATTTCATTTGTTCTCTCATGTTTTGGGAACCATATGGTACTTTCTTGCCAAATCTTTTCAATTTTAGCATAATTGGCATTTTTTATTGGAAAGTCCTCGTCAGAGATGATCTTATCGGATCCTTCCATCCGATAGAACACCTTGACAGGTTTGTCACATTGTTCGTTTTTATCATTCAAATCAAGATATTTCTTCACCACATTAAGATCTTTCTTCACAACATTCTTTTCAGACTTATTCACATGATGAACACTTCTCATCGGAACAATTTGAGATGATGAAACTGGTTCATTTGTAATGATGTGATTTTCTTTTGGAATTTCACATGCATTAACAGTTTGGTTACAACCAATATCATCACTCTCTGAGTCTGAGTCAACACTTTCAGCAGTAACACCCTCATCATTGATTCCCAAAATCGGTCTAACATCGGAATTTGGATCACCAACACTTGAAGTGTTAGATTCATTTTCCGATGCTGAATCAGATTTTACCGAACTCTCCGGTGTCACTTGGTGACAATTATGGTTTTCAAAGAGAACCGGAGATGGTACAGCCCGATAATTGGTTGTTTTGTCATCAATGATGTGGTCTACCACATAAGCAACATTCTTGTAACTTTCCAACTTTTTGTTTACTTTTTCAGCAAAGCATTTGATGGCAGCCATTTCCAACTTGGTGTTTTCAATTTCATTGATATAGTTGTTAATTGCCAATTGTTTTAAAGACAAAGTGTTTTTCAAGTCGGAAATGTCCTTTTTGTAGCCATCTAATACTTTGTTAAAAGCATTCAACTCTTTGCGAGTAGATTGACTGTTCATGATAGCACTATCACGTTGAACACGGAGTTGTTTAACCTCCTCAGTCAATCTATCACATGTACCACAGTATTTTTCACTAGTATTATCAGTACTACATGCAGAACTTACAGGTTTTGGTGGGTCAGTCATGGCCATTAATGCGAAATGAGCTTCCTTTCCTGCAAAGAATCTGGAATAGTCAATCTTTGTGAAAGCATCATCTGCAATGCACGACTTCCTAGTCATCAGAAAATCTGCTTCTGCAAGCAACTGATCAATATCTTCATCAAGAGAATTAACACTAGCTTCCGTATCTGAGTCACTGTCTGAATCAGAATAAACCGATTCACACTCCTCAGGAATGTCAGAAACAGTATCAATCACAACTCCCGAATTTGTCTCCTCATTCTCAACCTCAGAATCAACCTTAACAGGTTCAAAATCCCCATCCATCTCAGCCTCAGACTCATCACTATCAACCTCAATTTCAACCTTCTCCTCCATCGTCACTAAATCTTCAAGATCAACCTGATAAGCAACACACGCCACATTTCCTCCAGTGGTGATTTCCTCAACACCTATCTGAATGCTCGACCAGTCAAACCTCTCATCTTGTTGAGTAACCAATGCTTGATTGGTATTCTGTTGTTCAGCTGGTGTAGTGATTGGTATGACTGTTCGGTTAGTATTGTTTGGTGTTTGGTTTTGTGTCTGGTTTGGTGTGGTTGGTTGTCTATTTTGGTTGTTATTAAAGTTGGTTTGACGATTTTGGTAGTTGTTGTTGTTGTTTTGGGAAGAAACTTGGTTTTGGTTTTGTTGTTGACGGTTCTGATAGGTGGCATTGAATGGATTTCTGTTGCCTTGTTTTGGTGGTTGAGTACATTCACGTTTAAAGTGACCTTTACCTCCACAATTAAAACAAGTCACTTTCTCCTTATTGAACCCGTAGGTTGTATTAGGAGAAGTTCCCAAGTCTGTTCTACCTGTCTTCTCAATAAACTCAGTTGCTCTTCGCATTATGCTCGCAAATGCCCATTGAATATCAATGAGTTCCATCTCCTCCTTGTCAATTTGTGCGTAGTCTTCATTGGTCAAGTTGTTATTACCAATTTGACTAGCAACTAACCCATTGTAGGATGAGACCATTGCAGAGACTAAAGCAATGTGTTGCTGAGCAACTTCAACTGTCACATTTCCAAGATTGGAAGTTTCCAAAACCACAGTTGGTTGGTTAGGTTGGTTCATTGGTTGTGGTTGAGTTTGACCAGCAGTGTAAAAAGCTGCTTGTTGCTTTGGGGAGAATGGTGGAATGTATGAATATTGATATGGAACTTGTGGTTGTGGTTGTGATAAAGATGAAGTTTGTTGTTGATAGTTAATGATCGGTGATTCCACAACATTAGATACACAAGCAACATGTGGTGCAACTAGCCCTCCTGAACTTGCACTAGCTGGAACTGAAGATCCTCCAAAGTATAAGTTTGGATTCTGAGGAATCTGTGCTCTCCTAGCCTTCCTCTTCTCTTCCAATTCCTTGTTTTCCAGCTTCTCAATGAACTCCTGAAGAGACCAGTATTGAAAAGCATCCTTCTCCTTCAGAACATCCACATGCTGGTCCCAGTTAGGTGGTAATGCTTCAGCAAACTTGTCTACCTGTTTTGCCATAGGAATCTGTACACCATAGCTAGACAATTCAGATATCAAATGATTATATCTAGGAGTTAGTTCTTTCAAAGTTTCATTTCCAACATAAGAAAAATTCTCAAACTCCTTAACAAGTTCTTCCATTCTCAAACTTCGAGTCTTCTCATTTCCATCATGCTTCCTTTTAAGCATATCCCACAGTGCCTTAGAAGTTGTGCACGTCCCAAACTGATGCAAAAGATCATTGGTGATCGCCTGTGTCAATTGGGAAAACGCCTTCTTTTCCACAGCAAACTTCTTTTTCTCATCCTCAGCCATGCTCTCCAATGGCACTGGTTCACCTGTGTTCTCCAGAACTGGTGGTGTGTAACCTTTAGCTATCATGTTCCATGCTTCAGCACCTTCCACTCCCATGCCTTCCAAGTGTATTTTGAACTTTTTCTGCCACTGATTGTATTCTTGAATCTCCATGAGCTTCGGTGGCCGAGTCCCGCTACCTGAAGACAAATCATTAATTAGTGTGGAAATAGCATTAGTAGTTTGAGTGTTTACCACCGCTGCTGCTACTCCCCAGTAGTCAGACTGTGGTACTGTAGGTGCACTCTGAGTCATGTAGTTAACCGGCTGCGAAGACTGTGTGCCCGTCTTCTGTGCTGCCACTGTCCATGGGTCCATCACCTGCTGTTGTGGTTGTGTAGTTGCTGGTGTAGAAGTAGTCTGATAACGCCACATAATCACAAACTTCGAGAAATTCAACACTTAGAAAAATTTTCCAAAAACTATCCTAGGTTCGCCCAAAATGTGATTCAGGTTCGTCCCTTTTGTTTCAGGTTCGCCCAAATAGTACTGACCCGAATGTGAAAATTTCACCAGAATGTAAAAACTTCACCAACACCTTTCTACCTTCGTCCAAGATACCTAGGTTCGACCGTTTCTGATTCACGTTCGTCCGCCCGATCTCCCGAGGGTGAAAACTTTGACCCGAATGTAAAATGTTCTAGTGAAAAACCCTACGTTCGCCCAGAAAACTCTAGATTCGCCCAAAAAACTACTCACCTTCGACCTAAAACTCACACGTTCGCCCACTCAGTCCAGGTTCGCCCATTTCAGTCTTTTGAAAAACGGTTACACTTTGAAAAACGGTTATTTTGATCTCTGATTTTCAAAAGTTTGTGGATTTGATTGATCTTGATCAGGTTATGCTTCGGAGATGATTTGGAACAACTTTAATACTTGGAATTTTGAATTTTAACCACAAAATCACCTCTAATTCTTTCAAAAACACTTAAAAACCATTTTTATATGAAAACAGATGTGAATTGATGAAAATTATGTCCAAATCAGCTCTGAGTTTATCAATTTGTTGTTGTATGATCCTTTAGGCTCTGATACCACTTTGTAGAGGATGAGTTTTGACAACAAGACAGGATTATATGATCATACAAGTTGCTAAACCAGGTGCGGAAACCCTAGCTTAGAACAAACTGATGTAAACTCAATCAAAACACAATCAAAGTCATTTTAAAGGCTTTTCATAGATTAACTTTTCAAAATAAACGCTTACAGATTGATTACAGTTAATCTAGAACACTTCTAAACACTCTCAACACACTCTGGAACACACACCTAAAACACACACTCTCAATGACTCGTTATACATTACAAAAACCCAAAATCTATTTATAATGTCTGCACATTCGCCCAAACTGACTGGTCGAATGTAAGCATATTTCACATTCGCCCAATGCTGTTGGTCGAATGTGTTCTTCTGTTCAGTCTGTTCCAGATTCGTCCAACTACAATCTTCCTTCGCCCATTTACAAATCACCTTCGCCCAGAACTGTTTTCCTTCGCCCCTTAACACATGTTAATATCTAATCATTAGTCGCAAAACGGCATCTACACACACGGTAGATGTGGTCGGTGGCGGGCTGCGTACGTTAGAGTGAAGCAACTATTCATTTCGTGGTCGTTAAATATAAAGATAATAAACGAACAAAAACCGAACCCGTGCGAAATCGGGTAAAAAACGCATTATGTCGGGGGCAAAAATTGGAAAAAAAAATTAATAAAAAAGTTGGTGACCAAAACCGGAAAAAAAAAACTTAAACAAAAAGTAAAAAAACATTGTGTGGCCAAAATGAGGGAAAAAATTTAACAAAAAAATTAGTGGTCAAAATGAGAAAAAAAAAAGTTAACAAAACGTGCGAAATTGGGTAAAAAACGCATTATGTCGGGGCCAAAACGGGAAAAAAAAACTTAATCAGAAAGTCGGTGGCCAAAACGGGGTAAGAAAAACTTTAAAAGAATGTAAAAAAACATTGTGTGGCCAAAATGAGGGAAAAAAACTTAAAAAAAAAATTGGTGGTAAAAATGAGAAAAAAAAGTTAACAAAAAGAGAAAAGGGCCAAAATGGAAAAAAACACTTAATAAAAAGGTTGGCGGCCAAAACGGGAAAAAAAAACTTAAACAAAAAGTATAATTTAATAAAAAGTTGGTGGCCAAAACGGTAAAAAAAACTTAAACAAAAAGTAAAAAATCATTGTGTGGCCAAAATAAGAAAAAAAATACTTAACAAAAAAATTGGTGCTCAAATGAGAAAAAAAAAGTTAACAAAAAAAAAGTGGTCAAAATGAAAAAACCTAAATCCTAACTATTTAAATACTAAGCTCTTTTATTATTATCTATATTATCTTATTAAGGAGGAGTGACGGATAGGATAGTAATTTTCAATTCCGTACAACTTAAGAAGCAACGTGCACAAGTGATTTATGCTTACATAATGAGGGTATAATTGGAACTTTGTGGAACATTAAGACATTTAGAAGGGTATATTAGTAAATTTGTATTCACATTTTAGTTAAAACCTAAAAATGTTTTCCATCCCTGCCCAGACTAATCGACCCTCCCTCCACATTACTTCCACAACTCTTCTTCTCAAACGCCCTATCATTGAATGGCTCATTGAATGGGGTTAAATGTACATTGAAGTCGCTGTTTTGGGGTTATGAATGTAGGGGATGTCACTTGTTTGGCTACTATTTCATTTCAATCGGGTCTCATGGGTCCTATAAGAGGAAGCAAAAAGAAGAAGAAAATGGATAGTGATAATGGTTTGGCTTCTGGCTCTTCTGAAGAGGGCTCTGATGATTGGTGAACTGACTTCTCTAAACGGATTGCTGGTATATTTTTTTTCTTGAACTGCTAATTTTGCTTGTGAATAGATATATTATATGTATAATCAGTTTAGGTGAATATTATTTGTGGGGTTTGGTTTATTTTAAGGATTTGTATGTTGTTAATTGCAAATGCATCTTGATGGTTGCAATAATTGATCTTTAATATGTTGGTTTTTGGGCACTTGCAGTTATGTTCATGTTCTTGGTATTGGGAAATTAGTGGATACTAATGATGCGCTTCTTATCAAATGGGGTTGGCGTTATGGGGAGGAAAAGGATAGTCTATGGCGAAGGGTTATTGATGCTTGTCATGAGAGCCGTGTTGTTTGGTCGGTTATGCCGTGTAACAAATATATTATTAGTCCTTGGAAGAAGATAGTGCAGCAATGTGAAATGGGTCGTTTTCAAGGAAAAAAATTTATTCTCAAATCTGCGTTACGCCAAAGAACGGGACGACCGTTCAGTTTTGGTTGGACATTTGGTGTGATATGGAGCCTCTCAAAGATAGGTTCCCAAATCTTTTTAAACTTGAAAGGAAAAAGAGATGTATGGTCGCAGAGCGGTTTAAAAAGTTAGAGGATACATGGGTCATGGACTGGAAATGGATCAGAAAGCCGAGAAATGGAGAGGAGATGCAAGAGATGGCTGTGTTAACAAGACTGATGGCAGGTAAAGACTTGTGCTGCGGTAGAGACGTTCAGACCTGTTGTGGTTCAGGAAAGCCTAATAAAGTTTTTTCTGTAGGCGCTTTGAAGGCAGCCATGATAGGGGATCAGCAACAGATTGACGCTGGGGTTTTTTGGGTCAAATGGGTTCCGATAAAATGTATGATACACGCTTGGAGGGCTGCAGATTATCGCCTGCCTGCAAAGACTGAATTAAGGAAAAGAGGCTGCAATATCGGATCTGTTATGTGTAGCTTCTGCGAGGAATTTGAAGAAATAGTCGAACATCTTTTCAACGGTTGTGTAGTGTCTATGGAAGTGTGGTCGAGGGTTGCGGCTTGGTGCAAAATCCCACCGATATACGCCTTTGAAGTGATTGTTGTAGCCGAAAGAGTGGTGCTTAATTTCATGCAGAGGATGAGTGGCATAGCCACATTCACAAAGGTGTTGCAATTAAAAAATTTATTTTTATGTGCAAGAGTCTAGAGTTTTGAGAGGCATGTACAACTAAATCTATAAACCAGGTAAATAAGTTGAAATGGTAATTTGAAGAAACTATAATTTGGAGGGTTTCCACCATTTGGAGTATTGCATAATAACATTGCCTAATTCACTTTCTGTACTCAAGGCGGATTTGACTTGCCTCACGTCACACCTTTGTTTCCTTTGACTACATAGGCTGAAATGGCCAGGTCAATCTTTTTTGTCAACTTTTTACTAAATGTTTTTACAAATGTTTAGCATGTTAATCTAATTGTTTGCATAAAGACATCGTTAGATTTATGCATTGACTTTTTTATGTTAGTTTGGGTGACTTTTTTATGTTAGCAAATAGCAACATTATGATGTTTTTGTTTATAGAAAAGTAACTTTTTTTTCTTAGAAAAGCACAATTGTGTTTTTGCTACACGTAAAACCAACACAACAAGTTTATCTATATTTGGCAACCATTCTTGCTGTTAGTTTTTCTAAGTATTAAATAGTGATAACAGAGTCCTTTTTTGTTAGAAACCTTGACCAAAGTAAATGCTTTTTTAACAGTTAGTATAGTCATTGTTTTTATGTGGGATATTTTTTAGGGACCTGGTGTTTTCTCCTTCCACCACAGATTGGTCACTTGGACAAAGGTTTGAATCCTCCATCATCAAACATGCTCCTTTTTCATGGCCAGTTTCTAGGGTTGGCTATCAAGACCGACATCATTACCGGATTGCAGTAGGAAGAACATTTGCTGCATTAAATGATTACCAAGTTGATTTGGAACAAAGAAATGATAGCCATTGGTCTAATGAATATGGCTGGTTCTTGTTCCTCTTGTTATGTAACTACATGTAACCATTATATTCTTATATAAACAAAGAAAGTTTTAATGCATTTAACAACTTATTTAAACTGATTTTGCAGGCTCTTTTTCTCGGTCCGCTGTGAATGCCAATTCTGGGGCTAAAACTGTGGTGTCTAACATCATAATGGCATCAACCGTTCTTGTTACACTACTGTTCTTGATGCCTCTTTTTTACTACACACCAAATCTGATATTGGCTGCAATAATTATAACCGGAGTAATCTGGCTAATCTACTATCAAAGTGCACTTAGACTTTGGAAAGTTAATAAACTTGATTTTGTAGCATGCTTATCTTCATTTTTTGGTGTTCTCATGATTTCAGTCCCAATGGGTCTTGCAATCGTGGTGAATTTTTCATACATAACACGTAATATCTGGCATCTCATACCAACCAATATTGTCTGTTTTGCTAGCTAAGGCTTTTTTTTGGTTGCGCAATGAGAGGCCGGATGTTACATAACCTTTTATTTATTTATTTTGAGGAATTAACATTGTATTTTGTTTGTCATAGGGTTGGGGTTTTGGTTTTCAAGATATTGTTACATGTGACAAGACCGAACACGTGTGTTCTAGGAAATATTACAGGAACTCAAATTTATCAAAACGTCAATAGAACAAAGAAGCAAAAAGAGTTCTTAATTTTGTAATACTTAGCATCGAGGCCCTTATCTACTCTGCCAACTATACATATATCGAGGCCCTTATCTACTCTGCCAACTCTACATATCTACAAGAAAGGTATGGTGATTGGTGATTGGTGATCAACTCATTAATGCAAAGAGGTACAAGATGGAAATGCATTTCGGGTTTTTAAAGTTTGGGTTTCTTTTGCAGGATATTGAGATGGATTAGAGAAGAGGAAGAATGGTTAGCAGCTAATAATGGAACATCTATCAAATGTGTAATTATTGACATGACTGGTAAGTCGTGTATTTAAAAGTAAAGTTTGACTAAAAGAGACCCGTTATATATGAAATAGTGAACAACAAGAATCGCATAAACACTTACACATGTTTTGATAGTATACATAAGACGGTTATTTAACTGGGTAACCATCTTTATGACACTATGTAGAAGTACTTTTGTTTTTCTCGCGAGTCATATCTTAAATTTAGCTTCGCAATGTGCAGCTGTGACAGGAATCGACACAAGTGGTCTTGCAATGGAAAAAGAGCTTAGAAAAATGCTTGAGAAACGTTCACTTCAGGTTAGCTTTCATTTATTAAAGGCGGACAATTTTAATCCAAACGGAGTTTTGACCCTAAACCAATTCAAGTTATTTATTATTTTAGCGACTCAAATGGAAAAAAAATAAGCACAGTGAAAAATGAAACATGTCATATGTGTCAGACAAGTTGCAACTTGACACTGTAATTTTTAAGCATTCTACATAACACAATTGCTTTATAGGAAAACCTCATCATATATTGCCTGACAAGTTTTAATCGATATAGTATTGGACGGTGTAGATTAATATCATCAATCTAGAATATGAATGTTGCATGATTATGATATGATGGTTTGTATTGGAAATGCAGTTAGCGTTGGCAAATCCAGGGGACACTGTGATGGAAAAGCTACACCAAACTAACATATTGGAGTCATTCGGGTTGGAAGGTGTGTATTTGACAGTTGACGAAGCCGTTGCAGACATATCATCAGCATGGAAAGCTTAGACAATGTAGAAGAGGAGAAGTAGAAGCACCACAAGTCTACAGTAATAGCTATCTAAATGTAATGTTATCAGATTCCCTTTCCCTATTTGTAATCGCAAGAGAACATTAAGGCCTTCATTTTTATCGATAAACAGATTCAAAGTACATTCACAACATAACTATTCATCTATAAAACGACGCTCCATGTATAAATTGAACATAAACACAGAATTTGAGAAAGAAAAACGGTTAAAATTACTAAAGGTTTATTTGGTGCCTTTAATTTATGATTAGTCATTGTGTCCCGCAGCAACGCGCGGGCAAGGCTACTAGTATAATTATTATAAGTAAGGGGTATGAATTTTTGCCATGACTCGAAAACACAATACGAACCTAACTAAAATTTGCAGGTTTGGGTTTAATTTAAACGGGTTCGGTTTAACCCAAACATGTTGACAAGTTAACCCGTTTAACCTATTTATATTATATTTATTTTTTGTCGCTATTTTATGTCATAGTTTACTTTTAAAAGAAGAAATTGATATAAGATTTAAGAATAAAAAATTACCTTTTTATATTAATTTGTAATTATATTGTTAAATTATTTTGATTTCATGTCATCATGTTGGATTTGTCCACAAACAAACACAACCTGTTTAACACCCTTAAATTCATAACCTTAATTATAAGTAACTATAGACCATAGATATTGATACAAATATAACACAACATACATATATTAATTTATTTTATGGACTCCTTTACGTTTTTAAAGTGGAGTGGATATATGAGTGGTGGCCCCCCTACTTTTTGTTTATCTTTTCTCTTTCAAGCGGATGCTCCATTTTCATTGCTATTCATTTATACGTTTGGTGTTTCGTTTTTCTTACTTCTATTTATACTTATATTGTTGTTTGCATAATAAAATCAGAAAAATGGATTTTAATAATCCCTCAGACCTATTACCCGGAGTTAGTCTTAACTCACGAAACGTTTACAAATAGTCTAAACTTTAAACACATTTTCTTTTAAGGGTCTCGTATTAATTGAAAGTTAATCAAATTAGTTTTTTTTTTTCTAACGTAGTTTGCTTATGTGTCAAAAAAAATCCGATAATCTAAATTTTTTTTATTCGGATGCGAATTTCTAAATTTTTTTGATAACAAGATTCTCCAATATCCAATAACTAAAAAAAAGTGTAAATATTATATGGGTACTAAACCTAGTTTAAATATGGTAAAAATTAGTAAGTAATCAAATTCGGCTGTGGATTTCGAATTTCTTTTTTCAACGGTGAGAACTTGGAAATTGAATTCGTGTTTAGTTTTAATCTATGCACTAAATTAATTTTTGATTTTCTTTTAATATAAATTCTGATTCGTTTAAATATCCATAAGAATTTTGGATACAATTACTAATATTCATTATCTCTACATTTTTGGATATCCAAAATTTGATAATCCGATCTTGAACACCCCTAGTGGGTTGCTTATGTGGATATCCAAAACAAGTCAAAGTTTTGATGACGAATAATGCTTATGTGTTAAAAGTTGAACATTTTATAAATTGGGATTAATCCTAAGTAATAGGTTAAAGTTTGAATTATTAAAATCTAATTTATAAAATTAGTTAAAATACAAAGCAAAAATAATATATTCACTCCTCCAATTTTGTTATAGTTAGTATTAGAGCAAGTTGCTAATTAATGTTTAAACAAATTAAGTTTCCAAATTCTTTATGTTGCAGGGTATCTTGTCAATTTTTTCAAACTCTATCATAACCCCTTTTTTCTTTCACATCGTCACATCCATTTTTTTTCATTAGTTTTCTTTTACTTGTCACAACTTGTCAAATCAACAAAAATCTTACACGGTTCGTACCCTTATCACACCACTACCATTCTTTAATTTTAAATATAAAATAAATATTCTTAACTCAATTAAGTTTATTAAACCAACTTAGTACCATTTCAAACTTAATAAATCGACGTAAAATTGGCATCTTCTACAAACACTCATAAAAAATCAAAACCCTAGAATTTAGATCGCAAAATTAGAGTTTGATCTTCAAAGATTAACAATCCAATGATGGGGCTTTTGTTTGAAAAGAGAAAACGATTAGAATGATTCAAATATTACCTTGAATGGTGCTCGTTTAATGACAAGTGAGATAGCTAGAACTTGGGGCGACAGTGGTGTTTTAAGCCAGAATTGCGTCGGCTATGATGTGTGTGTTTCCAACGGCTAGTGTTGGGGAAGGAACCCACCCCAACGGTCTCCTATTTTGTGGTTTCATCGACACTCACATAAATACCTTCACCGATTCAAAGACTTTCGTACACCCTTAGCCAAATCCATGACTCAAAACAATGTGGAACATGTTGCTAGTGACATATGATTTTATAGGTCACACATAGATAGCTTTATGAAGACCATGTTTAAAGTTATTTAAATGTAAACAACATGATCAGAAATATAAGCATTACTAGATTATCCTTTGGGTGCTTCCTGGGAAAGACAAATCTAATATGAAGTGATAAAATGTGTGTACCGTAAAAGGAACGAGTCATTTTTTCCAGGATTTTTTTAAAGGATCAACACTCGATAACTCTTAAAACCTACTTATAATTCTACGTGTGCACATCTTGTTCGAGTGAAGTCTCTGTACAACTTTGTCACTTTCTCAAGAGATTCTAAAGCTGTGATGTAAACCTAAAAAAAACCAAATTAGTAGCAAATGATATGTCATGACGATGATTGATTTAAGAGGTATGCATGGTGGGGTGATTAATTATCACTTATCATCTAGAGATTTACTTAGTGTTTTAGAATCATAGGCTAGATAACCAGTTTAGCAACCTTTGTAATCAATGTTTCTAGCAACACCAATCAAAATACAAAAAAAATTTACTAAACTGACTACATCTGTGAATATATATGTAGTTAGCGGATTCTTATAAGTAATAATAGGTTCAAAAGCATGTATATTATCTTAACATGATTTATGAATTACCTAAACACATTGTGTTTTTTTAAGTCATTTTTTTTCGTTTCTTGTATAACACTATAGTGTTTGTTGGAAAGATAATAAAACGCTCGTTAATTTGGTGTAATTTTTTTTAACTATCATATATAAAAGTTACTAACGTTTAAAAGTTGTGGGGAGAAGATAAGGAAAAGATAAAGATAAAAATATTAATTAACATGGGTTAGGATCAAATACACAAGACACTTTTTTTAGGAAGGGTGAGAAAAATTGTGATCCACTGATTTTATATTTGAAGGGTTGAGATTAGTTTGTTTGAAAAAAAATAATAAATTAGAGGAAGGGCATAAAAGCAAAACCACATTTGTTAACTTTCTCTCTCTACATGCACTGCACATGTTAATTCCCCATCATTTTTAAACGTTTATAACTTTTTCATATGATTTTTTTTAAATTTCACCATATTAACGAGCGTTTTTTTATCTTTAATATGAGTACCACATTGCTACATTAAAATTGATTTTTTTTGTGTTAAATGGGTTTTTTTCTCCGTTGTGTCTTCTGCTCGTTCATTATGTTATAGTATGCACGTGTGCTTTATAAATATGTTATTTATGTTTTTTTAGTCTACACATGATTTAACTTTGTCCATTGTGTTTTTAGTTTGCTTTCCATTGTGTTTTACGCAAATGAGTTTTGTATTTAGGTGTACATTGTATTTTACTATGTTGTTCATTGTGTTTAAGTCTATTTTTCATTGTTATTTAGTCTTTTGTTTATTGTGTCTTTAGTATGTCGTACATTGTGTATTATTAGATTGTTCATTGTGTTTGATACCCTATTGTTCATTGCATATTTAATTGGTACTCATCGTGTTTTATGTTATCTCCATTGTTTCTTACGCAACTGGGTTTTCAACTTTTTTTTCTAAAGTATTCATTGCGTTTTAGTCTTCTGTTCATTGTGTCTTTATTATATCGTCTATTGTGTTTTACGCAACTGAGTTTTTGACTTTTTTTTCAAAAGCATTCATTGTGTTTTAGTCTTCTATTCATTGTGTCTTTAGTATGTCATCCATTGTGTCTTACGCAACTGGGTTTTCAACTTTTTTTTCAAAAGTATTCATTGTGTTTTAGTATGTCGTCCATTGTGTTTTATTAGACTGTTGATTATGTTTTATAGCTTATTGTTCATTGCATATTTTATTGGTGCTCATTGTGTTTTACACTCCATTATGTCTTATGCAACTGAGTTTTTGACTTTTTTTTTTCAAAGTATAACAATATGGTACTCATATTAAAGATAAAAAGATGCTCAATTTTATGGTATATTTTTTTTTAAAAAGATGACGTATGAAAATGTTACGGACGTTTAAAAATGAAGGTGGAAATGGCATATGACTTGCATATGCATATTTTTTTGACAAAATTACCCCTCCCACTTTTTTAATCCTTTGGACACATAGTGGTTTCTCACCCTTCTCATTTTTTGTAGCCTTTGTAGAATAACTAAACCCTAATTAACATATTTGAAATTTTAAAATAATACTTAACAGTTATCTTTATTTAAAATATAATTAAAAAGGAATTTTGAAGGGACGAGGACTCACAACGCGTCACATGTCACACCACTACTTTTCGTTTATCTTCTATAATATAGAAATGAAAGCAATGTGGGACACATGACATATTCTCAGGCCATCTAACTAAGTTTTTCTCGCTCATTTTACTGGGTCAATTAAATAGGTCATGGATACTCCATCTACTATTAAATTATTTTTTCTCTCATGTGCATAGCACATGCACTTTCCCCCATGATTTTTAAACGTAAATAACTTTTTAAAATGACATTTAAAAAAAATTACACCAAACTAACGAGCGTTTTATTATCTTTCCAACGAGTACCATAGTGTTATACAAAAAACGGAAAAAGAGCGTTTTATTATCTTTCCAAATCAAGAAGTAAAGCATCTGTTGCAAGCAAAGTCTGTTTACTAAGGTCTGTTCCAGAGCAGTGGATCTGTAAAGGAGATTTGTCTGAAACAGTTGTTGCTTCAAGATGATGCTTCAACAGTTTGCTTGTAACAGCTGTTTGAAGCAACATGTGTTTCAGACAGATCTCGTTAACAGACCCACTATTCTGGAACAGACCTTAGTAAACAGACTTTGCTTGCAACAGATGTTTGACTTCTTGATTTGGTATTTAATAAACAGACCTTAAAAATGATATAGTCTTCCCGTGCATCGCACGGGATTTCACCTAGTTATATATATATATATATATATAATATCTATATATAGGTCAATTATAAAATGAAAACCCGCTTGAGTTGAGAAAACCTTCGAAAACCCATGTAAAAAAACAATTTTTTTCTTTGAAAAAAAATAACAAATGTAAAATACATGTTTATAAGCGTTTTGGGCCAAAAAAAAATAAAAAAAGCGCCGATGGGATTTTTTTTAAAAAAATAAACAAAGTTGCTAGAAACATAGGTAAATAGCTGAAAACATATGTTTTTTTAGCAACTTTGTTTATTTTTTTAAAAAAATCCCATCGGCACTTTTGTTATTTTTTTTTGCCCAAAATGCTTAAAAACATGTATTTTACATTGGTTATTTTTTTCAAAAAAAAGTAATGGTTTTTTACATGGGTTTTCAAAGGTTTTCTCAACTCAAGTGGGTTTCCAAAATATACTTTCCCTATATATATATATATATAGATTATCCGTTTGAAATAATACACTGATAATATAAGTCTCATATAACGATGGTGATATATATGGTTTAGGTGAGATTTCCTTTCAATAAATTATTGTGGAGGTCATACCTCCCCTCTCATACTCTCTCACGATTTTGATAAGGGAACAAAACAATAGTTGTTTTGTTTAATAAAAGGGGCATACCCTCTTGTACTACCACCCACAAGCTTTGCATTGAAGATCATGAGACACAAAAAGGATGGCATGGGAATTTTTTTTACTAAGATCGTCTCTCTTTTCTTTGTCTTACGCTATAGGCTACTTTGGGACATTAAGTATCTAGGTTTTGACATGAACAAGAGAAAAACACATAAATGTCTTTGGCAAAAAAATCTGATTAATAGGAATTTTCTTTCTTAGATTTAAAAAGTTGTAGATATGCGTACAAATGTGTATACAACAGTGAAACATTAAGGAGTTCCTAGTTAGCTAAATCTTCATCTCGACATTTCGGGTTGTGAGGCTAATAGCGTTTGAACCCCTACTTGCTAGACTTGGATACATAGCGATAGAGAGAGAGACACACACACACATATATATAGATAGATAGAGAGAGAGAGATAATGTGTGTGTGCGTTTATACTTTCTTTCAGTTTCTTAAATGTAAAACCACAAATGATATATAAAAAGCCATTGTAAAAGAATCGTATTCATATGAACCCATGAGTAAATAAGCTAGGCTGCATTCGTATTCTAACTCCATTTTCAAACTTCATATCACATTAACGTTCATTCAAACCTTTCTAGCCTATCCTACCAACATATAAACACGACCCATTTAAAACACCTTTTCTTAAACACCACCAAATCCATTTAAAATATATTCACTTATTCCCCTTTTGCAACTTGACACACACCTTTTTAACATTTTCCACTCAAAAGAATCTTGTGTTGAACACACCTTCAATTGGTTGGTGGAATTGTGACAACAATGGTCCCATTCTTTTTACTAAATCCCATGACCTACAAGTCCTACATTTTTATAAAAAGCCCAACACAAAAAAACCATCCATAATAATATTAATTATTATTATTATTATTTAATAACACAAAGTCAAGAAAAAGATGAATGAAGGCGCCAACACAAACAACCAATTACAGCTTCCATTGTCTTCAACCCACCAATCATTGCTTGCTTCCTAACATCAGTATATATATTCTCTTAATTTTTCTGCAATTCAATTGATTGTTAGGGTTTTGAATTGGGTATTATTAGCTTTTGTATCCCAATGCTTCATATGTTAACAATTCTGTTTGTAATCATATATTTACACTTGTTTGCACATAAAGTTTATGACTTTACAATAGTTTAGTGTGTAATGGATAAGGGTTTTTATCAACAAGGTGTATTGTTTCAATCTTGCACTAAAGATGATGAATCTGAGATGGGTATGATAGGGGGTATGCAAAAGATGAACAGAACAAGTAGCTTGAGTTTTTCAGGTAGTTCTGGTAGTTCATCTAATGTTGTTGAATCAGTACCGATACCGATACCGGAGTCGAAGCACCGAGCAGGGTTGGATGGTGAGTGGACTGTGGAAGAACAGTATAAGTTAGAGCAAGCACTTGTTAAGTAAGTAGTTTGATCTGATTTTGTATTATTTTAGTTCATTAGTTGCTTTTTTTATTTTCATATTGTAATGTTATTTTTTGTTGACTTGTTTCTCATTTTTTAAGTTATAAACAATATTATTTTTTATTTATTATATGTGATTCTGATATGGAGCTGATTCAAGAGTTAGGATATAATGAAGTTTCGGCCTTCGGGCCTTTTAGTGAGCCGAATCATGTGGCAAATGGCCGTAGGCGGTTTGGCTCAGCTGACAGACTTAAATTTTAACGATTAGATATCCGGTTTTGGCACTTAAGATTTCTACCAATTTTAGTCATTTTTATATCTTTCCTTTTTAGGGGAAACTGAGTAAATGATTGATTGCTTTGTTTAGTTTCAGTATCTAATGGCCATTTTTCAATTTTTATAAATTTGCCAAATTTAGATATTTTTTTTATAAAATGGGACCCTGATGTAATGTGTTGGGCATTCAATAATACACTACTTTTTTTTTTTTAAATTTTGATTGTTATTTTTTGTGCTTCTGTTGTGTCACATTGACCTTGTCTAATACATGTAGATATGCTGATGAATCTGGTATGATAAAATATGTCAAGATTGCGTCCACATTGCGTAATAAAACCGTTCGTGATGTTGCAATCAGGTGTAGGTGGATGGCGGTGAGCTTCCCATTCTTTTGTTTTAGATGTTTTGATTTCTTTTTATCGGCCAGAACACTGCAAACAGAACATACTATAAAGTTCATGATTTGCTTTTGCATTTTGAAAGATGCATTATTAGTGACATTGAGGCATCAAGCTGTCGGTTCTTATCATGAGCTGCAAAATCTTATTTTACTTGGTTATATGCATTTTGAGTGATGTGTTATGGACATTACGAAGTTACTCGTTTAAATATTTTTCTAATATGAGAAATTTGGCAGACAAAACGAAGGAAACACGAGGAACGGAGTTTGTGGAAGAGGTCAAAAGATAAGAAGGTATACCATCAAAATATATTTGAAACAATACCTGAACTTGAAGTTTCTTTATATTACATGAATTAATCGTAAGTATTAACTAGTAGCGACGTTTAAATATGAGTATTTGGAAGCTCTTGTTTTATCGTGCTGGAGTTAGAATAAAGTTGTAACCGAAGATGGTCTGCTTTATTTTACATGACATTAGAAACATGCGTATAAATGGTGGTTATACATTAGCAACTTATAGGATAATGGAGGGCTTTGATATGGTCAGGTACTCGGCCCCAATTACATGAGATGATTTTTGCAAGATCTCAAAATTAAGAACTTGCTTGTAAGAATTTGTGCTGTCTCTCCATTTGCAATGTATTACTCGTACAACACTCATCATCCAACGTGTCATATTAATTCAGGATAAATGGGTGGAATCATCCTCAAAGCCAAACGTATCGTCCGTTTCAACAGTTAACGTGGGTCCACTTTCAGTTTCAATGGATCATCGAGTCAGGGGTTATGGCGTTCATTTAGAAGGTCAGTATGCATTCCTGTAAACGATAATAAAAGAAAACTAGGATCTTTTTCACACGACAGTAAAATAGTTGTCGTACTTGTGAAAACAGTTGTGTTATTAACACGATGGTTTAATTTTATTCATTGAAGCAGCGTTACAAGGCTCAATAAGGCATCTGTTGGAACAGAACAGCCGCGTTCTTGGTCAGATCTCAATTAATATGGATGCACTAAGGGTAAGTAATTGTTCTTTCTTTTCCTACCGCTTTCATATATTTTCATGGATTTAACAGAGATTGCAGTTTTAAAATTTGGATGGTTGAGTAGCCTTTAACTAAAAGCTGATGCTTTACAACATCAATCAACAGCTGCAGGACAATGTCGAACTTTTTAGGCAGATGAAGAACAATATTACTGCCATCTTAAATGAGTACGTGAGATATTCAATTCATAGAACTTGTTATTGCACCTGTACAAATTAGAGGTGGCAACATGGATGGGGTAGGGGTCGTGTAACGGGCCAAAACATGTTTGCGTCCAATGGGTCATTTTAAAAAGTTTAAATGGGTCGGGTTGACCCAATACACTTCTTTCCAAATTTTGAAAATTTATTTATAGACACTATTCATTTAAATACAATTTGGATGACTTTTCACCAGTTTGATCCATTTGACCCGTTACCTCTTTTGAGTATATTTTTATTACTTACTCAACCTAACATAACTTAAATCAACCCATTCATAGGTAAATGGATCGAAATTATATTTATATAATTTCTGCTAACGGATAAGCACTTCAATTCTTGCAGCATGAGATGCATGCCTGGGCCACCGCTGCCTGTTTCACTAGACGAAGACCTTGCAAATACGATTCTCTCCATTAGAACTCAGGTCATTCTCTTTTCGAGCTTATATCTTTGCATCTACAGTGAAAGCAAAAGCGGTCCATTTACCTTTTAACAATTATTGGTTTTTCAGGAATCATCTATGCAATACTGATTTTGTGCTATGTTTTATAATTGACAGACAACGTTCTTCTCATCAGGCGGGATGTATATGAAACAAGAACCAGGGTTTTGGTGAGGGTTGGTTAGTTCGTTCGGTTTATAGTTTTCTCCAAGTACAGAGTTAAACCAGCGGTAAAGTCGATGGTTAACAAGCTATCACCCTCTGACTTTACTCATCAAGGAAAATTGTTTATAAGGATTGTTGGGTTGTTATTTTTGTATAAAACTGTATTGATTGCCAATATGGATCCAAACCCACAATAAGAAAGCTTGTAGAACTTCAGTTTTGTATATCTATGAAACTGTATTGATTGCCTACTTTAGATGTTTTTTTTATCAAACAAAGCTATCTGTATTCAACTATATTCATTCAATAATCATATGCTCGGTGCATGATGACTTCACCCTTATCGATGCATACCCGAACCAAATGGAAACTTGTTTTAATACGTGTGCTCTGACAATGAAACACTGGGTTCTTCATAAGAGCAATGACAGACTTATTATCCGCATGTAACATCACAAGTTACATTGATCAGTCAGTAACTTCACTTAGCCACAAATCCAAAAAACATGGTAAGCAGGCGGTGGCGGCCATGAACTCGCCCCTCACGGAGACAAGGCCACAACAACTTGTTTTACTGCATGACAAAAACAAAAGGACGCTGTGCAATGTTCATATCATTGCCTTCAACCTCGGGTTCGCTAGCTTGAATCTCCATGCTGAACCAATTGTGGCCTTCAGGGCCGTCCCGAGAACCTTAAAAAGAAATTGGGCCTCGGGCAACAAAAAACACTGACCTCAAAATTTTGGTAAATAGAGAATAAAAAAAAAAGAGAGACAGCAAGACTTGAACTTCAGACATTTGCATTAAATTTAGATGGGTTTTCAACTTTACTAACAATATTTTTATGTATAGTAAGCAAATACGTATACTAAATATATAATTTAGTATGTATACATAAAAAAATTAAAAAAATTCGGGCCCATTAAGAGCTTGGGCCCCGAGCTGTCGGTCAGCCCGCCCCTTTAGAGTTGGGCCTAGCGACGATATTCCCGCCCAACCCATTGAACCTGAATCAAGAACCCGAGAACACTCCCTTCACCTTGAGGAAACCCAAAAACTCCAAAAAGAAGCATTGCCACATCATCAACACTTTTTATATTATCAACTAGGGATGAGCTCGTAACGTACTGATACCGAACCGAAAGTGGCTGGTACGATACGGTACAGTACAATTATTCGAAGGTAAATCATCCAAAAATACAATATTGTACTAAACTGAAAGTACCGATCTTGAAAACTCAAAAAGTGGGTACCAAAAACGACTTGGTATGGTACCAGTTTGGTACGGTACCCGAGACACTCATCCCTATTACCAACCACTCATCTCTCCCTATACTTTTATACATAAAAGAGAGTAAACCGCAAAATCATCCCTGAGGTTTGGGTACTTTTGCCAAATTCATAAAAAAAGTTTTTTTTCTCAACCGGACCACTCAGATTTCACAAAAATTGTCAGATCCCTCCACTTCTCTAGCACTATTGAAAAATCATGTTAAATGAGTGATACTTTTTGGATCTGACAAAAGTGACAAAACCCCAGATACGTTCTTGACAGTTTACTCTATAAAAAAATATTCAATCATTCTGTTTTTATAAAAATCTATATATATATATAAAACAAAGCTATTTTGCTGACGTGGCGTCCATAGGTTCCTTCAACCCCCCCTTGAAATCGCCACGTGGCATGTTAATTTAAAGGTTTTGATGTTTTTTAATTATTTTGTTTTTTACCTTAAAAAAAAGAGAAAACACAAAACCCAATCCCAACCCTAATCGTCTTTCATTCCCTCAAAACAGAAACATTGTCTCTAACCCTAATTTCTCCAAAACCACAGCCATATCCTTTTGTCTTTCCTCTTTAATCCCTACTGTGTGGTTTCTACGATTGATATTGATCATCATTAATCACTAGAACGACCCTAGCGACGATTATGACGACGATGAGGAAGATGATCGCTACTGAAGCGATAATGTTAGCTGTTTTGTCTTCCATTAAAGAGCCTTCATAATCTGAACGAACAAAGTTTCTGTAATCTTTTTGGGTCGATCTGAAAGAAGTATTATTATGTGAGTCGTCTTGAAACTTTTGTTTGAATCGGTTAGGATAAAATTGTATCCGAAACAATTATCATGTCAAGAGAAAGATTTAGAAAAGCTCTATTGCCTCCTGTACCCGATGTATTAATAAATAATAATATATAATAACCCTCTGTCAATCTTTAACTTAAACCAATTTTATTTAATTCATCTTTAAATTCATGTTATTTGAATGTAATTTTGTTTTTTTATCAGATTCTTTCTTAATATCTTTATTCATATACATATACATACAGTATAGGGAAAGTGATTTGATTTGATTTGTTAAGCATTGATTTGAATCTAGGATTTCTTTTTGATTTGTTTTGATGGGTTAATTAATTGCAGAATATTGAGAAGCTAAAAGAAGGTTATAGAAGAAGGGAATTATTATGGGGTACAACATATGTACAAGACCACCAGTTCAAGGTATGTTGGTTCAGAAAATTTGGGATTTTTTTTAATAAAAATTTGTTAGCTCCTTTTTTTTTAGAAATTTGGTTCATTGTTTCAAGAAATCTTATTGCATTGTTGGTATTTAGACTCAGCAAACCATAGGAAATTTGGGAAATTTGAGACATTGGTAAGTCTCTAATGTTCTGAACCATGGTTCAACACATGGTGAGGACCATTAGGATCATGGTTGTAATGGTGAGAGTAGTGCCTAGGTTAATAGTTTTCATTTGAAGTTGGGATTCTTTCGTTATGGGAAGTACAAAGTATATTTGAAGTTTTGAGCTTTTGCAATAATATTATTTGATTCATATGATTTCTAATATTTGATTAATCTATATAAATAGGTGTCCATAGAATCACAAGACATAAATGAAGATGAACCACTCCAAAAATCTTCTTACTTCCTGTTATGCATGCTGTTGAACAAAATCTTATATTGACTTTGAGTTTTGACTGCAGTTAACTTTTGCACATGTTTGACTGTAAATAGTATATTTATTCATAAGTTGCATCCAATTCAATGAACAAACCATTTATTTCTACTGAATTTCCTATAGAAGATCAAACATTTACTACTGTTGAACCAATACTTATGAGTTATGATGAAATTAGCATAGTCAGGCACATGACAGTCAACTCATATTGACCCATCCAATATTAAATCTTGTGACTGCAGCTGAACTTTAACTATTTATGAAATGTTGACTTCTGTAGTCTAGCAAAGGCCCAACAATTGAAAAAAATTGATTTTTTAGGCATAATTTTAAGTTGATGGTCAGGAGCTAATGGTAGGGTTTAATCTTATTTATTAGTTATACCATAATTTGTAATTTGATTGATGCCTCATGCCAAGGAATCATATGTCCCATGGATTTTATAGTACTTTTAACGGACAGGTCGTTTGTTCATACTTGCATTTGGTATTTGTTTTCTTTCAGTTTTTCTTTCTACCTAAGGTGAAGGACTTGAAGACGATGGTGGTTTAGGTGGGTGATAACGGCAGTACTCGATTATCTGGCAACAATAACAATCGTAACTAAGGTTGGAGTTCAGCAAACTCGACTGAGGTAAGAATTACAACTTAAGACTTATGATTATTATGGATGATGTCGGATGATAATGATGGTTGTAATTGTTAGAAAATGTTCACATAGTAATTGGCTGTTATTGTTGATGAGTAACAGAATTTATGAGTGTAATGGTCGATTAATGTGGTTAAGGTCTAAGTGACGGTAGTATGGAACAGTTAGCGGCTGTCGTTGTTAATGCGTTATGAGGAAGATGGTGGTAAGTGGGGTTAATGTTACAACCATGGATGAACTTATTGACATGTTATTTGCTGGTATAGGGAGCTTTGGTCAAGGGGGTTGACCAGGTCAACCATGGTCAACTGTATATTGAAATTAGTCAACATAGGTTAAACAATAAGCTAAGAAGGTGGGTGCAGATCAAGCATAGTTGCAGAAAGCACCAAGGTATAACCTCACTATTACATTGTTTTAGGTTATGGGTTGAATATTGATATTAGAGTTATGTATTTTTTTAGCATTTATGATAGGTGTAAATATTAGAGTTATACATTCTTTTAGGTTAGGTATCAATATTAATATTGTGAGACTTGGTACATAGATGTTATACGTTTTTAATGGTTACAACTTCCAACCTAAGTGATTGTTTAGTTGATTAGGTTAAGAATTATAAGAGTCATTAGAGATTGATGAGTTTTTGAATTGTTGCAGCTTACATAAGTGATTATTTAGATGATTACTGATGGTTTTAGGTTAGGGACATGCAGTGATTGAGAGATTTTGTGGTTAGTTAACTTGAGTCATTTGCAATACGTTATCACATAGTGAAATTTTTTAACTAAGATTGATTATGTTTAAGTTATTTACTCTTTTCGTGATTTGAGTTTTCTTCTTTTATTATTTTTTATTAAGTCATATTAAAATTTTCAACCCCGGGACCTTCCCGGGGTAATTTGCTAGTTTTATATAAAAAATAGAAGGCAAAGAGACTAGTGAAAATTAATCAAAAACCATATACAGTAGAATAGACATTTTTTCTCAATATATATGTGGGTGGGTTCTAAGTCTTGGGTCTTCGTTGACTTAAGTGCTGGTTACGTAGTTTCTTCTACAGTGACGATCAGTTCAGAATTCAGATCATCGTCATCGGAGGTGAGTTCTTATGAAATAGATCGAATATTATGTTGTTGTATATCTAAGGATTTAAGCACAGTTATGTATATATGTATGTCGTGTGTTTCAATCTTTTTGATAATAGTTATAGCACAACTTGAAGATTTGTAAACTGCATGATCTTTCTGATAAAGCAATTGATAAATCTTAATCTCCATAGACCTCTAATTGCAGGATCAAATAAATGAAGTTTCAATGTGTATGAGTAGTTGAATATTTTTGTACATTTAGTTATCATATCAGTAGTCAGTAGAGAACCATGGCTGAGGCTATTGGTCTTCGCTTAAGGCACTTAATCAAAGACTACATGGCAATTAACGGCCCATATGTTGGATCAGCACAAGATTACAATAGAAAGTTGACCGAATCTTTTGATGGTCTCATGAATTACCTCAGAGGCATGATGGTAGGCTATGAAAGTGCCCAAGTGCTGGCTTTACTGAAACAAATGGAAGTGTATGAAGAAGTGATGCGAAATATTAACATATTCTATGATGTTATGTATTATGTTGATATGTTAAGCAGTGGTGGGAAGAGTTTTGTGACAGAAATAGCGCTAAATAATGATTTGGATACACCTTCAGTAGCAGTGGCGATACTTGACCAGAAGGTTTTGGGGGGTTGGCGGCGTCAGCTGCCCCTCCCCGCCCCAACTAAGCTGCGCCCCTGTTTACTAGGAAGATTGGATGAGATGATAGCGATTTGTGAACAACTCTGTAATATCAGATATAACTCAAGTGTAGAGGAAGAAAAAACTGTGGTGGGCTTTGATAGTGAAGTAGAAACGCTACTTGATCAACTTACTGGAAGCTCTTCTACCAAGCAGTTCCAGATTATCTCAATTACAGGGATGGCGGGGCTTGGAAAGACGACGTTGGCTAGAACATTATACAACCATGAATTAGTTAAGTATATGTTCGACTTTCGAGCGTGGACTTGTGTTTCTCAAGTATATCAACAGAAGGATTTGCTACTAGGTATATTAAGCTCTTTTATGGATGATCTTACAGATGAATTTTATGAAATGAGCGAGCACCAGTTGGGGGAAAAATTATACCGAAAGTTGAAGGGTCATAGATATTTGGTGGTCTTGGATGATATCTGGGACTGTAGGGTCTGGAATGATCTCAAAATGTATTTTCCAGATGACAAGACTGGAAGTCGGGTGCTATTTACTAGTCGTGATATAGACGTGAGTCTACATGTACAGTCAGCAAGACCTGCACATGTTTTACGCCTTCGTACTGAAGTTGAAAGTTGGGCCATATTTCAGAAGAAGGTGTTTAGATTCGGAATATGTCCTTTTGAATTGTGGAGATTAGGTTGTGTAATAACTATGAAATGTGAAGGTTTGCCTCTTGCAATTGTTATAGCTGCTGGTCTACTGAAAAGTGACCTTTCAGTCACCTGGTGGAAGCAAGTTTCTACAAGTTTACGTTCATTCATGGTTAGTGATCCAAGACAATACATAGACTCGCTGGCTTTAAGCTACAACCATTTGCCTTTGCATTTAAGATCATGTTTTCTCTTTTGAGGAGCATTTCCCGAGGACTATGAAGTCCCCGTGAGAAAGCTGATTTGGCTACGGATTGCTCAAGGATTCATACACGAAATTGGAAGTAGAATGTTGGAGGATGTTGCAGAGGATTTCATGATGGATTTAATCAAGAGAAGTTTGCTGATGGCTTCCAGAGTAAAGGCTGACGGCCAAGTTAAAACTTGCCGCATTCATAATCTATTGCGTGACTTTGGCATAAGAAAAGCCAAGGAAGAAAACTTTCTGATAAACAATTATAGGTATGATGTATGAACATGTTTTTGCATGAACTTACTAAATTAAATACTACTAACCGAAAATTGCAGGTATGGCTCGCTCTCATCAATGTTGTGCTTTCCATTGGAGCTAGGAAAGTCTCTTCAAGAGGATGGATCAATTAACATTGACACATACAAATTCCTTTTAATTTTGGATCTAGAGTCGATTCTTATCTCCTTATTCCCTTTAGACGTTGTACAGATGGTTAATCTGAGATACCTGGCCATCCGAGCACATGATGGAAGTCCCCATGCATCCATATCAAACCTTGTGAACCTACAAATGCTCATAGTATCCTCAAAGAAGAATATAGTTGTACCAAAAACCATATGGAATATGGTAAATCTAAGGCACCTATATATCAAATCTGGGGAAAACCTTATGGAGGAGCCTAGTCTTCTACAAGTGACAGGAAATGATGGACCCAGTGCATTGGTTTGCCTTCAAACCTTATCCCAAGTAAGTCCTCGATCTTGCCACAATATATGTTCAAGGACTCCCAATCTTAGAAAGCTTGGGTTTTGTGGACCCTTAATGTCAAGCCTAGGAGATCTTGAGTTTCCAAATTTAGGCTCTTTGGTGCACCTTCAAAAACTGAAGTTACTTAATACATGTCCATACCCCGAAGCAACGAGATCGTGCAATCCTATTTTGTTTCCTTAAAATCTTAGGAATTTGACATTATCAAATACCGGCATGGATTGGGAAGAGATGTGGAGTTTCTCTTTGCTACCTAACCTTGAGATTTTGAAATTAAAATTTCAAGCATGCGTTGGAGAAATATGGGAGACCGGGGATGCAAAGTTTCAAAAACTCAAGGTCTTGAAATTGCATGATGTCGACATAAAGCAATGGGTTTGTTCAAGGGATAAATTCCCATGACTACAACGTTTGGTGGTTCATCGGTGCTTAAAACTCGACTGCGTCCCAATAGATCTTGGGAGGATTTTTACATTGGAGGTGATTGAGGTAAATGGATGCAGCCGTTCTGCATATAGTTCTGCAGTGGAAATTCAGAAAGAACAAGGTAACTGTTTCTTGAAAGTTCACGGAAAACAAAATTCTTAAGGCACTTATGTGTATGGAAAGAGGAAGTGCTGGCTTTACTGAAAACAAAATGGAAGGCCTGGTGGTTAGCGAGGCTTGGTACATGCATATTGGAGATTGGTACGCTTTTGTGACAAGGCAGGTTAATGAAGTTTGGGGTGGTAGTCAAAAAGAAGACTGGATAAAAATATAGTTGTTTATGAAAACTTTGTTACTCAAGTGTTCTTTGTAGAACCTACCTGTTAAGAGGCTTTGATTGGGAATCTTGCTGAAAATAGAATAAGTTATAATCTTGTTGAAAATTGGATAATCTTGTTTGGAGTATGTACTGTTAATTGTATTCATGCAGTTTTGTCCAAGTAAAAGTTTTATTTCTGTTTCTTAAAATCGTACTTTCCTTGCATGATTTTGGTGTAAACTGTAAAACCAAGTGATATTCAAATGCAAATATTGAGTTGTTCTTATTATTGTAAATTTAATACCGCACCACCTGTAATGCCCCAATTTTATAAGTGAAATTTGCATGAGGAAGTGTTGGATAGAATTCTGGCCAATGAGACGGTGCCATCCATGACCTGTGCTTCAGCTGGTCAGCCCACTTTTAAGTCCTTGTGATTTTGAATTGCTAGCCAGAAATTTCTCAGTAGCGACTTTTTTAATTAGTTTCCATTTTTAGTAGTTGTATGAGGGCGTATGTAAGACGTTGTAAGCGTTGGCAAATGAACGCTGCAGCTTGTAGGTAATGGGTCATAACGGGTTTTCATCAATTTAGTTACCTGAACATTTTTGTTGATTTTATTCTTGCTGTTGATGTCGTTTGGGCTTATGGTTATGTTATGTTGACCAGCTAATGTCAACTGGTTGAGGTTAAACTTTGTTCCACAGCCATTATGTGTTTTTTGGATTGTTGTGACAAGTCCTGCACCAAACTTTTTATGCAAAACTTAATCCTCATGTCTCCTGTAAACATAATCTGCTAAAACATTTTGAAATGCTAATGCATTCTCCATGTTGTCACTTGTCACATTAAAACTATGAAAATTTGTGCCTTGATGATGATTCCTATCGTCGCCCCATTTCGGTGGAAGCCTGCAGGGGAAGCCTATCCGTCGCAGCACTGAGGAGGACGAGTAGTTGTTCCATGATTAGTAATGTGCGGCCCTTTTGGTAATTTAAAAAATAAAAGTTTAAATTGTGGTGTGCATGGATCGAACCTGTGACCTACCCCTAAGATGGGAACCCCTAAAAAAAAACCTACCCTACCTTAAACCAGCTAGGCTGGAGATCATTGGCACATAACTTTAGTTAGGAAGTTATTTTCAGTATGTCACTAGAAAATTATAAAAGATAAATGCTTTATATTAAAGTTTCGTACATTCTATCTATCTTAAATAAAAAATCATTTTTCTTTTCCACGAAGAGATTCGATTCAAAACCCTTATATGTTCAAGGTTTAATATTGAAAAACTTTCAGAGTTTTCCCTGACTTTATCCGTGTCAACAAACAATTCGGAATATCTCGACTTTTTAGAACAGGTGCGAGTCAAATAGCAATGATTTGAAGCATTTCTTTTTACACTATTTCGGAAACCCAAGGACACAATCTTATAGATATGTAACTAAACTTTTACCACTTTTAATCCCTTGATTTTAAATTTTCGTCACATTTCAATTTTAGTCCCTTGACTTTGCTACCCTCGAAGTTTAATCCCTCAAATTTATAATGTTCTAACTTTACCCCTTTTGTTCCTTTAGTTAAAATAACTAACTTTTTTACTTTTTATGTGCGTGTTGGTATAAATTCAAGGTGGATTACCTTTTTTAGACGTAAACTTCTTTTGGGAAACAAGTCAACTCAAATAATATGTTTTCGTTACCTACCAAACCGAGCATTGTTACATATAATATGTTTTCATTCCACGACATGATTTCAAGTACCTTTGCGTTTCGACCCCTAGCAACGCAAAGCGGGTAAGGTTACAATTATTATTATTGTTGTTGTTGTTACACTGAAAACCAGGGTCATCATTGATGTTCACACCTCCTGACCTTGGTCTTTTCACTTTACAAAAACACTTATTGTTGCCTTTTAGGCTAACCGGTGCAGTTATAATGCCCGGCTCCACCTCAACAAAAAGGGGACAAGTGGCACGCCCGTCTGCTTCCCTAACGCCATTTGGGGGGAAGGGGCACTTATTGTTCGTGGTTGCAATGCAAGGAACATGGTGAAGATGGGGCCCACTGGTTTATTGTTGTGTTTTTGTTTTTTTTTGTTGGTGGTGAACGGTGGTGGTGGACAGCCGATGGTGGTGACGGTTTACGAATGGTGGTGATGATGGTTAACGGACGGTGGTGGTGATAGTTGAGGTGGTGCTGGTGATGGTTGAGGTGGTGGTGTGGTGGGGATGGTGATGGTAGGCTTTGGGGGAAGGAAGAGGATGAAGGTGGTGAAGGTATAACTATTAAAAAAAATTAAATAAATAAATAAATAAATAAGCTAAACTAATTTTTTTAATCTTATGTATTTCTTAATGTTATGTAATTTTTTTTTAATATTATGTATTTTTATTTTTAATGTAATGTATTTTTGTTAAACTTAAATAAAAATAAAGAAATGATTGGGTAATGATTGACGGAGCTTTATTTTATTTCCTGGTAGTTAATAGATGGGCTTTTATTCTAACACCTTTTGATGTGACGCATACGTGACACTGGGGTGATGGCTCAATTCTGCACCATCATGCCTTAATGTGAAAGTGTTTTCTTTTTTCCTTTTGTGACGTCTATCTTTTTAAAACTATAATATGCCCATTTTGACTACATATGTCAGTTATTTCTCTATACACGCTTTGTATTTTTTGGTACTTTACGTTATAACTGTAAGGTATTGATTCAATTTACCTTACGTTTAGATTCAACCGCAAGGTTTGATATACGGTACATTGAGTTGAACTGAGAACGTTAAGACATGTGTTTTCATATGGTTAGAGCATGACATAACACTTGAAATAATTATTCGATGTTTTCAAAGGGTACGCATCTCATCGCCCACAAATCATACTAGTGGTTAGTTATAATGTAACTATATGAACTATAATTTTATATTTAATGCAATCAAATGGCCTCGTTCCTTGTCCTAGGCATCTCTCTATTCAGTGTGCTACTGTAACATCCGACCTCTCTCACCACCAATATTGTTCGCTTTGCTCCCGATGGTTGCTTATCCAGGAGCTCTCGGATTTGTTTCTGGTTGCCCCGGTGGAGACATCCCAAGAAGTCACCCATCCTTGTACTACTCCTACTTGAGAACGCTTAACTGTGGATGTTTAATGTGCTCCACAACCCAACGAAGCCCAAAATGCATTGGTGGTTTAAGAGGCAGCTGATTACTTATGAACGAAGAATCTCTCCTGTCCACGGTGAATGTCGGATTTGCCTAGGGTGTTATACTGGTCCATGTTGATATTCTCGGTAAATCGGTACTGCTACAATCACCCCTCCCCTTGAGGACTCATCGTTCTCGATGAGGTTTGCCTCACCATCCTGAACGACACAGGAGTGGCTCTGATACCATTTGTAACATCCGGCCCCTCTCGCAAACAATATTGTTTGCTTTTCCCCTAATGGGTTGCCAATCCAGGAGCTAACAAATTTGTTTTTGGTTGCCTGATGAAGACTTCCCAGGAGGTCATCCATCATGATACAACTCCCATCTGAGCATGCTTAATTATGGATTTTTCATGTGCTCCTTAGCCAAACTTAACCACAAAACGCGTTGGTTGTTTAAGTCGTAGCAGATTACTTAGGAACTAAGGATCTTTCTTGTCCACGATCGATGTGGGATTTGCCTACGGAGTACAGGAGGACGAGGTGAAAGAGTGACCATTGGCTCCTCATTATAAGAAAGTTTGACTTTAACACCTCTGGACGTTTCTTCTTGCACATAGTCGTTCAAAAGATTTCTAAGTTGCAAGAAATTTCTTCGTACTCCTTCTGGGTAATTTCAATTCGTTCAACGGGGAACAGGACGTCATCTCTAGGTGACGAGTTGATGGCCCTTAAAGATTGAGGCGTCTTGAATTGGGGCATGTCTCATAGAGACGGTTCGTCCTGTGGTCCGTCCGTTCCAGGTGTGCCTCGGCTGACTCCATCACCGGAAGTGTGACTAGTAGCTGGCGTTTAGGGAGACCCTCATCTGGACAGTCGTCTCCCTCAGTCATTTGAAAATGGTCACTTAGGAACAAACGGGACTGAAAAACTACAAAAGGTTTTGTTCCAAGAAGCGATAGCCCTAATTGTGGACTAATTGTGTTACTCTTTTCTTAATTATGGACTAATTCTGGGGTTCTAGCACCCACGTCATCAGTTAACATTCTTTATGTTACAATCAAACTAAAATTTGATTATTGTTGAATTAATTTTATTTCAGACAATCAAAGGCCGTTAAGGTTTTTCTAAGGCCAGCGGGTGAACTTCATCCTCAGGTTCATGGGTGCACACACCGTGAAATGCAACATCAAACAAATTGAGGGTCGTGGTTTCACTACTAGAATATATGCCTTTAATGAAATACAAACTATGACACACATTTATTTTATGACTTAAAAAATTGTGTGTCATTAAAATATGTCTTCTTCTTTTTTTTTAAATCTAAAGAAATTGTAGGACCCGATAATCACGAGTTTGATATTCAGAGTGCGGAATCCTCTGAATATGTTCCAATAACAGAAACAACTAAGAAACAATGATATATGAGTAATCAACACACACAAATGGGTCAAAAGCTTGAAGATTTATCACTAAAACACTACTAGAAAAAGGGCCTTCCTTGACTCTTTTTTTATGACATACCATATTTAATGACATGCAAAAGTGCATGTCATAAAAAAATGTTATCTTTGAAAAAAAATGATAATTTCGTGACGTTTTTTTATGCGTGTCAATAATTTTCCGTCATAAAATAAAAAACATGACGGTTTTAAAATCAGCGTGTCATGATTTTGTGTCACCTAAAATCTCAAATCCTTCCCTCCGTGCACGCTTCCCCATAAACCTTCCCCTCTCTCATAACAAAATAAACACATCAAACATTGCTCAAGTAATCTGCTCAAATCAAACCCTAATCGATGATCTACTCAAATCAAACCCTCCTTCTCCTTCTTTTTCTCCCTTTTTATTAGGGTTTCTATTTCGTCCTATATTTCTGCAGTCTTTCATCTCTTTACGCACATTTCTTCATCCATTCGGGTACCTTATTTCCTTATTATTTGTTTATTTGTTTGCTTTTAGATTAAATCTTTACGTTTTATTTACTGTCATAGATCCAAAAACCTGTTTATTAGTTTGTCTTGATATATGCTCACTTCATGTATTAGTGCTTTTAATACTGTTCTACCGCCCCATGCGAGTGAAGCTGGAGGAAGCAGAACCAAAGTTTTGGTGGCGGTTCTCGTCTGTGTGGGTGTTGCTATGTTGATATTCATTCTCTTTGCTGTATTTTTAATACTTAATAAACTGTTGGGGAGACGAAAGAGGAAGAAATCCGAGGCGAAAATGGTAATTTCCCATCTAGTTCGAAAGAATTTTTATCAGACATCGCCTCCTTCAATAATCTAAAGTTTGAAGTTTGACGTTCAATAATCTGAAGTTTGAAGTTTGAAATCCGAGGCTAAAATGGTAAGTTTTCTGTTATTTACATTCCCTAAATGAATTGGTTGTGATTAATTTTGGGGGTTCTGAATTGGGTGTCAATTTAGGGTTTTTTCTTATGTAAGTTTATTGTTATTTACATTCCCTAAACAGAGCTCGAGTGTCCACAATGATCAAATCGGACTTTCAGAACTGGGGGAGGGTGTTTGGAGAGTGTGTGAGGTGAGAACTGGTGATTAGGGTAATGATTGGGCCTATTTATACCTCTCGTACTCGTACAGGCTGCAACAGGCGAGTAGGAATCCTATCCCATATGTATTACACACGATTAGGCCCTAATCGTGTATAAAAACATGCGAGTAGGCCCTATCCAATGAGTAGAACATGCGATTACACTGTAATCGTCTATAGTGTCCCTTGTACTTGCCTGTTGGTTCCAATCGCACCCAAAACGCTTATGAACACTCCCAAACACCCTGAAACACGTCCAAGCATCTAATATACTAGCCTAGGGACATCATGCACTAACAGAAATTATGGCATACATTCTTCGTGTGTCATTATATATCTGTCACAGTAATAAATACTTAAATTATTCAAGTTTTTCCCTCTTCTACAAAATTTTAAATTCCCCCTCATTTCCATTTACCCATACATACAGAGAGAGAGACCAAGAGAATGACGATGAAGAAGGGGTGTCGGCACCCTATTCTGACAAGGGAGAAGAGATGCGGTGTAGTTGCTGTGAGTTCGGGTAACGATATAGAAGGTTACAAGATCTTAATGGTGGCGCTTCGGAAGCTAGGGTTCTGGTGAGTATCCATCTGTCACTTTCCGTGTTATAGTTTTCGTTAGGGTTGGTTAATCTTATTTAGGGGTTTTTGATTTATAAATCAGTTGTTGATTTGCAAGCTAATTTGGTGAATATTGTGGGTGTTTTATTTCTTAATCAGTTGTTGATTTGCAAAGGCCCTACCTTTTCCATTGGGTGTCAAGCTACTTTAAAATTGATGATATTTGGGATTACAAGGTCTGGAATGATCTCAAAATGTATGTTTCGGATGATAGAACCGGAAGACAGGTTCTATTTACTAGGGGTGACATAGACATCAGCTTACATGTACAGTCCGCAAGACCAGCTCATGTTTTACGCTTCGTACTGAAGATGAAAGTTGGGGATCGAATATTTCTTCTACTAAATTCATTAATAGACATTCCTTAATACACAAAAGGAAACATGACTAGAACATGGACCACCAAGGCAAAAAAACAAGGACACATTAGTAAACACAAGAACTGCAATAACCATGTAGTCTTCTGAAGTGATATGTATCCGCGGGTGCGCATGAACCCACACCTCCTGCGACAACATCAGAATAATCAAAGGAAGCTGTTAGAAGGTCGTGCACAAAACCTAGTATATGCCAGCTATTCAGAGACAGTGAAAGGGACGTTCAACCAATCAAAGGGAAGAATTCCTGGCTCTACGATTTCCTGGAAGGTACAAAGGACAAGAAAGGACAACAAGAACGATTGAAAAGGACACTCAGCCAATGATAGAAGGACAACGCTGAATTTCCCAACGGTTGTCAACCGTGTGGGGTCAACGCGAGACAGCTGTCATTCCGAAGATTACAAATCACAAGACGTCTCCTAGCACTATAAATACCCCTCTCCCAAAGGAGGGGGGTCATTCAATTCCGGACGAAACGAACATGGAGAATTCATAATAGACTAGGAATGAAATATTATAGTCGAAATATTTGTATTCACCTATATTCGAGTCCTGTGTAATTGTCCAGTCACATATCAATAAAATATCTCTTTACATTGCTTGTATATTAAGGTGTTGAACGAGTGTTTCTTCATCTTCCAATAGCCTTATGCACAAATAATTTACAAATTAATAATTTAATACTATATATATAAATTTAATGCAGATTTAATATAAAATTTCATTCGTTTCAAAACATTAGTAGTTAAACTAGTTCTCTGTATGTTAAACGTTCAATATGAAAAGCAAAAAACGGTAAAAGAATTAAAATAACGATCACATAAATGTCCATGTTGGTGTAGAAAGCCAATATGATATAAAGCGTTGTGTGGATATCAAAGAGAGTAATATGTGGCCACACAGGCAGAAGTGAGAAGTCTTCACGTTCCTTATCTAAGGTAAATTCTTTTGGCTTCGATCGAATTCACTGTTACAAACGTTAGGCAATTAGAACTGCTGTTTCACTTTTAGAGTAAAGGATTTAAATACAAAACTTGCAAGGCTCTGGTTATTCACACAATCTTGGATTTTATCTGCACAACCCTATACGACCCGTATAGGGCTATACAGGTCGTATAGAGCCCTCTACGACCAATAAGGCCATATACGGTCGTATATGGTTTCCCAATCATTGGTTGGGTACATACGGGTCGTATGGTTTTATACGACCCCGTATATACACAAAATATATTTTCAGCTTGGTATTGTGTTGGATTGGATTGTGTTGGGTGTGTAGAAGCCCGTGTTCCGTACTTTTTTGCCATCCAAACAATATAACGACTGGTATTATAAACACCATTGGAATTTGAACCGACTTTTCTCTATACGTTATTATTTATATAAAAGGTTTTTTAAAAGTTGTTGTTTTTACTGTTGTCGTCTCGCACTACAACAGAGTGGGGCTTTAGGGGCGACATGACCTTTAGGGACGACAGTCGTCCCTAAAAGTCCTGTCAAATTAGCTTGGTGCCTAAAACACTCTATGACCTCTAAAGGGTCGCCCCTAATGCCTTTTTTCCACGTGGCATTTCTTTTTCCATTTATTTATTTTTTTGCCACGTGTCATGCCACGTGACAAAATTCTGTGCAATCTGGGCCTGTTGATCTTCTCGTTGATCCGACGGCTGGGGTCCTGGGGAGTTGGTTGGTGGGGATTGACCTTTAGGGGCGACCAAAAAGCGGGTCGCCCCTAATAGTCTAAATTCTTGTAGTGTCAATAAACGTGTTGTTTTTTATATATAAAATGTTTTTTTACTAATAAATATGTTGTTATGTTATATTTGCTGATTTTATGTCGCGCCACATCTAAAATAAAAGTAATAGAAAAAGTTAAAATTGTTACAATTGTTATCGACACACAAAATTAGTTAACAGTGTGAAGGTGATATATATATATATATATAGGATTTGGTTCAAATGAGAACCTTTCTCTAAATTGAGAACTGAGAGAACTATTCTGGGCCACACATTTCTTTAAGGCAAAAATTTTTTTTTTTTTTTTTTTTTTTTTTTTTGCAAAAATCGCTGCTTTATATGTAAGAAAATTTTTTTTTTATTTTTTTTGTATTTTTTTTTCAGTATACACATATGTATAATTGCATTATACACATATGTATAATGCAATATACACATATGTATAACTGAAATATACACATATGTATAGCTAAAAAATGCTATATACACATATGTATAAATGAAAAAAAAATTCAAAAAAAAATAAAAAAAAATTTTCCTTGCATAAAAATGTGCGATTAAAGCAAAAAAAAAAAAAAAAAATTTTTTTTTTTTTTTGCCTTTATATGAAATGTGTGGCCCAGAATGGTTCTCTCAGTTCTCAAATAGGGGTTGGTTCTCTTAGGATCCCAAATGAGAACCTTTCCCCAAATTGAGATTTTTTTTTTTTTTTGAAAAAATCGCTGCTTTATATGTAAGAAATTTTTTTTTTTATTTTTTTTGTATTTTTTTTTTTCAGTATACACATGTGTATAATTGCATTATACACATATGCATAATGCAATATACACATATGTATAACTGAAATATACACATATGTATAGCTGAAAAATGCTATATACACATATGTATAATTGCTATATACACATATGTATAATTGACATATACACATATGTATAAATGAAAAAAAAATTCAAAAAAAATAAAAAATTTTTTTTTCCTTGCATAAAAATGTGCGATTAAGGCAAAAAAAAAAAAAAAAAAAAAAAATTTTTTTTTTTTGCCTTCATATGAAATGTGTGGCCCAGAATGGTTCTCTCAGTTCTCAAATAGGGGTTGGTTCTCTTAGGATCCCTACCCTATATATATATGTGCAGAGAGATGGAATGATGGTTTAAAAAGAAACAGTCCATTTTACCCCAGTTTAGGGCTGTTCAAAACGCTCGGCGCTCGCCGATCGCTCGCCGCTCGTTCGGAATTTGCTCGGAAATTGCTCGTTCGATTTTCCGCTCGGTTGTAAATGAGCCGATCAGCTCGGTTCGGTTTGTAAACGATCCAAGCACGAGCAAAGGTCCGCTCGGCTCGGTTCGACTCGATATAATTTTTATTAATTTGTTATATATATAATTATATGTATAAACATTAATTACAATTATATTTATAGTTTTATACATGCCACTCTATTGGGTTTAGGTCAATATATGCATATATAGAGTTATATTTATAGATATTGGCTCAGTCAACTCAATGATAAATTAACCATAAGTTTAATTGTAAAACCCTAAGTCGTGAAAAAACATGCTTGACTTCCTATTCCCATTAGTTGTCCACTATCAATCATCTCCCGCTATCAACCTACGCCACAACAAGACAATCGTTCTCTGTAGTATGCTCAACTAGAGCCTCATTCTTAAACGGTCGAACCTCAGACATCACTAGGCAGCGAGAATATTAAAGGAAACATCCCCAATTTATGGTTGTCCGAAAACATTCACCGCTCGTCGCTCGCTCGATGCTCGCTCGAAAAAATGTGCGCTCGAACACTGCTCGCTCGGTTTCTGGATCGATTGTAAATGAGCCGATCGGCTCGGTTCGGTTTGTAAATGAGCCAAGCACGAGCAAAGGTCCGCTCGGCTCGGCTCGGCTCGGCTCGTGAACAGCCCTACCCCAGTTGGGTAATTTCAGTGAATCAGGGATAGGGATAGATAGTACCTCCTTTTTATTAAAAAGGATGAAAATAATCAAACATTGTGGATACGTAAAAAGTAAAAATACATCAATCGGAAGTCCAAAGTCACCCATTTAAAGCACCCTGTCAACATTTTGTGTATGTTTTAGTATGGTTCCGGTTATATATACAATAGGATTTTTTTTATCTACACAACCCCCCACGGCCTGTTAAGGCCTCCACGGCCCGTATAGGTGCCAACCTGACAAAACGACGGCCCATCAAGGCCCCCACGACCCGTCGTTTAACCCTAATCCATTTTCAATCATTGGTAATCATTGGCAATGATTGAATAATGATTGTTTGGTTTTTTATAAGTGTAGTGTGGGTGTTTAAGATGGGTTAGAGATGTGAATATAAATGTTTGGTTTTTTATAAATGTTATTTTTTTTTATTTGTATAATATGATTTTTTTTATATGGATGTGAATATGAATGTTCGGTTTTTATTAACGTTTATATTGCCAAACTAAACAAAACCAAATATACGAACAATAAAATAAAATAAAGCATAACACTCAAACATTTACATACAAAATAAAACATGTTGTTCAAATAAAGAAACGATAATATTCAAAATACAAGATCCAAATATACAAACTAAGGACCCGACCCGTCCGACTGACCCGACCCACCCGGCTGACTGGTGGACGCCCCTACCTGCTGACCGGTGGACGCCCCATGCGGCTGCAAACCAAAATGTGCTCTCCTATCATTCTCGCTCTGCACCAGCCACCGTATATCCGCCCGCATCCCCTCCATATCAACCCTCATCGACCCCATCTCAGCCCGAATCGACCCCATCTCAGCCCGAAGCGACCTAATCTGATCCAGAACCTGCTGAAGTAGCTGGCTCGTGGTCTCAGGCAACCTAACAGCGTGATAAACGCGGCCAGGATGCTGTCGGGCATCAGGGGCGACCTCTGGCATCGCTACATCCTCCGGTGGATCGCCGTCGCCAACGTGTGGCATCTCCACCTCCTCGGCACGCGGCCACTCAATATGTTCCAGCGGTTGTGGAACAAAACGCTCGCCACGGTCGCTAGGTGGACCCCAAGCGCGCTGGAAATATGCGGCTGGTTTGCTGTTCGGGACCCTGGTCGCCACCTTCATCTGCTACATAGTCATAATATTTAATCGCCAAAAACGTGCAACAATAACAATAATATTAAATAATAATAATAAATAATAAATTACAATAAATAATAAATAAATAATAATCATACTTGGGCAGCATCGGCATCGGTAATCTCTGGTCCTCAATATGGACCCACAAGTCGGCCGGGCATACGCGCAATGCTATGGCGGTGACCAACCCCCCAATAGGAATAGCCCTGGCTGAATGCCTATGAAGGTAGCCGACAACGTAGTCAGCAAAGCACTTGTGCAGTGCAACCGGCCTCCCCCTGAGGACGCAGTACAAAAAGAAAAGGTCCGTCTGATTGACCCTTTCGTTAGAACTACACCGCCCAGAAATAGACCAGGTAATCACACGGTGTAGGTAACGAATCAGATGGTCCTTTGATGTTGCTGGCCCTGCATAGGATAATAATAAAATTATAAAATTTTCGGCAGCGTTTCCTCTGTTTTTGTACGAACCAGACAACACAAGTCGTCTAAAATAACGATAATAATAAACGAACTAAAAACCTAAACGAACTAAACAACAACAACAGTAATAATAATAATAAAGCTAAAACTTGAAAATGATAATAATACCTCTCGGCGTCCGCCGCATACGCTACACCACCACCGATAGTGGGCCACCACGATATCAACATGTCGTCAGGCAAAGTGGTAAAGCCTGCAACGTACATATCCTGGACGAGCTCGTTCTCGGTGTACCACCCTAAACACCTAGTAGCAAAATCATCCATCGAAAACGTGTGGAAGAGTCCAAACATCCTGAACCGTATCTCAGGATCATGATCAGCATCGGGATCCGCACCGGCTGGGAGCGGCGTATAGCAAAAGGTGGAGATGAACTCGACCGTAAGCGGCCGATGCACATCCTGGTGGAGGTCCGCAAACGTCCGCCCCCACGGGCTGTCGGCGGGGATCCACTTCAAAAATCTCTCCGCCCCATCGATGGAACGAAGTGCAGTCCAGTCGATGCCACGCGATGCGGAAACAGGATGCAACTCCATTTGTCCCACCAGGCGACCTCAAAAGGATCGTGGTGGTACCTGTATACCCAGTCGGTCATCTGACCCAGCACCATAGGATCCCCATCATCAGGCTCGGGAGCACTCTTCCTTTTAGGTGCCATATCTGCAAAACAATACAAAGATCATTATCACAACAAAAATTTCGATAGAGTTTCCTCTGTTTTTGTACGAACCAGACAACACGAGTCGTCTAAAAGATCCTATAACAATAACAATAAACAAACTAAATACCAACTTTATGTTTAGGCATGCCAAAACGTTTAGGCGCGTCTTTATGTTTAGGCGCGCCTAAACGTTTAGGCGCGCCTTTATGTTTAACAGCGCCCAAACGTGTTGGCGCGCCTAAACGTGTTGGCGCGCCTAAACGTAAACGACCTAAACAAACCACCACCACAACCAATCCACCACCACAGGAAGCTTCCCTTGGAAGCTTTGTGTTTTAACGGGCCGTGGAGGCCTCCACGGTCCGTGGTTCTTTTTAATGTTTTTTTAAATGAATTCTCATACGGGCCGTTGAGGCCCCCACGGGCCGTCGATAAGTTTGAGGACGGGCCATGGAGCTCAACAAGCCATTGTTTTGTTTTATTTTTTTTTTAAATATATTCTCATACGGGCCGTGGAGGCCCCAACTGGCTATGGATATGTTTTGTAGACGGGGCCGTTGAGGCCTCCACGACCCATCGTTTTCCATTTTTAAGGCCTCCACGGCCCATTGTGGCCTCCACGGCCCTTGTGAAACTTTTTTTTTGTTTTTTTAGTACGTTTTATGTATTCTAAGCTTAATGTTTGTGTTTTTTATAAGAAATAAAAAGTAAATTATTCTCATAATCATAAATTAGCGTACACAACAATTTTTTTCCGTTAAATATTTTAGCATACATGATAAAAACGGTAACATACGATAAGCTAGGTTAAGTCGAAGTATTGAAGTGATGGAACATCAACTCTTTGTATACGGTCGTCATATATCGTCTCCCACTCACTAGCCTCTTCAGATCGAAACTCAAGCCATGTATTATTCAGTTTTGGCTTTGGGGCGCCTTCTGCTAACTCAATCTTGATGAAATGATCTTTGTTAACCAAAGTAAACGATACGAACGCATGTTCTTCAATGTTGCGTGGACCATCGAACATAGGGAAGTAAGTCTCATTGAGATCATTCGGAGAGAGAAATTGAACAACCACCTTAAATTTCTGAGCAATCAGTAATCCTGTGGAGGGCATCTCCATCCAATGCTCATCCGTTGCTGGTCCCACACCATGCCAATCTAATGACGTGTGTACTCTCTCGAAGCAACTGTGATCTACATGGTTTAAAATTGGCCACCACCGGTCTGTGTTATCCTCCATCTCCTCCTTAAGCTGTGTGTGGATGAATTGCCACATATCCTCTTGCCACCCTAAACACACAGCTACGGATCGAAACCCACAGTGACCGTCTCCACGGACATTTCGAATGTCTGTAATATATTTATGATATTGAGATGGAAGCCATTTCTTATACATGTCGATCTCCCGTTTGTACCTGTGACCGTCAAACAGTGAGATTTAATATGTGTATAAATATGTATGCATGCATGAATGTGTATATCAGTAGTTTGTACCTCTCCCCTACCAACAGTGGAAAATCTTCATCGTAAACAATCGGTTTGTCCTTTGATTGTTTACCTCTTGTAGACGGCTTTTTCCCCTACGTTGAAAAATTTATATAACAATAACACAACAACAACAACAAGAATATTAATAATAATAATAATAATCAAATTAATAATGATAATAATACTAACCGCAGCCTTATCTTCCTTTTTTTGCTTTTCACTTGTTGTTGGCCGCCCCCGAGTATCGGTTTGTACCTCAGGAGGTTTATGTTTAGTCATTATCAGATTCAACACCTCCTTTATCTTCTGCAACATGCTTTTTTTCACTTGCGGCGGTTGTTACCTTAGTTGCTCAGCGAATGCATTCATTTCCTACTGAAAGTCATACTCGGGATTCTCAGCTACTTCTGGCAAATATTCAAGTCGTGTCCAGAAGACGTCGATATCAGCCAGTGACACTTGTATACCTGATATATATATTCAATCACGACAATAATCAATAATCTACAAAAATTTCGGATTTTTATAAAAATTTCGGCAGAGTTTCCTCTGTTTTTGTATGAACCAGACAACACAAGTCGTCTACAAAACGCTTCAAACATTTATAAATTTGACTATTATATTCTAAAAAAATAATAATAAGTCTAAAAAATGATGTTACCTTTCATATCATACGATTGCAGTTGACAGGAACATGGCAATCCAAAAGTCGTCTTGAGTCGATGATCACAAGACCTCTTTTTTTCTATTAACGACTTTATCTTGTTGACCCCCCCCCCCCCGACCATCAAATCAACCGCTGTATGGGAAACCCTACCGATTACGTCTTGAAACAACGGTAGGTCATGTTTCCACATTCTTGTTGATCAACTGTATTCGAAGGAGTGCTTTATCGCTACGCGCCGTGACTCCATAATTTTGTCTATTTTCATCACAAGCGCGTGGAGCGAGCTGTTCAGGCCTTTTATGTATCTCTTAATCAAAGCATGCTGACTCTCGGCCCTGTTGGTCGTACTCTGACCGAATGTAAGGTTTGCATCTGACCATGCTTCCACAAACATTTCTTTATAATCTTGGAGCCAAACTGACTCCATGTAGTCATAGACCTCTGTAAAAAAACAGAATAATGATGTCAATAAAGAAAATATGTACGCTTGTAAAGCAAAAAAAATAAAATATATACCCTTTCGACCGTCCCGACACAGTCGTTTGTAGAGGTCTTCAAGGAGGTCTTCAAGATTGTATTCGTAAGACTCTGGGTCAGCAGATTTACTCAGTCGACCCCAATACTGCAAAAATATTTCTCATTCTTCTTTTGGAAATCCTGCTTTATGATACTTTGCAATATTTTGTTGAATATGATACCTGCAAATCAATAATAATAATAATAATAATAATAATAATAATAATAATAATAATAATAATAATAATAATAATAATATTTTGTTGAATATGATACCTGCAAAGCAACTTCGTAGCATTCGGGAAAACTGTAGCACATGCATTCATTAGAGCCAGATCTCTATGTATAACAATTACACGTGGCTCCATACACTTCTCTAGCAAATCTTTGAGCCTCTCTAGCTCCCATATGTAGTTACTCGTTTTCTCTTTAACAATAAATGCATGAGCGATACAAAACGATAGGTTTGTCGACGTCATACCCACAATTTGAACAAACGGGATTCTATACTCGTTCGTTTTGTAGGTGGCGTCGATCAGCATCACATGTGGGAAGGTACGCCAGAGATTGTACGAGACCCAGTGTGAAAAGAAAATATTCTCAACAGCATCTGTCTCCGGATTCTGCTTGGTGTAGTAAGTAAATTTCTTTTCAACTAGGATACTCTCGAGTATCTGCATAACAATAATAATAATAATAATGTTTAATATTTAACAACAATAATAATATTTAATATTTAACAATAATAATAATAATAATTAAAAATAATAGTAAGTAATAATAATACCTGCATTGGAGTTTTGTCGCCGTAAATTCTATGTTTAATCTTGCTAATGGTATTGTGTATGTCTCGTAGAATGCATCCATTATTCGGGTTTTGTGCTCTAATGGTCAAATGTATGTTTGCTGGTTCCAGGCCCTGAAAATAAAGCGTTTCCACCATATTTTCTTCATGAGGTGTCAATCTCCTAGCAAAAGCGTGACCCTCAACATGTTTAAAAGGGTCGCGGTTCGGGTGTTTAACCTCCAACTTCCAACCGTCTTTGCGTAGCCTCCCTATTAACATAAATGGGCAGTTAATCTTTTTGCTACCCGAAGCCCGTACTGTGGCTGTAGTTTGGTATTCGCCAGCACGGTCGCATCTCAGGTCTATCCTAATTTTTCTTGCATTATTTCCCGTGCCTTTTGAAACAGAACGTTCGGTCACTAGGACGTAACCGCTAGCAAGGGCTTTATCGTAAGCCTATTGTTTCATCTCTTCAACAGACCCGAATACCTGAAAATTTATACAAGAGTCTAGTCTAAATTCATACTACTCTAAATTATATACTACTGTAAATATATACTAGTTCAATCCAATAAAACCTAAAACGTATAAAGATATACTAGTAAATAAATAAACGCACCTGCTCGGTTTCATACAAAACATCCGGGTTAGGTTCAACTTTTATGTTAACACCTTCATAAGCATCTTTCTGGTTGTCATCATCCGGGTTAGAGCCGTTATAATCTTCCTCGAAGTCCTTAGCACCACTCCCGCGTGAATGGTAAGTCCCGTACGCGTATTACGGGTAGCTTGGTGGCACGAAAAATGACTCTTGTTCCTCTACATATTCCTGGTTGAGATCGGGCAGCATCTTCCCGTCATTACCACGAACCCCGGATTTAACCTCCTCTTCACCAACTTGAACCCTTGGTTCATACCCTACGCTTTCAGAGACGTAAGACTCGTTCTCAGACAGGTCAACGGTTGAATAGCTTTGTAAATATGACATCGTGAGACCGGGAAGTCGAGATGGGACGAGGGTTTTGGTGGTGGTGATGTTTTAAGTTTTGGTTCAAATGAGGAAGAAGCTGCTCACGTTTTGGTTAAATATGAGATTATTACGGGCCGTCGAGGCCTCCACGGGCCGTCGAGGCATTAAATGTCTAAACCTAATCCATTTTTACGGGCCGTCGAGGCCCCCACGGCCCGTGGTGAAACACCTTTTCAGACTGACACCTCGTGCCTCGTATTACGACGGGTCATGGGGCCTCCACGGCCCGTCGTTTTTCACTTTTATGTATTATGACGGGCCGTGGAGGCCCCCACGACCAGTCGTTTTTCCCTGATTTGGCCACAACGGCCCATGGGGACCTCCACGGTCAGTAGAAAAGTTGTTTAGGGTTTTTTTTTGTTGTTGTGTAGATAGCATCACCCTTTAGTATTTTACAATATAAAATTACAAGAGTAAACATTTTTTTGAGTATACAAATAAATATAGATAGATATACAAGCACGGGTGGCATTCTTTATCAGACAATTTATCTCTATAGCCATGATATACGTCAAGAAATTCCATATACCACTTTATATTCACGTATTGTCATAAATGTTTTGAACACACAAATTTCATCTACTTTTTAAATAAGTAAATTGGATACGTGAAAATAAAAAGTAGATATTTTAAGAATAAAAACAAAAAAAAAGTAAAAAGTTTCGACGCTTTGTACATTCCAAGGCATTTATGATGACCCATGTAACAATGAATGGGATATGAACGGAGTAATTAACACTGGAGGCAGTGGCGCAGCATTGTAGGGGCGGGGAGGGGCGGCCGACCCACCTGGATTTTCGCGCAGAAGTTCCGATTATATAGTATTCGTATAGAAAATTTTGAAAATATAGGGTTTCGACCTCCCGAAAGTGGTTTTCGACCCCCCGAAACTAGTGACTTCCGACCCCCCGAACCTTCGGGTCAAGCTTCGCCACTAACTGGAGGGGAACCCTCAATATATACAAGTACAAACCCTAGCGACGTCCATACTCAGGGCTGACGGGCCATCACTAATAAATTATAAAATATACAAAATATACAACTAACACATCACTCCTTAAGTTGGAGCATAATGTTAATCTGGTGCAACTTGCTACATATAAAGTCTATATGTGCCTTGCGGAGTGGTTTAGTGAGGATATTTGCAAGCTGAAAATATGCAAGACATGTTTGAGTGCCTATTACCCAATTGCTGATTAGAGTGCTATTAACCTCAATATACTTTGGCCTCTCATAAAATACTTATTTCTTGGCTGGTTGGCTATATGTAAAATTGATTGACTATCATAATATAACTAGGCTCCGGTTATTTGTACAAGGTTGAAATTTATCCACACAACCCAATATGGGCCGTAGAGGGCTCTACGGCCCGTAGACTCCATTTTTTGCTTCCTCTACGGGTCGTAGAGCCCTCTACGGCCCGTAGGTAATCATTATCAATGATTGGCAATCATACAATCATTGGTGATGATTACCTACGGGCCGTAGAGGGCTCTACGACCCGTAGAAGAAGCCTTGTTTTTTTTTTAAGCATGAACAAGGAAGAGATGGAAGTTTATGATGCCTACGGCCCGTATAGGCCTCTACGGGTCGTAGACCAAAAAAAAAACGTTTGGGACAAGGTTCGATCTTAGGCACATTATCACACAAACACACACAAAGTCTTATTTCGTATATGGGCACCATCTGGGCTACCAGTTCGCTGGTTTCTTAGTTGGAAAATTTTAATATAAGATAAACCAGTCTTAGGCACCCTCTACGGCCCGTAGAGGCCTCTACGACCCGTAGAGAAGTTTTTTTTTAAATCATTTTAATTATTTAATAATTAATCCCAAGCGTGTAATACATTAACACAAGCATGTAAAACATTAATACAAATTTATAAAATAAATTTTAATTGTTTAATTTTTTTAGTTTTTTAATGTCGTCTCGATAAGCGTGTAAAACATAAACACAAACGTTTATATAACCAAACGATAAAACAAAACGTTAAAACATTTACACAACCGTTCAAAATAAAAATTGTTTAAAGTTACTACATAACAGAATCAGAAATAAAACATCGTATCATCAGGCGGCGGCAGCTGCGAGGACGTCCCGGGCTGCTGCTGGGTCTGCTGCGGGGTCTGCTGCTGGGTCTGCTGCGGGGTCTGCTGCGTGCTGGGCCCTAAAGTCGGTGGGACACGAGTCTGCATGCCCAGCTGCCGATAAATATCCTGCTGCCCAGCAATCATCCAGCGCATCGCCTCGTCCTGCCGATCACGCCACTGACGCATCTCCTCGGACTGCTGCTGACGCCAAGTGTCCTGCTGCTGACGCCAAGTGTCCATCTGCTGACCCCACGCACGCATCTCGGCAGCCTCTGCGGCAGCCGCACGAACGTCCGCCCTAACATCAGCAGGCAACCTGAGAGAGTGATAAACGCGCCTAGGATTCTGCAAATCCTCAGGCTGCTGCTCTGGCATCTCGACGTCCCTCAGATCGCCCCCCTCCTGCTCAGCAACATAATGCAACCCAACCTCCACAGCATCACCTGCAATGGATAACAATAAATAATTAATAAATAATAATAATAATAATAATAATAATATTCCAAGATTTTATATAAAAAATTGGGCAGAGTTTCCCCTGTTTTCGTGCAAACCAGACAACACAAGTTGTCTACAAGTTTCCCAAATAATAATAATAATAATAATAATAATAATAATAATAATAATAATAATAATAATAATACCTCCAAGGCCCTGGTGTACCAACGGCTCGTGCACAAACGCCAAGCCATCCGTCCCAATCAGATAGTCGTAGGGTGGATGATCCGGCGTCCTCGCCGTCTTCGAACAAGCCATAGCTCTCATAGTGGGCTGACCTAATGGGCTGAAACAAATAAACAAACTCATAAACATTAACATTAATAATAATAATAATAATAATAATAATAATAATAATAATAATAATAATAATAATAATAATAATAATAATAAGAACAATACCTGGGCGGTAGTGGCGGAAACTGATTCCGGTTAACATAACCGAAATATTTATCAGCATTGCAGCGCTCGGCAATCTTGCTGATGATCCCCCCGCATGCGATGGCTCCCCGCAACGGCTTATGGGGGAAGGAGGCAAAGTACTCGGCCATGCACCGATGCAAGGCAATCGGCGTGCCGGTGAGTATGCAATATAGGAACATCAAGTCCGTCTTCGTCACCCGCTCGTTACAGGTGCACCGTGCCGCTAAGGAATAGGTAATGCAACGGTGAATGTAACGAACCACGGGGTGACGAATGTTAGATGCCCTGTCAGTCCTCTCCCCCCTACATAGGATAATAATAATAATAATAATAATAATAATAATAATAATAATAATAATAATAATAATAATAATAATAAGATGAAGAAGAACAATACGTCTCAGTAGGAGTCCCGAACTCTGGACCACCAATGGTAGGCCACCACGCAAAGAGCACGTCATCAGCAACACTAGTGACACCTCTAGTGTAGACATCCTGAACATTAACATAATTATTAATACTAACATTTAGAATAAGAACAAAAATAATAAGATATTAAGATTAAAAATAAATAATATTAATACCTCCCCAAGCTCGTCGGGTGTGTACCACTGGGTGAACGTAGCCCACCCATCTAGGGAATAACCATACTTTTGGCCGAGTATGGAAAACTCGACCTCCTGGGCTGGTGGGTCTGCCGTCGATTCGCGGGGCAGCGGAGGGTCACCATCCTTTCGTATCCGAAGGCGAAAGGTGGATAAGAACTCTATCACCAACGGCCGATGGGCCGGCGCGTTGGCGTCGGCAAAAAACCGGTCCAACGGGCTCCCTTCCGGGATCCACTCTCGTGCAATCTCCAATGCACCGCCCCTAGTGTCCCGAAGCGCGTCCCAAGAAATCCCCCTCGGCTTCGCTGTCCTCATTTTCTTCAACCTCTGAAATCTGGGATTCGGGTAATCGAATCGCTGAAATCGGCAATGCTCCCAATCCTGTAACTCACCCCCTGCCATGGGGCTAGGCGCCCCCTGGACCACAGGCTCTTCAGCATCCTGCTGCTGCTCCTCCTCCTCATTCCATTCCTCGTTTTCAAAATTCTCCATAACTGCAATCCAAAATAAAGGAACCATGTGATAGAGTTAGTCGTTTTGTGATTCAAAAGAATCGCCAAAACTATATTAGTTTTGGCGATTCAAAAGAAACGCTAAAACTAATATAGTTTAGGCGTTTCAAAAGAAACGCCTAAACTATATTAGTTTTAGCGTTTCTTTTGAATCGCCAAAACTAATATAGTTTTGGCGATTCAAAAGAAACGCCAAAACTAATATAGTTTAGGCGTTTCAAAAGAAACGCCAAAACTAATATAGTTTAGGCGTTTCAAACGAATCGCCAAACTATATAGTTTGTGCTATCACTTTTGAAACGCCTAAACTATATTAGTTTAGGCGTTTCAAAAGAATCGCCAAAACTAATATAGTTTTGGCGATTCAAAAGAAACGCCAAAACTAATATAGTTTAGGCGTTTCAAACGAATCGCCAAACTATATAGTTTAGGCGTTTCAAACGAATCGCCAAACGCCAAAACTTTCTATTTGACTTTTGAAAGTCAAACATGAGACTTTCTATTTGACTTAGAAGACAAACCTGTTTCAGCCCGCGCAGCGCTGAAAACGGGTCGGTTTCAGCCCTGCGCGCGCGCAGCGCTGAAACGGGGCTGAAACAGGTTTGTCTTCTAAGGTTCTAATGTTTCGCCCCTGCATGGGTCATAACACCATCAAGAATTTTTCGGTTGAAATCCATCCGAACACCAAACAAATCAAATGGCGTTTTGGCCTAAACCCTAAACATAACACAAAATGCATAATCCCAAATAACCAAAACCAACAATCATAAACATTAACCACAACAATCATAAACATTAAACCCTAAACAAATTCATCACTAATCTAACACAAAATCAAATTAAACAGAAAAAAAAATTAAACACAAATTAAACAGAAAAAAAAAACCTAACCTGTGGTGGGTGATGTTAACGACGGTGGATGGTGATGTTGTTGACGGTGGTGGTGGTGGTGGTGGTTAGTGGTGGTGTTGACAGTGGGGATTGAAAGGGTTTTGGTGGTCGAAGATGGTGAAGGGTTGTGGTGGAAGATGGTGGTTGTGGTTGAAGGTGGTGGGAGAAGGTGGTTGTAGTGGTGGTTTGGGTCGATGGTGGTGGTGGATTAGGGTTTGAGGGAGAAAGGGTTAGAGATGGTGGTTTTGGGGGAAAATGAACACCAAACAGGGACGTCTGGGTTGTTAACTGATTTAAAATTTTAACTACGGCCCGTAGAGCCCTATACGGGCCGTAGATGATGATAAAAAAACAAAACGGTTTGGGACGAGGATCGAACTTGAGCATTTTATCACACACACACATAACATTCTTATTGTAACAATGGGGACCATCTGGGCTACCAGTTCGCTGGTTTCCTTATGGAAAAAAATATATATAATATATAAGTCCAAAAGCCAAATTTTTTTAAAAAAATAGAACTCTACGGGGCCGTAGAGGTCTCTACGACCCGTATGAAAACAATTTTTTTAAAAAAATTTGAAGTTGTTTTATAAAAATAACATTTTTTTAAAAAAAAAAACCTTTTTTTGTCTACGGGTCGTAGAGACCTCTACGGGCCGTTGAGGCAAGGGTCTCTACGACCCATATATTGCCTCTACGACCAAGTTCCATAAAAATAACATTTTTTTTTTAAAAACCTTTTTTTGTCTACGGGTCGTAGAGACCTCTACGGGCCGTAGAGGAAAGGGTCTCTACGACCCATATATGGCCTCTACGACCAAGTTCCAAACCCATACGGGCCGTAGAGAGCTCTACGACCCGTAGATATGTTCCCTCTACGGCCCATATAGCCCTATACGGGCCAGTAGATTTTTTGGTTTTTTTTGTATTTTGTTGTTTTAATTATGTTTTATAAGTTTTTTTATAAAAAAAACGTTTTGATTTCTTATTGTATAGGTAAAATAATAAAAACAAAAAAAAAATCTACATAATAAATCATTATACATTATAGAAACAAAGTTACACCGGATCATCAGAATCAGAACTACTAGGACTACGAGTAAGGTCACAATACTGTGGAGGTCTTTGAGATAGCGTACGTCCCGCCTCTATACGATCCCCGTATAGCGCCAACCATGGGCTGCGTTCTACATCTACCCACGTCGACCATGCTCCACTCGGATATGGCATTGGAGCGCCGTCTGCTAGCTTAAGCATGATGTAGTGGTTGCCGTTCACGAAGGCTATCGATATGATACGATGTTGTGGTACGCTATCAGGATGAGTAAACAAAGGGAAGACAGTGCACGCTCCTTCAGCGGAGAAGAGTTGAACAACCACACCAAATACCTGAGCAATCAGTAATGCAGTCGCAGGCACTTCCATCCATTTTGAATAGGGTGCGTTCCCCGTTCCCCTCCAATCTAATGTCGAGTATATGTGGGCAAACCCGTTATCTCTTGTAGAAGAACTTGGCGCATCATCTCTTGTAGAAATAGTGTTGAAAACCCTTTCCCAATCTTGCTGGCTGTCCCCCATCATCTCTTGTAGAAGAACTTGGCGCATCCATTCCCAGTCTCCCTCCAGCAAATCTAAAGCCACACATGCAGCTCGGAATCCACAGTTACCATCCGGCTGAACATCTTGAATGTGCGTGACAAACTGTCGAAAAAGGGGATGAATCGCGTGCTTAAATTCTCGACACGCAAATCTATACCTGTCACCGCCAAATATTGGGAAATCATGATTAGGGAAAATCTATACAAACAGTGGAAAATCATGTATGTATGTATGAATAGTTATTAATGTACCTGTTCCCTACTAAGAGTGGAAAATCTCTATCACACACTTTCATTTTATCTTTACCCGGATCTGATGGCCTACGTCTTCTAGCAGGCTCGTCCTCCTACAATGGATAACAATAAATAAATAATTAAATAATAATAATAATAATAACAATAAATAAATAATTAAATAAATAATCAAAGATTTTATAAAAAAATTGGGCAGAGTTTCCCCTGTTTTCGTTCAAACCAGACAACACAAGTTGTCTACAAGTTTCCCAAATAATAATAATAATAATAATAATAATAATAATAACAATAATAATAATAATAATAATACTAACCTTTTCTTTCGCATCCTCCTCCTGTTTTTTTTTCTGTGATTTTTTAGTTGGGCGCCCGCGAGTATTCTTTTGTTTCTCAGGAGGTTGAGTGTCAGTCATACTTGGATTTACCACCGACTTTATTTTTGACAACATATTTCTTTGAACCCGTGGTGGTTGAGACTGTATTGCTTTTTTGACTATTTCCCACTCACTCGCAAGGTCACGTTCCCCCACTACTACTTCCGGTTCGTAATTCAGTCGTCTCCAGAAGACGTCTACTTCGGACAACTGTATTTTTATTCCTGTATTTTATAATAATAATAATATTATTAATAATAATAATTATAATAATAATTAATATATAATAATAATTAATAAAGTAATGGTATTACCTGTATTTATATACGAATCTAATCGACATGCACACGGCAACCCAGAACTCGTGAAAAGCTGGTGACCACAAGTATTTTTTTGTTTCCTCAAATTCTGTATATAATTTATCTCACTTAACAACTTTTCGATCGCTGCATGGGAAACTTTACCGAGTAGGTCCTCAAAAATCGGTATGTCATGGTGCACCTTTTTCACCGACAGACTCTCTTCAAACGAGTGGTTTATTGCCCTCTCTTGTGACGTTACCACATCGTCTACAATCATCACAAGTTTGTGGAGCGAGTTGTTAGGCCCCTTAATGTGCATCTTAAACCTTGAATGCTGGCTCTCAACTCTGTTGGTCGTATACTGACCAAAGTTGTAGTTTGTGTCTGTCCATGCAGAAACAAACCGTTCTTTGTAGTCACGTAGCCAGACCCGGTCTACATAATCAAAAACATCTGTAAAAAATAGAACAAAGTTATTTGTTAATGTGTGTATGCGTTTTAAACTAAATTAATACGGTGAATGTACCATCTCGTTCGTCCTGACATAGTCGTTTGTAGAATCGGTCTAACCAGTGTCGGTACCATTCTGGAGATGAAGATCTACATAGTCGCTTAAAAGATTTCACAAATATTTTCCAATCTTTATCTCCAAAGGCTTTTCTGCAGTGCTTCAATATATTTTTGTGAATGTGATACCTGAATGCATAATAAAACTCGTAATAATAATAATAATAATAATAATAATAATAATAATAATTAACTGCATAACAACTTTGAAGCTGCTGGAAATACAATGTCGCATGCATTCATCAAGGCTTTCTCACAATCAGTTATTATAGCACGGGGCTCCGTACTATCTTCTAGCAAATCTTTAAGCCTTTGTAGCACCCACAGGTAGTTATCATTTTTTTCACGGGAGATAAATGCATGGGCGACACAAAACGACTTGGATGTTGATGTCATACCCACAACTTGAACAAACGGAAGTTTATGCTCGTTCGTTTTGTAGGTCGCATCAATCATCAGCACATGCGGGAACGCACGCCATAATCTGTGCGAGATGGGATGGACAAACAAAATATCCTCGATCGCTTTTGTAGAGGCATTCTTCCGGGTGAAGTAAATAAATTCTTTTTCCACCAATGTGGTTTCGAGTACCTGCATAGCAATAATAATAATAATTAAAAAATAATAATAAATTAGTAGTAGCAGTAATAATAATAATTAATAACAAGAGATAATAATACCTGCATTTGAGTCCTGCCCCCGTATAACAAATGCCTAACCTTGGTTATTGTGTTATGTATGTCTCTTAAGATGCAGGGACTATCCGGGTTTTGTTTTCTAACGGCCGTATGTATGTCTACTGGCGTAACATTTTGAAAGTAAAGTGTATCCACCAATTTTAACTCGCCCGCACCCAGCCTCCTAGCATACGCGTGACCCTCGATGTGTTGGAAAGGTTTGTGATTATGTTTTTGGTTCACGACCTCCAAAATATAACCATCGTGGCCGGAGTGGTATTTCCCTTTTAGTTCAAACTTGCAATCACATTTTTTGCTCCCCGTCTTTCGAACCGTGGCTACACTACGATGTACGCCACTACGGTCACATCGTATCCATGCCGTCGTCACCCTCCTATTCGGCCCCCTGCCATCCGAAACAGTACGTCCGTATACGGTAATGTAACCATTAATTTTGGCCCTTTCATAAACCCAATCTGTCAGGTCTTTAAGAGACCCGAATACCTGCAAAATTTATATACGAGTTCAAATAACAACTAATATATACGAGTTCAAATCTCACAAACCCTAGAACAAATATATGTACGGGGCTAAATATACGAGTCTAAATATGTACACTATTACATATACACGGGTCTAAATTATAAACAAGTGTAAATACATAAACACACCTGATTTGTTTCAAACGAAACCTCCGGGACAGGTTCGTCGCCACCGATGTCGCCACCGTTATCGCCTCCCTCGTACGATCCCTTGAAGCTGCCATGACCCTCCTCGTGCGAATGATAAGTCCCGTACTCCTGGTTCAAACCGGGCAGCAGGTTCAAATCGGGTAGCAGGTTCAAATCGGGAAGCGCATTCCCGTCTTCACCGTGAACAACGGATCTAACCTCCTCCTCACCACGTTCCACCACGGGTCCGAAAATGCTTTCCGAGACGTGAGATATGCTATACGAATGCTCCCATTGCTCCGAAACATTACTGTAGTGGCTCGAAGACATCGCGGTAGCTTGGAATCGATCAGATTTTTCGTTCTCCGTTTTTTTTTAAAATTTCGTTGTCTGAGAAAAGGAGACAAGGAAGAAGGATTTATCTGGACCTATACGGCCCGTAGAGGTCTCTACGGGCCGTATAGGGTTAAATGCTCTCAACAACCCACTTTTCTACGGGTCGTATAGAGCTCTACGGCCCATAGAGATAAAGAATTTCAGACTGACACACTGCAAAATCAGTCTGTTCATTGATTATACTCGTACCTCGTACCCTATACGGCTCGTAGAGGTCTCTACGGGCCGTCTAGGGTTTAAATGCTTCTCACCAAACCACCTCTACTGGCCGTAGAGAGGTCTACGGGCCGTATAACTGACCAGCATTAATTACACTGACACCCTCTACGGCCCGTAGAGCCCTCTACGAGCCGTAGAGGGTTGTGCAAACTTAAAAGTTGTTATTGTGTAAATAACATGCCTCTATAACTACATCAAGTTGTCTTAAGCAACTTCGAGTTTTTGAGAAGATGAAGAACCCATATCATCTTTGATGTTACATCTACCATGGCTCTAATCTATGAGTCTATGACAGTTCTATTAGTCTTCATTTCATATTAACGACTTACGTTTGTGAATAAACTCAATGCTTCAATTATTATTAACAAGTGTTTACAACATATACATTTTTTCCAACGTTCAAATTGAACTTGAAATGGTTGAAGAGTTGTTTGGGAAAGCCTTTGGTGAAAATGTTTAGTGTGTTGATGAAAAATGATAATGGCTTCGCGATCAAGTAGAAGATTGTAAGCCAACGTGTCTCAGCTGTGGTGTTGGCAACACCCTTGTAGTCAGATATGGAGCTGAAGTGTGATACGGTGTGTTGTTGGCGGCTTGGTGCTGAGTTTCGAGTATGTATCTGTCACAGTGGCACATGGTGTGCAATATTGCAAATTTTCAAATGTGACAAAGGATTCCTGAGATAGACTAAGACCGTCATTTTTCTTAGTAACATGTATCATGAGGAAATGGTGAAGAATTTGTCATCTGATGTTGTTAGGATGATGTTGTTTACATAAAAACAAATGCGCCATTTGGGCGTCCATTCGTTACACAAAGAGTGAGGAGTCAGACCGGTGGCACCATGCACGAGGCGCCTATTTAAGAACATAAAGAGATTTTCTTGTGAGACAATTAGACAAACATGAGAAGGATTTTGTTGATCACTTGATCCACAAAATCCGAAGGTTGGAACATGTAAATAGCTTCATTGAGATCTCGTGTACAAAAACATTTGTGACGTCCAGTTTACGAATGAGCCACACACAGGAGACGACAAGACTTAGACGGATGGGTGTGGACATCGGGGAGGGGTCGGGGAGGTGAGGTGACACCCTCCACTAATTGGGAACACTCCCCCCCCCCCTTCAAATTTCGGTGCCAGCGGTGCTCTCTTCCCGTCTGCCCCGATGTGTTTTTAATTATTATTATTATTATATTATGTGTGTGTGAAATGGAGGAAAAGGGTGAAGGGGGAAAAGGGACACCACCCCTCTTGATGGGGGAAAAAGAGGGGGAAGATGAGGTGGACTTGGGGGGAGAATGGAGAGTCGGTGACCACACCCCGTAGCCTTAGAACGGCATGAACAGTGATGGTTTAACCACGGGACTAAATGTGCCAAATCAATCAATACTAACCCGTTGTGATTTCCTGTTCTGTACCAATCTTGCTTTGTAATGTTGTTACGTGTCATTTGCATGTAGCTTGTGGTGAAATAACCATATGTAATGTAAAATGTGAGCATCGGTCGGACGAGGAACCAACTCCCACATGTTATTAAATATTAAAGCCTTGTTGATCGATGCCATTAGGTCGGCCAAAAAATATAGATTTAAGTAATAAGTGGAAAGTCGTGTCCTCTCCACAGAGAATTGGTGGAAAAATAGTTTTTACTAAATTAATTAATACTTAAAGTAAACTTGTGATTTGGATTGATTTTAATTCAAAAACAATAAACTAAAACTTAGAAATTGATTGAAATCAATGATGAGAAAAGTAGCCTCTTCCAAACTTTAGGTTCTAGGTTTCATACAAATTCAGTTAATAATTGGGAACCATATAAACATAGTTCTAGAAATTAGTTAAGTATCAATCAAAATAGGTTCTTGTCATTAAACCATGTCAATCACCCAATTTATAAGTGTCAAGTCAACCCACTCTAGTCACCCAACTAATTTTTAGGTTTTGTCATCAACCAAACGTAATTGCAAAGAGAGATCTTAAAACACAAATAAGTTGCTTAATTCAATCAAGAACTCAATCAAATTTAAATGACTTGTCATCACATGAAAATAAGATCCAAAACATAAACTAAGTGAATAAAGTATAAACTTATACAAATTGTTCACCTAGAAGAAGTCACAAAAGACTTAACCGCCGATGGTTATTTCGATTACAATTGGCAAGTAGAAACTATTTGGTGCCATCGATTTGCGTCCCAACAGCAAAGCTGCCGCCTTTTTTCGTGCGATGTACCTCGTCCGACGTTGGTCCTTCGAAACCAAGGTTTTTTTATTAATCTCCACATGTTATAATATGTCGGTTTCTTTTGCATCTTTAGCCCATGATGCAGTATTCAGCACAATTCCATCATCAATTAAATTTGACTATTAAAATAAAAATAATCCACATCTCAAGGCTCGTGTGTAATTCTCATGTGATATTAATTCTAGTACGTATTTATTAATTACATTCTTAATGAACTCCTAGTTTATAAATCTTGTTCTATAAATATATCTTACTAGCTGATTACTCCGGGAGTGTCCCGGGGTTGAAAAATCTAATATGACTTAATAAAACGGCCCGGCCTGTGGTGTGATCTTTCATGATCACAGCCTCCGAAACCTCACCGAAAGTTCCGAAATACTGTTGTAGCCGTGTTTCATTCGTGTCCCATGATACTCCCCCGATGAAAAGCTTCCCAAGATCATATTGTATCTTCCGCAATCATAAATCAATCCATCAACTTCACATAGTGAAAATGCAGATAAAAATTATAATACTAATAACAGTAATGGGTATTTAGTATTTATTGGATATGATGAGTGCACATTCATGATGAGAACAGAGATCCCTGTGAAAAGGGATGTGACAAAAATGTAAGGATAAGCCAATGAATAAAGAAAGTTATGTGGAATAATAATAATAATAATAATAATAATAATAATAATAATAATAGTAATAATAATAATAATAATAAAGATGAATACCAAGATGATGATGATGAATGTTGAAATCAAAGAGGAGAAGCATAGGGCACGTTCATGCTCTTCGATACTATACGACCTCTTTTTTTTTATATTTTGGAAGGTTCCTTTGGAGGCCCAGTTTAAACCTTATCAAAACCCTAACCATTAATTTAATAATAAAAACAAAAAAATTAAAAAATAATAAAATATTTGAATTTATAATAATAGTATATTTAAAATATAAGTAGATTTGGTTTGTGAGATAATTATGGAAGAGATAAAGAATGTAGAGAATAGAATGGCAAAAGGATTAGGGTTTAAAAAATTCAAAAACACTAAAATCTTTCAATTATGATGCCACGTGGCAGTTTCATGGAGAGGTTGAAGCCACCATTGCACGTCACGTCAGCAACGTTCAATTCTTTTATATATATTAACTAGCTGATTACCCCGGGAGGGTCCCGGGGTTGAAAAATATAATCATTCTAATAATACTAATACTTACTCTTGTAATTAAATAAATAAATAAATAACCTTGCTATAAGGTGACACCATGTGTTGCAGCGTTACACGATTCTTTCTCCTAGCTTCTCTTGATGAAGTATACCTATCCATCTTTAGTAGAGTAAAATTCCAATGATAGCATGACGATTGGGCTGAATTTCAACATCGTAGATAAGAAGCTGGTTTAAAAGAAAAAACATGATTAATGAATAACCTGAACACTTTGTGTTTTTTTTCCTGTATGAACGAAACCCCACAAAAAATAGTCTTTTTTTTCTCCGTTTTTTATATGGCACTATGGTATTCGTTGGAAAGATAATAAAACGCTCGTTAATTTGGTGTAATTTTTTTCTTTAAAAAATCTCGTATATAAAAGATATTAACGTTTAAAAATTATGGGAGGAAATATGAGAGAGAGAAATTTAAATTTGTTTTTAAATTCTTTTTTCCTAAAATAACTCAATCTCTTTTAGGGTTTTATCTTTTTCTTTTTTTTTTATTAAAAAATTGAAATAATTCAAAATCACTAAAATCTTTCAATTATGATGTCATGTGGTAGTTTCATGGAGAGGTTGAAGCCGCCATTGCACGCCACGTTAGCAACGTTCAATTCTTTTATATATATTAATAGATTATAATTAATAGAAGATTGTTAATGGTTAATTCATTAATTTAGCATGTTTAATCTTTAAACGTACATAGTATAAAAACTTTAAAAAAACATATTTTACAATAAAAATCATGCATTTATATTATAACTAATATCAAATGAAGTGAACCTAAAATACACTGATCAAACCCCCCACACTTATCTTTTGCTTGCCTTCTAGCAAATATGTCCGAAACATTATCACATATACAAAACAAGCACTCTAGTCTCCCCCATCATGCATTAGCTAAGATCCAAAGTCATATCCCTTTTACAAATTAGCAATACATGTGTTAATTCAGTAAACCAATATGATTTTCATATAAAAACAAAATTTTCCTAACTAAACCTAACATGCTTTAGGTTTTTGCTTTCATCCACACACCCCTCACAATTTTTCACTTCACTTGGTTTAATATCTGGACTAGCGTGTAGTGCACTAGTATTAATTACCCAACAACCAAAAATGTAACATTGTTATCATAAGCTTGTATAACAATCACACATCAAATGTAGACAATACACATATCTAAAGATCTTACGGATTTTGAGCTTAAGGCTATAAGTAGGGAATATTCGGCAAAAAAGTGGATGAACAAAATGGTAAAACCAAACTAATTGACAATCCTTTTTAATAATAACTAGATAGTTGTCGTAGGCCGCGCGTTGCGTCGGAAACGCCTAAGTTGTTTTCAGGTGGCGACACGTCATGTGAAGCGTTAAACGTACAAAAATGTACAACAACTCAATTTTATACCATCGAGATAAAACAAATTATATTTGAGCTGAGTCGTTTGTTTCCGAACACAGTTTAAGTCCGAAACGTAGGTAATTCGGATTTTTACTGTCGAATTAAAAGATTTTATATTTTATCTAATTCATTTCCGAACAAAATTTACGTCGGAATCGTAGACCAACCGATATCATACGTAAAACTAAGAATGAAAACGTTTTATGTTTGACCAGACTCGTTTCAGAAAAAAAATCTATGTCAAAACGTGTATTTATATCGGTTAAGTTGAAACATGAATTTATACCAACATGTATGGCAAACGTAGACCAACCAAAAGCGTACATAAAATTATTTTTTATGTCGAAACGTGAATTTATATCGACACATAAACAATAATAACAACGTGAGAAAAAAATAGTTTTTTCTTTAGCTTAAATAATGAAATACAGTGGGTAAATTTGAGAAGTTAGAACAAGGGGGTGAAAATGACGTTTTATAAAGTTTTTAAGAAAGTGGCAGGGGTGTAAATACCAATTTCTAAAGTTAAAGGGTTGTTTGTGTATTTTATCAGAAGCGTAAGTAACTCGAGTTTTTACTGTAAAATTAAAGCGTTTTATATTTGATCCGACTCATTTTCGAACAAAATTTACGTCAGAATCGTAGACTAACCGATATCATACGTAAAAATAAGAATGAAAACGTTTTATAATTGACTATACTCATTTCAGAAAAGAAAACAAATATGTCGAAACGTGAATTTATATCGTTTATAGAGAAGTTTAAGGATATAATGTGTTACTTACATGTCAAAAGTTTGCGGTTTAAAAAGATGTTAGAAAGTAAGTATGTTTTTTTTGTCAAGTTAGAAAGTAAAGAAAAAAAGTATGTCGAAACGTGAATTTATATCGTTTATAGAAAAGTTTGTGGATATAATGTGTTACATGTCAAAAGTTTGCGGGTTAAAAAGATGTTAGAAAGTAAGGATGCCTTTTTTTTTGTCAAGTTACAAAGTAAATGGGCAATTATGTCAAGTTAGAAAGTTGGCTTTTATCAAAAAAAAAACTTGAGGGATAGATAATATCACCTTAAAAAAGTTGAGGGTCAATAATTAAAAATGCATGGTCACCATAAACCATGCATTTTAATATGACAAAATAACAGGAAAATGTCCTTTACGTTTACCTAAAATTGCAGGTTTCATCCTTAATGTTTAAAACTTGCAGGATTCATCCTTTAACAAAGTTTTTGTTGCAGAAACATCCTTTAGCGAAGATTTTGTTGCAGGAAACATCCTTTCTCACTAACATGGTTAGTGTTTCTGGTTAACTTCTCCTCTAGGGACTATTCTTGCCAAATCTGAAAGATTGTGAATATTATTGAAAGAAAACTATATTTATAAAATATATAATTTTCTAAATCAGATTTAAAATAATAATTTCTCTATATTTATGTCCTTTATATTTAGCTCAAAGACATCGCTGAAACGCCGATGCAGCCTCAAGGCTCGAAGTAATCGCACGCGATGGTAACATGCCCAATCTCATCTTAGCTGTAAGTACACAACCCTTGTTTTATGTGTTTGCAACGCATAGGAACAATATATGAGTTTATTAATTAGTTTTATAGCCACAGGGTTAAGCAACGATATAAGGTATTGAAAGTTATGCTTGTTAATTGAAGTTATGGTTTAGGTATGAGAAGTATTGCACGAGTGTTTGACTTGAAGGTTAAATTAGATAGTTTCACTTTTTAAACAGTTGAATTGTCTATTAGAATATACATATATACAAAAAAAAATCTAAGAACAACAATTTTGTGATAACATTTTGAAAAACAGAGTATTGCAACCTTTTGAAAATCTGATAACCAGTAATAGATGGAGTCATGTTCATGCTGTGGATGTTCTGATAATCTGATAACCTTTTGAAAAAACATATTATTACAAAAAAAACGATTTTGATTTCTTACTAAGAACAACAATTTCGTATTCGATATTCAATAAGCGATTAAGGGTCTGTTTGGTATGGCGTAATGGAATGGATGAGGGAATGGAATGGACGAGGTAATGGAATGGAGAAGGTAATGGAATGGATCATTACCATTCCATGTCTTGTTTGGTTGCCATGTGGGAATGAAACAAATCATTACTATATGTTGTTGGATAGGTAGGAAAAGACGAAGGAACAAAATCGGTGGTGAGTGGTGGTCAATGGTGGTGATGGTGGGTGGTAATATGTGGCGGTAGCAGGGTGGTGGTGGGTGGCGGCTGCAGTGGTGGTGACGGTGGAAGGTGGAGGTGGATGGTCGTGATAGTGGGTGGGCGACGATGGTGAGTAGTGGCGGTGGCGGGTGGTGGCAGTGATGGTATGTGGTGGTGTGTGGCGATAGCGTGGTGGTGAGTGGCAACAACGGTGGTGGGTAGTGGCAAAGATGGCAATGGGTGGAGGTGGATGACGGTGACGGTGGGTGGGTGACAGCGGTGGGTGGCGGCGGTGGTGGTGAGTGGGTGAAGGTAGTGGGTGGCGGTGGTTGGTGGCGGCGACAACAGTGATGGGTGTGACGGGAGGGTGGGCGATGATGGTGGGTGGTGGGGGACGGTGGTAGGTGGTGGGGGACGGTGGTGGTCGGCGTTGGTTGGTGTTGGATGGCAGCGGTGGGTGGGTGAAGGTAGTGGGTGGCGGCAACGGCGGTGGTGGGTGGTGGCGGCAGTGGTGGTGGACGACGGTGGTAGGTGGTGGGCGACGGTGGTGGGTGGTGATGGCGGTGGTGGGTGGTGACGATGGTGGTGGGTGGTGGTGGTGGTTGTTGGTGGGTTATGGTGTTGTTAGTAAAGGGTGAATGAGGGATGGAATGAAAAAAAAATATGGGGGGTGGATGGAATGGTTTTGAGGGAATGGAATGCCTTGTGGAATGGGTGATTCCATTCCTTTAACCAACCAAACACACTATTTTTCATTACCTCGTAATGGTCCATTCCATTCCCCCTTCCATTCCATCATACCAAACGCTACCTAAGGGATAGGGATTTAAAACCGTTCGTTCAATTCAATTTTGTTATCACCGGAGTTCGCCGGAATTTCTGTTTTTCGGTCAATTTTGAGGTGCCTTGGCCGAAAACTTTATGCGTCGATTGGAGAGTCTTGAACGTGTATGTGTGTGGGAGTGTTTGCAAAAGGCGTTCTGGTCTCGGATTGAAGTTCAATTTATACAGGATCACGATATTATGATGGGTTGAAAATGGTGGCTTGTACTCGACTATTCGCCGGGTTTTTAGGATCGTGATTGCGGAATAATCACTGAAATTTTCAAGTCAGACGCGTAAGACATGGTATCGCTGATGGTAGTCTTTTATATAATTTTGTGAAATCTGATTTTTTTAAAATTAATTTACAAATTAAAATTAAAAAAAATCCCCTCGTATTTGGCACGAATGGTTACAATCTTTCAAATTTGGCAAAAATGGTCCCTAGAGGAAACGTAACAAGAAAAACTAACTCCGTTAGTGAGAAAGGACGTTTCCTGCAATAAAAACTTCGTTAAAGGATGAATCCTGCAAGTTTTAAACATTAAGGTTGAAACTTGCAATTTTGAGTAAACGTAAAGATCGTTTTCTGTAATTTTGTCTTTTAATATATATACATATATAATATAATTGATAACAATCAAAACTTGGGTCAAATTCAACATATAACAAACAAACATCTCTATTTTTTTCTTTCTTTACTGATTTTTGCTTGCTTCTTTTTTTACTTAAACTTAATACTTGGATGTCATTAACAGTTGGTAAAGGCTTATAAGATGGTTTGGGTGAATATGTGGTTTAACTAAAGAAAATGTATAAGGGTGAGTGGGGTGCTACCCGCACACCACTAAACTACCCCGATTTTCTTTCAATTTTGTACTGTCACATCAGTTCACTGACACACAAATTAGGAGGCAACACTACCCTGAATTACTCAACCCAAATAAAACAAAACCCCCCACACAAAACCGTCTGTTAACTAGGAATTGTAACTGCTTCACTATACCACTACCCGTGCCACCGGCGACAGTATTGCCGTGAGGGTCGTGGCCTACCCATGAAGAATTCGTGAAGTGCCCCGTCTGGCTTAAGGCTAAAAATTGGCTGCTAAGGGAATAATTTTTTTTGGTAAATGGGTCAAACACATAAACAAACAATGGTGTCAAATAAAAAGGATTCCAAAGTTGCCTTTATCATTTACGTGCATATATTAAGTCCAAAATATTAACATGTATCAAATCACACAAGTTTTAAAACAGATAAACAAGTGGTTGACTCTCAACAAATGAAGATATTTTTGTATAAATTTATTTAACAACTCTAGTAGGCTACTAGGCTCTCACAAAAGTGGGGAACAGGGTTACCGATGTGTGCATGCGTTCATTACCAATAGCCTTTTACTCCTAGTCAAGCAATTCTAAAAATTTTTCTCTAAAAACACCTGCTGAAAACGGTTCATATTACTTTTCTATGAATTAAACTATGACTAACGACCCCGTGCCCAATCAATCAAGATACACACTAGTATGTACTGAAAAACCTGCTTCACGTCCGATTAGAATGCTTTTCTGGCTAATTTTTCCAAAATTTAATTCTATGAATCAAAATTGACTCAAAAACCTAACAAAAAAATAAAAACAGCGTTTCCCCACCCGCACACCTGAACGACACATTGTCCTCTATGTGAACTAAGAAAGAAAATAAAGTAGAAATATTAATACTGTACAACAAAAATAAAAAGGGAACAAACTGCCCTGGATAAGCAGTACGTGTAATAGTCTAATTCAGTTTCACTAGTTCAGCCGTATAGCATTCATTTGTTGCCGATAAACAAACCTGAAAAACTAAGACCAAAAAGAAAAATAAAAACATAAAATCATGGGATGCCTTATACATTGATGGTGTACAGATCCACCCCGCCTAAATAGAGATTGAGTACAGACGAGGTTTCTACTTGCAAAATTAAACTCTAACTATTCCCATAAATTGAAATAAACTCAATATACAAACTTAAAATAAAACAAAAACAAGAAAACGAACCTAGTTGGCAAGACAGTGGACTGGGGTGAATTATGGATGAATTCTACTCGTAAAAGTGATTAAAAAAATTGGAGTCAAATGGTTGTGGAAAGTTAAGGGGCTAAAATATATATATTCTCAAAGCTTAACTCCATCGTCGTGTGTCATGAGGGACACTGAAAATCACTTCGCGAAGGGCGATAAAAAAAAATCATTCTTGGGTAAAATAGTGGTCACGATACGCGAAACACTCAGCCCACCATGTTCACGTACCGCGAAAAAGGCTTTCTCACCAAAAGTTTTTTTTTTCTCTTTTCAACTTTGATACATAGCCATATTTAGTGGTTTTTCACCTCTTTTCTTAATTCAAAACCTCCAGCAAGTATCCCAAACATAAAATAAAAGCTAAACATACCTGGGATTCCATTCTTGATGATTTTTTCTCGCCAAACAAACACAAAATAAAAAACTAAAACCAAAACCGAAAACAACGAAAATACCTAACAACAATTCTACACAACTATACAAACTTAAAAGTAAACATACTTGGCGTCTCTACTCATGGTGGTCTAGTGGGATGCTTGCGTCATGTCGCCTCCAAGTATATGCTCCTCCAACACTCGGGTAAGTCATCCACAATCCTCTTCTCATTATCCCGTGTAGGTGGCTTTTTATCCTTCTTCTTCATCTTCCTTTGAGTTCCACGTGTTTTCTTCTCATTCGTTTTGTTAATCATAAAACATTCTTTCTTTTCTTTCTGATTCTCCTTCACAGGAGATCTACTTTTGTCAGCTTTATGACTAGATGTATTTGAAAACACTTTTAAACACATCTTCTTTTCCCTAAACCTCATTGTTACAATTCCCTTAGCACAATTAACAATAAAATTTGCAGTAACCAAGAACGGCCTACCCAGAATAACAATCGGTTTTGTATTTTTGACACAATAAATTACTAAAAAGTCTGTTGGGTAGTAAAACTGACCTACCTTCACAATCATATCCTTTACAATCCCAAAGGACATGAATGAGTTTAATCAGCCAACACCATAGCGATGTTGGTTTTCTCTAAAAGGCAAACTCATACCGATCATACAAGTCCCCAGTGAAGAAAGAAACAACAAGTATAATGGGATATAGAGTGTAGGGTGGCTACTCGTGCTTGTTGCAGGATATAATCCTTTTCTCACACCGAGACTAGATCCGTGACCCGTAAGATAAAGGGAGAGTGATACACTCGTAAGTAAATACACAAAGATATAAGTGATCGGTCTCGTTGACCTACGTCCACTGAAAATATATGATCTTTATTATTCGAAGGGTTACAAGTATAAAGAAAGAGATACAAACGTATTACAAGTGTATGTTTTTAAGTGGTATGTTGTCCAACCCTTCCAAATGAGGATTAACCTCCTTTTTATAGAGAATGCATGAGCCAGGCGCTGCGGCCCATAACTGAAGTGACGGGCTTGTGCCCGGGTACTGGGCCTGTCTTTCTTCATCCCGTTAAGTTGGATTTGGACTAAAACCGAGTTTTGCAACACTGATTTCAAGTGCAAATGCAGCAAATCATCAAGATCAAACCGTAGCCTACGGCCTTGAGCTGAAAGCTACAGCTAAATGGGTCTAAAATGACCAGAGGTCGTCAACCGTAAGCTACGTCAGAAGGCCGTAGCTTACAGCGGGCTCTTTTGGATTCATTTTCGGAGGCTGTCCAACTTTGGTTTGAGCCTCTAACTTCTAGGATTCTTCTCGAACGCAATATATACCATTGTGTTGGGTTATTTGGTTATCTAATGTCCCACTAACATTGTTATCTTGTAAATTCTAGGTATGGATATGGCAAGGCGGGAACGTGGATTATGAACGTGCATGAACCGAATGCCACACGAATCGAATTTCGTCTCTTCTGCTATTTTTTTTTGTGAACTCCTAAGTGTTATTAGACAGTTTAAAACTTTTGTAACTAAATCTATATTTACCAATGAATTCATGGGTTTCGTTTGGAAATGATTAGACTTGTGTTAATTGCTAAATCGTTTTACTTAACTAAATCCTCAAATTTGTCCTTATTACCGGGTTAAGATCCGTATAGTCGGGATAGGTCTTACAAGTGGTAATCAGAGCACAAGATTATAAGAGATTCACGTTTGGTTCAAGGCATGATCACCACTCCCGGTAAGTAGTTAGTCAAACTATAGCGAACCAAAAACCATAATAACACTATGATTGTATAGTTGGTACAATCTAGTGGAAAAACCGTAATAACACTATGATTGTATATTTGGTACAATCCAGTGGAAAAAACGTAATAACACTATGATTGTATAGTTGGCACAGTCTAGTGGAAAAACCGTAATAACACTATGATTGTATAGTTGGTACAATCTAGTGGGAAAACCGTAATAACACTATGATTGTATAGTTGGTACAATCTAGTGGGAAAACTGTAATAACACTATGATTGTATAGTTGGTACAATCAAGTGGGAAACCGTGATAACAAGAGATTCTATAGTTAATGCAATCTATTTCAACCCCGTGATAACACAATAACTGTACATTCGAAACTACCTAGTGTGAAATTGTGAATTGAATAAATTTTGAAAATCTGTTTAATCTTACAGTTAACGATGGCTGACGACTCAGATAATGATCAAAAAACCTCTCACGCGAGGGGAATTTAACCAAAGGATCTCTGCAGAGATCGCCAAGGCCTTAGAGGCAAACATACCCCAATTTGTGGGGAGCCTAAAAACTGAACTTCTTGCCTCCATCAAGAAAGGATAACCGAGTTGAGGGCAGGTGCTAAATTGGGTAGGGGCAAGACAAAAAGGAGATGCCCTAACGATAAATTCGTGGCCTGCAAACCAAGTCTGTATAAGGGTGAGGTCGACCAGGTAAAATGCCAACGATGGTTGGCGGTAATGGAAAAGATCTTCGATCGCATCGATGTTGAGGATCATGACTGCGTACCCTATGGCACGGCCCAACTAAAAAGCCATGCGAAGGATTGGTGGGACTTAAAGAAAAAGGGGAATAACTATCGAGGAAGTGAAGGCCCTAACTTGGGAGGACTTCAAAACCCCATTCCTTTAACTCTATTGCCCACATGTAGCGGTAAACATAATCAAGGAGGAGTTTCTACGACTCCGACATCGGGGGAGTCAATAGACGAATTCTTAGGAATATTCATGGACAAGTTGAAATTATGTAAGGCTATGGTTCAAACCAAGCAACAGAAAAATTACAACTACAATCTCATGTTGAGTAAGGAGTACCGTGAGTTCCTTGCCCCGTCAAAGTACCAAACTCTCACTGAAATCATAAATGCAGCTCGGGAAAGGGAGCAAGAGTTGAAAAGGCATGTGGCTTTGGGTGAAAGGAGGGAGTTGGACCCGAACCCGAGCCCGAGCAAGAAACAACGAACCGGTGATCCCTCTAAAAATGGGAATGCTAAGACGGGAGGGTCCCCAAATCTGTGTATGATATGTGAGAAGAAGCACCTTGGGGAATGCTTCAAAAAGAATAAGCCAATGTTGACCTTGAATTTTGTTCCCCTGTAAAGAAAAAATAAGCAACTAATAGAGAATCATAATAAAAAAAGGGTTATTAATCAAAATAGAATTAATAGAAACGTAAATAATATTTCTTAAATCCTCATCAATTAGTATCATCTCAATTGAATATGCCTCATTATGATTGCGACGATCAGGTTGACGCCAAACACGTATAATTCTAAGTTTCAACAAAACCTCAGATTGGTTGACATTGATATTGTTAACCATGATGAATTCCTGTGGAGCCGTCATTGATATACTAAAAAATAATATACAATTGTTTGTCAGGTAAAATATATGTAAATATACATTTTTGATATATGAATAAAATATCATACATCATATGCTGATAATTAAAAAGATTAATAAGAAGAAGAAGGCAGTTACTTGCTAGTCTGATGTAATTGCTGCACTATCAGTGAAGTACGCATATAAATATGAAATGTTCATAAAGTGTGTATGCTTTATATTGGCAAAATTAACTGTTATTTTAAGATGTTATTAAAAACCTAAATTGTTTCCATATAAAGAGTTTGGAATTCTATACATAACTAGTGGGAATGCCAGCGCGTTGCAGCGGGTGCCCGACTGATATCAGATGTAGACATTAGGGGTGTCAATCACGTCGGGTTGATGGGTTGAGTTTACGGGTTGCGGGTTGGCGTATTGATGGGTTGAAATGTGCAACCCAAACCCTGCCCATATTATTATTCGTGTCAAAATTTTCAACCATAACCCGACCCACATAAAATCCGGTTCAACCCGAAGACGACCCGTTTAACCCATTTTTTTAAATGAGTCATACATGTTCATGAGTTATAAGTGGGTTATCAATAAAATATTTATTGGTGAGTATACAAGTGTGACAAATAAATAATATAGTGTGCCAAAAATAACACAATTATAACTAAGCACGTAAATAGAAATGAAAAAAGAAAAACAAAAATACAATAGCTTTTTTTTCTAAATACTTAAACAGGTTAACGGGTCAACCCATTTTATATATGCGTTAACCCGACCCATTTTTAATACGAGTTGACACGAACCCAACCCGTTTTTTAAACGGATCGTGTTACTTGACCCAAATCTTTTTTTTTCCTTGTCAGATTTAGGTCGGTTTTCGGGTCATGTCAATAATTGCCGCCTCTATATGACGGGGTCACATTATCAAATGATAATATGTGTCATAGCTTAGGTTCAATTTTTGAAAATATTAAAAGATTTTTGAGCACATATGCAGAGTTGCAAACTGATGTGCAGCAGTGTTGCCACTTTCTCCTTCTTGATAATCTAATATCTTGTCTGGGTCAACTAAAATTCCCAGGGAAAAAGGACCTAAACATAACTCATCATTTTAGTTACAAGATCTTGTTGTGTGCGTTACATTTAAAATGTGAATAGGTAGGGAGCTAATAAACAATTAAAAATAAATCTAAAGAATTTCTATACATTATATACAGCCAACACAAATTATGCATTGTACTTTACATATCATATGTGATTGTGTCAACAGACACTGATAATTTATTACTTCTGCATATCATGCTGCTGACTGTTGTAGGATGAGGGTCTACTCTTGCTTCCTTTCAACTTCCAGGGAAATCTTATTGCGTCGTGTGAATGGGAGAGTAAATGGTGGGTTGTACTGAAAATGCATAATATTTGTTATTTTGTTGCCGTATATATGTGTTTACTTTTTTTCAAAAATCTTTTTCCTTACCTGTGCAACTTCAACCAGTGCACCATTTTTTACTTTGAATTGACTATTATTCTTTAATGCATCTGGAAGTTTTGATTCCCGGCGCATGACATCTTCATCAGTGACAACCTGAATTGATATGGTCTTCAGGACAATCTTAAAGACGTTTTTTTCATGGATAATGTTTGCTATCAAGATGGGATGGGAAAATTTGTCTTTGCCTCTAAAAATATTATGAAGAAAGGAATCACTAAGCTGAAAAGGCGACAAAAGCCACAGTTCTGGCAGGCACCTCTGTGATAGCTACAGCAGAGTTTTTGGGCAGTGGTAAGTTGGAACCATACTTTGAAGGCATAACAAACGACATTTTCCACTTATCTTGATCTTCCACCTGAATATTAGTCAAAGATGGAAATGATCATACATTAGAAAAGATAAAATAAGAATCAACTCAGGAAATGTCCACCTTCTTAGCTTTACAGGTCACATTTTTATACATAGACATACATTATGCTCAATTAAAAAACACCAAAAATCATGATATTTGGAGTTCTCAAACTTGATCAACTATCTACATGCGCATTGAAGCTTCAGATCCATGAAATTGATTAACTTGCTATTTAACATTGCATACATTAATGTTTCAAAGTGCAAACCTGAGTGAGGGCCATGTAATACCAAGAAGCTTCAAACTTTAATGTCCCGTACAAGAAATTTTCTCCTCGTACGGCTTGATAAAAAATGATAATGACCAGTAAATTCATACAATTGGCAGTTTATTCCTATAAAAGCATAATTACAGATGGATATACATCATGATAAGCTGTTTGGGTTTTTTCTTATCTATATATTTCTAATTATGCCAGCCTGGGAACAGCAGATAGAAAAAAGTCGGCCGGGAGCCTTTTGCTACATGCCTAAATTCTTAAAATCAAATATTATTCCACATTATTACATCACAACCTAAAGATTTAATACTTTGAAATTTCCTTCAGAATTAGATAATCGTCTTAAAACCCCAAACTTTATGTTAGTGTAGTACCTGTAATGAAACGTACACCGAAACACATTAACATGAGTTCAGCAACTACCTCTCGTGACACCTAGTTAAACAACAAAACTATGAGGAAAACTCCCCCACAGCGTACCATACCCCGTATCATATAACTCTGCAAAATTTTCAAATTTACAACCTCTACATAACATCAACCATGACAAGATCTTCGTTGAGTATAAACATTCCTATAAATACATAGCAGTCCAATGCGAAGCCTCAAGATAGATGATTAGGTACTAAGTTAAAACATACTCACTTAACTAAACAAGTTTAAAACAAAAGGAATTAGGTTTATCCTGCTTACCACGACAACCACCGGCATATAGATTATTCTCAGTTCACGACTATAAGAGAGCAAATGTGCTGCAACAACAAAAAAAATGAGAGAAATAAGTCATGTAGAAACCAAGAATAAAGAGTAAAACAAAATTGAGAATACATGTTGACCCGTTAAAGACAGAAACAAAACATGGATTGCCACCATTGATAAAAATACAGTCTCTTAAAAATCTAAGAACATGAGCTCGCTTCGTTACTTACGCTATGCCTGACAAAAGAGATAGACTTTCTCCCTGTGTAACAACCCGCCCGCTTTAAATGCATCCTGATTAAAAAATAAAAACTTGGTTAGTACTTAGTAATATCAATTACATAGACTTTCACTTTTTTTATAAGTAATAAAATTGTAGCATATAGTCATACCTGTGTCCAGAAACAGAAGGCCTGCTTCCATACGTCCTCCTTTAAGAAAAAACATATTATAAACAGTAAACAACATTAAAAAGACAAGGATCATGTTGATGAAATCATGACACTGACAAAGATCTCAAAATTTAAATCATGTTTCAAGAGTCAAAAGTATTGGTTTTTATCATCAAAATATATATAATATCCAAAACCTAAACAACATTCAACAAAACAATAACAGTGACTAAATTTTTAAAAAACGATTAGAGGCAATTTGATCAAAAAATAACCCTTGACCCACTTCTAGACCCAAACCCTCTTCACCATTCACAACCTAATCTTTCTCCTTAATTCGCCATTGATAATCACCAACTTCCACCATAATCTATCACAACTCTAATTACCATTATCATCTATCATTATAACAATCATCAGAAATCCCTATAGCCACAATTAAGAGCACTATGAAACATCATCAGCCATCACCATCGAAATATCCTGGAACTCAAGACTAAAAAGCTCCTGTTTATACATCTTCGAAGCTTTAACCGAGACCCCCACAATAATCATTCACCATTATACTTAATAACAAAAGTAACCATCATCTTTAAGACTTTAACCACCTTTAAATACATCAACCCTTATATACATCACTGATTATCATTATCACGGCTGGTAAACAAACAAAAAGAGAATCTCGGAAGGTACCTGATGTCACCAGATTCCTAATCCGACGTCCACAGTCATGAATAGGGTCTTCTTATGACCTCCACTGCCGTGTACCAACACACCACGACCATATTCCAGGAAAGAGAAAACGGGGAGAAAAGTGGAATGATGGTGGTACTCGATGCTCTGTAGCCGGACCACGGCGGCGCGACCTCACCTCTGACGAGGGCTCAGAGCGGCGGCGCCGATTAGAAACATAATCCGCCAAATTCTTATCCACAAGAAAATATTCAGTTATAAGAAATGTATTATAGCAATAGATTAAGAACTAAATAAAATCAAATACCTCATATAGTTCAACAGGTACTTCATGTGACAGTGGAAAAGCAACTCGAGATTCATCAAATCTTTCTCAGGAGAAGAAGGAAAGCCCCAAATAGTATAATTCTGTATATACACATATAAGGATATTTCGATTTAGTTTTGAAACTGAAGGAGACGATTCAATGAACATGGAAATTGATTATAATTAGTAGGAGGGTTGTAGAAGGAGTATTAAATTGATTGTAAAAGGGGGACTGCATTCAAGAGCAGAAAGGAGAAGTTACAAAAAAACAATAAGATGGGATTACTTGCATTAGTTGCTTGTATAATTAGTATCAAATGTGATACATAAGGGTATAAATGGAAGAAAAGGGAAAAAAATTGAGAATTACACTTGACTCTTGGGATGCCATCTTAAAAGGATGATGAAATTACTAAAGTGGTCATGCCTCCTCCTTAATAAGGTAACATAGAAACATAGATTTAGTAAAATTTACTAAATTAACGAATACAATTACCAAAATCGGGACTTTATTATGATTGATATCATAATAAAATCTTAGTAGACTATCGAAAATATTAAAACTTTGAATTCAATTTTTTGAAATTTAATGTTAATACAATAAACAGAATTAATTGTAGATTAAAAACGGTTAATGCAAATTTAAATTTATCAAAAAAATATGTCAGATTTATATATAAAATGAAATATTATTAATTTATTAATTTACTATTACTTGTATAAAACATTGTTATACAAACTAGGGGTATATATCGACGCGCGTTGCGCGTTTTACAATTGAGATTTAGATGAGGTGTTGATCAATCAATGAATTATACAATCGAGATTCCATTTTGGTTGTAAACGTTAAAAAACAAAGAAATCTACACATAAGGTAACACATGAAATTTGTAACGAAATGACATAATATTATGTTATTTATATTAATAGTATATAATATAATATAAGCCAATGATCTCCAGCCCAGTTGGTTTGAGGTGGGAAGGTTTACTTCCTTGGAGGGTTCCTGCCCGGGTTTGGTCTCAGATTCGATTCCCACGCATCAGCGAAAAAATAACCGCTTGGGTTTGAAAGGAGAAACCCGTGTGTTGCTATGGGATTCGAACATGGGTAGTGGTCGCTTTGCAACACAAGATTTACCGCTGAAACACTACTCTTCAAAATAATATAATATAAGGTAACACAAGAAATTTGTAACGAAATTACATAATATTATGTTATTTATATTAATAGTATATAATAAAATTTTTGAATAAAATAATATATATAAATATAATAATATATATGAATATTAAATAAAATAATATATATGAATTTAATAATATATATAAATATAATAATATTATAATTACTATTCAAATGCTAAGGTTTATTATATATAATATAATATAATAAAGACTATACAAAATAAATCACACAAAATAGGTATAACACAACCATCATATAAGGGCATGTGTAGTGGTGGGGGGTTATGTGGGGGTTGTGGTATTAAAATATTAAAAAGTAATAGAAGTGGGGTTATGGAAAAAGAGGGTGTAGTGGAAAGGGGGTTATGAGGGGGGTTATAAATGATTGGGTAATCATTGCTTTTTATTGTTTTTTAATAACAAAATAATAATAATAATAATAATAATAATAATAATAATAATAATACATCATCTTCTCCAATCTCCAACACAACCCTCCAACCCTCTTCTTCTTCTCCAACCCTCCAACCCTTCAACCCTCTTCTTCTTCTCCAACCCTCTTCTTCTTCTTCAACCTTTTACCCCCAATTCCCAAACCCTAATAATAATAATAATAATAATAATAATAATAATAATAATAATAATAATAATAATAATAATAAAAGAAGTGCAGGGGTAAAACGCCGTTGTGGCCATGGCGGGTGTCAAGGAAAACGCCCTATAGCGCCCCGGGGGCGGTGTTCCCGGGCGCTATAGGGGTAAAACGCCGGATAACGAGGACCACTACACATAACCTAAGGATCAAAACACAACATGGAAAACATCGATATAAATAAAGCACACCAAATAGCATTTCAAAACAAAACCATTAGCTGAAATAAAAAAAAAATAATTCAAATTTTTGGTTTTTTTTTTTTTTGGAAAATAAACTTCATTAAAAAACACCGAACCGGCCACAAAAACAGGGACCGCTCCGACACAAGATTACAACATGTACAACGGGTACTTTACCCAATCATTCCACTCTAACCTTTTACAACTCGATCTATACTTCAACCACAAAAACGTCAAAGACTTGACAGAAGACACTACTTCCGCCACCTTGGGATCAATCTTCTGAAAAATCGCCTTATTTCTTTCCAACCAAATGGCCCAGCAGACAATCATACATATGCCTCTAAGAATCTTCTTACCTTTAGCAGGAGCCGTTGCCGAATCTTGCCAAGACAGAAGGTCCTCAAGGGAGTCAAAACGAGCAGGAACCAAACGGCACCACCTCCATATATGGCTCCAAACACCAAACGCGAAACCACACTTTGCAAAAATGTGAGTAACAGTCTCCTCGTCCACTCCACAAAGGCCGCATCTAGTGTCAGGCAAGATAACCCTCCTTTTAACAAGTTCAGCACAGGTAGGGATCCGTTCTTTTTCAATTCGCCATATAAAAATGTTAACCTTTATCGGCACCCAACTCACCCATCTCATGCGCTGACTTGGCAGCCCATACACATTTTTTCTCAGCGACTGCTTCACAGCTGCAACTGAGAAACCACTACCCGGATTATCGTCCCAAACCCAGTGATTCTGGCTACTATTAATGCGAACATTAGATACCAAATAAAACAAATCTTGGGTCTCCGAAATCCCTTCTACAGTCGACGCACGCTGGAACCAATCATCTGTAATCATAATGTGACCCCATCTTGCTTTAGACGATCACTAACTGTGCAATTCTTGTTCGTATCCAACAAAAATAACGTCGGCCATCTGACGCTAAGAGGTGTCAAACCAAACCATTTATCCTTCCAAAAACTAATACTTTTACCATTCCCAAGATGACAAGAAATCATATCTTCTACACCTCTCCCATCGATCCGAATAGAGCCAACCCCTGACACTATAGCCTTCCACACTCCAGGAATCGTTTTTTTAACCGGAAGAAAGCTCCATTTATTCCTGCCCCCGTGAATACTAAGAATAGCACTCCTCCACAGCCCTTTATAATCGGTTTTGAATCTCCAAACCCATTTAACTAATAAAGCCAAATTTACCTCCGAAAGCTTAGATATACCCAGACCCCCATACCGTTTTGGTCTCGTCACAATCTCCCAAGAAACCCAATGAATCCCTTTCCCTTCTTTACAGCCCATCCAAAGGAATCTTCTCATATTCTTCTCAATTTCTTCGATCACTTGACATGGCGCTTTGAATAGAGATAAATAATAAATTGGTAGGCTAGACAGGACCGCTTTAATCAAAGTCAACCGGCCCCCAATGGACAACGTCTTAGCCTTCCACGATTGGAATCTACTCCGAACAGAATCCACAACCGGCTCCCAATGGCAAACCCGGTTCATATTCGCTCCTACTTTTATACCAAGGTATTTAAAAGGCAACTCACCTTTGTTACAACCCAACCCCTCAGCCATCGAACACACTTCTGAATCATCAATCCCCAGCCCAAACAAATGAGACTTGTGGACGTTTATCTTCATACCTGAGCATAAATGAAAAATGCGGAGCACCCTCATTAACCTCCGGATGTTTGTTCTATCCCATTTCCCCATAATTAACGCGTCATCCGCGTATAACATATGGGAGATGGTAGGACCGGCGCTCGGCAAAGAAACACCTTCGAAATCTCCCAAACGAACGGCTCTAGAAATCATGCAGGCCAAGGCTTCCATAACTATCAGAAACAAAAAAGGCGAAACCGGATCCCCTTGCCTTAGCCCTTTTTGACACTCGAACGCAAAAGTAGGGGAGCCATTCACTAACACCGCGGACCGAGCGGACTTAATAATACCTCGGATCCAGCCACACCATTTTGGAGGAAATCCCATCTGTTCCATGATAGAGATCAAAAAGACCCAATTCACGTTGTCGTAAGCTTTCTCGAAATCGATTTTGAACATGAACATCTTTTCGCCACTCTTCTTAGCCCAACTAATAATCTCGTTAAGCACAAGCGGCCCATCCAAGATATACCTCTCCTTGAGAAAAGCCGACTGGGAATATGATATCACATCGCCCATAACCTTCTTGATTCTAGTTGCTTTCACTTTTGAAATCACTTTATTTATGACACCCACTAGATTTATAGGACGGTAGTCCTTTAAACCCATAGGCGTTTTTGTTTTAGCGATTAAAGTGATATACGACAAACTGCACTCCTTATTTATGTGTCCAGAGCCATGGAACTCTTCAAAAATCTTAATGAAATCCTCCTCCAAACAATCCCAAAAGTGCTTGATAAAATGGAAATTAAATCCATCCGGGCCCGGGGCCTTGTCAGAACCGCACTCGAACACCGCTTCCTTTATTTCCGCCTTAGAAAAAGGCGCCACCAAGTCTTCTTTTTTATCCAAAGGAACTTGAAGTAAATCAGTACTAACAAACTCCGGTCTTCTGCCATGCTTCTCCCTGAACAATTCTCTATAAAAACGGAGGATCTCTCTTTTGACTAGTGACGGTTGAGAGACCCAATCCCCATTTATCAAAACCCCCGGGATAAGATTCGCCACCTTTCTACCATTGATACATCGATGGAAAAACGCGGAGTTCTCATCCCCCATAGTAGCCCAACTGACACGAGACTTTTGTTTCAGATCTTTATTTTTTAGAAGATTCAATCTATCCCTTTCCTTTTTTACTTTCCTCCCAGACCCACTCCTCTTCTTCCTCCAACTCCCCTTCTTCGAGTTTATTCTCAAGGCTCTTGATATTCTCTTGTAAAGTAACCAAATCCTCCCCTTCTTTCAACGAAATCTGTTTCCACCAATCTATTAAGGCCATCTTTGCAGCACCCAACTTTTTAGACAAGTAGATATTTTGAGGACCAACATACGAAACTTTTTCAAAAGCTTTCTTAATCACTTCTTCACACCCTTCCCTTAGTAACCATGAATCAAACCATTTAAATGGTTTAGCACCGTAATTCAGCTCACTTATCGTCAACAGGAGAGGACAATGATCAGAGAGATCCCTTGGAAGTGCCCGTAAAGTAGCCCCATTCCACCTGGAGAAAAACTCCTGACACACCAATAAACGATCAATTTTGCTCATTTTAGCCGAGTTACCGACCCCCGTTAAGAACGTGTACTTACTACCCTGCAAAAAATACTCTTGCAAGGACGCTTCGTCTATAAAACTATTGAAATCCTCGGCTGCCCTCTTATTAAATTTTGAATTTTTTCTCTCTTCGCTCCATCGAACCGAATTAAAATCGCCAAGAAAGACCCACATCCCCAATTTCCCCTGCATAAGATTCAATAAACGATTCCAGAGAGCTCTTTTTTCCCCAACCTTCTGTGGCGCATACACATTAACAATATTCACGAATGAACCGTCTTCAATCAAACTGCCCGAAACAAGCAGAAAATTGCAATCCCTGACAACGCTCTCCTTCTTGAACTTTCTCGGGTTCCACAAACTAATAATCCCACCCGATTTTCCCCTAGCCTCAACCGCCTCAAACTCAACATCCCCATTATTCCACAGCACAGAAAAATCAAATTTGTCATAGTCCACAACCATCGACTCTTGGAGACCCAAAAAATCGACTTTGTTTTTTGAAACCAACCCCTTGACCCAGGCCGGTTTCCCACCCGACCCAATACCACGAACATTTAAAGACAAAACATTCATCGCAAACCTGATTGTACGCCTTCACCTTCGATAGTGTCTTCAATTAAACGTTCAAAAACTTGTAATTGGACCCCCAATCGGCCACCGAATTCAACCGTAGCTTCAATCTCTTCAGTGTTACATCGGACTTCTTCTGACTGAGGCGTACTAAAGGCTTCTCCCTTGTTCTTTTCCCCCTGCTTGAAGTTTCCATTCTCCTCATTTCCTTCGATGGTATCACCCAGGACTTGAAAAGAATTAACCAACGAGACAGGATCAGTCCCTCGGGTTTTGACTACATTGCTATCCAAGCCCAAGATAATTGGTTCTAAACCAAAAGGGTCGTCATCAGTCTTGGGCCCTTTAATGGGCCTATCATTGCTTTTAATGGGCCTATCATTGCTACTGAAATATGCTCCACCAGACCCCTGGCCCATGTCCACCTGTTTCTTTTTATCTTTTTTACGCTTATTATTTTTTACGGGAATAGAAAACAAATTGTGGTCTTCAGCATTAACTCCACCTACCTCACCTTCCATAATATCCACCGAAACATTCTCCTCCAAATTAGCAACATTAACGTGGGCATTAACTCCCTCATTAATTGCCTCTGTGACATTCTCCTCTTCCAAAAATACCTTTACCGGATTGAATTCCGGCACCTCCGTGGAACTCGAACTCCGATCGTCTTTTTCATGAGGAGCCCCATCGTCCGACTGAAGAATAAATTCCGAGAGCCATTCTTTATTTTCCTCCTCCACCCAAATCTTATATGTCTTCCCTCTCCATTTCAGAAACAAAGTTTCTTGAACTCTAGAGCCATGCCCGACAAGCACACCGACATATTGGAAAGAAGCATCCAACTCCAAAGTATCCACCGCCGGCTTCTGCACCACCTCACCAAAGAAGCTTCCAATATTTTCAATCACCCGATCTTCTAGGATAGAAAGAGGAATACCAAGGATTTTTAACCACGCCACACGTTCGAAGTTAAAATCCTGGCCTTCCCAAATCACCGCCGAACAAAACAATTCTGGTCTTCCGGTTATTTCATCTTTAGCCATCAGTGCATGTTCCTTCGTCTTGAAAGCGATCAGAACCAACAAACCTCCCATGCAGTTAATAACTCCTTCCCCTAGCCCCATATCCTTCAGGATACCCTTGATCCTCCTTAGCACATCCAAGGAGGTAACCCTTACTACAATAGAACGCCCATGCAGATTTACAAAAGAACAAACATCATCTTCAACCGTAATAGTTTTCCCTTTTGCAACCCCAGAGAAGGCATCCTTAAAAGACATAGCATTAGTAGCAAACGCATACTGTGAACCGTTCTTTGGAATACCAATGCCCGAAACACCCTGTGGATCCTGTGACTGTTTCTTATTCGGCATATACGTCTTCCGAGTATCAAAACCTCACCTTCCTCCATAACAAATCTGGCAACGTTAACCTTAAGCTTGTACTCTCCCAATCGGATAGAGGATAACACCCTCTCCATCTCTCTCAGATCTTTAACGTCAATCAGAGAGATGAACCCGAATCGTCTTCCGACCTTATCTCTTTTTTTGGCGATGTAGATATCAAAAATGGTTCCAAAATTCCTCACTTCTTTCGCTAAATCAGCCCCACTGCATCTTTCCGGTATATTTGCCACGTAAAACTTAGTGATTCTTGACAATACCTCCACCGGAATAGGTTTCCGGTGGGTTCCCATTTCTTCAGAGCAACTTGATGATTTTAAAACTGAAACAATTAAAACTTTAGTGTTAATACAATAAACAGAATTAATTGCAAATTAAAAACAGTTAATGCAAATTTAAATTTACCAAATAATATGTCGGATCTATATATAAAACGAAATATTATTAATTTATTTATTATTATTAATGTATAAAATATTGTTATGAAATAAACACTATACAAAATAAATTATACAAAATAGGTATAACACAACCATTAGCTAAGGATCAAAACACAATATGGAAAACATCGGTATAAAATAAACCACACAAAATAGCATTTCAAAACAAAAGCATTAGTTCAAATAAAAAAAATTCATAAACCACGCAATTAGTTTTTCAAAACCAGGGTAATTCGTTTCATAAAAAAACATATGTCCAACATAGAAAAGCCTTTTAACTACCAGAAAAAACTCATAATAAAAAGGTTAAAAGATGAGACCTCAATAACGCGAAACACCAGAAATCACTTGAATTTAATATCTAATACCTCTTGTTTGGGAAACTTGCCAACAAACAACTTACGATGAATTGACGACCACTTTAACATATAACTTTGGCCTACTGAAATACCTTATGCTTCAATTAAATCACACCATCCAACCACAATGAACCTATAAGTCGTCAATATGTATTAGCATAACCTGGTATGCATAATGATCAAATATGATAAGAGAAATAAAAAAAAAGATGTTGGTACGAAGGTTACGGTAACAAACCTTGGAGTAACAGCAACAACTTCTACATGAACAGGGGCACTCCAAGAATTACCATTGATGAATTTAATTTTTAAATTCATATTCTTGTTTACACCAATCACTTCAGTAATATTGTTTGGAATAACCTATAGTTAATAAATAAAGCATTAAACATTATTTAGTAGAGACTGTATCAAATATATACACAAAATAATAAACATACCAATTCATCAGTAACATTGCATGTAAAAGCAAGTAATGTTGGCCATACGTGAACATTTATAGTTGAATGCACCACATTGTTAGTCTGATCTGGAATGTGATCAGACAATATTTTGAATAGGTTAATCTGTCGACCACTCTTGCTAAATGTAGTAACTTTAAAACGTGCATTGTCAGTTAAATAAAAAAATATAGCATCACCAACATGTAGACGAAGCTCATTCAGGAACTTCATCCAGTCATCAGTAAAACAAACATTGCTACCAATATTACGCATGTAAACATTCCACTGAAACTCGTCAGATACATACAAGTTAATTGGATTGTCAGGGAGACCATTTGGAAAGTGGTTCTTAATAAGTGAACATGGTATAACCTGAAACATGGATATATAAAAATTAACAAAAAGTAATATATAATTGCTAGATGATATGTATGGATAGGTTTCGTAAACAACTCATATATAGAATACTTACAGGAGGAGTTGTTAACTCATGTTCGATGATTTTAAAAAATGAATTACAGAATTGTTGATGAGAAGAATGGTGATAGTACTTCATCAGGAAGGTCTTATGCCCAATATAATTGAAAATGATAACAAACATGCCAAAAGATAAATCTTTAACAATGTCTGACCATCCATCAGTAAAGCAAACTACATCTTCAATCAGAGCAACATGAGCGGACCATGATTTACACATAACAGTGGTTAGGGTTACGATCGTGTTATTCAATTTATTTGTAGAGAAAAACTTATTCATAGTTGGGGGCACTGTCTGAAAATCAATTATAATTAACTATTAGTTTTCACAATGAAGTTGGAACAAACATGTTATTGAAAAATCACCATTAAAACATGGAAGAAGTATAGTATACCAAAACAAAAGCAGAACGGTCATACAGAACCTTGAAAAACTGATGTCCACTGTGGCAAGACATGTTTTATGAATCTGCAATTTCCAGAAAGAATAGGGAAACATGATTAGTATTCATAATGAATGTAGGTTAAATGTGTAATGATAAACAATTCATATAAAGAAAACACATTAATGTATCTGTATAGCGATTCATCAATTTATCATTCAACTTCATAAATCGAAATAAACAATATACAATCCATAATAATGAAAATTACCACGAAAATAACAAAAAATCGAATGCTTGGATTCAATATTGTTTAAATACATGATTAATTGGAAAACCTAAATCGAAATCATTAAAGAATCGATTAGTGAATACGCATAATTGAACGAATACAGTATGAATCGACAGAGACATGAAATGGTTTCCAAATAAATAACAATCAGAAAACAAAAACTCTTAATCAGCAAGATTATCAACAGATATGTTAGATACGTTCAAGTTAGGGTTTTGATTGAACACAGGATTTCGATGAATCAGAATACGAAATCGAAAATTAATACGATAAATATACGAAACAATAATATATTAAAAGAATTGTTACCTGATTTGAAGGATACGAATCGTGGATTGAAGCAGGCGGTTAGGGTTTAGGGTGAAAGAGTGAATAATATGGATGGATAGTTAAAGGAGCTTAATAAAACCGAGAAAAAAGAAGTATTTACATGTGGGTTACCGTGTACCTAATGCATTGTATGGATCGGGTCGGATCTACCGAGTTCTAGCTAAATGGGTTGGAAAAGCGTGAGGTGGACACCCTAGTTAGGTGACACCTCAACCCTAGATACTCTTTTATTATATGTATAGACATTCAATAAGTAAAATAGTTTTCATACTACAATATTAATATTTTTGTTCGTTTTATCTTTATCCGAACCGTGTTACACACAAGTCTCTAACCTAGTTATTATGTATAGCCATTCTCTGGGTCTGGTCATTAAGATAATAACACCAAACCATCCAACACAATAAGAGGGTGTTTGAGATTGAGTTTGGAAATGCAAAAGAGCTTTTGATCAAAAGTGTTTATTGACTTATGACTTTTTGAAAAGGAGTTTTAAAAAAGTGTTTGGATTAGCTTTTGAGATGAGAAACGTCAAAAAGTCAATAAATTGTTTTTTAAGTGTTTTGTTTAACTTATTGTGAATATTGATTGTATGGGTGGTAGATTTGTAATTTGTTTCTAAAAGTCAAAAGCCAAAAACTAGGATTTTTAACTTCTCAAAAACAGTTTTTCCACCCTTAAAAGTCAAAAGTCAAAACAGAAAGTACTTCTCGATTACACAAAGTTTTGAATCTCAATTCCAAACACCCTCTAAATGGAGCAATCCAACCAACCAAACACGATCTTTCATACTCCACCCATCTGAAACCCTAACTCATCTGCGGCTCCTTGACGAACAATCTACAGTCTACAATGGAGGTGGAAGGATCATCGAAACCAATGATAGCAACACAGAAAGAAATGGTGGAAGCAAGGGTTCCATTAGCATACAGAGACCAATGCGCACACCTCCTCATCCCTCTTAACAAATGCCGTCAATCGGAGTTCTATCTTCCATGGAAGTGCGAGGACGAACGTCATACCTACGAGAAGTGTGAGTATGAGCTTGTCATGGAGCGGATGCTTCAGATGCAGAAGCTTAAACAAGCCAATAAGCAGACAGAGGGACAGGGAAGTGGACTTCCTCTTATTCCTAAAGCAGCCAACGCTTGATTTGCGTTGATTGTTGTATCGGATTATTCGGATCGAAGATTAGGTTTGTGGTTTTTTTTAATTATTTTCAACATTATTATTATTATTGTTGTTGTTGCTGTTGTTTGGTACTGCTGTTTGGTGATCAATAATCATGCTAGTGGATATGTGGATTTGGATCTAGGGTTTTGTTTGATTTTAATGTTTTTGGATGGGTTTGGTGGATTGTGTAGGTTGATTATGTGTGATTTGACTGTGATAGGATTTTGACTTTGTTTGTGATTTAGGGTTGTGTTTGGTTTGAGTGTTTTTTGGATCAGTCTGGTAGATTGTGTAGGTTAGTTGTGTTGTTTTGTTTTGTTTGATTAGGTAGGGAATTCGTGTGCGATTGGTTTTAGTTTTATATCTGATCTAGGGTTCATGTTTAATCTGAATGTTTTTGTATGAAATATGAATTTGGTGGATTATGTGGTTCAACTGTCTCATTTCGTTTGATAAGATTGGGAATTTGTGTGTGATTTAACTGGGATAGGATTTTAGTTTTGATTGTGATTTAGGGTTGTGTTTAATCTGAATGTTTTTGTATGAATTTGGTGGATTATCTGGATTAACTGTCTCATTTCATTTGATCAAACTGGAAATTCGTGTGCGATTTGACTGAGCCAAGATTTTAGTTTCATATGTGATCTAGGGTTATGATTAATGTGAGCGTTTTGAATGAATTTGTTGGATTATGTAGGTTAAGTGTCTCATTTCGTTTGATTAGATTTGGGAGTCGTGTATGAGTTGAGTCTGCTATTAGACTCTCTGCTTCTAAGAATTTGTGATTTGTTGGTTTTCACAAATTCTAGTTGCTATGATTTATCTTATCAGTAATCATTGGATTGAAGCTCTTTAGCTATTAGTTATAGCGTCATTCTATTAGATTAAATCGGGAATCCGTGTGCGATTTGACTCTGCTATTAGAATCTCTGCATCTAAGAATTTGTGATTTGTTTGTTCTTAGACCCTACCTTACTTTTGCTATTGGTGGATTTAGTGAGTATGATGATGATGATTAGATAGGGGTTCCATAACTGTCAGTTATTGGCAATGATTAATAATATAGGATTATTTAGTGATGCTGAACACGACTTTTGTTGATAGATATCATGTATGGATTTAACCTCTTTAGCTTTAGATTGGATGCTGCTGTATGGTCAGATGGTGTTTAGCTAGCCTGTAAGGAACTATTACTAGTTTAGTTAGCAATGAATCACTTGATTGGGATTAGGTGGCTTGTAAAAGTAAACAGCAATTATTAGGTTTCTCTTTAGTTGTATTTTCTAGTCTGATTTCTCAACTTAGAGGTAGCTATTTTTAATCTTTTATATGAGTAACGTATCAATGAAGGGATAAAATTAGTCACTAAGAAATACAGTGTCACAAAAATGTATTATGTTGTAAACTCAAATTGATTTCATTTCTTGTTTTTATCTTTGTTTGGGCTTTTGTTATTTTTTGGGGGGTTCTGCTCTCATGTTCAGTGTTTCAGGGTAGAATTAGTATGAGTAATTCATTACACCTAGCCACACTGGTTTTTTTAGTCGTATGATTTCAGTTTATATACTTGATAATTGGATTATTTTAACCAGTTAAGTTAATTAGGCCCTTTTTATAATATTTGGGGAGTAGTATTGCCTTTCTTTGCCTATTATCTTTTTTATTATCACGCGTTTCTGCCTTTGTTGTGCGTTTTTTTGGCGTCTAGGCGACGCATGGGCTTTTTGCGCTCTTGACTACTTAGAAATGGTGCTCCTTTAGTCGCTCTTTAATGAAAGGCCATTTAGGTGATTAACACTTAGGTTTCCGAAGGCGCTAGGTGCACTCAAGGCACTAAGGGTGAGCCTTGAACCAAGGTGCTAATAACCGAGGGATTTTGTAAGCAAGGTGTAATTACAAGTCATTTTTAGGGGTTTAAGACATGTTTTAGGCTAGTTTAGGAGACTTATTACAGGTCGTTTTTAATGTTTCAGATCAGTTTTAGGCGAGTGCCTTGCATGCCTTTGACTACTATGAATCTAAAACTTAAAGGTCCCTTAACCGCATAGCTATCCACAGATTGTTTTTAAAAAGTGAGAGGCGGTACAAAAGCGATAAGGTCTAAACCGAGGCGCGAAGCGCCAAACGCAAAAACGCATCACATATCGTACATGAGGCGCATTTCATCATATAATGTTTTTATATATGTTTCCTATAGGTTTTTAGAATCATTTAGCCAATATATAGACAAATAAGCTTTATATATGTTTTAATATATAAATTTACCTATTACCTACATGTACAACTTTTTAGCTATATCTATAACATTTTGAAGCAAAAAAGTTTTCCACACAAGAGGCGCATACCTTAGCTGTTTGTAAGCTCACAAAATCGCGCCTCAGTTGCACTTCACGTATGACTCACGTCTTATTCCACAGAAAGCGCAGACCTGCGCCTAGCCTTACGCCTAGGTGCGCTTTTAAAACCAAGAATTTATGGTTCTTTTCAGCTTCATATTGCTTACTGCTTTTTAGCTCCCTGTAAGTCATAATGTCGTCGTGTAATTAACATCTAGCATGCTTGGTATGTTAACATTACCCAGTGTTTGGATTTCTTAAGATGTTGCTAGATTAGTTATTAGGAGTCGATACTTCTTAGTTGAACCCTCATTTGGTATGCTACTGGCTTCATGATACATATTGCAGGAAATAGGTAACTTTTTATGTGAGTAAACTGTGCAGATAATCTACACTCAACTGCCTAAACATTAGCTTAAAAGTTTTTTGAAAATTATGTAGTGGTGAAATATGGCAAATGAATTTGAGAAATACTAGGTTTGAATATGTAGCAAGGACTGGACAGTTGGTCATTTTCCTGACTTAAGGTACAACGTTCACGATTTTTATGTGTATGAACTTGCAACAAGTCAACAACCTTAAACTGGGGAAGTCAAAACATGCCATATTAGCTTTTTCAGATTGCATTTTGGTTATTTGATTTGCTTTTAGGTCTAGAAATTTCAGGTCTAGTAATAAATCTGTTCTCTGTCCTCAAGTGTATTTTTAAGGCGGTACCATTTTTCTCATTTTCACACTAAAATCCTCCTAGAAGTTCCTTATTCCATGATATCTTTAAGCTCAATATTTTCTTCTTTGCATTGTTTTAAAACTTCAGATGATTGATAAGCATCTGACCAAAGTTTGAAATATCTGTTGTATGTGTATAATTGTATGTGTATGCAAGAATGGTTGTTGTATACTTGCTGTCTTGAAACGTATAAATTCACGGAGGTTTTTTGCTGGTCATTAGAAATGCCTTATAATGTACAAAGCGGTCAACTGTTTACTTCTTTTTAGGTACACAATTTTCTTTCTTGATTTGTCTACTTGTCTTTTATCGTGTATTCACTTTATTCTCTTTAAAAGTAAATTGGGGGGGGGGGGGGGGGGGGGGTCTGTTCATATATAAGACATTTTCAAGGATGCGCGTATCCGTTCAATATAGACATTCAATGTATTTAAGTTTGTGATTTTTTTTTTTGTTGTAAATACTAATTCATACTCAAATGTTGACAGGGTGTCTTAAATGGGCGACTTTGGACTTCCTGTTGATTGTTTTATGTTTTCAGATGTTTAAACGTTTGAATGTTTTCATCTTTGTTAATAAAAGGAGGTACTCTCTCTATCTTTGATTCACTGAAGTTACCAAACAAGGGGTAAAATGGTAAACTTTGGGGTGTAGTCATAATTAAATTCCTTTATTATCTCTCTTTTTATTTATTTTTTTATTTTTTTTATTCTTCACTAACATTTATATATATACTAAAACACAACGTCGGTGGTTTACTTTATTGTCAAAATGGTCAGTGGCCCACCTCACCACCTTCACGTCGCTTTCCTCCTTTTCATCTTATTACTTTCTTTTATACCTATCCTATTATTTGGTAGTTCTCCACCTGAAATTCTCTATTGCTCCCAAAATTATCACCACCTTGCGTTAATCTGAGGTGAGGTGAGTTTAGCAATTAGCATTTTCCATTTGATATATTACCTTCTAACACAAGATTAACCGTTCATGCCTAATATTCATCCCTGATTTCTTTTTGCCCTTATCTTCAAAAACCTAACTCCATGACTTAATCCGTTCTTAGGTTTCCACTATAATCATACGAAGCTGATCGCCTCTATCGACAAAGTATGCACAAGAGATTTTGTGCTGCGACCCCGATTTAACCATCTCAAAACTCAACCCCTCTGCCGCCATCATCAACGGCTGTGACCTCGGAGTTGACCACAGCGCAGTTGTTTGCCGTCTATCGTTTTCTCTAACATGTCGCCGTCAGTTGTGATGTCGCTCAGCCGTTGCTCCGCAGGGAGCTCCGACGTCGATGTTGGTCGGAACCCCTAGGACCTCCCTTTCTCTCTGTCGGCTCTCTCTCACTCCCTCTAGGATAGTGTGTGAGTGTTTGTTTGTGTGTAAGATCTAAGTGGCGAAGGAGTGGTTTTCGGATTTATACATGAGTGGGTAATGGGGTTGATAGTTAAGGAGAAACCAGTAGTTATTCGTATAGCATATGCCTTTTCTTTGGTTTTTTATTAGTAACTAGGTGTATAAACACGGCGCGTTGCGCCTGGGGAAAAAAAGTTACACAAACACCTGCTAAGCGAAATTTCACTAAAAAATCCAGCAATACAATGTTCTTTCTTGATACAATTTCAAATGTTACAAATGGTATTATACCTTTAAAAGATATGGAAAACAAAAGCTGTATTTAAATGACCAGGATAGTCCCATATTGTTCAAGCTTTAGTCTCTTCAAATGGGTCACTCCTCAAGATGTTGTGGTCCAAGATATCATATTGCATTCTAATGGAAGAGACAATAAATATTATAATATTGAGTTTTTATTAAAGCTGCAAAGACGTATTTACTCCATGAATTAAGAAAAACAGATCTAAGAAAGAACATGATGTATACCTTGAAATCGATAATCTGGGTTGTGTTTCATTTAAAATGGGTCAATTTTTCTACAGATCAGACACAATGAAAGTCATCTAAACTATAATTTCATGTATAAAGCATCCTAAAGGAGTGTTTGATTAAGCGCCTTTGTGTTAAAAAGTGTGTGGCGCTTTGATCCCAAAACCTAATGCGTGACGCATGAAACACGCGCACCACATATGTGAGGCATTCTTTACATTAAAAAAACTCAAAAAATATTCTCTGTTATACTTTAACCTGTAACTTTAAACGCAAAAAATATATTATATTCTCATTACTATGGACAAATCTGTTCAATCGTTGGTTTAATTTGTTTCACTAATTAAAAATCATTTCTCAATCAATGATCAGATTTGCATAATCAATGATTTACGAAAAACTGTCAGACCCATTGCAATCCACAGCCTAACATGTTCAAAAATAGTTACATAAGGCATTATATCAGCCACATCACATGCGTATCACATGATGCGCACCTCAACCACATCAATACAATCTCATCACCACATCATCCGGTGTGTGCATTATGTGTTACTAAAGCATGCGTGCATTTTAGAAATAGTAACACTACTTGCCACATACACAACTAAAACGGTCAACAAACGCTAATGGTTCGCATGTATATTAAACTTTGTTAGCATAACTTACATTTTGTTAACTATACACGAAAGAAAGGTGGCACTCGTCGCATACGATGTGATTTTTAACCAATGTTTTGAAACCCGGACCGGCCGGTCGGACCGGGCTCCGGACCCCCGACCGGTCCGGGTTGGTACAACGGACCGCTCGGTGCACGAACCGGCTTTGAACCGGCGACCCGGCTGGTTGGACCGGGAAAAAGGAGGTCGGACCGTTCTTTTTTTTGTTTTTTTGATTTTTGGTTGTTTTTGGGCCGGTTCGTTGGGCCGGTCGGACGGTGACCTGCCGGGGACTCTGGTTCGACGTCCGGTCAGGTTCTGAAAACCTTGGAACATACAGCAACAGTTGTATCTATTTTGCATACCTGTCTTTGCAAGTCAAGCAGCCAAATGATGTCTAGAATCTATTTCTGATGGATGCCATGCTTTCTTCAATGTTATTTATCAGTTGTAACATTCACATAACATAAACAGCCACCTAATTCGGAAAGGCCTTGCAATATATGGAATCATGATTAGTAATTTTTTTTATTAAAATAAACAGATGCCAAAAACCCAATGTATCTTCAGTAGTAGACCCCTGTATCTTTTCCATTTGTTTCGACCCGTACAGACAGTGTGCTTCCCAAATATCAAGACTTGGGAAGTTGCTCTTCATATAGTATTTTCTGCCATTGCAACTAAACCATTATAACCAGATTACATTCCAAAACAACAATACATTTTCTAAAGGCCATAATAATTAACATCTACCGAACAAAGGCTATAAAATCAGAAAGTATACTACTGAACTAATATTCATCATTCATCACAAATTATTGGCCTACTAATCACAGATTCACATATATAAAACAAAAAAAAATGAAAACATCACATACGTGTTGGAGAGGCTCAAAGCCTTATAACATGCGATGGAATAAGAAAACAATGGAATATTACTGTTCGTGTTTTGATTTTGATTTATGATAAAAGACTAATCTATATATCTACATAATAAAATAAAATAAAGCTTTCGGAGATACATGCCACTACGATTTCCTACCTAAATGGTAATTTGTTTACGCCCATCCTATCGACTATCAATGACCCAGTTTTACCTCTCATGTTGATTCCCCACGTGTTCAGAAACCCAAATATTCGTCCATGCCAATTACTCTCATCCCAAACAAAAATCTACTCCATCTTCTCCCAGGACTCGAGTTGTCACACATCTCTCTATTCACACATGCTCACACCGCTAATCGCGACCACAATCCAATTCTAAATAGGAGTTATACCATTAGAGAGAAGTGAAAACATTAAACAATATCCAAAATAGGTGAACGAAATTGGCAATTTGTAGGCGACAGTTTTTGTTTATAGTATCCATTCTAAAAGAAATAAAGACGAAGAAAGCATGACTAATTGAAAATAAAATAAACTATGATCAAGTCGTTACTAATAGCAATGACTCCCTCTTTCATTACTTCAATTTTTTCATAGGTTTTAACACAATAAACCTAACTCTAGACCCATTTAGCAACTCCCAATATTAATGACTCCAAACAACAATTCAGAGCCAATTCCCTTCCTTTTAAATATCATCCTCAAATAATGCCTAATATCTTGAATGCATCCTTTGACCTTCAATATCCTACCTGGCGTTTTCTTTGATGTCAAAAAATAGAAAGAAAAATTCTTCAACCCTCTTTTCTAATTCTAGTAATCTTTGCTTCTACTGATATGTTCTAAGTCAACAGTTTTCTATAATGGGTTTTGAGTCAAACATCAACACAATTCTCATTGTTTCAAACATTTAAACACCAAATAATCACCTAAAGTGTCAAACTTTCAATCAAATACTCATCACTAATTCGTAGTTGAAGTCAGAATATGATAATATACAAGCTCAGGTTTAGAATCGGTTAGTACGCAACAATACCACTGTCCTCTGTCCGTGCACAGAGGAAGGCACCTACTGGTCCTATAAAATGATCATAGCCATGTGCTAAATCGTCCAACAACGACTAAAACAAAGACAAACAGAAGTAGTAATTGGGTATGTTCATTTGTGCTAGTAAGTCCACCCACACCAAGCATTTAGTCACCCCTTTCTACTTTAAATAGCAGGTTTAAATGCAATTTGACCCAATCTTGCAGCAGCTTTAAAAGCAAATTTGAATTTGTAATTAAAATAGTTGAAGCAGCTTACTTGGTGTTGCTACTAAATCATACTTCAGAATCAGTATTGCAGCCAGATTATTTTGTTTTTGTTTCAACTGAATCATAACTGCATCTTCTCTTTCAGGCAAATTCGAATAATCTAGATCATGTAAAAGAAAATAAAAATAAATAATAATAATAATAATAATAATAATAATAGATAAAACATATATGTGTTCATATATTTTAAATCGTATATTTTAAATATAAAATTTATGTATCTATTTGTAAAAGATAGCTTGGAGCCTTGCCGATGACACATTATTATTCAAAAGCCCTGAACCAAAGCCACAATACCATCTAATTAATAAGGATAAAATCAGTAAGTATAATCACAAAAAAACATTCAGAGAATATATCAGTTGTAAACCATACCAACAATTGCGTATGCGAGCACACCCGCCAAAATCAGCCATGTCTCGAAGACTACAATAAAGCATACAGGATGTTTTTGGTTGGAGCCCTGCTGATGACACATTACTATTCAAATCAGTGATATATTTTAGGCAGTCAATAAGTAATTAGTTAATTAACTAATAGCTCAAGAAAATGATAATGCCAACAAATGGAAAATCCCCACAAGAACAGACGTGTGTACCCATTTCAAAACATTATAATTGACATGTTGTGAAAAGTGTTTTAAATACTCTCCCTCTCTGTATGTTAACAACTTTCATCCACACACAATACACGCCGTCACCACATCATCGGAATGAAAGTGTACCTTTATCCATTTTTGCAGATTTAAGAGCATCAACACTCTTTATCGACTCGGTATATCGATAAACATCATTGTTGATCTATCTTTGACTCCTGCAACCTGCGACAACCAAATGGTAAATAACGACCTAATTAATTATGCAGGTTATAATTAATTAGCATGCAGAATTACAAAAGTGTAGGAATAGATGCAATGTAATTTCAGAACTGTGATTTAGTATTGGGTTAACATCATGGTTTAGTATTACCAGGTATGTTGACAACATATCCACAACCATCATCGTAGCTCTTTTCCATCAAAGCTAAGAAAATATGTATAATGTGCCGGAGCCTCCCAAACAAAACAGTTGAAGTTGAGGAAAGGCCTTAACCAGTTGTTTCGGTATTTTTAACGGCTCAGAACAGGTAAAGTGGTTATCATGGCGGCATAACAGGTTGCGATTAGCAAATAGTGCACTCGCCATCCTTGTTATGCAACGTCAAACCTGATTTTCTTTCACCTACATCATCATAGCCGGCAAAGAAATTCAAGATGCAACGACCGAATAGGACCTGATGTTAAAAACTCCTCATTCCAACATTTCGGCCAGCCAAAAACAGTGAGCAACTAACCAGCGCCACTATCCAACTGACCAGCCGTTAAAGATGCCTAAACAGGCCCGCACAGAAGTGCTACGTCATTGCGGTTGCAAATAACATATTTGCCACGTAAAAAACAATGAATATAGCAATGATGTTCATCTCATCATCGCCTATCAGCGTATTAATTCACAAGTTGTGTCAAAGCTTTCCAAACTCAAAAGAAAGAACTATTCATCAACACCTATAGGGCAGGTTAGCTGAACACAACAACAACATACCATCTGTATTGTAACAATATATTCAAACCAAACAACTATTCAAGGCTCGAACCAGGGTAAGTTCCCTGAACACAACAACAACACACCCTCTGTACTCTGCAAACAAACAGAGGATCCGGCAATGACTCCCCAAATCCATTTACGATGCCTCCCCAAATCCATTTATCTCTGCAAACAAACAGAGGATCGGGCATGGCGGTGGGTTTAGCGATGGGTATGGCGGTCACAGAAAAAGAAGACACGATGAAATGAGAAATGAGAAAGGGTTATTAGATAGGTTAGTTGATAAAAGGGACATAAATAACAGAATAATTACAACTACGCCCACAATTCAGATTACTGTTCAAAGTCTCAGGTTTATTATTATAGGATAATTAAAAATCCTATGGAAGGAAACTACAGCTCAAAGGCTCAAAAACGCAAGTTCATTGTGGCTGCAAATAATATAATTGCCACGCCAAAACAATGAGCATACCATTTTTTGCTGTCAGCATCGCCTAACAGCGTATCAGAAACGCCAATTCATTATCGCCTAACAGCGTATAAGGCGTAAATAATGAAGAGATCATCCACAAAATACCAAAATGCCTCAAGAAACCACTTTATACAGTTGCAACTTTTCTGCAACATCTGATCGTTGTAACCAGGGGACGTGTTTCTTATCAATCAGTGTTGTGGCTCAGATCTCGTAGGAAAACATGGCGGGAAGGTGGGTTGCAGGCACACGCCTACCGTCCAACACCCATGCCATGCTATTCTCATCACATGTCCGTATAAATTCGAGACTCATCACTGCCACCAAGTAAAGCGTTAACACAGATCATTGTTTCCACCAGACTAACATACAAATCAGATGTGTATAAAAGCATCAGATCATTTCAGATGTGTATAAAAGCATCATTATTTCAGATTTTGAAAACCATTTATTAAGAAATATGTTATATATTATGATGGTTTTCAGATGTGTATCATTATGTAACTGTAAACTAACATTGCTCCTCAACACACACCATCTCCTCTCAACAATCAATCAAGAAAAAAACATCTGCATTATCATAAAGACCCCTATTATTCAAAACATAATTCAACTAAACTCTGTTACATTAATTTACCTAAGAAATGTTTTACCGGAGTTTGGTCGGAATCCGAACGGACCGCGCCACCCTTTGCTACACCCATCTGCACCACCACCAACGCCACCAACATCTGGTGCTACAACCATCTATACCATCACAAAACCACACAAAAATCAAATCAAATAAAATCAAACCTCACAATTATAACAATAACAACAACAATAATAATATAAAAACCCTTTCTCACAACTACAATTCAACAACTAACAACATCTAAAGAATCTGAATATTCAGATTCAATGTGAACCCAGATTTAATTTCATCTCAGGTAAAACCGACGCGATTCGTCAAACCAGATTAACAATCACGAAATCTGACCTTGGGGTTTGTCAAGGGACATGCATCTTGATCGGAATCCTTGTCCGATGGTGGTGTGAATGGCGGCGTAAACATGTCGGTGACGGTGAACGGACGCGATGACTCCCCAAATCCATTTACGATGCCTCCCCAAATCCATTTATCTCTGCAAACAAAAAGAGCATCGGGCATGGCGGTGGGTTTGGCGGTGGGTTTGGCAGTGGGTATGGCGGTCACAGAAAAAGAAGACACGATGAAATGAGAAATGAGAAAGGGTTATTATATAGGTTAGTTAATAAAAGGGACATAAATAACAGAATAATTACAACTATACCCACAATTCAGATTAGTGTTCAAAGTCTAAGGTTTATTATTATAGTATAATTGCAATGCACATTCATTCAAGGAGTTTATAGAGTAGGCTTGGTTAGTGTATGCTTTCATTTCCAAGAGTACTACAAAAGTCAAGAGTGTCATTACCGATAGGGTCTGTTTGGTTGGTTAAGTGCTGAATCATTAGGAAGTCTGAACGGTTATGAGAATCTGAATGGTTAAGTGCTGAACCAATAAATACTTTTTTTTCATCTCTAAATGGTTGGTCTTCTTCCATTGAGGCCACTTTGCAAACGTATAAGAAAGTCATGTTAATGTCATTATCGTAACGCTTGAAATGACGCCACAAAAGGTAAAAACTATATATATATATACTAAAAAGCAACGTCGGTGGCAATGACGTAACTGCAACTACTGCATGAATTCAAGGGTAATTTTGGAGTTTCACTTCGTATGGTTAGCTCATGACACAACTCACGGACTAATCCATTTGATTATGCATTGTGTTTATTGTGGATTGCCCGATGGTTACGTGACGCTGCCTAATTCGTTCTATGTTTGCAATGTACCCGCGCGGCAACGCGCGCGGGTCTAATTGCTAGTTACCAAACAATTGTAAAATGGTAAATTTGGAACACGGAGCAAGTCAAAGCTCGTATATAGATAGTAGTAACGTGAACAATTATCTAAATATGGCAGTAGATTAAAGAAAAATGGCAAAGTTATAAGCGATAGGTATGTATCTTACCTTTTTTTTAATGAATAGTACCAACAATGTTTAGAAACATATGCTTGCACCAACCACCTTATGGTGGAGTGGTATGGAGACTCAATGATAGAAGACCCGCGACTGAAAGGTCATAGGTTCGATTCTTGAGAGTGCCGAGTTTTACCGATTATTCCATTGTCGTGCTTTTGGGCGGATGGATAGTCGGGTTTTTTTCCCGGAAATAGTGAACTTGGTGAAACTAGGAGCTCCCTTACATGTTTGGCTATGCCGGGTGGAAGGGGTCCTGATTTGACTGAGTAGTTGAGAATTAATACGGCAGTTAATAAACCTTGTATGACTGTAGTGAGTAAACTAGAAAGCACAAAAGTTTTCTATCACGTATCATAGAGGTCGTGGGGCTTTAAATAAACCACTCATTCACTAGGGTGTAATCGATTAATTAAAAAAAATAAGAACAAAATAAAAGAAAATGTGATTGGTTGATTGGTGGTAGATCCCACATATCTCATCTCTTCCATGGCTGTTATTTGATCAATGCCGGTATACTTTATGTTTTTTTTATTGATGTAGAACGCGTATTGGTAACCCTTGAAGATATATCTTTAGGTTGCTACATCTGCGCCGTAATCGTACCGGTACTTTACTGAACCAATTTGAGAGTGAACGAAAACCCTCTACGAAGCACCAAGAAAATCCCACTACATTCACTTTAGTGGTACGCATTCATAGGTGGAAGGTGAATGTGGTGTCGATTGTTTTAAGTTTGCACTCGTTATGTTTTTTTCTTTTTGAAAGAGCACCACCTAATGCATCTCTTTTCTTTGATGTTTGAGCGGGTTACACCAGTTCATACTGTGATTGTTCATTGCTTAGGTATGATGATTGTGGATTGTTGGTCTCAATAGGTTGTGTATCCATCACCGATATTGATCTATCAAATAAACCGGGCCATTTGTTATCAGGTGATTGGACAACTAAAGCCTATGTTTTTTTTTTAACGGCCAACAAAATTTTTCATTCCAAACGACTAGCAGGATACTAGCCACGTCAAGTACATACATACACCAAAGTAATGAGGTAAAACCATAAAAGATTGCCAACCAATTTTATGAACAATGAAGCCTCTCCATACACTCCAATCCAGCCCCGATTGTTTAGCTCGTGCTTTGACCCAAAGAAAACTAAGGGCCTGATATCTCCAACCGTTGTGTATAGAGCATTTGTAACATCCCATTTTTCGTATATAAATAAAATGTGTTGGTTCATATTTATTAGTGAATGAAACGGGTCATTAACCGTCAAAACCGAACCAATAACATGTGGGATGGATATTTGTGTATTTAAAATTAGTTAGCGAGTAAGTGACGGATAGCATGATTATTTGAGATGCGAGATCTAGGCGGTTAATTACTATTATAGGAGACCGTTTAGTATTAATATAATATATTATATTATATTTGAACCCTACTCAGATTTTAATGAAACTTAGGTGGATGCGTGGATAAAGATTAGCTCGTCTCAATAGCATATTCATATTTCTACAAAACTTTATATTTTAGAAGTTATACGAGAAAGACGAGTGAAGCAGCTGAATTAATTATATTAATTATATATCTATATCAAACTAAATAAGATTCAATATGAAATCTTATAAACCTACGAAACATATAAAAGAAAAAACAGGGCTTTGCCTTTTGTGTCCACCTCGAAACAACAACAACAATAATAATAATAATAATGTGCATATGTATTAATGTATGCCTATTATATATTATTACTCGTATTATTTTTATAAACGAAGTCGGCAAGTCGAGATTCTTCTAATAAAGTCGGCAAACAAAACTCTTTATATCTTCATACATAGCCATTCATGTTGACTGGAGTCACCTACGTGATCTAACCTCTGTCTTTGCAAATTAGTGAGGTAAGTTTAACTTTAAGTTTCTAAAAGTATTGGAGTAATAATTTGTTTAGTATAATTTAGGTATTGGATGATCTAATCCTAATTTAGACATGGGCTGATTATCTATGTTTAAACTAGGTAGGATTATTCAAAGCCAACTACGGTAATGGCTAGTTAGTACCCACTCTTTATTTAAGTGGTAGCTAAGATTATCCTGATCTGGATCAGGGAACCAAGTTCAGACCGAGTAGACTAAACATCGATAAAGCAAAGGTGAGTGTTACATATCTCTGGAAGTATATATATATAATATGTGCTGATTATGTGTTAGAACTATATGGATGTTATTATAGTTCTTATTTGAAAACGTATAATTGAATGTTATGTTAGTATGTTAGTATATGTTGAATCGGATGGGAGTTTTCTGATTCGACATGAGGTCGCAGGGAGTTAGCGATCTTGGTGAATTATTGGACTCAGATGGGTGTTTTCTGATCCAATAAATTATATTTGAATGTTATAGTAGTGTATGTTCAATCGGATGGGAGTTTTCTGATTTAGCATGATATCGCAGGGAGTTAGCGATCTTGGTGAATTATTGGACTCGGATGGGTGTTTTCTGATCCAATAAATAATAGCGAAGGAGTTTCGCGAATTTAAACCATATGGGAGTTTTATGGTTCTAATTGATTGTGTGTCGTTATTGTGGTTATGTGTTATAGGACTTAATTGATCACATACATTTGAATGATATATTTGTATATGTTGAATCAGATGGGAGTTTTCTGATTTAACATGAGATCGCTGGAAGTTAGCGATCTTGGTGAATTATTGGACTCAGATTGGTGTTTTCTGATCCAATAAATAATAGCGAAGGAGTTTCGCGAATTTAAACCATATGGGAGTTTTATGGTTCTAATTGATGGTGTGTCGTTATTGTGGTTATGTGTTATAGGACTTAATTGATCCCATACATTTGAATGATATATTTGTATATGTTGAATCAGATGGGAGTTTTCTGATTTAACATGAGATCGCTGGAAGTTGGCGATCTTGGTGAATTATTGGACTCGGATGGGTGTTTTCTAATCCAATAAATAATAGCGAAGGAGTTTCGCGAATTTAAACCATATGGGAGTTTTATGGTTCTAATTGATTGTGTGTCGTTATTGTGGTTATGTGTTATAGGACTTAATTGATCACATACATTTGAATGATATATTTGTATATGTTGAATCAGATGGGAGTTTTCTGATTTAACATGAGATCGTTGGAAGTTAGCGATCTTGGTGAATTATTGGACTCAGATAGGTGTTTTCTGATCCAATAAATAATAGCGAAGGAGTTTCGCGAATTTAAACCATATGGGAGTTTTATGGTTCTAATTGATTGTGTGTCGTTATTGTGGTTATGTGTTATAGGACTTAATTGATCACATACATTTGAATGATATATTTGTATATGTTGAATCAGATGGGAGTTTTCTGATTTAACATGAGATCGCTGGAAGTTGGCGATCTTGGTGAATTATTGGACTCAGATGGGTGTTTTCTGATCCAATAAATTATATTTGAATGTTATAGTAGTGTATGTTCAATCGGATGGGAGTTTTCTGATTTAGCATGAGATCGCAGGGAGTTAGCGATCTTGGTGAATTATTGGACTCGGATGGGTGTTTTCTGATCCAATAAATAATAGCGAAGGAGTTTCGCGAATTTAAACCATATGGGAGTTTTATGGTTCTAATTGATTGTGTGTCGTTATTGTGGTTATGTGTTATAGGACTTAATTGATCACATACATTTGAATGATATATTTGTATATGTTGAATCAGATGGGAGTTTTCTGATTTAACATGAGATCGCTGGAAGTTAGCGATCTTGGTGAATTATTGGACTCAGATAGGTGTTTTCTGATCCAATAAATAATAGCGAAGGAGTTTCGCGAATTTAAACCATATGGGAGTTTTATGGTTCTAATTGATGGTGTGTCGTTATTGTGGTTATGTGTTATAAGACTTAATTGATTCCATACATTTGAATGATATATTTGTATATGTTGAATCAGATGGGAGTTTTCTGATTTAACATGAGATCGCTGGAAGTTGGCGATCTTGGTGAATTATTGGACTCGGATGGGTGTTTTCTGATCCAATAAATAATAGCAAAGGAGTTTCGCGAATTTAAACCATATGGGAGTTTTATGGTTCTAATTGATTGTGTGTCGTTATTGTGGTTATGTGTTATAGGACTTAATTGATCACATACATTTGAATGATATATTTGTATATGTTGAATCAGATGGGAGTTTTCTGATTTAACATGAGATCGCTGGAAGTTAGCGATCTTGGTGAATTATTGGACTCAGATAGGTGTTTTCTGATCCAATAAATAATAGCGAAGGAGTTTCGCGAATTTAAACCATATGGGAGTTTTATGGTTCTAATCGATCGTGTGTCGTTATTGTGGTTATGTGTTATAGGACTTAATTGATCACATACATTTGAATGATATATTTGTATATGTTGAATCAGATGGGAGTTTTCTGATTTAACATGAGATCGCTGGAAGTTGGCGATCTTGGTGAATTATTGGACTCAGATGGGTGTTTTCTGATCCAATAAATTATATTTGAATGTTATAGTAGTGTATGTTCAATCGGATGGGAGTTTTCTGATTTAGCATGAGATCGCAGGGAGTTAGCGATCTTGGTGAATTATTGGACTCGGATGGGTGTTTTCTGATCCAATAAATAATAGCGAAGGAGTTTCGCGAATTTAAACCATATGGGAGTTTTATGGTTCTAATTGATTGTGTGTCGTTATTGTGGTTATGTGTTATAGGACTTAATTGATCACATACATTTGAATGATATATTTGTATATGTTGAATCAGATGGGAGTTTTCTGATTTAACATGAGATCGCTGGAAGTTAGCGATCTTGGTGAATTATTGGACTCAGATAGGTGTTTTCTGATCCAATAAATAATAGCGAAGGAGTTTCGCGAATTTAAACCATATGGGAGTTTTATGGTTCTAATTGATGGTGTGTCGTTATTGTGGTTATGTGTTATAGGACTTAATTGATTCCATACATTTGAATGTTATATTTGTATATGTTGAATCAGATGGGAGTTTTCTGATTTAACATGAGATCGCTGGAAGTTGGCGATCTTGGTGAATTATTGGACTCGGATGGGTGTTTTCTGATCCAATAAATAATAGCGAAGGAGTTTCGCGAATTTAAACCATATGGGAGTTTTATGGTTCTAATTGATTGTGTGTCGTTATTGTGGTTATGTGTTATAGGACTTAATTGATCACATACATTTGAATGATATATTTGTATATGTTGAATCAGATGGGAGTTTTCTGATTTAACATGAGATCGCTGGAAGTTAGCGATCTAAGTGAATTATTGGACTCAGATAGGTGTTTTCTGATCCAATAAATAATAGCGAAGGAGTTTTGCGAATTTAAACCATATGGGAGTTTTATGGTTCTAATCGATTGTGTGTCGTTATTGTGGTTATGTGTTGTAGGACTTAATTGATCACATACATTTGAATGATATATTTGTATATGTTGAATCAGATGGGAGTTTTCTGATTTAACATGAGATCGCTGGAAGTTGGCGATCTTGGTGAATTATTGGACTCAGATGGGTGTTTTCTGATCCAATGAATAATCGCATGGGAGTTTTGCGATATAAACCATATGGAAGTTGTATGATTCTAAATTGTTGTGTGTTGTTATGATGGTTATGTAACATGGTGATCTAATGTACACTCACTTAGCGAAAGCTAATTAGTAGTTATATGTATATACTTTCACGTGGTTCCCATCAGCAGAAGGGTTGGACCAGATCAAGTTTTGCGGTTAAAGGATCGAACGTGTTTTTGGTAAAATATCATGAACGATGGTCAAACTGATTTTGTAAAAAATGGTTGTAAAATAATATTTCTAATGTAGTAAAAGTTTGACACTTTGTACAATTAAAATGGGATCTTCCGCTTCAACTCTGATATAAAAGATGTTTAAAATAGATAAATACAAAGAAAAAAAAACTGGGGTGTTTCAAGTTGGTATCAGAGCATGGTTTGAGGGATTCAGGTATGGGCGTAAATACCCGAACTCAAACTTGTTGCTCTTGGAAAAAAAAAGTGGTTCGATCCAAGACTTGATCAAGAAATCAAAGACAGAGTGTTAGTCTACTGATTTCTTACGGAACATATTGAAAGTATATGTATTTATTATGAATCTATTAGTGTTAATGTGTGCACCGAAATTTGATGCTTAAAGTATGGCGTGATAATAAAAAGAATATTAAAGTATTGTAGGTAGACTAATTCACCTGGCCAGCGTAATTAGTGTGCGCACGGTAGTGTAATCTTCTTGGAATTATCATAATCATATCAAAAAGTGTTGAACCTAAGTAATGTAGTAGAATACGTAGTATAAACCTTATATATCGTGTTACGATATAAGGGTATTTAAGGACCCCAACCCATTTAAAGCCCAAACCCAAGTGTCTTTCCTGGACGTTAGGACTGTTGATCCTAACAGAGTCATCAATTGTGCTAGCTCCAAACATTCAGGCTCGCCCGATATTTCCCTCTTCCATCTCCAATTCTAGTTTGAACCTTGTGATCTCACACTATCCACTATTGCGCATGTTTCATCTATTTCCAAAGCAAACAGATTAAAAAATGCAGATGCCAACAGAGCTTCATCCACCCAAACATCCAACCAAAAGCTAATGTCAACCCTAATACCCACCACCGCTTTTATTAGTCTAGAAACATCCAGCTCATCCCTTTTTACATCGTTAACCCACCTTGCAATTTGCTTCCACGGACCCTACACCTTATTCTCACATCACGTGACTGTTGATATATACTTACGATTAAAAATATTTTTTGATTTATTAATTGTATAGTATTTTAGTATATGGTTATACAAAAATCTTAGTTGAATTCAGAATTTTCTAAAAAAAAATAAAAGAGTTAACTCTTTAATTGGACGCTTAATAGGCGGAGTACGTTTTTCAAAAAACTAATGTACTCATGTAAGTTACTATCGTACCCTTGCATATAATCAAATAAGAATTTAAAAAAAAATGATTGGTTAAATATTGTTACTATTCTTCTTATAATTTTTTTTCTTCTATTGGAACACCACACTATATTATTAAAATTCAAAAGTTATTTTTGCATGTATCTTTATTAAACTACACTCTTAAAAACACAATTTACGCATAAATATTTAAGAGTATACGAAAGAAATTGTTTTACACATGTCTAAAAAGTTAATTCTAGAGTGTTTTTGCAAGAAAATATGAATTATTTGGAAAGAAAATTCATGTTTAATGTTGTATTTAATTATAATGAGGTTTGTATTAAAAATATTCGTGAATTATTTCATGAAATGCTTGTTTCTTCCATCTCTATATTCTCTCTCTATAATTCTTATGCAAATATACACCTAGCCATTTTAAGAGTCGTTGGCTAGAAACCAAGTGGCCTCCGGCCGCAAGGCCAAACTAATAAATCAAACCAAATAGAAAATCGCTTCCGCTTGAAATTCTATATGGTATCAGAGCAGTGTTTCTGATTCCTGAATCAATTTGCTCATCATCTACGATTCCTTACCCATTACAGCCGGCCACCACAAATCCTAACCGTAGCGCCAATATCAATCACCAAACCCCACCAACCACTACCCTCAGACGATCTCCAAGATTCTACCAAAACTTGATTGCAGAACCCATAGACCCGAAAATTCCTAATCCGGAGCCCCACCCGAGGAACAATAAACAAAGCTAAAAGGTTATATTGTCGGTGGAAAGTTGAAAAATCCATGACACTAATTGTGTGCACACTTGGAATGCCAAAGGATCTGCCTGAATACATCCATTATAATAATAATAATTATTATCCTTTGTTATTATTATTATTATTATATTAATAATAGTATCTTGGAGTAAGAATTGAATCAGCAAACAGGTAAACAGAAGTCAAGAAATTTAATTTGCGTTACAATCTTTTTAGTGAGTTTCTTTTTGGGTTTGGAAGAATTTTTTTTAAAAGTAAAAAAAAAAAATTGTTTTTTTTTAATTTTTTGAAAGGAGATGAATTAAAAAAAAGGAGGTAATGACGGGCGAAAGCAAGATGAAGAAAATCGAAGAACAAGAAAAAGAAAAGTCGGGTTCAAATTTACGAGCCCACAAGAAAAAAGTCGAGTTCTTTGAACTCGCGAGAAAAAGAAAAGTCGGGTTCTTTGAACCCGCAAGAAGAAAAAGTCGGGTTCCTTTGAGCCCGCGAGAAGAAAAATCGAGTTCTTTAAATTCGCAAGAAGAAAAAAATCGGGTTCTTTTAACCTGCAAGAAGAAAAAGTCGGGTTCCTTTAAGCCCGCAAGAAGAAAAGTCGAGTTCTTTGAACTCGCGAGAACAAAAGTCGAGTTCTTTGAACTCGCAAGAAGAAAAGTCGGGTTCGTCGAACTCGCAAGAAAAAAAGTCGGGTCCTTCGAACCCGCAAAAAAAAAGTCGGGTCCTTCGAACCCACAAGAAAAGGAAAAGTCGGGTTTTTTTTTTTTTTAAACTCGCAAGAAAAAGAAAGTCGGGTCTTTCGAACCTACAAAAAAAGAAAGTCGGGTCCTTTGAACCCGCAAAAAAGGAAAGTCGAGTCATTTGATCTCGCAAGAAAAATCGGATTCAAAATCTTCGAATCCGCAAGAAAAGTAAACACTCCAACTTGAGGGGGAGTGTTCGAAAAGAACGAAATATACATGGCAAGTTGGGCGTTCGTAATCTTCACGCTCCAACTTGAGGGGGGGGGGGGGGGTATTGGAGATAATTTATCTCCATGTTTTTCCTCTCCTTGTTTTCCTCCATCATGCCTTCCATCATGCCCAAGAGTTGTGCCTCCAAGATTTGTGCCTCAAGACTAGCACTTTATTTTGTGCCTTTATATTAGCTCATTTCTTATTTTATGTATTTTCATTCTTGTATTTAAGGAGGATGTTGATCATTTGAATGTACCAATCATCACAATCAATAATAAACAATTCCTCTATCTCTATATTTCATCTCTATACTTATTACACAAATAATCCATTAGCCGTTTTGAGAGTTGTTGGCTAGTTACCGAGCCGCCTCCGGCCGCAAGGCCAAACCAACAAACCTAAACCAAATAGAAAATCGCTTCCGCTAGATTTCTATATTCGCTAGATTTCTATATTATGCTAATCTATATATGTTATCTGTGGTATCACAAGGAAGGAAAAGCCTTGTAGAATTAAAAAGATGAAGCATGGAAGGTTGTATTACTTACAAGTGGTGTGCTTTTGAACTATGATATGTGTACACCATTTATATTTTGTGTAAAATTTTCTTTAATTTGACTATCTAATTTTGGATTTAGTTTGTACAAATAAATGATAAGTCAATGTCTGAAATTACTACTTATAACACTCTAAACTATTGACAATTGGCCGCTGACGCACTGAACTACAAAATTGAACAACACCGCACTGTACTTTCAACTTATTAGCCTGTATCACCCATAGACTAACCATGGTTAATTTTTGCTGACGTGGCATGCTGACGTGTCCATTTTTACCGATGTGTCATGGGGAATAAGCTGACATGGCATGGACACATCACCTGTCACGTCAGCAAAAATTAACCATGGTTAGTCTGAGGGTGATACATGCCAATAAGTTAAAAGTACAGTGCGGTGTTGGTCAATTTTGTAGTTAGTGCGTCAACGACCAATTGTCAATAGTTGATGGTGTTAAAATTCAATTTTCCTAAGTTATTAGGCTATATGGTGTGGTTGTATTTTCCCCCAACTCTCCCAAAAGCCACACCAGCGCCACATCATTTTCCCTCTTTCCACTCCTAAAGTTTGGAAATGGTTTCCCCCAATTCCCCCTTCTCCTTTTTTTTATTATTTTTCTCTTTTATTTATTTATATATTTTAATTAAATAAAATTAAAACAATAAAAACCCAATTCACCACCCTCACCCACCCTATCTAGGGCTGCAAACTAACCGAACGAACACGAACAAGGCCTTGTTCGTGTTCGTTTGTTAAGGAAAATAGGTGTTCACGAACAGTTCATGAACACTTACCGAACGAGATTTTATGTTCGTGTTCGTTTGTTAAGAAAACACTTATGTTCGTGTTCGTTTGTTAATTTTGTTCATGAACGCACACGAACACAAACGAACATTCATGAACACAACAAGTGCTCATGAACACAAATGAACACAAACGAACACAAAAAAGTGTTCATGAACGAAAACAAACAGACATATATTAACTTTCTTATAAAATCGAATTCACATACATATATTTACCTCATATAAATTGTCTTAGGTAAAATAAATAAAAGTATAAGAATATCAAGACAAATTATAAAAATTAAAAACCATATTAATTTATCGAGCACAAACAAACATAAACAAACGAACATAAAACAAACGAACATAAACGAACACGTTACCGAACGTTCACGAACATAAACGAACGAACGTGGCCTCTGTTCATGTTCGTTCGTTTAACTAAACGAACGAATTATTTTGTTTGTGTTCGTTCATTTATTAAACGAACGAACACAAACGAACTTCCCGCCGAACGGTTTATGAACTATTCGCGGAAAGTTCAGTTCGTTTGCAGCCCTAACCCTATCTATCTTCTTCACCAAAATAACATATATATCATATCTGCAACTTCATGTATATATATCATCTTCATCCTCAACAACCAACTCCACCTCCCACCTTCATTCATTCAGATCTGCAACTTCATACCTCCCACCTCCATCTCATCTTCATCACCTCCACCGTCACAGCCACCATCGTCGGCTTCTTTCATCTTCATCACAGCTCCATCACAGTCTTTATCTTCACCTTCATCTTCTTTATATACAAAGTTTGAATTAAAAAAAAACTCAAAGCTGTCAAAAGAAAACAGTCAAAATTTTAAACCAATGAAAAAGCTCGGTGACAACGGTTGAATTCCACCGATTACACCGAAAATAAAATAATCAGGGGGGGGGTGTTCCTGATTTCCTCGAGTGCCACATCGATCCACTGAGCCCATCCACTGACTCCACACCATATAGGGTATGTTTGGCGCGGGGCTTTTAGGAGCTTTTAGGGGCTTTAAGCTTTAAGCTTTTAAGAAAAAGCTCTTAACCAGTAAAAAGCCCCGTTTGGTTGAGATAGCTTGAAGCTTCTAACAAAATAGAAAAGCTCTACTATTGAACGCTGCTTACACAAGCGTTCCAAAAATAAAGGAGCTGTAACATAATGAATTTACTTAAATACCCTTCTTCAATATATATCCAAATACCCTTCTTCACAAATATATATCCTTTTCTAACGTATTCATCCATAACTCTCTTTCAGATTGGTGATTGATTCCAACAGTAGAAGAAAAGCAATCGTTAGGTTTCTTCCTCCCTCCCTCTATCTCTATCTCTATCTTCTTCTTCCTGATTTCCAATTTTTTTTTTGCGTTATGTTTCTTCCTGATTTGTTCTCCTTGGAATGTTATGTTTCTGTTTGTTGTTTTTATGGTTAGGTTACGATTGAAAAATTGAGGTTTTATCTGCATTTAGATGATAATAAACTGTAGGTTTGTGTATTTACTATTATATTTCATAGATGGAAATAAACTGTAGGTTTGTATCATTGCTATCATTGCTATTGGATTATAGGAAGAAAAGCACAATGAGTATATCATAGATGCATATTGTTCATATATACATCTATATGGCAGTATATGAATATATCATATGGACACCTTGATATTGATGCTTTTTGGTTCCTTTAATTTTACTATAGTTTATACGAAAGTGGTTACCAAGTAGGCTTGACTGGCAATTATAAAAATATATAGTTCTTACAGATATAGTGTATCTGTTCTCCTTGTTAGTGCCATTAAATGCGCCTTGCGCCCTTGACTCTCTAGGTTATCGCACATGAAACTAATGAGATCTGGCCTAGAATTTCTGTTATAGTCTAGCCCCTTTTGACCCATTTGATATACACACAACCCAAATTGACCCATTTACTAATAGCCGGAGTCATGGGCGGATCTACATACTGTGGGGCGGGTTCATACGAACCCACTCGGTTTCAAATATTTAATAGAAAGCCTATATAAAAAAGTGGAGTGAACCCATAGATAATTTGTGTATGAACCCATAACACAAAACTGTGATGGCTCAGTTGGTTTCGCCCCATAGATAAAAGTGGAGTTTGTTAAAACTTGAACACTTGAATGGTTATATATGTTGAAACTTAATTTGTTAGTGTTAGGACTTAGAATGTTATATAAGAGGGTTGTTTTCGTGGGAACAGGTCCCATATTTTGGAGGCTTCACATGCTAAACCAAATGTGCTATTCATTATAAAAATTAGATACAGTATGTGTCTTAACTTTAAATGGCTATTCATTATAAAAATTAGGATCCATAAAGGATTAAAGTGTCCATAAAGGATTAAAGTATTAACAAATATTTGATGCATGCTTGATTAAAAAATCTACATTCTAGATGAGCAAATGATTTTAGGAAAGGATTAAAATATCATTGTACATAAGGCGCCGCCTGACCGGACCGTTTTGCTAGGTCTATTTATTGTTAGATGGATTCTAAAAAAGAGAAAGGAAAAAGAGAACATTGGTCAAAAGACATGGTACTAGAATTTTGTCGGTTCTTAAACAAATATATTATGAAGCATGGTCGAACTTCCTCATTCAAATGGGCTTCCCTACAGCCAGAGTTTGAAAAGGTTATAAATCATAAATTCCTTAGTGACAAAGCTATGAAGAATAAGTATGACGGTATGAGAAAAGAGTACAATCTTTGGAAGTCACTTAAGAATGGAGAGACTGGTCTAGGTTGGAATGAAAGTACCAAACAACTTAATTGTTCTGACGATTGGTGGAAAAAAAAAATTCAGGTGACATAATATAATTCATTTAAAATTTAAATACCATATAATATTATATTCAAAATGATAACTAACGATCCACCATTATATTGTGTAGGAAAACCCGAAAGTTCAAGCAATTCATAATAATCAACCATCTATACAATTACAAGAAGAGTGGGATCAATTATTTGGAGATGCAGTTGCTAGTGGGGAAAATTGTGTGGCACCGTCTATGGATCCAGCTACATTCAATGCAGTGCATGTTGAGAACCTTGATGATGATGATGATGATGATGATGATGATGATACTATTTATCAATTAAACAATGATACACCTAATCTAGAAAACCTAAAAACTCAAGAAGATACTTTCTACCGTGACTTTTTGAACGAAGTACGTGAAAAGGATGGATCAACATCAAGCCCAATTGAGGTTGCAAACAATTTTGAGAAACCTACTAAGGTAAACACTAAGCCTAAACCAGTTAAGATGAAACGTAAAGGGAGAGACTCATTAGGAGCTTCAATGCTTAAAGAACATTTAACTCAAAGTAATATGAATCAACAACGTGCTCTAGAAATATTAGAATCAGATTCTTCAAAACTTAGTCAAAGTACTAAGTTTAGTATTGAAGCTGCTATGGGCGTGCTTAACCGGATGGTAGATGCAGGATTAATGAGAGAAGATGAGGAGTTGTGGTTCTTTGCAATGGATTTATTTGAAGATCCTGTGAAAAGAGAAATGTTTATAAATGTGCCACATGATCAGGGTAGGTTAGCGTGGCTGCAACGAAAGCAAAGGCTCACCGGCTAAAGTTTTCTTTGAGGACATGTTACGAAAACATTATTGTTTCTATTAGTTTGAACTTTATTGATTTTGGATTGGTTTATTGTTTCTTAGTTTGACGTTTTAATGACACGACGTTATGGAAGTTATTTATATCTTTTTATTTTTAATTTTTTTATTGGACAATATTATTTACGTCTTTATATGTTAAGCTGATATTGAATTTATTACTAGGGTTATTATGGATTATGAAACAAGCAAGAAGAAGCACAAATTGCATTGTTATAACTTTTTGTTGGATTCAACCTATACTAGTGATTTAGTTGCTGCATACTACTATAAGCATATATACAAGGAACCATGCATGACATCTCCTCAAACGGGGCATACTTGGATGATGGAGGTTTTGAATGGCAATCCTATACGATGTGTAAATGCATTCAGAATGCATCCAAACGTGTTTAGGAAATTATGTAGAGAGCTTGAATCAAACTATGGATTGCAGTCGAGTGATAGAATGTCAACTTATGAAAAGGTAGGGATATTTCTGTATACATTGGCATTGGGTTTATCTAACAGGGATGTTGGGGAGCGTTTTCAACGTTCTGGGGAGACTATTAGTAGAGCATTTCATGAAGTTCTGGAGTCAATAGCCGGTAGAGGTAAAGGTTTTCAAGGTCTAGCACGCGACATTATAAGACCAAAAGATCCAACTTTTCAATTTGTACCACCTCAAATCTTGAACGACAAAAGATACATGCCGTATTTCGAGGTATTGATTTGCTTAATGTCATTCCTACTTGTGTACTTTTGTTACTTAACTAATGTTCACATTGTATTTAGGATTGTATTGGATGTATTGATGGTACACACATAGGGGCCTGCATCACAGAAAGTCAACAACTACCTTATATTGGTAGAAAAGGGGTACCAACTTTCAACGTAATGGCAACATGTGATTTCGATATGTGTTTCTCATTTGTATCGATCGGATGGGAGGGATCATGTCACACCACGCCAACGGCGGAAACACGTGCCGCAACGCTCGAAAAGTATATCAAAGTCAAGATTAACACAAACAATAATTATTTAGAAAAGATCATATTATTAAGACGTCGTAAGATGTTTTCGTTGTCCCAAACGTACACATCCATACAAGTTTAATTTAAACAAAAGGGTTTTTCGACTATATTCCGAACCAACGGAAAATAAAAGTAAAACCCCCAAAAGACCGACGTCCCCGTTTCCCCCGCACTAGCCATTCCTTTCAGCAATCTAATTACCTGAAAGATATGTTTAAAAGACACGTCAATATATACATATTGGTGAGTTCACAGGTTTTAATTTCACAAGCAAAACATTTCAATACCGGCATGTAACGGAAATATAATATAAGTAGTGTCATATATGTGGAGTAGCTAGCTCCTACATGACGATGGCGACTACCTCCCGGGCCCATAACCAAACCAAGACTATACAACAGATTGCCCCGCGAGTTGCTTCTTGGACAACAACTCAGTTCAGAATACATGAACCTCTTGTCTTTACCGGGTTGACGCTATCAACCAGAGGTGGGCCTTGTCAGGCACCGATAGTACTACCCAGATATCCCTTTGGTTTCATTTCCCTGAATTAATGGTTACAGTAAACAGCGAGGTCTTACCCCAAGTGGTTTCCAGTTACCCAGGTACCCATCGTGCTAAATATTATATTCCACATGTTACAGCAATTTAACAAAACATATCTTTCCCCCAAAAACGTAAAAACAGTTTAAAATGGGGTCGTGAAACTCACCTCAAACTCAGCGTGCACAAATACCAGAGAATAGCAGATATCCAAGGTCAAATACCTACAGGCGTTCTTAGACGTATAAGTCGCTAAGCCTATCATGCGTGTTTTACCGGCAAGTTGTACACCCAACTCCCAACAACACAATCGTTATACAATTCCCCGTTTAAAACATGTGTCTAGGTCCGTTGGTGATGGATTACCCCCGTTATAAGTTTCACTTAACTTATGTTTAATAAACATATCATCATTATCCTTGAAGTTAGTTAGGTTCGTCGCCGCGAACTAAGATCATTTCCCGATTTTATCACATCATGATCTTATTATTTAATATATGTGCTTTCAATATATTTACTAACTCGGATAAACTTATCTCCGACTCGACTCACTTTACCGTATAATTACTTTCCCATTAAGTAGTTATACTAGGATCTTGTCGATCGAGATTTCATTTTCCAACACTCGCCTCGACTCACTTTACCGTATATTTATTTTCCCATTAAATAAATATACTAGGATCTTGTCGATTTGATATTCCCTCGACTCGACTCACTGTTCCATATATTTATTTTCCCATTCAAATAAATATACTTAGATAATCATTTTAGGATGATCAAAATCACTTTTAGGTGTATCCAAGTTACCATAATAATCTATGCTTTGATCATCCATTTAAACATGATTATGTAACTTTTAATAACTTCAAAATATCATTATCCATCATCATCAACCCACGGCCCTAAGCACACATCCTAAACACCCATTTTAGCTTGATAAAACACATCACATCTTAAGTTAAAAACCTTGCTAAACTTTTGTGTACAACTTGCTTTAAAAAAAACATCCAAACATAAACTTTTAAAAGCAAGATCAAGATGAAAGATACTTACAACTAGCACAAGGCTAGGGAAGACAAAATCACTTGTTTTGGATGAGGTTTAGTGTGTTCTTCCAAGGGGTTAAGCTCCTAGCTTGATAACACACACTTAGGGGTTTGAAAATGGGATGATTATGGATTGAAGTTTAGTGCTTGATTTTGAAAAGTGAATGTATGTATGTGTGTGGGTAACTTACGGCCAAGTTCCCAAAGAAGGAAGAAGTTTGTGTTTTATTTTGACAAGGTGAAAATGAGGATATCTTTATAAAGATTTCAATGGTACACTTCCTAATATAAAACTCCATACACCTTGCATAAGATCTTTCATTCCACCAAGATTACAAGCAAAATCAAAGATATGGTATGGGATGGAGATTGGGACGATTTGGGTTAGGATTTGGTGGGTCCACCCACCAAAATATCTACTATATTTTTTTTTTTGTTATTAAACCATTAGTCTTGTTATGGTTTAATCGGGTTTTGACCGGACTTTAATTATACGTTATCTGGACATAATAATAGCCTCAAATAACCCTTAAACATAGTCTAGTTTAAGTGTTGGTTGGTTAGTTAGGCTTTCGTTGGGTGAAATTATAAGTTATACGCGTATCGGGCGCGATACGCGCACTTTATTCGTTACCGGGAGATTTGTATTTAGAGTTTTCATTTATGGTTTTGGAGTTCCAAAACACATTATATTTTGTGAAAATACCCCTTTATTTTATATCCTGGGTGTCCGGGATAATTTTTGTTTATTAAATTTTACTGGGTAATCACCAACGTCCGTTCCAACACAAGTTAATTTGCACGCGATTTCGCCGTGCTTCAAATTAAACACATGCATTCCTATGCATCTTATGGGGAATTTGCTATTCTCTAAATGCCAAATTAATATAATTAATTCGAAATTGCACGTAATTAAGTTAATCACTCATAATTATTTTGTACGGAATTACCTCATTTTTGCCGTTTGTTACAGCACATGACACGCGTGTTTTCCTTAATGCGACCCAAAATATTAAATTCAACTTCCCACAACCACCTGAAGGTAATATTTAGAATTGTTTATACATATATTTGGAATTGTTTCGCGATACTTTTAATAAATTCCAATGCCATTTGTTTTTCAACTCCTTTATTAGGTAGATATTATTTGGTTGATAAAGGATATCCAGACAGAAAAGGATACCTTGTTCCATATCCCAAGACAAGATACCATCAATCTCAATTTCAAAGAGAGCCCCCGAATAATATGCAAGAAGCTTTCAACCGTTCACATTCATCTTTACGAAGTTATATTGAGAGGTCATTTGGAATTTTGAAGAAACGATTTAAGATACTTGGTAAAATGCCCAGGTATAGCGTGCAGACACAAATTGATGTTATCATGGCTACATTTGCATTGCATAACTATATACGCAATTCTCAAGAAGATATCATGTTTACTACAATGGAGCAACATCCAAACTACATACCACGAGATTAACTGCATGATGATCGTAACCATGACACAAGCACCAACGGTCTAGTTGAAGGAACAACGAATGAGATGAAACATGTTCGCAACAATATTGCTACTTTGATATGGAATGCACGACATTAATGATTTAATAGTATTATATTATGTTCTCGCCTATTTGTCAATGAGTATGTTTTATTTAATTGATTACATTTAGTATTATGTTTTTTTTAGTTATGCCCATTTTGGTCATTTTATACATTTTATTAAAAGCTCCAGCTACTCTGCCAAACACCTAAATATCCAAAAAGCTACAGCTTCCAGCTTCCAGCCACCAGCTTCCAGCTTCCAGCTTCCAGCTTCCAGCCACCAGCTTCCAGCCTCCAGCTTCCAGCCACCAGCTAGTTTTGCCAAACATACCCATAGTCTTATGGTATTAACATATTCTATGATATAATATAACAAACCCCGTAGCATCTAAACAATACGGCCTTCATGGCAGCTTCGTAATATACTGTACAACATTGTCCCCGTCTCTCTCATCATTTGTTTCCTTTTTTCTTCTACTTCAATCGTCATCCTCTTTCTATTCTCCATTCACTCTCTCTCTAGTGATGTACGACAACAAGATAGGGTTTTAAAACGACATGGTTCCCTGATAATCAACACTGGCATGTTTATCTTCTCAACAGATTGGAGGTCAATTCCAACTCAAATGTGTTTTATCGTGGGGTTAAGGTAAGATCCAACCTTTGTGGGTTTTAATTATACAAAATCTTTTTTTTGGTCAAGGTTATGAACTCCAATGATATAGGGTTTATGTAGCAAAGATGTTTCTGGCAGCATCACAGGTGGTTGTTATTCTTACGATTATTGTTGTTTTAACGACGCTCATGTACTGGATATTGTTTGTGGTTTGATTTTGCAAGTAAAATGGATACTATTGGTTTTAAAGAGTTGTCTATGAACAAGTATCCTATTTCAGGTTACGGTTATTTTTTTGGTAACTTATAGTTATCAGATATCATCATCATCACATCTAAGCATTATTGATTACTTTCTTAATTTATTAAATTGCATCAAATGAGTTACTTTGTGTTTACCGTTTTTGCAGCCTGCAACCAATTGAGTTAACCGGGTGGATACAGGAAGGCTCGGTATCGAAATGTCAGCTATGCGCCTATGCTAAAAGAGAGCAAGGGTATATGGTATTGTTGATGCAGTACTCCACTTTCTTTACAAAATTTTAGTATTTTGACTCTCTTATTTAATTATGGTATGGTGATCTTGCTGAGTTGTTGGCATGTCAATCATTAATACTCATCTAACAATTTACAAAAACTGTGGTGATGACACTTAATCAACATTCAATAGTTAAGTGCACGGGCTTTCAAATGGCTGGCTCTGTTTTACTTTAAAAAATAACTTTTCATTATTGTGTATTTTGTCACTAATTCCCCCTTTTCTTACTAATTGCAGCTTGAACAAATACCGGATATTCCATGGTATGAGAACCGGCAGAAGAGGAAAACTTGCTCATATAATTTTCCATGATCACGATTTCCAAATTAAGCAGTTAAGGCTTTCTTTTGGAGGTTAATTTGTTATTGTTATTTCAATATTAAGTAGAACTTGGTGCTTTTCTTAAGTTGCTTGAGGTTCTCAATTGGGTTGCTAAACATACTCCAGGAAATGCTCTCATGAGTTTGAGATATAGAGATGAACGTCCCACATATGTGAGAGGAAAAAAGTAAAAGGTTTTAACTTAAGTATGTCATCTATGTTTACTTAATTTCCAATGCATAACTTATTTTTTGGATATATCTCCAATCCACAATACTTTAGGTTAAATAGTAAAGCTTAAATGTTATGCTTATGAATTACACCTAATGGTTTTCATTAATGTTAACTTATAGATTTTACAGTTAGGAAAGAGTTATTACCTAATAGATGGATTACATCCTTGAGCTAAATGTAGTAAAAATACTCTAATAAACCTGCTTTATATTTGAGTAGGTTGGGTCTAGGGAGGTTGCATCACTACATGAGATTAATAAGTGGAGCAAAAATGAAATTAATGGTTCAGAGGGTCTTTAATAAAAAAAAAAGAACATTTGGGAAATTGATAGCCCGGCATGGTTGTTTTGTTTTTCATTTAGCCAAGCTAATTACATATTTTGCTTTTTTAATTGAGTGACTAATTCCTGTTGTTCTTTTCTTTTTCGGATTGTATTAAAGGTGGAGGGTACGGTGTTGGAAATTAGTAAAAGAAAAACGGGACTACACAAAGGATTAAGAAAATAGACTAGACATTGGCGATTTCCAAGATTCTTTGAGATGTCGCAACTATATCTGCCAAACCTGCTTCATCTGGACTAAACCCATCATGGCCTATCAAGGCCTTACCTTCTTTTTTTTGAACGGCAAATTTTATTACACCTTAATTCAATCTCACCTTGCACTTGCAAGGATTTGAACTCCCAACCTCACGTTTGTAAGGAGTGACACCATACCACTAGACCAAGAGGTCATGGGTCTTACCTTCTCATGCCCCATGAGATGTTTAACCCACCAAAGTATTATAACTTCAGGTTAACATCAAAATTCGTTCGTCGTACTTTGTATTTAGTTAAAATGTTAAATGTAGTAAGTCAAATCGGATATGTTAACTTCGGTGGTTTAGTAAATCATCCGCTGCGAAGCACGGGGTTATTTACTTTTTTTTTTTTGACCAACCAAACGAAACATTTTATTCACACATCGCCCAAACGTTACAAATTACAAAACGCCCCAAGCCCATTAAGCCAGAGGCTACCTGGGAGCGCCAAAACAAAGTTTACACCTAACGTTACAATGATCCTTTAACCTCCCAACCCGCAATACACACTATCCGTTATCAAACGCCGTGAACTCGAACCATGCTATCATATCCAAGTCTGGACATTTCGCCCTTTTGATCATCCACCAGTACGACTCTAACTTGATTTCCTCGACAACCTTTTGCGTTGCAGTATCAACTTGGCTGAAGATCTTTGCGTTCCGGGACAGCCATAATTTCCATACAACGAGTAACACAATCGCATAAACCGCCTCAGCCCTTCTGCGCGTGCCTTGCAACCCCCTACATTTTTCCAATACTTGTGATAGGGAGGTTTCAGAGCCGACTATCTCCATTTTAAGCCAATCATTGATGTTATGCCAAGTTGCTCTAGCCCATAAACAGTGGAGAAAAATATGTTCAGCAGTTTCCATTTCGACGCCACATCTCTTGCATATTCCATCCGACAGCTGCACTCCTCTAAAAGCCAAAGTCTCCGCCGTGGGTATCCTATTATCAACAGCTCTCCAGACAAAACAGTTGATCTTTGGAACCGCTATTTTACTCCACCAGAAGTTTACCACCACATTCGTGTTGATATTAACAGCGTGAAGTGAACATCGAACCGCCTTGACAGAGAATTGAAACTCTTTATCACCCGAACGCCATCTCCAATCGTCTGCGCCTTCCTTGATCATTACAGAATTAAGCCTGTTGTTTAATGCGCAACTTCATCTGCAGCAGCCGGGTTATTTACTAGTTTATATTCAAGTTCGTTAATGAATGTATTGGGAAAATGGATTTTAAAATGATGGCCTTACGTCATGTCATACGGGCTATAGAATTAATTGTAATGGACCTTAACTACTCCATGAAAGTGAATGGGTAATCATTAGGGGTGTTCACGAGCCGAGCCGATCCGAGCGGAGCTTTGCTCGTGCTTGGCTCATTTACAAACCGAACCGAACCGAGCCGATCGGCTCGTTTACAATCGAGCGTAAAACCGAACGAGCATTCTTCGAGCGCAAATTTTCCGAGCGTGCGCCGAGCGAGAATCGAGCGGCGAGTCTTTTTGGACAACCATAAATTTGGAATGTTTCCTTCAATATTCTCGCTGCCTAGTGATGACTAAGGTTTGACCGTTCGAGAATTCGGCTCTAGTTAAGGCCTGTGAGGTGATGAGCATACTACAGAGAACGATTGTCGTGTTGTGGCGTAGGTTGATAGCGGGAGATGATTGATCGTGGAGAACTAACGGGAATAGGAAGTCAAGCATGTTTTTTCACGACTCAAGGTTTTACAATCAAACTTAGTGTTAAGTTATCATTGGGTTGACTAGGCCAATAACTATAAATATAATTCTATATATGCATATATTGAGCCAAATCCAATAGAGTAGTATGTATAAAACTATAAATATAATTGTAATTAATATGTATATATATAATTATATATATAATAAACTAATAAAAATTATATCGAGCCGAACCGAGCCGAGCGAACCCTTGCTCATGCTTGGCTCATTTATAAACCGAACCGAGCCGATCGGCTCGTTTACAACCGAGCGGAAAATCGAGCGAGCAATTTCCGAGCAAATTCCGAACGATCGGCGAGCGCCGAGCGTTTTGAACAGCCCTAGTAATCATGCATGGGCCTTGGTAGGGATAACGTATACATAATTGATCAAAAGAATTAATTGACTTAATGGGTCACTACTACACACTGTGTCGTACTAGGTTGTCATAGATAATGCCGTTAAAAAAAGGTTGTCATAGATAATCATCATAGTGGTTTGTAACATGTCATTCAGTTTTAATGTTTATAAGCTAGTTAGTACTATAAAACTTTTGGTTATAACAATACTTCTGTAAATATTATTTTAATAAAATATATAAAAATGAAAATGTTATGCTTCACTTTTATGTAACGGAGTTGACAAATTGATTAAAATTCATATTTTAAAATTAAGTTCCTATGTTTTTCTTATAATCTTATTCTGATTTTTTATGTAACGGAGTTGACAAATTGATTAAAATTCATATTTTAAAATTAATTTCCTATGCTTTTCTTATAATCTTATTCTGATTTTTAAACTATTGTAATGTAATTTGTTATAGTCGATTTTATGCTAGCAAATAACACTTGTATTTGTATAAAACTAGTAATTTTCCCGTCACGCGTTGCGGTGGCGTGCGATGGGTCGAACCATACCGTACCGTACAGTAACACACGAGTGTAAAACACAGTGCGTTAGACACAATACACTACACACAATTCGTAAAATACAATGTGTAAAAGACAATAAACACAATGCACTACACATAATTCGTAGAAAACAATGCGTAAAAGACAATTAATAAAAAGTATTTAACATATTGTTTTTAACTAAGTGCAAAGCGTTTATAAGGGCATAGTAAAAAAGTGAAGGTTAAAACGTCATTTAGACAAAACATCAACTTAAAAAGATATGAAATGAAAACGGGCTAAAACCAAATGTATATAAAAGTTAGAAAAAAAAAGCAAAATAATTTCCTGAAATTGCTTTTAACCATTCCTTGTTACCAAAATTAACCACTCAATGACTACCCCGTAACCTTTTAATTCACTATAACATTATGTAATAGTAGTGTAATGAACTTATAAAATAAAAAACTATCAATGTATATATATGAACTTACAAACTTAGCTTCTAAGTTAAAATCTCCGGTTCACACCGGAATGTATTTGCTATATATATATCATCATATGACCATGGAGTTGAACCTAGTTTCATATGAATGATTAAAAGGAAGTACATACCGAGTTATACACTCTTTTGAACTTCTACAATATGTATGTTTTTTAATGATAAAAAAGGAAAACAAAGATTAATTACAAATATTTTCTAAAACTATAGTTGTATATGCATATGCTTTCTTTAGTTCTTTTTAAAGTCATAAATTTACAAAAGATGACGTAGACAGGTGTCAATGAGTGATCTACACAGGTGTCAAAAAGCTTTTTACGAAAGTACCTCATTTCACAAATATATGAAATAAAATAATAATGATTACTCTGCTAACTTTGGAAAGGAAGATTTCAAGTGATTTCAGCGACGACAACCCCGAACATCACTAATCTATTCGACCTTCAACACCAAAATTTTGCCCTCTAATTCACACACTCAAACCACCATGTTCCAACGGCGATTAACACCCTCATACCGACATATAATTTTCAAAATCTTCAGAGGGCTTATAACATGGCCGGAGAATTTTTGTGGCGCTGGGGATTATATAGAGTGTGAAATGGGGGCAAACGACGGAGGAAACGGTTCAGACGGGTGATCACATGATCGGAGACTTTTTGGTGGCTATGGGGATTATAAAGGGGGAAAATGGCCAAAATAGCCCGTTGACCGTGTGTTTTGCAAGTTTAACCCTCTCCCCTCTCTTTGGAGAGACGGGTCACGGCTCCCAATGAGCCTGAACCGTCTCCGAGAGCCTTTGGGTTTACATCCAATGGCCAACCAACACGTGGCGTCTCTGATCCCGAGGCTGTCAACCGCCTCTCTCCAGACGGGTCACATTTCAACCGTCTCTCTCCAGACGGGTCAGAACCCCCAAGTCGTCTCAAGCCGTTTTGGGCTACCGTCTGAACCGTCTCACGAGTGTATATAAATACCCCAATTCACTTAACAAAATTTGCACCCACCGCCCTTCCCAAACCTTTCATCTTCCAAACCAATGACGTTTTTTGCTTTCCCAACCGAAGCCTACCGGCTTACGAAAATATTGTCCGATTACTTGGATTGTTGTTTCATCTGCGTACGGCTACTTGGATTGTTGTTGCATCCGCGCGTGGGTTAACCCGTGTAGAATGCTTCGATGATGTGGTGGTCTATTTTATTTGCAAGAAGAGTTCTTTGTCTATGTAACGCACATACTCCATTCAAACAAAGTTCTTAGCAAGTAAATTTAGGAAGTAATATCTATGTAACCCTGTGTCCGTCGTTGTAATAGTATAGTTTGTTTGTTGTTGTTGTAATAGTATAGTTTGTTTAATGAAATATTTACTTTTATATAAAAAACATAAATAAACATTCATTGCATTAATAAAATTAATTCGATTACAAAGGTTTTATAAACTACACGTTAAGACGATCCCTCATCATTTTCCAGGCAGACACATGTTTAAATTCTTTGCGCTCCCTGGATTGATACTGTCTTTTTTGTGTATCTAATTGCCGCGTCTTCGGGCATGTCAGAGGGTACCACCTGAAGTGTCCGGTTGTGGTACCCGTTGAAGACTTGACACTTCGTGGTCAAATCGGTCAACTTCCGGCTAAGAGACTCGGTTGTTCGGTCTGACCCTCCAACCAGCCGATTGTACTCGTGCAATATACGGAACCATTTGTTGGTTTGGTGGGTGCTTTCTTCGACATGGCGCCATGCTGCAATCAGTGCAATTTCCTGTTCTTCGGTCCATCGTTGCGGTGCCATTTGAATGAATTAGACTGTGGTGGTGGACGGTGGTGGTGGTGATAGTGTGGTGGTGGTGATAGTGTTAGACGGTGGTGAGGTGATAGTCTGACGGGAATGGGATGGAATTTGTGACTGAGAAAGGTATTTATAAGGCTGAGTTGGACAACCGAAGCGTCGGACTAATCATCGGGACTCACCGGAGACGACGATACCCGAGACGTCTCGGGAGACGGCGAGTCCTCATGGGGAAATGTGACCCGTCTTGAGAGACGGTTGAACCGAAGGCCAGCCGACATGGGGAAATGTTCCCCGTCTGGAGAGAGAGACGGTTGAATTCTGACCCGTCTGAAAAGAGACGGTTGACAGCCTCGGGATGAGAGACGCCACGTGTTGGTTGGCCATTGGATGTAAAACCAAAGGCTCTCGGAGATGGTTCAGGCTCGTTGGGAGCCGTGTCCCGTCTCTCCAAAGAGGGGGGAGAGGGTTATTCTTGCAAAACACACGGTCTACGGGCTATTTTGGCCATTTTCCCTTTGTGAAAAGTCACGACGTTTTTCAAATGCTATTGCCGGTTCCATTACGTTGTATCCACCACCGGTGAAGGAAATAAAGAGGGCCGCTAGAAATGATGAGGCTAGGAAAGGAAGATGACGGGAAAAGAGGAAAAAGTTGGTGTTCAATAACCGTTACCTTGAATCGGTGTGATAACCGTCGCCACCGCCAGTAACCGTCGTCGCTGTTATTAATGTTATTGACACGATGGTTATATAAATGTTGCCACTAACGCCGACGGTTGATGAGCGGAGACAGAAAGGAAGATGACGCGGAGGCGGAAGGAAGATGACGGCAATTCAATTTCCGTTATGTTGCAACGTTAAGTTGCTAATTGTATTATATATAAATTTGGATTTGTCATTTCAAAATGCTTAGTTTTATTGGCATTGTAATATATTCACTTTATTAGCGTTTTGACAAGTTTCCCCCAAGGTGGATATGAGTGTTCAATTCATCAAAACCAGGTTTATCACCTTGCCATAACGCGTATACGATTCGTGATATATGTAAAACACGTATCGGCATCCCTTTTGGCTTCTCTTGTTGTTGCTATATCGAGTGCCGAGTGCCGATAACCTATTTAAACCACAATAAAACATTTTCGAACCAATAGATTCCCACCGCAACGCGCAGGGCAATCTTGATAGTGTGTGTTTTTGTGTGTATATATATAAAAACAATAATCATGCTGGTTTATGAAAACATCAAGGCACCGTAGATTGAGTCAAACAAACATATTATATAGACAAAACAGTTGAAGGTCATACACTTAAATGGCATAATCAAAATTGTTTTAAAGTAAGGTTTAGACGGCCAGGTTGAATCCTAAGAGCCCTTAGTACTGCCATAGAAGGTGGATCAATCGCGACTTTCTTCACCTCATGAAAAATAAGTCGAGATTTGCCACCAAATATCAATACATCACCTGAATCCAAGAGAAGTTTTTTCAACTTCTTCTTATCTCTAGTATGACCATACCAGAACTCTGCAGGTCTGCCAATGGAGATAGAAACCACAGGCAGTCCTTTTGCGAGACTGCCCGAGCTCTCATCGCGATCCTACATTTAGACAAAAAAAATGCAATCCTTTAACTAATTCAAATAATCCAAGTACTACGTGTCAACAGCTAAGAAAACTGACCTGATGAAGGCCAAGTCGATCGCCTATACAGTAGAAATTGGCTACACAAATATCCGGCCTCATTAAGGGAAGATCTTCCAGATGAGCTTGGGCTTCTTCAATTGCAGCCATAGCCAAAAAAGGGAGTTCAAAAGGAATCGGCGGTGGTTCAGAACCGTCACTTCGGCAAGGTTTCTCATACCCTGTTACCGGATCCCAGTTTCGACCAAGACACATCATGTGAAGTCTACTTCTATGTCCATGTAGGATACGAGGCATGTAAAAACCCCCAGGACGACCCACACCCAAGTTTTGGAACATATTCACTATGTCAACCTAAATATATACAACATGTCAAGTCAACCAACATCCATCTGAAAAAGCATTGTTCTTAAGCACCATTTAAGTTATATTTAATAAGTATGTGTAACAAATACTGTAATGATGCATAAAGTTTATTAATTAATTAATTAATAATACCTGGCCTATGAGGGAAAGGTAATTCTTTAGAAGAATCATTCCGGGTCCAAGTATTTCATAAGATACGTTTTTATTTACCCAGCCACCTTCACTACCATCAACAGTAGGACACACATGGGGGTGCCTTACACTAAATGCTGCATTATGATCATCAATTAAAGGAGGTTGATGATACCACTTCAACATTCCAGTTAAAGCACCATCCTGCTGCAACCATATCATATACTTTTTAACACAAACAGTCTTTAAATGTGCATAAAATTTATTATAAAAAAAAAAAAAAAAACAAAGCCCATTAAAATTAAAAATTAAAATAATAATAATAACTAATGAATTTTTATGATATATTTAAGTAACTTTACATCAAAATAAACAATCTTTTTAATGTAAAAATAAAAATAGTGGGATGGAGTATGCATTAAGAAATTGAGTTGAGGATGCTCAAAATTTTAAACACTCGTAAACATTAAAAAAAAGCCATTAGCTTGTGCAATAAAAAGAAAAGAAGGAGGAAAACAAAAGAAGTCACTAGCCACATAATTTTGTATATAATTAGGGTGGAGTAAAAGATAATGAAAAAAGCAAAACAAAAGCTAACCCCAAAATATGCGACGGGTTTAATCACTCGGCTGAGGCTGGAACGAATCATCGTGACTGACAAACATGTTTTGATTAGGGAAGAATGGTTTAAATACTCCCTAACCCAAGGCGAAACCCAAGCGAAGCACAAGCCCAAGCCCAATATGTATGTTCGACCGAGTACAAGTATTTAGAAGAAAACGTGTACAACAAACCAATGCTATATGCTATATAATAATAACAATAATAATAGTAGTAGTACGGCTCTTGGAATTTGGTACAAACCAATCTACTACACAGCTGTACAAGAAGAAAAGTTAAAATATTTTCTGACAAATTAAAGGCTTAAAGCAATCTATCCATGTGCTTTCTGAAAATCCTCTTTTTTATTTTTTTCATAAAACTGTAACGTGGACAATACGTTCATAATATGATTTTTTTTGTTATATTAACAACGTGTGTTATTAACGGTACACTCTCTCTTTATTTATAATTACATTTGTATTTGTATATACATATATGTTATATAGAGAGAGACAGAGTCGAAATCCTTAATTAAGTATCAAGGTGCATTTGGTTTAGATTTAGTTTTTATAGGCCAAATATCATTAAAAAAAACAAGTACTTAGGAAAATATATTCAGGATTTATTAGTATATTATTACTATAGTTAGAAGATATAATTACCTTGTTTGTTTGTATTACCTAAAAAAAACAAGTTTTTAGGTTTTACAACGGTTTGCATATGATGGGATCTTTTTCTTAGACGGTTTTGTATATTACATGTTTGTATATGTCGTTTTTATAGAATTTGATATGTTTTTCCTAGATGATGGGTTTGTACATTATATGTTGTTTGTGTAAGTCTCTATTATTACGTTTGTATTGTCTTTGTTAATATTTGTTAGCATATGTAATATGTTGGTTGATACCCACAACATTGAATATATCTCTTTGAATCTAGATTTATGTTAGGCTTTTTTCCTAGGTGAGCTTTTTTTTTTTAAGAAAAACTCTAAATATGATGTCTCCTTGCTGTTATGAATTATATACTTCCACTTTTTTTTAAACTAGTTTTATACACTTATTATATTTGAAAGATTTTTATAAATCATATAGTTTTTTGTTAATATAAAATCCACACCAAGTTCACATGCGTGACAAAGGGATCTTCCATTTCATGATCCTTAATAAAAAACAAAAACAAAACTTCCGTTAAAAAATAATAAAATATATAACCATCTATTTAACGTGCTAGGGGAATATACATGTTTAGAGCATTCACAACCCGTCCAAAAAAATTCATTCTATCAAATTACACTAAAAATCACTACTTAACCTCTAAATCTTCTCTCTTATAATTAAAATAATAATATTTTTTCATACTTTTATCATATTCACACTCGGTTAATCCCGTCAATAACAAAGCTAAGATAGAGTCTGAGGGGGATACTATTTCCCTAAGTACGTCACTACGTCTAGCACAACGTTCACCAGAGTCGGCCTTTAATAGGGGCGGCGACGGCCTTAAGCCCAAATATTCCGAGGCCTGAAGTTTTTTAGAGAAAAAAGTTATATATATACATTAATGTGTTGTGGGTTATTGTGATCAATTTTTTTAATATTAACACATCTAATAAGGTTTAAAATCACTAAATTTTTAAATCTATCAAAACAAACCCAACCAAAATGAAATTTAAACAACTTAAAAAACAATCTTGTGGGCCCAATACGTGAGGGTGAAAGAATTTGGAAGGGAAGATGAGGGACATGGGTTCGATATCATATCAGAGTGGAGAAAGGTTTACAACTTTGCACAAGTTTCGGACTTTAGGTCTCTAGGCAACCAGCCAGCCGAAAGCCATCATCAGCAGGCCAGCTTCTAGTAGCCAACTATTGACCGCTTTGACTCACCACCGCACATCCGCACTATGGTTTTTTTTATAACTAAAGTCGCATTATGTTTTTATATATATATGATGATTGGGTTTAAATTATAGTTGCCCCAGGATTAAAACATTTTTACAGTTTTCGGAGACGGCCTTGACGTTCACAACCATAAAGTAAAATATTTAAAAGCAATAAAAATGGAAGATTTTATTTTTATATAATTACATATTAAATAAATTAAATAAAATAAGAAAATAACAAAATTAGGTACAACCCGCTTATCATAAAGTACAACCCCATTATACATAAAACACTCTGTAAGCATTATGTACAACATCAACATGTAGAAACATGTGTAAATTAATACTATATAAATATTTTGGTCCACGGTAGAAAAACTAGTTGGAAAATATATTTAAGGTTGGTTAGTATATAATTACCACTAGCTGATTACTCTGAGAGTGTCCCGGGGTTGAAAAATCTAATATGACTTAATAAAAATGATAAAAGTAGAAAACATACTAATCGTAAACTCAATCATACGGATTATTAATTCTCATTTGCGTTCACTGACCTGAACCTTGAAGCAAATGTGGCGATTTATAGCTCACTAAAGCAGTAGCTTCGGCTTTCTCTTCATACTCCTGTGGTGGCTGAAGAGTACAGATGAGGTTGTGGTCTCCATACACATTCTCTACACGGTCTGTTACATAAAAACATATTAGAATATAAGTAAAAGAAAAAACTGTGTTTGGAATAGGAGTTTTGAAGGTGGGAACGAGAGAAGAACATGTGGTAGGCCAGAACTTAGCAGCACGAAGTCATGGAACAGGGTACGCTGCGTATTCTCTAGAATACGGTTTGGTCCACTTATCAGCCATGAGTAGTTGTGGCGGGTGAGGAGCACCCTGCAAACATAATGATTTCTAATATCACTAATAATATTCGAGAATAAATTACTCCAAAACAATAATAATCTGACTGCTAAAATACCTTGATGACATTGTTGTTGAGATCAACTGTTCATTTCTCAAATTAAAAATAAAGACATTACCCTCTACCATACCTTGCTTTCACTTTCAGTTGGCTCAATCATGAGTGTTCCTGGAACTGGCCATGACATTGTTGGGCCGTAGAACCCGTAAAGATATGTAAAAAAAACTTCTTTATCTTATCAAAAGTATGTAATCAAACAAACTCAAAATTTACATGTTTAGTTGATAATGATACTGCTACCTGAATTTTAAACAAAATTTAGCAAGCTACATTCTTTCGCGACTCAGGATGGAAACGAACGTCCATTTTCAACGTCTCTCTGCTCCTCTAAAAGTCTGAAAACCTGCAATAATAGAAACAAAAACAATATCAACAATTGTAACTAAACAAAGAGTTTGTTGCGCATCAGTGATTATAATCTCATAATAAGCTTTATTAGTTTATACATAAGTTATCGATCATGATGGTGTTTATAGGCAATACACATTGCTATAGCAATATGAAATAGGAAAAGAATACTTACAGGCACCAACCTATACCAACTCATCTGTTGAGCCTTTACCCAACTCGCTGACCTCTCCATCTCAAAGCAATGCATAATGATATCTAATATGACATGATAAAATGTGGTTGTAAACTTCTTTATACCCCGGGAGTGTGTCGGGGTTAAGAAATCTAATACGACGTGATAAAATGTGGGTTGAAAAAGCTTAATTTATAGTAATAATATTCACTCAGGTCAAGAACTTTACTGAATGCCTTAAGGTTATTAAAATCTATGAAAGCAACCCTAAGAAAACATATAATTTAACATTACTACATAATCCAACTTCCAACTTCAAATTAGAAGCTAATGCTTATATAATCAAACATATATCTTATTTATCATATTATGCACCCAGTCGGCTAGTTCTCTTCGACTCTGCCATGCCATTTCCTTTTCACCCTTTTAGACATTGACAACGACACATTTACTGATGGAAACTTTAAATTGTCGATTTTTAACATATTTACATCAAACGTTGTTGATGAACTCTTGGAAGGCTTGTTTAGGATTTTTGTATCTTGATGCTCTCCACTTGTTGCTACAACAAGGAAAATGACCGGTATTAGGTTAGGAGATGCTTAGGATTATAGGTTAAAGGTATATTATGTTGAGATTTAGGTTTTAAGTTTAGGTTTGGCTTTAGGTTCAGATTTAGTTCTGGGATCAGGGGTCTCCACGCTCCTGGAAGGACCTGCACAAAGGTAGCAGACACCGTTAGCCTCCTGCGTTTGGACTCCGGCGTGAGAATAAGTATGTATTCTTTTGGAGTTGGGAAATAATGAAGTAGAGAGTATAAGAGTAGAGAGAAGAAGTGAGAAGTGTGTGTGGAATGTCTACCCAAGGGTCTCCTTATATAGGCAGTGAAATTCTGCCCAGGAGCTCCCTCAGGGTAGCTTCCTTACCATACCTGGTTGTGTTTGACCCTCTTTTGGTTCCCTGCAGTGAGACTTTACCCTTTTAGGATGTTTTCAGCTTTTACCATTTCCAATGCAAAGCTTGGAGCTGTGTGGTGTTTTTGTCCTTTGCCTTGGTAATAAGCCAAAATCCCCTTTTTACATTTCTAAGGTTTTTTACTGTTTACTTTCTGCCCTGTGGCTTCCGTATGGCAGGTAAGCTACCTTATATCAGCTCCACTAAGTCAGGCAACCTCTTAATCAGCTTTATTTTGCTTAAGTTTTCGACGAGGGGTTTAAACGTTGTCGTTTTAGGACCCACGTCATCAGCCCCCCAGTCATAAGCATTTGTAAAGAAGTTAGAAGTGCTTGTGACTTGTAAATTGTCGTTTTCCCCGGTGGCAACGCTGTTCAGGCTTAGGTTGGTACCGGGTAATTTGTTAGACCCCGAGCTCCCTCATGGGAGCGTTGGTTTCAGACTCCTTCCTTTATTAAATTTCGTGCAAGTTTCTGGCCTTGGATTTGTCATGATGGCCTTATTTTTAAATAATATTAGCAGCCATCATTACTTCTTTGGGAGTACACTCCTGTCCCATCAGCTGCCTAAGATGACTGTTGATTTGACAAGGGGCTAGGCTGACATCATCCTATAGGACAGCTGAGCGACGGTTCTCCTTGGTAACCGCTCAATATCAATAAATTCAAATTTTAAATTCTTTATAAAGGGGATAACCCCTCTTTTTATCCTTCATTTCATTCCTCAATTGGAAAAAACCGTTCTCTCTCTCCCACGATTCCTTCTTAGTCGGCAACCCTTCCTTTTTCCTTATAAATCCCGGTAAGCAACCTCCTTCCTTCTCACACTTATTTTTCATTATGTCTAAAACTGATCTTGCTTCCCAGTTTACTCGTCTATCTAAATCCGATGCTGAACGGTTTTGTTCCGAGATCGGAATTTCGTTGTCCTTTGAACCTTCTGTTCCGAAGGGAAAAAACCCTGTGACCTCTGTTCCCTCCGGCAAAGTGGCCGTGTATACACGTCAGTTTGACCAGGGTAACCTTAGGTATCCTTTCTCTAAGTTTTTTCTGAATGTCTTAGAGTATCACCAACTGTCCCTTGATCAACTATGCCCCTCCGGAGTTGCTAGGATCTTGCACTTTGAAATAGTGTGCCGTTGTCTTGGGTATGAGCCTTCCTTGGCTATGTACCGGCGGTTTTTTAGGTTGGCCAAAAATGGGAATTGGTTTACCATTGAGAAGACTCAGTGTGAACCAGCCCTCATTTCCAGCGTCATTGGGCTTGTTTCCCCCTGGAAAGACAAGTTCTTTTTCCTAAACTCTGACTTCCTACCCTTTAAGACTCCTCGGAGATCTTCGGATGCTCCTCTAAACGAGAAGGAACCCGACCCTGATACTCTTGATCAGGAATTGTTGGAGAAGCTTCGTACTTTTCCCACTCGTCTTCATACCTTCCCTGAGGATTTCCTTGTGATTGTTGGTTTGAGTGTTAACTGGGATGATCCTGAGACTGACCCAGTGATCTATCATGGTGGGGAGGGTATGTGTCTTCAGGAATCCTTTTCGGTACCCTTTTTATTGTTGCTTTATCTAACCGTTTTCCTTGTTTGCAGAAATGAGCACCCTAGATTTTCTGGCTCTGGATGATATTGCTGATGTGAAGTTCAAGGTTCAAAATGTAGCCGAGGGTAAGAACGTGGTGGTGAAGACTGAGCATGTTCATTTTCAGGGGGAGTATACTAGTGTGGTTACGTCATCTGTGACTGCTGTGGAACTGTCGGGGAAGAAGTCTGTTACCGTTCGTCGCTCCAGTAAGCGACTTCAGACTGCTTCCTCGGGTCAGGGGGCTCTTCTGCTGTTCCATTGGTCCTCGAAGATGAAGACGAGGATTCTTCTTTGATAGCCTCTGCCTTGGGGTATTTTCCTGCCCCAGGGAAAGGCAAGCTCACATTGTCCTCCCCGAAGAAAGATGACGCTGTCTTCAAGAAACCAAAGGATGTTGTGATCAAGGGTGCCAGTCCGAAACTGTTGCAAGCCGAAGGGGGTGAGAGTTCTAAAGCTGCTGTTGATGATGTTGCTGACGCTCCTGCCCAGAAGGAGCGTTGTGAAGGAGTGTTTGTGCCGGACTGGGATATTAAAGCGACTGATCTGTTGAAGAAGGCTTCTATTTGTCGTGATCTGATTGATCATTGTATCCCTGATGCCGAAAGGGAGCTTCACAAAGAATGGATGGACAAAGATGTGATGAAGAAGATGTATTGATCACTTTGGGCAATTTCTGTCTTTGTTCCCCGATGGTATGGCAAGGTGGGGAGAACTGATGTTGAGAAGAGAACAGGTGGAGGTTGTTTTTGAGGAGCATGAGGCTGAGTTGGTGAAGGCGAAGGAGGAGTTGGCAAGGTTTGTTGCCCGGGAGAAGGACTTGGTCCATGAGTTGGCTGTGTCTAGGACCCAACTTGTTTGGAGAAGTAGAAGTTCGACAAGATGTTCAAAGGTTTGAATGATGAGAAGGCTAAAGTTGCTGAGGAGAGGGAAGGGCTAGCTCGGGCAAGGGAGGCAGTTAAACAGGAGCAGGTTGCGGTGGAGAAGGTGGGTATGGAGCTCCGGGTCCAGGTGGACCGTTTAACTGAGGAAAGGGAGTGGCTAATCTCCAAGGGTGTAGCCCGTTTTGTTACCAAGCTCCTGCACTCTCAAGAGTTTAATGCTCCTCTGGCGGATATCTATGCAAAAGCCATATCTTTTGGTCGCCATGGAGGGATTCAAGCTGGTTTCAAAGCGGCTTAGGAGGGTCAGGGACTTGAGGAGCTGCCATCCTTTAAGCCTTCCTCTGGGGAAGAGTTTGTGAATGCCGTGAAGGCAATGGAGCTTTCCACCTACCCTTATATTTCTGCCATTGCCAAGGCTTCTGAGCAGCCTCTCTCCTTCCTGCAAGACTTGGAGCCAGAGGGTTTGAAAAAGGATGTGGCCAATGAGGTGTTTAGCTCCTATGTGTCAAAGAGGCCTCTCAAGATCATGTTGGATGGAACTGATGGTGGGGAGGGTAGTTCTAAGCGTGCAAAACCTGCTGATTCTTCAAAGGTTCCTATTCTGGAGCAGGTATTTGAGAGTCCTTCCCCCCTTCAAGCTCTGGAGGTTGATTCTATCTCTCCTTCCAGCGAAGATGATCCGTTTGCAGGTCTTGACACTGATGGCCTTTATGAGGATGTTGGCAACCAAACCCTGGCTTCCACCGGTGAGGGTGATGCCACCAATGAAGCCGAAGATTCTGCTACTCCATGATCCAGCCTTACTTTAGACTTTGTTAGTTTTCAAGTTATCTTTTGTAGTTGAACTCTATTGTACTTAACCCTTGGGGCGTTTTATGTTGGTTTTTATTGGAATGCTGCCCCTCTAGGGGTGATGCTTTAGTTATGCTTAATGTTTGGTTGTCTTGAATGTTTTACTTGTCGTTTATAGTGTTTTCAATGTCTTTAACCTTTCTCCTTAAGGTGGATGCTGCAGTCACCCAACTTAGGATACTTAGCTAAGGAGCCGATGCAATGCTTATCCTATCAGCTTGTTTGTTTATGTTTAAACCTCCTTAAGTGGTTTTTTTTCAGTAATATGTTCGTTTTCATGTATTGTGAACATGTGGGAGCTGTCTTGGTGTGAGGAGCTCACCCTCTTTCATGGGTTTAGGTATTCCTTCTAAGGACTTGTCCCATGGAGTCGTAGATTGTATTAGGGACTCACCCTGTATACAGGAAGGTTACTTAGCCTTGTTACCTGTTGAGCAGTTGTGGCCTGGGAGCTCATCCCCGTTTCATGGGTAGGTATAGCGCCGGATCCCATGGAGCCTTGTTAGGAGGGGCTCACCCTTTGATAAGATAAGTGACAAGTTAATAATTTGAAACATAGTTCATTCATTAATCATGATTCTTGAAATACAAAGAGACGTTACAACCATTAAACATAGAAACGTTTCAAGTGTTTGTCACTGCAATGCCTTGGGACCATTTTGCCATTAGGGTCGGCTAGCTTGTAGGATCCTCCCTTGTGGGCTTCCTTGATGACATATGGACCCTCCCATCGGGGACCTAGCTTTCCTACATCTTGCTGCCTGCTGGCTTCATTGCACCTTAACACGAGGTCTCCTGGCCTGAAGGCCACTTTTCGCACCCTTGTGTTGTAGTAGGCTTCAAGTTTCTTTTTGTATCGGGCCTCCCTGATAGAGGCTTGGTCCCTTGACTCTTTGAGGAGGTCTAGGTTGAGCAGGACCTCCTTCTGGTTGTGTCGAGCGTCTTGACGAGCACGTCTTCCTGAGCTTACCCCTATTTCAGCTGGTATGACAACTTCGCTTCCGAAGATGAGGCTATACGATGTCCTTTGGTGACTTGTCTTTTCCATGGTCCTGATAGCCCAAAGGACGCTTGGGAGCTCATCAACCCATTTCTTGCCACATCTTCCTAGCCTTTCTTTAATACCTTCAACGATGCTTATGTTCATGCGCTCAACTTGTCCATTGGACTGGGGGTAGGCTACTGAGCTGAAGACTTGTTTGATGCCTAGCTCGGAGCACCAGCTGCTGAAGGGTTTGTTGGCAAACTGCTTCCCATTGTCTGTCACCATCTCCCCTGGTAGCCCATATCTGCAAATTATTTGTTCCCACACGAAACTTATCACCTGTTTCCCCGAGATGGTAGCCAATGGCCTGACTTCTGGCCACTTGGTGAAATAATCAACGGCTACCAGGAGGAATTTCAACTTTCCTGGAGCTTGTGGGAAGGGACCCACGATGTCCATTCCCCACTTGTAGAAGGGCCATGCCGAGATGATGGGAACAAGGTCATGTTTGGGGCTGGTCTTCACTGGCGTTTGCGGCTGACAAGCTTCACATCTTTGGACTGTCTCAAAGGCATCCTTGTGCATGGTTGGCCAATAATAGCCCAAGTTCATGAGCTTTGATACCACGGAGCGAGGTCCGGCATGCATGCCACATATACCCTCGTGTACCTCCCTGATAAGATAGTTGCTCTGATTGGGACCCACACACCTGAGTAGGGGTGCCAAGTATCCCTTCTTGTAGAGCTTGTCATCTTCGACCACATATTGTCTTGCCTTTATAGCCAACCGCTTAGCTTCTTGTTCGTTCTCCGGCAGCTTCCCTTCCTTCAAGTAGGACATAATGGGCGTCATCCATGTGGATTCTGTTTCGGTGACAACATCTTGTACTTCCTTGTCATCAATGGATGGTTCTTTCAGCACCTCGACTAGGACCTTCTTGGTTAGGTGAGCAAACGTCAAGGAGGCTAGCTTGCTGAGGGCGTCCGCCTGCTTATTCTTGGTCCTTGACACCTGCTCTAGTGTGAAGACTTTGAATTCTTTGACCTTGTCTTTGTACCTAATCATTGAGGGCTCTTTGGCTGTATACCCTCCATTTACTTGTTTGACCACCAGGTTTGAATCGACGAAGACTTTCAGCTCTTGCACCGTCATTCTTTTTGCCAATCTTAACCCGACCAGGAGGGCCTCATATTCAGCAACGTTGTTAGTGCAGGGGAAGTCCAGACGGATGGCATAAGTTTACTCAGTTCCGTGGGGGTCCTTGATGACGAGACTAGCCCCGGAACCTTCTACACTTGAGGCTCCATCAGTAAAAAGACACCATTTCCCCTTGAGGTCAGGCTGTTCTTCGACCTCATTCATTTCCTCCTCTGTCTGCAGGGTGGGTAACTCAGCAAGAAAGTCAGCAAACACTTGTCCGTTGTAGGCTCTTCTTGGCAGGTACTCTATCTTGTGCTCCCCTAGGCCAATGGCCCACTTTGCCCATCTCCCCGAATCTTCTGGTTTTTCTAAGACGGATCGTATGGGTTGATCTGTGATGACCTTTACTGGGTGAGCTTGGAAGTACAGCCTTAGTCTCTTGGCGGTGTGCACAAGTGCTAGCACAAGCTTCTCTATGGGAGTGTAGTTAACTTCAACGTCTTTGAGAGCTCTGCTGACAAAGTAGACGGGAACTTGCTCTTTACCTCGGTCAACTAAGAGGACTGAGCTAACTGCTTCCATCCCTGCAGACAAATAAACTGTTATTACTTCCCCTTCCTCAGGGGCTGCCATTTCGGGCAGGGAAGCTATGTGTTTCTTGAGTTCCAGGAAGGCAGCCTCTGCCTCGGTTGTCCAACGGAAATCCTTCTTGTCAACACAATTTTTGAGCGTTTTGAAGAAAGGTAAGGATTTTTCCGCGGACTTAGGCTAGAAACATTTTAGGGCAACAATTTTACCGTTGAGGCTCTGCACTTCCTTCTTTGTGGTAGGCGACTTCATATCAAGGACGGCTTGGACCTTGCTTGGGTTTGCCTTGATGCTTTGTTTTCCGACAATATGGGCCAGAAACTTCCCCTCCTCGAACCCAAAGGAGCACTTGACAGGATTGAGCTTCATGTTTATTCTTCGAAGGTTGTCGAACGTTTCTCGGATGTCCCGGATCATCGCCTCCCCAGACTTGCTTTTGATGACAAGGTCATCTACATAAGCTTCCATATTCTTTCCAATTTGTTTCGAGAAAGCTTGATCCACTAACCGTTGGTAGGTTGCCGCTGCATTTTTCAAACCAAAGGGCATCTTCTTATACCAAAAGATCCCCCTGTCGGCGTGGAAGGCCGTCTTCTCTTCATCTTCTTGTCTCATTTGAATTTGGTGATACCTCTTGTAGGCATCTAAGAAGCACTTGTATTGGAAGCCGGTGAGAGAGTCGACCTTCCAATCGATCTCGGGCAAGGGGTAGCAATCTTTAGGGCAGGCTTTGTTGAGATCCTTGAAATTGACACACATTCTCCAAGATCCGTCTTGTTTGGCTACCATGACCGGATTTGCTACCCAAGAGTGATACTGGACCTCCCTTAGGATGCCAGCCTCAACCAGCTTTTCCACCTCCTGGCAATCAGCCTGGCTCCTGGCCGGGGCCAGACTTCTTTTCTTCTGGACGACTGGCTTGTACGATGGAGCTATGTTAAGAGAGTGCTCAGCCATGTCTCTAGGGACGCCGGTCATGTCCCCGGGGCACCAAGCAAATATGTCTTGATTATCCTGCAAAAGGTTGATTAGTTCACACATAATCGTATCAGGAAGCAGATTGTTTACTTTGACGGTCTGCTCCTGGTAGGCAGGATTTATACTAATTTCCCGGATGGGACCCGTTGCTTGACGTCTCTGGCCCCCTGGGGTCTTTGGTTTCTTCCACAGAGGCTATCAGAAGAGCCTCTGTTGTCTGCTTCAGGGTTGCAACTCCGTTAGGAGTGGGGAGCTTCATTAAACCATGTGTCGTTGATACCATGGCGCCGAAGGTGGCAATCCCCATTCTTCCAATGAGGACGTTGTAACTTGAAGGGTACCTGATAACAGAGAAAGTCAGCTCCTCTGTCCTTGACAAGTCTCCATCCCTGAAACAGACGCTAAGTGTGAGCTTCCCTAGGGGATGTACTCGTTCCCCTGAGAAACCCACCAGGGATGCGTCTGATGGTTTGAGCTTGGACTTGATCTCTGGGCTTAGGGATTCGAAGCACCGTTCATACATTACCTTTGACGAGGCTCCACAGTCCATGTACACCCTATCTATAGGGAAGCCATCCAGTTCAGCTTCCACTATTACCGGTGTGACGATCAATTCGTCGGGAGCAGGAGGAAGACAGATGTATTGTTTGTTCCAAGGCTCGGTGCGAGCCTTCTTGGCCTGCTGGGTCCCTTCAAGACTGACCATGTTGACCTCCTTGTCTTTTTTCCCTTCATCCTTTCTTCCTTTGATGTCTTTAATCAGGTGAGCCAGCTCCCCGGACTTAACGGCCTCTTCTATTCTCTTTTTCAGTTGGTAGCAATCATTTGTGTGATGCCCTGTATCATTGTGAAAGGCACAATGCTTGCTGGCATCCCTCTTGTTAGCTGGCTTGGACAGAGGTCTGGGAGGTCGAAAGGTGTACTTGACTTCCTCTGTGGAGAGTATCTCCTGAAGGGTCTTGGTGAGGACAGTGAAGACTTGTTTTTCTCTTTCGTGGTACCTTCCTGACCTTGGGGATCGTCTCCTCTCTTCATTCCTTTGATTGTCGAATGATCTTCCTGATCGTTTCTCATTGTAAGGTTGGAAGAGAGGTCTTCGGGAGCTCGTTGAGCTGTCTCTCCAGCTCCCTCGATCCCTCTTCCTGGTATCCTGTCGAGTTAATGCTTCTTCTCCCCGGAGGAAGGCTTCTGCTCTCTCGAATGCCTCCTCCATGGTTTGGGGAACATCTTCATGGAATCTTCTGTAACAACCTACAAATATATTTGTAGGTTTGGTATCAGAGCGAAAGCGGCCATAACAACATATACCTATAAAGGATAGGTTAATATAGATTGTTAATAGACGACGATTGATGGATAAGTGTTTTGTAGTATGACAGGAAAAGGGAAAGGATTAATGATGGAAGTAGATGCACCCAACCTGGGAAATCAAAGGGAAACTCTTGATCATGAACAAAATGATGATAGTATAGAACAAGATGAACCAATGGAACCGCCATATGATGGAGAAAGCCAAGAGGAAGAGGAACCTGAAGAGGAAGAACCTTATGAGCTTCCTCATAGCCGAAGTAGGACTCCTGAACCTGTACCAGAAACTCAAGATGATAGGGAAACTCGATATGGGGAAGGGCCATCTAGGCGAATAAGGAATGCGAGAATATCGGTTAGACCCGGATACCCCATGCATCAGCTAGCGGAAAGAGAGACAATTGAAAATTCCGAGGAAGAAGAACGAAATTATAACCAAGAAAGTAGGTATCTTTACAGGTTTAGGATTGAAAGAGGAGTCCCATTAGAAGACCCTTATGAACAAATAAGAAGACAAGAAGAAAGCTGGAGGTTTAGAGACATGGAGTCGCCAAGAAGGAGAAACTATAGGTGTAGAAGGTGTGAGGATTTTGACAGAATAAGAGATCAACGAGACATGGCTGAAAATCAAGTACGTAGGGTTCGAAGGCAACTACACCACTTTATGACCAAGATAAGGAGAACTTTGGATGGACGAACCTACTGATGATTATGTGAAGCAACCAACTTAACGTCTGAAACCTTTTAGTAACTATGTTTAAGCAATATGTAAATATTATAGGTGTGTATGAATAAGACCGGTAAGGACTTGTGGATAGATCGAAGGATAATGTAGGACTAAAACCATTTGGTTAACATTTTGTACTGTGTTATATATAATCAAATGGATGGTTGTATATTATGTGATAACTTGAAACCTTTTTCTTTACAAACATTTAGTTCACAGTGACAAAAGTTTGACACCTTGCTGTACCATCTCTGTAATCGAGTGGGCAATTGCTTATATAGGTGATAAATTAAGACATTTTTTATATATATATATACAGTAAAGGATGGAAAGGCGAACTAGAAGGAGGGCAAACCCGGCTAACGAAACCGGACCAAGTGGCACCAGAGGAACTCGATCCGTACCCCAATTACTTACTAATACGGACACGGAAGAAACAAGGTACGGTGCCAATGAAACCCAGGATCGGAATGAAATAATCGAATTCAGAATTGAGCAACTAATCACGGAGGGAATCGCTCGGGCCATCCCCACCGTAATAACTCAGATCAATGCGGAAAGAAATATAGAGCAACCTTTGATAAATATAGGAGATGATGGAACAGGAGGAAATGACGGAGGAGGGAATAATAATTCGGGTGATTTTAACGACGAAGAAAACGACGATGAAGGAGAAAGGAATTTTCGAGTAGGATGTACTTATAGGGCTTTTATGGCTTGCAAACCGGAATCATTTTATGGGAACGAAGGAGCTACAGGAGCGTTAAGATGGTTAGAGGAGATGGAAGCGGTACTTGATATTAGTGACTGCGCACCAAGAGATAAGGTTAGATTTGCTACGCATTCACTAAAATCGGGAGCATTAGCCTGGTGGAATATGGTATTACAAACACGAGGTAGAAATGGAGTTCAAAGAATGACGTGGGAAGAATTTTGAGGATTATTAATAGAGAAATATTGCCCGCCTAACGAACTCGATCGAATAGAAGCTGAATTTTTGAAACTAGAAATGCAAGGAGTGGCTCACATGGAATACGTAAACAAATACAATGAGATGTCCCGATTAGTTCCACATCTAGTCACTCCTGAAAGTAAAAGAATAGGCCGATTTGTTTGGGGTCTTATACCACAAATAAGAGGGTTAGTAAGAGCCGCAAAACCAGCCACCTACCAGGCCGCGGTCGAGATGTCGGCTACTTTAACGGATGAATTAACCAGATATGGTCATTTTGAATTTTTAGTTATGCCATTCGGAGTTACTAACGCACCTGCCACCTTCATGGACTTAATGAATAGAGTTTGTAAACCTTATTTAGATAAGTGTGTGATTGTATTTATTGATGACATATTAGTATACTCTAAGAGTCGGACAGATCATGAACAACATTTAAGAGCCATCTTAGAGATACTAAGAAAAGAGAAACTCTATGCAAAATTTTCCAAATGTGAATTCTGGCTAGATGAAGTAAAATTTTTGGGACATTTAATAAATTCTCAAGGAATTCAGGTTGACCCATCCAAAATCGAATCCATTAAGAATTGGGAACCTCCAAAAACCCCAACAGAGGTTAGACAATTTTTAGGTTTGGCAGGATATTATAGAAGGTTTATTGAAAATTTCGCCAAAATAGCACTCCCATTAACTACTCTAACCAAGAAAGGCATTACCTTTAGATGGAGCAAAATACAAGAAGAAGCCTTTGAAACTTTGAAAGAAAAATTATGTAGTACCCCAATATTATCGTTACCGGAGGGAGTACAAGAATTTGAAGTATATTGTGACGCATCACACCAAGGATTAGGCTGTGTACTTATGCAAAAAGGAAAAGTCATTGCGTATGCGTCTAGACAACTTAAGAACCATGAACGGAATTATCCTACTCACGATTTAGAATTAGGAGCCATAGTTTTTGCACTTAAAATTTGGAGACATTATCTATATGGAACTAAATGTATTATCTATACCGATCATAAGAGTCTCCAACACCTTTTAACGCAAAAGATGCTTAACATGAGGCAAAGAAGGTGGATAGAGTTATTAAGTGATTATGAATGTGAAATTAAGTATCAGCCGGGAAAAGGGAACAATGTTGCAGACGCATTAAGTAGAAAAATAAAGGAAGAACCAATTCAAATAAGAGCAATGCAGTTACAGGCACCCATTAACTTAAGAAACCAAATCAGGGAAGCGCAACTCCAGGCCTTAAAAGATAAACAATTTAAAAATGAAGAATTAATAGGAATCAAGGATCCTTTTGAAACACAAACGGATGGATTAAGAACCCATAAAGGTCGTATTTGGGTACCAAAACAAGGGAATCTAAGGACACAAGTGTTAGATGAGGCCCACAAATCTAAATACTCGATACATCCAGGAAATGATAAAATGTATAAAGATTTACGGATGAACTTTTGGTGGCCTAACATGAAGAGAGACGTAGTTTTATATGTACAAGAATGTTTGACATGTGCAAAAGTTAAAGCAGAACATCAAAAACCATCCGGATTACTACAACAACCTGAAATACCTGAATGGAAATGGGAAGGTATAGCCATGGATTTTGTAGTAAAATTACCGAAAACACCACAAGGGCACAATGCAATATGGGTAATAGTGGATCGATTAACCAAATCGGCTCACTTTTTACCAATTACATTAGAATGGTCCATGAAAAAATATGCACAGGTCTACATTAATGAAGTAGTGGCTAGGCATGGAATTCCCACTTCAATAATTTCGGATAGAGATAGTAAGTTTACTTCCAAATTTTGGAAAGGTCTTCAAAAAGCATTAGGAACAAAAATTTGCTTAAGCACTGCATACCATCCTCAAACTGACGGGCAAAGTGAACGAACAATACAGACTTTAGAGGATATGTTACGAGCATGTGTTTTAGATTTTGGGGGAAGTTGGAACCAGTACTTACCTTTGATAGAATTTTCCTATAATAATAGTTATCATACTAGTATAGGAGCTGCCCCCTTCGAAGCATTATATGGAAGAAAATGTAGGTCGCCTTTATGTTGGGCCGAGGTGGGAGAAAGTAAATTTATCGGACCTGAAATCGTGCAAGAGACAAGTGATAAAATTCGAGTCATACAAGAGAAACTTAAAAGCGCTAGGGATCGGCACAAGAGTTACGCCGACAATAGGAGGAAACCCTTAGAATTTGCGGTAGGTGATAAAGTACTGTTAAAAGTGTCACCATGGAAAGGAATAATGAGATTTGGGAAAAAAGGGAAATTGAGCGCAAGGTACATTGGACCTTATGAAGTAGTGGAAAGAATAGGAAAAAGGGCGTATAGATTGGAACTACCTGTTGAATTAAGCGGAATACATGATGTCTTTCATGTTTCAAATTTAAGAAAATGTGTTCTTAAACCCGATCAAATTATTCCTCCGGATGAAATTAGTATCAATGAAAAACTAAGGGTTATAGAAGAACCGGTGGAGATTATGGCAACGGACGAAAAGAGGTTGAGAAGAAGTAAGATACCTATTGTGAAAGTAAGATGGAACACAACCCGGGGACCCGAGTTTACGTGGGAAAGAAAGGATGAGATGAAACAAAAACATCCCCATCTATTTCCTGCATCGGAAAGAAAGAAGGTAATCTATCCAAATTTTGCGGACAAAATTTCTAATAAGGAGGGGAGAATGTAACAACCTACAAATATATTTATTTGTAAAAAAAAAAAAAAAAAAATCGGAAGTTTTATAAAAACTAAATATCTATTGTAGTAAACTAAAGGATTATTATCAAAGTATAGGATAGATATAAACCATGGATTGATATCAAGACTTTTTACTCCAAGACCTTCAGTAACTTTGACATCTGGGAAGTAAATACACTTCAGCAATCCAGGTGTCCTTCTCCCCTTCACTACTCAATTGCTTTATAATCCCTTACTAAAAACCTTGAGTAAGTAAAACACTAATCAAGACACTCATCAAGAACAGAAGGCATGGCGAAAGGGGAAGGATAGAGAATTACATAAGCTTGATTCTAATATAGGTATGTGTATCAAAACCCTTCTTATTCTTATAGTTAATTTTATACATAATAACCCTAAACAACTAATTGGGTATGAGTACTAAACTGTTTCAGTAGTAAAGGGGGGGGGGGGGGGGGGTATTATGTATATAAGAGAGGTTGAATTAGAAAACAAGAAGATGATACAATCACAAAAAAAGAAGCCGATGGCTTACCAGGTCCAAAATACCCATTTCAAATATGGATTTCAATAATTATAACCATTAATGTCATTAATTGATAGGTAAGGAACCACTAGCACAAGTTGAAGGAAGGAAGTAACGTATCATAGCTGCAATCACGGTGAGTTCATTTAGCTATAAAACTAACCATGAATTTCTATCATTTGGGTGATAACAAGAGTAGACTGCCGAATTACCGAACCCACGCTCATTAACTCGGTTGGGCCGCTTAACGTATGAATAGTACTATTTGGGGAATCCCCCACACATGATGGAGCCGGTACGGGTAACCGGGAACCAACCATCGGAATTATTAAGAACCATGTGGCATATGTTTCGCCAAGAGAACTTATTTTGGCAGTAATAAGTTTCAGGGGAGGTTTGAGCTCGTGGCTTGTGTGTCACCGGTTAACTACACTCTAAAACAACCATACACGAAACCATTGAATGAGCTCACCAACTATTGTTAGTTGACACCCTTTTATTCTTAATATGTGCAGGTACTTTACATGTTAAGAGGTCATTAAGGAATAAGAAGTTGAAGGTTACCTTATGTTAATTATATATGCTAGTTAGTAGTATGTCCATGTAAAATAAACTAGTCATGTGTAGAGAGGTAAAAGGTTGGGTTAAGAATGGTGAAAAAGAGGTCTGTACAAAAATAAAGAGTGGAATGTAGGTTGACTTATGAATATATATATCATATGGTGTGTTTGTTATGATTCGCTGCGCTAATTTTAAATAAAGTATCGGTTAATTGATAACAATCCATCGCATTCCGATTATAAAAATCGGGTTGTGACATCTTCTTAGTAACTTTTTGGGACGAATGGCTCCCATGAATCCTGATACTCGGATCTTCTCGGTGGCACCACTATACTGCAGGCCTTTCCTCTTGTACCTTTCAATGAAGCTGCGGAGGTTTTCATGCTCCCCTTGTTGGATTTGGTGCAATATGGCGGCGTCCTTGGTGCACTTCCTTAAGGGGTTAAAGTTTGAAGTGAAGCTTCTCCTTAGATCGTCAAACGAAGAAATGCTCTGGGCTGGGAGGCCACAGAACCATAGGCGAGCTGGGCCCACCAAGGTTTGCATGAACATGTGGCAGCATTCAGCATTATTCCACTTTTCTAAAGTAGCTGCCCTAGAGAAGACGTTCAAGTGGTCATCAGGATCCTCTGTACCGTCGTATGTTTTCACATTGGCTGGCATTTTGATCTTATTGGGAAAATCAAAATGAGCTATATGCTCAGCGAAGCATTTTAACGAATTGGGTCGGTACGGCTCCGAGGCTGTAGCCTCGCCCCTTACTTCGGCCGTAGGAGTTTGAACCATGGGTTGGGAGGTTCCCAGACCCTGCCCTCCCGCAAGGGGTGTTACTGGTACTTGGTTCAAAGGTGGTGGATACTGCCATGGATATTCTCCCGGCCATGTAGGGAAGTAGGGCGGTACGTAGGGCGAGTATTGAGGCTGTGAGTAGTTAGGGTACATCGTTCCTGGAGGGATAACAGATCCTCCAGCAAGACTTCCTGCTCCTGCAAGGGAGGCAGCCACAGCACTGCTGGCCAGAGGTAAGGACCTCAAAGCTTCTCCATAGGAGAGTGGTGTTGAGGTCCCCGGGGAGAGCATAGAACTGCTAGGACCTCCTCCTCCTGGGTAAATATCCCCCTGACTGTTCAGCTAGGGGTGAGGGTTTGTATTGGCACGTCGGGTTGCTGGTGAGGTAGTGGTTCCCAGCAACGGAGGACCAGGTGAAAGGGTGACAATGGGTTCTTCGTCGTAAGACAACCTGACTCTGACCCCTCTGGACCTTTCCTCTCGCACGTAACCATTCAAGAGGTCTCGGAGTTGCAAGAAGTTTCTTCGTACTCCCTCTGGGGTGATGTCCGTTCGTTCAACTGGCAACAACATGTCGTCTCTAGGAGATGAGTTAACAGCCATTGAGGACGGCGGCGTTTGGTAGTTGAGCATGTCTCCTAGAGACGGTTCGACTTGATGTCCGTCCGTTCCAGGTGTTTCATGGCCGGAAGCGTCACCTGAGGTGTGACTATTGGCCGGAGTTTCTAAAAGACCCCCTCCTAGGCGGTTATCTCCACCAGTCATCACAAAAAGAGGTTACTTAGGAACAAATGGGACTGTAGAGACTCTCAACAGTTTTGTTCAAAGTAGCGACAGCCCCACGGTGGGCGCCACTTGTTGCTACAACAAGGAAAATGACCGATATTAGGTTAGGAGATGCTTAGGATTATAGGTTAAAGGTATATTATGTTGAGATTTAGGTTTGGCTTTAGGTTCAGATTTAGTTCTGGGATCAGGGGTCTCCACGCTCCTGGAAGGACCTGCACAAAGGTAGCAGACACCGTTAGCCTTAACGCAGGAGGGAGCCTCCTGCGTTTGGACTCCGGCGTGAGAATAAGTATGTATTCTTTTGGAGTTGGGAAATAATGAAGTAGAGAGTATAAGAGTAGAGAGAAGAAGTGAGAAGTGTGTGTGGAATGTCTACCCAAGGGTCTCCTTATATAGGCAGTGAAATTATGCCCAGGAGCTCCCTCAGGGTAGCTTCCTTACCATACCTGGTTGTGTTTGACCCTCTTTTGGTTCCCTGCAGTGAGACTTTACCCTTTTAGGATGTTTTCAGCTTTTACCATTTCCAATGCAAAGCTTGGAGCTGTGTGGTGTTTTTGTCCTTTGCCTTAGTAATAAGCCAAAATCCCCTTTTTACATTTCTAAGGTTTTTTACTGTTTACTTTCTGCCCTGTGGCTTCCGTATGGCAGGTAAGCTGCCTTATATCAGCTCCACTAAGTCAGGCAACCTCTTAATCAGCTTTATTTTCCTTAACTTTTCGACGAGGGGTTTAAACGTTGTCGTTTTAGGACCCACGTCATCACCACTCATCAACGGTAACGGACCACAGATAACCTCTCAACCCATTCAATCTTCTATTTCCCACCTCAAGTCATAACCATTTTCTTTAAAAATTAAATATATAAAAACCATTTGGATGGCAAAGTCTTAAGAACTGCAATATTTTTGGGATGTTAAGATTCCCATTTCTGGAATACTATCATATAAAATCATATCCAAATTCGTTCAAAAGGTCCGCCTTTAATATGAAAGCACAAGGGCATTTAGGCTATAGGGTGAGCAGACACAAAAAATGTCATGCCTCCATGCCATGTAGGATGCCACATCACCAAAGCGGTCAGGGGCGAATCTACGGTATAACGCTCGGTTTTAAATTTTTAGTGTTATTATATATATAAAATTATGTAGGAACCCCTAAATATATTTTAAAGGAACCTCTGAAACAAATCAATCAAGTGCTCAATGGTAATCCCCTTCCTTTCTATCCTACAGATCTCAAGTTCTATTTCTGTCTCAACTCATTTTTGTTATTTTTTTTATTTGTTTTTTTTAAAAACAAAGTTAGGGTTCCAAACTTTCAATAATCAGCCATCAGATATTCACATACCTCACAATCTTTCCTCTTTGGCTCTCCTGGCTTCCTCACTCCACGTCTCCACCTCTGCCCTGAACCTATCAACCTGCCCCTGCTCGACCCTCCGGCCCTCTCGCCTGTCGGCCGTCACCCCTCCGCCCCTGCTCTCGCGTCGGCCTTCGGCCTCATCCTCAGACAAGTAGACAACAGCACAGGAGGTAGTCTCTTGTAGTTGACTAGTTGCATTTGAGTTATCATTTATCAATTAACTTCTTATTAGTTATTATGTTCTTGTTGTTACTTATTCTTGTAATTATATTTGAGTATCTCATGATTCTTTATTCTGGAGGTGAAGTCTCCCCTTTGTTTGCTTCTTTATTTCTTGATAGTGATGAATGATGATACAGTTTCCATGTATTATTGTTGTTTATGCAATAGAAGTTTGAGTTCCAATAATTTCCAGCTGTGACTTGTGATGCAGATTTCCATATTTGTTGCCTTGCCTTTGTATCTCCATTTTTGCTCTTATTGTGACCATCGCTGCAATTTGGCTTCCGGTAAAGTTTCTAATGCCATTACCATTTCCTTAATACTCCCATTAAATACATCAAAACATGATATTTTTGTTTCAAAATTCTAAAACAAATTCAAAGTTTGTGATTCATGGTGTGTGAACTGAACCCTCTTAACATTATTTTCTTTTAAATCTATTGTTCAAACTGCAGGAAACATTACACTTTCATAAGAAAAATGAGTTGGAGCCTGCTTCCTATGTTGAGGAAAAAACAGATGAAAGGAAAGATTCCTCCTTAATAAGCCTTGCGTTGGTAATTTGATCGATTGGTGAATTGATGACGTCTTCACAAAGAACTTGTCAAAACTAAAGAAAGAAACGGTTCTACAACAAATCCAGAAACATCGACACAAAACAAATCTCTCTCAACTCACATAAGACCGTCAACTAGACAATCCATTACAATCACTCAAAGACTCTATACCGAATATCACAACAAGATCTAAACACAAAAGGTTGGGTATATTGTTGTGTAAAGAATGTTGTTGATAGAGCTTAACAATAATAATAATAATGCTAGAGACACAGAGATATTTTGATAGGTGTTATAAAATCGAATGAGCAGCCTTGATATCTTCCACCGACCCACATATCAATGACCAGGATTAGACTCATCCAACAGATTAAAAGGAACGGGCCAAATATAACTGGACCGAATCTTGATAGGCTGGAACACGGACCGGAACACAGCAACAGAAACATTGGGCTGGAACACAACACCCAGCTTCAGCAACTTAAGCCCAAGTCCTGCACAAAAAACCTTATGCAACATGTTATATTACAATGAAATACAAAGAAATAAAATTGAGAAATGTACACCATCTTTTTAACACCCCCACAATTTTATTTCTTATATGGATCATATATGTTAATCTGCCAGTTGACCCTTAGAACCAACTTTGACTGTTTTAACCACACCTTTTGCAATTTGTTCTCTTAAAAAAAAAGTCCACAGCAAAAACTTTGTTTTATCAAGGGAAATTGGATTTTAACACCCTGAACTATTGACAATTGGCCGTTGGCGCACTGAACTACAAAATTGAACAATACCGCAATGTACTTTCAACTTATTGGCCTGTATCACCCTCAGATTAACCAAGGTTAATTTTTTGCTGACGTGTCCATTTTTGCTGACGTGGCATGGACACATCCATGCCACCATCCATGCCACGCCAGCAAAAATTAACCATGGTTAGTCTGAGAGTGATATAGGCCAATGAGTTGAAAGTACAGTGCGGTGTTGGTCAATTTTGTAGTTCAGTGCGTCAGCGGCCAATTGTCAATAGTTCAGGGTATTAAAATCCAATTTCCCTTTTATCAATAAAAAACCCCAATTAGCCGCTATGGATATCACAGCAGAATTGTTACTTAAAAAACACAATACCCAGTCACTCTAACAAAAACAAAACCCTCACAATAACACTTCTACATATATTATTAAACAAGAAAATATCTGAAATAGAAACACTTAAGATCACCTCAAGAGACTCAAGACAAGTCTAATGAAAGCTTAATTTTCTAAAAAAGAAGTGTGTGAACAACTAAAGAGAGAACAGAGGAAAAGACTGAGAGTTGAATTAGTAAAAAACAGATTAATAACATTACTTAAAACATTTCTTTAAAACACAAAAATAAACTTTCACTCAAAAACAAACTTTATGTTTTGAATGAAAAACAGGGATAAAACTATTGAAACAACTCACAACCTATTTCTCACATCTCTCAAATCAATCAGATCTAATCTCTAGACACCGATTAGAAATTTAAAACAACAGGAAGAACATAATGTTGATTCACACAAAACTCTAATCATCTAGAGAAACAAGAGAAATATATACTTGAAGCAAGAAAATTGAAACTCTTGATTGAAACTTTAAGAGAGAATAAAAGAGGTGTGTAAAAAAACTCTATAATAATAATAATAATAATAATACGAGTTATCAAGACAAATTGAACACCAAAACCACACAACAATTTCAAATAAGAACATAAACCATATTATGCACAAGTAAATGAACAATTCCAGTATAGTCTTATTCGACAAGAAACAGATGAAACTGAAATACTACTCTGCCCTTTTAATCCTAAGTTGGTTATTTTGTGAAAATTACACATGTGGCAGCACATTTGATAAGACACTCAGATTAGCTGAATGTCCTGAAACTATGAACTTACTTTGTTAATTTTTCCAAGTTCCTTACGAAATTCCAGATAAAATACTAAACACTTCCCAGTCATCGTTATATAAATTCGTTGACTTCAGAATTATATAAAATATGAACACTGAATATAACATAAAATGCCTCCAATGAATACCAAAGACTTTGAATTTAATTAAAAAAACATCAAGAATTCATACTCTCGTTTAGATTATCAACACAACAACCTGAATACCAACCTCACACTACAAACAAACTTCCAAGATTCAACCTCATGGTGAATCTGATTTGTAACATGAGAGATCCAACGAGAGAATGGAGAACCTTTTTTTTAAAAAAAAAAAACACTCAAAGACAAATATTTTATAGAAATAATTCTGAAGTCTTTATCATTTAAAAATGTCAATCTGGGAAATGTTTTAAGAACTCCTAAGTTCTTTAAAAGAAACTTGAAAAAATCACTTTAAAATTCATTTGTACTATTATACATAACCAACTTATTATTTGTATAAACAAGAGTATAACAGTTAAAGAAACATTATCTTTATGACAAGTAAAAAATCACAAAGAAACAAAAATCAAATGATTTGAACTAATAATTCAATAACATGACTAGATCTACGAACTAACATCAACAATGATAATCAACTAGAAGATCAAAAAATATTAGAACAAACCTAGCCATAAACGTGTCTAACAAAAGGTTTTTAAGAAGACATATTTGTGAACGAACATGATCAGAAAACATTTTGATTAAAGAAACTGAATCACACAACTCAGTTACAAACCTAACAACAAGGAATACATAAGACTATAAGATAATCAAACATGTTTCGAATAACACACAATCACATGATCATAAATCAAAAACATGCAAGACAAACTAGATTCATGTTGATAACACCTTGTAAAGAATGTAAATATTTATTTGACTTAACCAAAAACAATTTTAACTTCTGCTAACATGTAAAAGAAAAACTTTTGATTTAAGTCAAACATTTTCTACTTCACAAAACAACAAGAATCATACAAAACTGAATCACATGATTCATAAACATGTAAGCACCGTTACAGCCTAAACAGAAACTAATAACACTCACAATCACTAGATTTCAAACCAGAATAAAAACTTGGGCTGCAACACCTACAAGATATAAAACATAAAGAGAACCAACCAGAACTCCTTACAATCTCTTTTCTAACCTCTACGGTACAGATCATCAACAAGATGAAAAGACAAAGAAAAACACTAACATGATCTAACGGACTTCCTAGATCTACAACTAATAAATTTTATCCAAGAATCCTAGATCTAGTGCCAATACCAGAGATTACAAATGAAGAGATACATCAATTGAAACACACAGGTTGCCAAATTAAAACAACCTGTTCCAAAAAACCAGAATTATCAGCCAAAACCATCTAATTTTACAACTAGAAAGACATCCCACAAAGGAGTAAACAAGGCTGACAATCACAATTCAAATGACTAGACTAGAACACCTTTTATACTACGCACAAATTCAAACAAAAAATAAATGCAGCACAAAATCCTAATCGTCAACAATGAACGAGAAACAATATGACTCAAATATCTAGATAAAACAGGACCCATGTCACATAACTTGTAAAGAAAATAAAGACTAATTTGATTAACTCAAAATCTTTGATTAGAATGAAAAACTCATTTAACTTTACAAGAACATGAATCTACCAGAAATGAATCATACAAAACAAATCTGATAACAAAGAATCACATAACTCTTCATCAGATCACAATAAACAGCCAATCACAAAATTCTAAATGAATCCAAAAACATTTTCCTTTAATAAAAGAAAAAAAACACACGGCTGTACAATATTCAAGATATAATCTTGACAAAACTATTGGCTAAGCAAGTGAACCACATAGGTCAACTATAACCACATTGCAAACAGGTCACACACAAAACCATCTTGATATGAGTTTCTTTAAAAAATCATCATGACACCGGTCGAACAAAACCATCACAACATGATTTTATCTAAAACTCATCAAGATATGGTTAAGGCCAATATTATAACTAAGAATCACACGATTCAAACCTGGTAAACAAGGTTACAAAGTTAACAAAAAAATTGAAAACCAAAAAACTTGATATTGCTACTATTAGTAACATACTTAAAATAAGCAAGTTCTCAGCATACACAGATCATCTAACAACTTTCAGACATCTTACGAGGCATAGACCCTAGATACAATAGAATCTACAAAATACCATAGATGAGAACAAGATGACCTAAAACAAATCTTATGAACACTTAAACTAAGTACATAAACCTTGACAAGCCCATTAAAAACATGCGAGACTGTCAAAACTTTTAAGAAAAATCTTCTTAATAAAAAAAATAGTAACACACGGTCTAGAACAAGCAACAACTACCATTGTTATTATTATCATTATTATCTCCATTATTATCTCCATCATTAGCCAAGACCAAGTGTTATCAAAAGCATTAAAACTATTAATACAAGTTTTAACAATCAGTAGCAACACACTACAATAACATAGTCCAAACCAACAATACCACAGAAATAAGCAAAAGCACAGAGATACACAAATCAAACAAACACAATAATAACAACAGTCTCACAGATTAGCAAAGCTATTAAATCATGACAAAGAAGCAACCCGAAAAAAAAAACAAATAGACTGGTGAAGCTACGTGGGTGTCCAGATCGCTGGTTCATCACTCAAGGGTGCCAGCGCAAGTCCTCACGCAGGAGCCACTTAGGCTGAGACCAACCCTAACTATAACCAACACTTGATCATTTGTCGGTCCTTCTAACCCGGTACCAGACTCCTAGACCCACAACCCTTAAACAATAAACGTAATATGAAAGGATCTCACCGAGAGGGTTGCCCAAGTTAGGGTTCTCCAATAAACTCTCAGCCTGTAACCTTCACTTAGGGTTACACGCTGAGAGGCAAAGAATGTCCAGATCTTCAACCAAGAAGACACCAACAACAAAAACTGTACCCAGCTTTCAACCTGATAAACTCTAATAACTTACACAAACAAATCAGTTATAATAAGATCTGTCAGTGACAAGCCCAATTTCAATAGATTGCCAACTAAACACCAGATCCAAATAATCTCAGATTCCCTTAAGGTATAAACAAATCCTCAAATGAACAAATCTGAACCCCATTGACCACGAGTAAACAACCACTTTAGCGCCTTGATTCCACAATCACTCGCGTTTGTAATAGAATCAAATCCAACTGTTCTTCGTGAACTATCATCAACACCCCAAAATAATCAAACCGCATATTTGCTCATATCACCGGAGATCTGATGGTTCTCGTTCACAAAGCTATCGTTAGTACCAGAAAACATACATCATGTTGAATCACACATCACGAACAGCGGAAGACGAACGCATAACTCAGATCTAGTAAAAAGTATAACTCCTAGAAAGACACAGTAGACTTAGCAACCAGATTCAAGAACCTTATATCTGACACATATCGGAGGAAAAACAAAAAACAACAACTCGTCTTTAATCAAGAACCAGTATACAAGAAATCCAAATAATCTGAGTAATCAGCGGAAGACAACCGAGTATCAAGCCTTAGGCTCTGATACCATGTCAGAATTTCAAGATCTAAATATTAAACACAAAGAACTTGTCAAAACTATAGAAAGAAACGGTTCTACAACAAAGCCAGAAACATCGACACAAAATAAATCTCTCTCAACTCACATAAGACCGTCAACTAGACAATCCATTACAATCACTCAAAGAGTCTATACCGAATATCACAACAAGATCTAAACAATTAGACTAATGAAACCGTAGACTCAAATGAAAGAAACACGAGAAAGAGACGAAGTCAGTCGAATAATACTTTCTGGAGAAAAAGCTTTAGGCGACTTGAAGGTTTCATCTTTAAGACAAGAAAACACAAAAGGCTGGGTATATTGTTATGTAAAGAATGTTCTTGATAGAGCTTAACAATAATAATAATAATAATAATAATAATAATAATAATAATAATAATAATAATAATAATAATAATAATAATGCTAGAGACACAGAGATATTTTGATTGGTGTTATACAATCAAATGAGCAGCCTTGATATCTTCCACCAACCCACATATCAATGGCCAGGATTAGACTCATCCAACGGATTAAAAGGAACGGGCCAAATATAACTGGATCGAATCTTGATGGGCTGGAACACGGACCGGAACACAGCAACAGAAACATTGGGCTGGAACACAGCACCCAGCTTCAGCAACTTAAGCCCAAGTCCTGCACAAAAAACCTTATGTAACATGTTATATTACAATGAAATACAAAGAAATAAAATTGAGAAATGTACACCATCTTTTTAACATAAAGTAATTCAGATGAGATACACACATACACGTATATAAATAAACGACTGAGTCAGGAAATAAAATATTAGTTTTCGGATACAGATAGGAATGTTTAAACCATGACTTCCAATAATTCAACTTTATATTTAACAATGCATAATGACTGCATGTGCATATATAATAATGATATATAAACATGGTTGGGCATGCACATGTATTACTTATAGTAAATAAGGGGGGACGGGGCGTTACCAGATTTGGTCACGGGTACCCCACTACCAGCACGGTAACACCGCGCCACCTGTGCTGGTAGTAGATCCATGAACCAAATTCTGGTTGTAGTTAACGGATGTGAACCCGTGAATCTAAATAAAATGTTATTTCTTTTTGCCACTTTTTTCCCAACTATCATCATCACCACCACTCAGGGACGAAACTATAGGAGACGAGACGGAGCATGTAGCGACTGAAGTGGGAGTTGTAGGTTTTGTAAAAGAAAGAAGAAAGTTTTGTAAAAGGAAGAAGACGATCTGTTTATGTTTTATATTATTATAATATTATAACAGTACTTTAGTACTTTTGAGTATATTATTATTTTAAGCATTGTTAGAGTATATTATTATTATTATTATTATTATTATTATTATTATTATTATTATTATTATGTGAAAATAATTGATTGTTGGGTAAAGAATCAGTGGAGTGCTGCCTTTAAAAAAGTGTTTCAGTGAAAGAAATCAGTGAAGTGATGTGATAGTGCAGGATTGGTGGAAATTAGTGAAGTGAAAACTTATTCAGTAGAGCGCCCCTTATGCCCTAAGAAAGATGGTTCATACATATTTGTCCACATGCTTTTAAAACATTATTTCTGACAAACTTTTTGGTTAGTATTAAATAAACAATTAAAAAGTTCAAGGCCGGGAAGAAAGAAAAGAAGTTTCAGAGTCGGGAAGAATGGTTGAGGAGATGTGCCTCATTCTTTGTGTCCAATCTCCCATCGGATTGCACCGGTAATAGACTATGGAAGGCCTTTGAGCACCTCGGTAACCTTGAGGATGCATTTGTTCCTCGGAAAACTGATGGTGGAGGAAACAGATTTGATTTCATCCAGTTTTCAGAAGTCAAGGATGTGGAGTCTTGGTTGTTTAAACTTAGAGATGTTACCATCGATGGGGCGGTGGTTAATGTTGACCTGGCAAAATATAACCGGGATGGTTCGAAGACGGTGGTTCCATCAATGGTTGCTGGCAACTCGGTCTTCGCTAGGTTGGGGGATCGAAAACCTACGGAGGTTAAACCGGACAGTAGAGTGAATCATTCGGTGGCCGTTGAAGGTACTTTTCGGGAAGCCCTAGGTAAAGGTGCCGGTAATGTGCAGTCTGGCCTGTCGACGGAGTTGATTAACCTACCCCCGATGAACACGGAGGCAAAGAAGAAATGGGAATTCCGTTCCCTGATTGGTGAAGTTAAGGAGCTTGCTATGCTCGAGAACCTGAAGGAACTGTTTTGGGAGGAAGAGTTGAAAGATGTGGAAGTCAGATACTTGGGAGGTTTGAAAATAATGCTCTCATTCAAGCAGGTGAAGGATGCTGAATCTTTTCTGACAGATAATTACGAGTTGTGGTCGGCTTGGTACTCGAGGCTACATGTTTGGGAAGGGATTACGCCTGTGTTCGAAAGGCTAGCTTGAATCAAGGTGTTTGGGATTCCGATTAATCTATGGGACCGTCACGTATTCAACCGTATCGGAGAAAGATGCGGGAGATTAGTTGGGAAGTCGGTGGCTGACATTGGTGATGGTAACCTATCGGAGGACATGATGGCAGTCATTGTCAATACGGGTACTAGAATTAGCAAGGAGGTGAAGCTTTCTTGGAAGGGACAGCTGATTCCGGTGTGGGTTCATGAGGTCGAGGTTGAGTGGTCGCCAGCTTTTTTATCTGCCGGTCAGAAGTTTTCCGACCCGGTGTCGCCGATTGTTTCACCGATTGTTGAGCCGGCGTGTAGTAGTGCGCATGGGCAGTTGGAAAACGTAGAGGGGGACATGGGGAATTTGCATGGGAATTCTTTGTTAGTTGTGCATGAATTCCCACAGGTCTTGAGTAGTGAAAAGCGGCTGAAGACGTGGTCCCACATTGTTAGGATCTGAGTATTGGATTGTTTTGATTAAGTATGAAAGATGAATGAAGTATAAATGGAAAGTGCAGCGGAATAACAATAAATCAAAACATAGAGAATAATTGTTTTTAATCGAATGCTTTCATTAAAGGAAAGATTACAATTGTACAATTAACTCCCCCTCAGCCTGATCACTCAGAGAATGTTTGTCTAAAATGGAATGACGAGTGATGAATAGAATAGTACAAGTACTGTTCTATTTATAGACAAGCTCAAACCTCTGATGATCAGTTGCTGACGTCACCTAGATAGCGACCCCTAACTGTCTAACAAACTCTAACAACTGTTAAACAATAAACTACTGTTACATTGAAACAACTGACAATAAAACTCTGTTAATCTAAAGCTCTGATGTCTTCTTATCATCTGTTGAACCAAAGTGCTGTTGGTTCAACAGACCTTTGCTCTTCAGATCTTTAATCAGCTGTTGTTCTTCATCAGACTTTTATCCATCAGACTTTATTCATCAGACTTTTCATCAGCAGCAGTTGTCTTCTAACAGTTGTTAAGCAGCAGCAGTTTAGGAATCAACAGATCTTTGAAGGAAGCTTTATTGTAACAACTGTTCTTTATTCATGATCAAACACTTAGTATATTTTGGCTTTTAATCATCTGTTCTTCTCCAGGTCAGCAGACCCAACAATCTCCCCCTAGAACAGATGATGCCAAAACTCTGCTTTATTCTTGATCTTTATTTCTCATCAGACTTTCTCTAATTTGCCCTTTTAGTTGTAATTCAAAGCTTAGAGAGAAGAGGTCATCAGCATCTCTATCCAGTGTCAAATTCAGAAGGGTCTGGAGATCTTCAGCACTTAGGCCAGGTGCATCATCCATACTTAACTTCTGAACACTACCATCTGACCTGAGCAGTGTCAATTCATGGGTCTCTTTGTCAGACTTCCATTTTAGAATTTTAGAGTCAGAGGAGTGACTGGGATGCATCTTTATTTTAGATGAGTTAGGAGATGGAGGCCTGCCAATGAGTTCTCTGAACTTCTCTGTGACAGGGTCAGAGAAGTATCTGATTTGGTTCAAGAGACCCTCTTTTACATAGGTTTCAGTGAACTTTCTTGTATCCTCTTCAGTCATTTCTTTCTGCTTTTTGTATTGTCTTCTGGCAGCAATAGAAAGATCAGAGGTTTCAAGTAAACTGTCTAGTGTAAAGGCCTGTGAGGGTTTCTTGGGTGCATCATCATAGACTGGTTTTCTTGGTAGTTTGGGATTGGTCTTTCTTTCTTGTTCAAGCTTCTTGTATGTTTCAATTAACCTGACCTCAGACCATCTAGCAACAGATCTCATCTCTCCATACTTGGCTGCTACAAGCTCTTGTCTCATTCTCTTGAACTTCAAGGCTCTAGCTTGATCTCTCCCTTTACTGAAATCAGGGGCAGAGGCCTTAGTAGGAGGATTCTTGGCCATGCTCTCAATTCTAATCAGTTCTTCCCTGAGAGCATGTGTGGTCCAGCCTGTGAATTGGTTCTTTGTTGCTTTGTAAGGCTTGGTTGCCAAGATCTGTTCTAGCAGTGAATCCCTAACTTCCATTTCCAAGTCTCTGCTGAGAGGCATGGTAGACATGGAATTGCTCAGGGTCTTAGCATAGTCTTCAATCCTTCGGAGTTTGCTAAGCTCTGCTGAATGGATGCCCTGAGCAGTCCTGTCATCCTTCCCTTTGCATTTCTCCTTGATGACAGCATCAGCCTGTTCACTCTTGTATTTAAGATAGGTGTCTATGTTGAGTGGAACAGGGAAGCCTTTGAGAGATGGGAAGGATCTTTCTGATGGCTGATCAGTATTGTAGAAGGATTGAAGTTCCCCCTTGATTAAATCCGACTCAAGGGGATACTTCTCAGCCAATGGGGTGATGGTGAGTGGTGGTCTATGTGATCTGAATTGAGAGGTGTGTGGTGAGAAAGATGAAAGTGGAATGGCATTGACTGGTGTGGATTGTGAGATTGGGGTGTTAGGTGGTGTGTTGTGGATGTTTTCGTCTTGTATAACAAAGGTGGATTTCCTTTTCCTGCTATACAAGATTTTGGGTGAAGGTGTGGATGAGGCAGTTGTTTGGGAAGCAGTTGTTTGGGAAACATCTGTTGGTCCTTTAGTGGAACCAGCAGTTGTTTGGGTTTTAGGTTGTGTTGTGGTAGGTTTGGTAGTTGTTTGAGTTGTGGTTGGTTTATTGGTTGATGGTGTGGTGATTGGTTTGGTTACTGGTTTGGGTTGAGCAGATGTTTTAGCAGCAGTTGTTTTAGGTTCAGTGGTTTGAGTAGCAGAGGTTGTGGTGGCAGTGGTTTCAGTGGTTGTGATAACAGGTGTTTGAACAGCAGAGGTTTCAGCAGATAGTTTGGAAGGTGGTTTTCTAGTGTGTTTGGCTGGCATTTTCTTTCTCTTAGAAGAGTTCACATCTTCCACTTCTTGCTGTTGTTCTCTTTTCAGCTGCACCAACAACTCTGCTTTTGCTTCCAAAGTGTCAGCCCTTTTCATCTTATCCTGAGCAGCTTTTTCAGCCTTTTCATTTGCTGAAGTGTCAACTTCTTTTGCCTTTGATGCTTGAGCTGGTTCTTTTGGTTGCTATGATTGTGGAGCTGATTTTGGTGACCCTGGTTTGTCAGCAGCTGGCATCCCTTTTTGTGAGGGTGGTTGACCAAATGGATTTAGCTTTGGCAGCCTATCTCTGCCACTCTCCCCCTTTTTGGCATCATCAGCTGTAAACTCATTATCAGTTTCATCTCTGAAAATGGTGGTAGGGGCAGAGCCAGTGGTCTTCAGCAGGTGGTCCTTGATCACTTTGATGTCAGCCTTGGTGTCATTGAATCTTGCATCCACCATGTTTCTGATCAAGGACATGTAGGTTTCTTGGGTCTGATCTGCCAGTTTTCTGTGAGCTATGATGATGGGTGAAACAGATTTCCATAGCTCACTGGCAATATCAGAGGTTGAGGGTTGACTTTTGGTAAAGTTATTCAATGTTTCCAATATTGACTTGACATCAGATTTGATGTCAGCAACAGAGGATTCAAGGTTTTGAACCTTAACCGTCAATTCTTGAAGTTTTGACTCATCACCTAAGTTAATAGGATCATCTGAATCCCTACCAGAGGTAGTTTTAGCTGGTTCAGTTCTAGGAGGTGAATCCATAGAATGAGAACCCGCTGCCCCTTTTTCTTGGTACTGGGGACTTCCAACTGTTTTGGGGGACACAATGGTGGCCTCATCAGTTGTTGCCTTCAAGGAAGTCTTATCAATGGAACCACTGTCCTGCTGTGAGACAATGGTCTCTACAGCAGTAGTAGCTGCTTCTCTTGAAACCTCATCAGAAGTAACATTGACTTCTGGGAGTATAACCTCCAGAAGTATAACCTCCTCTACTGTTTGTGGGATAGCTAATTGACTTTCCTCAGCCCCAGTCACTGGTGGTGGTGTACTCTCAGTGACAGGTGATGGAGAGGAACTGGGGTTGTCCTGAGTTTTGTCAATCGCTTCAAACAGGGGTTGCATGGTTTGTGGGACATGTGGTGGTGATGTAGGTGGAGTAAGAAGCTGATTAGCCCTGGGAGATGGACTTGTAAACATATGGTCAAGTGACTCATATGCCTCAGTGTGAGGTTCCCTTTGGCTTATAACAAGATCCTTTTGTGAGGATTCTTGAGGAGTTTGCTTGGGTTGAGATATCTCCAACTGTTGTGAGGAAGTAACAACAGTGGTTTCATGTTGCTTTGGTGATGCAACAGGGTTAGCTTCTGGTATCTCATCTTCCAGAAGTCCCTTTTTGGTTTTGGAGGTGATTTTTGAGGATGGACGTTTTCTTTTGGTGGCTGGTGTGGGTTTCACAGCACTGGATGAAGTGCCATGATCACCAGGAGCAGTGGGCTCACCAACAGAGGTTTCAACAACAGTTGTTGTCTTTGTCCTCTTTGGTTGTGTTTTGGAAACCTTTTGTACTTTTGATACTTTTTCTTGGGTTGAAGAACCCAACATTCTAGTAAAAGTTTCATCAGTTAAACTTTTCATTTTGAAAGACTCTCCCTTTTGAAAATCATTTTCTGGTAAAATCTTTTGTTGAATTACACTTAGAATTCTAGGGTAGAGCAGAAAAGCATTGTTTGAGCCAGATTTTATGGCTTTCACATTTGACACTAAGTCTAAGAACAATCCCTGAGACAGATTGAAGTCAGAATCTGACAACATTGCATATCCCAAGTATTGTATCCTCAATGGGATTTCATTGAAGGATGTAGTCTTGGCTGAGGCACAGAGGAGTAGGGTATGAAAGAAAAATTTCATGACTGGTGGGAAAAACTTTTTGTATAATGTGGAACCAGTCATTTGTGCGTCATACCCTCTCTCTTGAAACTCAGTGTGAAGCTCTGTTTTTGGAAAAGTTTCCATACCTGACAAGCCGTTTAATGAGAAGGTAGTGGATATGATTTCAGGGCTTATGGCGATACTGGTGTCTCCAATTTTGGAAATTATGGAAGTTGGCTTTTTGTCTTGATACAAGACTTCAGCATTCGCCCAGAATTCTTGGAGTGTTTCCAGGTATATGGGAGCATCAGCAATAAGAACATTTTTGTATTTTGAGTTATTGATGATGTCGATGGTGGAATGGAATAGAGTGTTATCTTCGGTTTTTACCAAATAGGGAAGGAAATTATGAGTGGCTTTTGTTTGGAGATCCATTTTAATGGATTTTGATTGTGAAAGTGATGAACTTTTGATTGAGGGTTATGGGAAGACGAAGGCGGTTTTCAGTATTTTGAATACAATGAGACAGTAAAACTGCTGTTGGGGGAAAAACAGGGTTTTATAGGCTCTGATGAAACCGCTAATGTGGCAAAACTCTACTTTTGAGAGAAGACGTGGCAAACATCTGATGGTTGAAACATCTGGTGGCATACAGCTGTTTTGTTAAACATCTGTTGCCAACCTCTGTTGTTTAACCAAAAGACTGATGAAAACAGTTGTTTTATCTGATCAGATGTTTGAAACAGATTTTTCAACCAACAGTGGTTGTTTTATCTGATCAGATGTTAGAAACAGATTTTTCAACTATCAGTGGTTTGAATGAAACAGTGGTTGTTTTATCTGATCAGTGGTTTAAAACAGATTTTTCAACCAAAGTGTCATTTAGCAAAATTTGATTTTCTGAAAACATTTTAATGTTTTTATTGAAAACATTTTTGTTGTTTTAATCCATGTTTAACATTCCAATTCGAGAGATCAGATTTGTGAAGGTAGATGTGTCTAAAGCTTTTGTCAGCACATCTGCCAACTGATCCTCTGTTGGAACATGGTGCAGAGAAATCAAACCTTTCTCATAGCTATCTCTGACAAAATGATGTCTAATATCTATGTGCTTGGTGGTTGAATGGGAGACTGGATTCTTGATGATATTTTCAGCAGCTTGGCTATCCAACATGAGTGGAGTCCTTAGTGCAGTTATCCCAAAATCCAGTAGTTGATTTTGAAGCCACATAAGTTGGGCTGTACAGCTTGCAGCAGCAATGTATTCAGCTTCAGCAGTGGATGTTGAAACAGCTGCTTGCTTTTTGCTTTGCCAAGAGACTAAGGCATTCCCTAGAAACTGGCACCCTCCTGAGGTGGACTTCCTTGTGGTATGGCAGCCAGCAAAGTCACTATCTGAATAACCTGAAAGCTCAATGTTTCCATTAGCAGGATACCAGATACCAAGTGTGGGAGCACCTTTTAGGTATCTGAATATCCTTTTCACAGCAATAAGGTTAGACTTTCTAGGAGAAGCCTGAGATCTAGCACACACACAGGTTGCAAACATAATGTCTGGCCTGGATGCTGTTAAGTACAATAAAGACCCAATCATGCATCTATAGTGTGTCTGATCAACCAGTTCATCCTTTTCATCAACAGTGAGTGGCTTGACAGTGCTCATAGGTGTACTACATGGCTTACAATCATTCATCTCAAATTTTGTTAGCAAGTTTTTCACATACTTGTTTTGATGAATGAAAGTGTCATTTTGCAGTTGCTTTACTTGAAGACCAAGAAAGCACTGAAGTTCACCCATAGCACTCATTTCAAACTCTGGTGTCATGAGTTCCCTAAACTCCTCACACATTTTGTTACATGTGGATCCAAAAATGATGTCATCCACATATATTTGAACAATCATTAAATCTTTTCCTTTCCATTTTAAAAACAAGGTTTTATCAATTTTACCTCTAGTGAAACCAATGGATAAGAGAAAAGTAGAGAGAGTTTCATACCAGGCTCTTGGTGCTTGTTTCAATCCATACAATGCTTTGTTAAGCTTGTAGACATGATCAGGATGGAATGTGTCTTCAAAACCAGGTGGTTGACATACATAGACCTCCTCCTGAATTTTGCCATATAGGAAGGCACACTTGATGTCCATCTGATACACCTTGATGTTGTGGTTGACAGCAAAGGCTAAGAAGAGTCTGATAGCTTCTAACCTTGCTACAGGGGCAAAGGTTTCATCATAGTCAATTCCCTCTTCTTGTCTGAAGCCTTGAACCACTAACCTGGCTTTGTTCTTGACAACTATACCCCTTTCATCAGTTTTGTTTTTGAAGACCCACTTTGTGCCAATTGGACAGACATCCTTAGGCAGTGGTACAAGTTCCCATACTTGTTGTCTTTTGAACTGAAGGAGTTCTTCTTGCATGGCTTCTACCCAACTGTTGTCTTTTAGTGCCTCTTGGTACTTGACAGGTTGTGTAAGTGATAGAAAGCCTGCAAAAAGACAGATGTTTGAAGATTGGCTCCTTGTGAGCACACCCTCTCTGATGTTGCCAATGATTTGATCTGGTGGATGAGCTCTTAGGTAGATTAGATCTCCCTGATATGGTATGATGGCATTTTGTGGTGAAGGACAGAGGTTTGGAGACTCTGTTGACATAACATCTGTTGGCACTTTTGAAGAGTCAACAGATGTTTGGAATGGAGGTGGAGGAATGGGTCCAAGTGGTGTAGAATTGGACTGACTGTTGTGAACAGATGATTGAGCAGTGGATTGGATGGGTGAGTCAGTGGTTTGAAGATAGGACTGGCCAACAGTGGCTGACTCAGCTATGACAGAGTTTTGACAGTTGTTTTGAACCACTGCTTCCTCTGATGCAGGATAGACTTTGTAGTGGTCTGGAACCACAACATCTATTCTGTAGTCTTGTTGTGAAGATTGTGGAGTACATGCAGGGTTAGTTTTGACAGTAATATCTTCAAATTTGAATTTATCTAAATCAAACAACTCAGCAGGGTTTGCTGGGATTTTCAAAGATGAAAGTTCATTGAACTTCACATTCAGAGTTTCTTCTATTGTCTTAGTCCTTGTGTTAAACACTTTATAGGCCTTGGCAGTAGAAGAATACCCCAGAAAATATCCACAATCCACTTTGGCTGCAAATTTTGAAATGGAATCTTTAAGATTTAAAATGAAACATGGGCAGCCAAAGACTTTGAAAAATGATATCAGTGGTTTGATTTTAAACAGAATTTCATAAGCAGTCTTTTGATGTCTAGGGTTGATTAAAACTCTGTTTTGAACATAGCAAGCAGTGTTTATAGCTTCTGCACAAAAGGACAGAGGTAAACCAGCATCTGCTAGCATTGTTCTTGCAGCCTCAATGAGAGTCCTGTTCTTCCTTTCAACCACCCCATTCTGCTCTGGTGTTCTTGGGATACTGTACTGCCTTACAATCCCTTTTGACACACAGAAGTCATCCAACTCCTTATTCTTAAACTCTGTTCCATTGTCACTTCTAAAGACTTTTACTGGCAAGTCATATTGTTTTTCAACTTTGGTGACAAAGTCCTTTAAAATACCTGCAGTCTCATCCTTAGAGTGTAAAAAGTAAGTCCATGTAAACCTAGAAAAATCATCAACTATGACAAGACAAAATCTTTTTCTTCTTAGACTCATGATTTTTACAGGGCCAAACAAGTCCATGTGCAACATTTGTAAACACTGACTAGTTTTGGACTCATCAATGGATTTGTAAGAGCTTTTATGTTGTTTACCTTTTAGACAGGAAACACAATGCTCATCACATTTGAATTCTTTTGATGGCAAGCCTCTGACAAGGTTTTGTTTGGAGAGTGAGTTAATAGTTTGAAGGTTGGTGTGACCAAGTCTCCTATGCCACAATTCTGTCTCTTTGGTAGAGGCAGCTGAGAACAGACAGACATTTGCCATAGGATTATCCTTCAACATATCAACTACATACACATTGCCACTTCTGTGAGCAACAAGTTGTGCTTTGCTCTCAGCTATGATGGTGTTAATCTTTTCTACAGCCTCTGGGCCAACAATCATACAAGTTTGCTTAGTGAAGAATGACCCAAAGCCTTTGTCACTCATTTGAGATACACTAAGTAAATTAAATTTTAGATTGTCTATTAGATTAACATTTTCAAACTTAAGCCTCCCTGCTTTGACAGTACCAGAACCCAACACTTTACCTTTAGAATCATTACCAAAGGATATATCACCCCCTCCATGAGCAAGAAAGTCCAGAAGAAGGGCTCTACATCCAGTCATGTGCCTGGAGCCTCCACTATCTACATACCATAAACTGTCTAAACAAGCAGAAGCTCCCTGCACATCAGTAAAGATTTTAGTTTTGGTGAGTGTCCAAAGCCAAATTGGCTTTGGATGGGTCCTTAGCTGTCTCAGCCTTAAGTTGAGGAGAATGATCAGTGGTTTGGACTAGCTTTTGAACTAGGTTCAACAACTGCAGTTGACCATTTGCCAGTGCTTGTATGTCAACACTTGGTCCAGCAGATGTTTGATCATTTCCTATCGGTTGTTGAAAACCATGAGGGTGTCTGTTCACTTTTGGTTTTGAAGGCCTCTTGGGCTCTTCATAAACATGTGGCAGACGGTGACAAGTGGGTTGTCCATATCCTCTTGGTAATCTGTTAGCAGGTGGAGCATCTGTTACCTGAACATCTCTGGGAGCAGAGTTTTTGTTCAGACTTTTGGTAACAGATGTTTGGATTGATTCAAAAGTCTGTTTGGGTTTTCCTTTTGAAGTACTTACCACTTGACTTTCCAGAGTTTTAGCCTTATACTCTTTTATCTTTTCATCAAAATTTTTGAGATATAGGCACTCTTTTGTTTTGTGATTCTTTTTCTTGCAGATTGAACATTCTTTAGATTTAGAATCATTTAAACTTGTTGTTTTGTTGATGTCATATGCTTTTAGAAGAAAATAGTTTTTGGTGACATGGTTCTTCTTTTCACAAAAATCACAAAACAAGTTGTTCTTGGCTTTCCCTTTTTCTTTCTTCTTTTCAGCAGATGTTTCATCATCTGTTGGAAGATTTACTAGAGGGATTACTTTGGCCTGTGGTGCCATTTTACCATCAGGGGTTTTGAAGGTCATTGGTTTGAAATTTTCAAGGACTTCACACTCATCTGACCATGTTGGTTTGAATTGATATTTCTCAATTTCATCAAATGAGGGTGTACCTTCCAACTTTTCAAGAATGATTTTCTTGCCATTTGGTTCAGTAACCTTGATTTCTTGACCTTTTGAGTTTGTAGGGATGACCTCAACCAACTGGGGTTCCTTTTTGTCAGTGGTTTGTGAACCTTGGTCAGTGGTTTGAAAACCAAACCCAAATTTCACATGACTTTTAGATTGTTGATTGACAATCATCTCAAAACCCTTTGATGATTCCACCCATTTCTTACATTCAACTTGGGTGGACTCAAGCTCCTTCTTACAACTATGATATTTTGTTATCATAGTCTGAAGCTGGTCCTTGGTTATGCTTGCTTCATGTTTTAGACTGCTGATTTCAGACTCCTTTTCAGATATTTTTGATTTTAACTCTTTTGTAAGTTTTTCAAACTGAATTTCAGAATCCAAAATTTTCTTTCTAAAGTTTTCATTCACCTCTTTTATCTTAGCAAATGCCACAATACATTTGTCTGAGCATAAGTCATTTAAGATTTGAGGAGATACCTTAGCAGCAGCCATCAAGGCACAGTTACACTGGCAGTCACAGTCATCACTACCCCAGGGGTCTGAGAGATTCACAACCTCCACTTCAGATTCTTCAGCTGAAACAACCTCACTAACAACACCATCAGTCACATTTTCAGACATAGATACCACCTCCTCAGAATCAGTCTCTTCAACAATTGTTTCTAGTGCCATAAAACAAAAATCCTTTTCAGTGTTGGCAACTAGAGCAATGTTGTCATCTGTTATCGCATCTGGTAGACTGCTCCAATCAACAAAGCCCTGAGTAAAGAAACTTTGTTGACCTGGTTGACTGGTCTCTGCAGGAGCAGAGGGTGGAGTAACAGTCATTGGCACTGGTGCCTGAGTAACAGGTGTTTGGACATAGTGATACTGAGGAACAGTGGTTTGGACATAATGCACAGGAACAGTGGTTTGGGTCTGTGCAAAGTGAGCAGTGTTTTGCACATTAGGTACATTAGGAATGGTTTGATAAGTGTTGGTCTGTGGTCTTTGGTTTGGATAGGTAATCATAGGAACTCCATTCTGACTCCTACATTCCCTAGCAAAGTGACCCATTCTATGACACTTGTAACACTTTATCTTTGATTTATCCAACCCAACCTTTGACCCACCATGTAAACCTGGGTACCTCCTGCCAGTTTTCTTATAGAAGTTATTGGTTCTAATACTGAGCAGGGCAACCTGATGTAAGATGTCCATTTCTTCTAGGTCCAAAGGGTCAATATATTGCAAGTCATTGTACACAAAAGATGAAGTATCAGAAGCCTGGATATCACCACTGGCTGTGAAAGCACAGTTGTTTGGTGATGAGTAAGAATCATTATTGAAACCAGTTGTTATGTCAATGTAATGATCATAACTCTGATCCTTACTACTTCCAGAACCATCATCCTGACCCAACAGTGCAGTATTACCAAATACATAGTCATCTGACACTTTGCCAGAGTCCTGGAGCTTCTTTTTCTGGTTAAGCTCCCTTTCATAAGTCAGGAGCTTACCATGAAGCTGGGTCAGGGTTAGGTCTTTGAATCCGATAGAGTTTCTCATAACTATGGCTATAGTGTCCCATTTGTCCTGAAGTGATCTAAGAAACCTATGATTCAGTGTTGAATTAGGAAAAGTTAGACCAACCAGTTTAAGTTCACTAATTAGACAGTTAAATCTTTCAAACTGTTGTGTTAATGACTCCCCTTTTATGTGACTAAACGTTTCATATTGTTGGTTAAGTATTTCACGGTTGTTTTCAATCACATCATCAGTTCCCCCGAATTGCTCTTTGAGAGCATCCCACAGTTCTTTAGCACTATTGCAGTGCAAGAGACCGGCATAGATATCATTCGGCAGTGCCATGGCTACTATGCTGAAAGCCTTGGCATCTAGCTCGATTTTTTGAAAATCTTGCTCTGAGTAGTTCTCAACACTCTTTGGTACTTGGATCTTTGGATCCTCGGCACTCGGTACCATTGGAACATGTGGTCCAAATACTACCGATTTCCAGCACCCTGTGTTCTGTTGTGCTAACACATGAGCCACCCGACGCTGCCAGAGGTTGTATTCTGACCTGACAAGCATCGGAGGCTTGTTTTGTGTGCCAGTGTTGTGTGGATCTTGATTGAGTGAAGTCATTCTCTTGGCTTTTCAAAAACAAAGTCTGTTTACTAACTGTTGAAACGAAAATAAACTATTACTCTGTTTTAACCCGACAAACAAACGATATCAATGATTATGAGCTGATCTGTGTATTAAACTGATTGATTAGATCAGATTTAATTGACCAAGCTCTGATACCAATTGTTAGGATCTGAGTATTGGATTGTTTTGATTAAGTATGAAAGATGAATGAAGTACAAATGGAAAGTGCAGCGGAATAACAATAAATCAAAACATAGAGAATAATTGTTTTTAATCGAATGCTTTCATTAAAGGAAAGATTACAATTGTACAATTAACTCCCCCTCAGCCTGATCACTCAGAGAATGTTTGTCTAAAAGAGAATGACGAGTGATGAATAGAACAGTACAAGTACTGTTCTATTTATAGACAAGCTCAAACCTCTGATGATCAGTTGCTGACGTCACCTAGATAGCGACCCCTAACTGTCTAACAAACTCTAACAACTGTTAAACAATAAACTACTGTTACATTGAAACAATTGACAATAAAACTCTGTTAATCTAAAGCTCTAATGTCTTCTTATCATCTGTTGAACCAAAGTGCTGTTGGTTCAACAGACCTTTGCTCTTCAGATCTTTAATCAGCTGTTGTTCTTCATCAGACTTTTATCCATCAGACTTTATTCATCAGACTTTTCATCAGCAGCAGTTGTCTTCTAACAGTTGTTAAGCAGCAGCAGTTTAGGAATCAACAGATCTTTGAAGGAAGCTTTATTGTAACAACTGTTCTTTATTCATGATCAAACACTTAGTATATTTTGGCTTTTAATCATCTGTTCTTCTCCAGGTCAGCAGACGCAACACACATTGTCACGCGGGGGAACTTTTGTCTCCTCAGGCTGATGTTTTCTCTGGTAGTGCTGGGGAGGCCCAACAGTCTTTGAATAATATGGGCTTGAGTTTCATAACCACTAGGCCCAACCAAAAACAAAAACATAGGAATTGTACTAAAGCCCATAATATACATGCCCCTCCTTTTGACTTGAATGAAAGATCCGTTCAGTCTGGAGGAACTTATCTGGCAAATGAATCCAACTTCTGAAGGAGTTGCTGTCAACTCCAATGGAGACGATACTGGTGACGGAGTCGAGTCCAGACATGAGGACCCTTTGAACAGCAGGGGTGAGGTAACTCTGGTTAACAATTTTGCTAATGAGGTAAATGCCACTTTAAATTTCGGAGCAGGTCTTGGGACTAGGCTGGCTAGCTTTGAGAATCATGTGAAAAGGTTAGTAAAAGGGGATATGGAACTGGTTGTTTCTCCATGAATTTTCTTTCTTTAAATATCAGGGGGGTCATCGGGGCTGAGAAACCGGGTTGGGTTCAGAAATTGAAAAGAAATTCCCCGTTTTCCTTTTTGGCGATTCAGGAATCCCACCAGGAATGCTTGTCGATGTTGAAGGTTCGTCAGTTCTGGGACAGATCTCCGTTTGGCTTCGAGCATGTGGGGTTGATTGGTAGGTCTGGGGGGATTCTATCGGTTTGGGATTCGGAGCTGTTCATCGTTGACAATGTGGTTAAAAATCGGTCGTTTCTGTTGGTCTCTGGGGTTATAAAAGGTTTGGAAGACAGGATTAACGTGCTGAATGTCTAAGGAAAGGTTGTTTTGCGAGATTACCCTGAAGTCTCTCTAGAAGACTTGCCAGGACTTCCACCGCCGCGACAGGTCGAGTATCGCATTGATCTTGTCCCAGGAGCTGCTCTAGTAGCTCGCACTCCGTATCGGCTAGCACCATCTGAAATGCATGAACTGTCTAACCAACTTCAGGAGTTGTTGGACAAAGGTTTCATTCGTCCGAGCTTTTCTCCATCGGGAGTGCCTATTCTGTTCGTGAAGAAGAAAGACGGGAGTTTCCGCATGTGCATTGTCTACCGGGAGTTGAACAAGCTGACCATCAAGAACAAGTATCCGTTGCCAAGAATTGATGATCTGTTCGACCAGTTGCAGGGTTCCAGTTACTATTTGAAGATCGATCTGCGATCAGGATACCATCAGTTGCGGATTTTGGAAGACGACATCCCGAAGACTGCATTCCGAACTCGTTATGGGCATTACGAATTCTTAGTCGTGCCATTTGGGTTAACGAATGCTCCTGCCGTTTTCATGGATCTCATGAACCGCGTCTGCAAGCCCTATTTAGACAAGTTCGTTATTGTCTTCATCGATGACATCTTGATCTACTCGCGAACTCAAGAGGAGCACGGACAACATCTTCAGTTGATTTTGGAGCTGCTCAAAAATGAGAAACTGTTCTCCAAATTCTCGAAATGCGAGTTCTGGATTCGAGAGGTCCATTTCCTCGGTCACGTTGTGAACGAGAAGGGTATACAAGTTGATCCCACAAAGATTGAAGCAATCAAGGATTGGGCTGTACCCAAGACGCCAACTGAAGTGCGACAATTTTCGGGATTAGCTGGTTATTATCGTCGGTTCATCGAGAATTTCTCCAAGATTGCCCAGCCATTGACTGTGTTGACGCAAAAAAGACAAGAAGTTTGATTGGGGAATCAAGCAGGAGAATGTGTTCCAAGTATTAAAGGACTGCTTGTGCAGTGCTCCAATTCTCTCTCTTCCTGAAGGTACCGTTGATTTCGTGGTTTATTGCGATGCTTCTAATCAAGGTCTTGGATGTGTACTCATGCTCAAGATTCATGAGAAGAATTACACAACTCATGACCTAGAGTTGGGTACAGTGATCTTTGCCCTCAAGATTTGGAGGCACTACCTTTACGGCACTAAGTGCACCATTTTCACCGATCATAAGAGCTTGCAACACATCTTCAATAAGAAGGATCTGAACATGCGGCAACGTAGATGTGTTGAATTGCCAAATGATTACGGTTGTGAGAATAAATACCATCTGGGAAAAGCCAACGTTGTGGCTGATGCATTAAGCCTTAAGGAACAAGTTAAGACTCTACGTGTGTGTGTGCTAGGTTTAACCATCCACACAAATCTCACTACCCGTATCCGTGATGTTCAACAGGAAGCTCTGAAAAGTGAGAATATGAAGAATGAGTTGTTGTTTAAGATGGTTAATCTGTTGGAACCAAGGTCTGACGGCACAGTTTATTTTGCAAACTGGATCTGGGTGGCACGTTTTGGTGGTTTACGTGATTTAATCCTGGAAGAAGCCCACAAGTCTAGATACTCGGTCCATCCTGGAGCTGACAAGATGTACAAAGATGTGAAGGAACTTTACTGGTGGCCCAACCTGAAAGGTGAAATCGCCACGTACATCAGCCGATGCCTTACCTGTTCAAAGGTCAAAGCTGAGTATCAGAAGCCGTATGGTCTGCTTCAGCAACCAAAAATTCCTGTTTGGAAATGGGAACAGATTTCTATGGACTTCATCACCAAGCTACCTAAGACGTCCAGTGGTCACGACACAATTTGGGTAATTGTTGACAGGTTGACTAAATCCGCGCATTTCTTGCCGATCAAGGAAACCGACAAGTTAGAGAAACTCGCCAAGCTGCACATCAAGGAGATTGTAACTAGGCATGGTGTACCTGTTTCAATCATTTCCGACTGAGACAGTCGATTTACTTCCCGATTCTGGCTAACATTGATGGACGCATTAGGCTCTCGCTTAGATATAAGCACAACTTATCATCCTCAAACTGATGACCAGAGTGAACGCACGATTCAAACATTGGAAGACATGCTTCGGGCATGTGTCATCGATTTTAGTGGAAATTGGGATTCTCATTTGCCATTGGTTGAGTTCTCCTACAATAACAGTTACCACACCAGTATCAAGGCTGCCCCGTTTGAAGCAATGTATGGATGTAAGTGTAGATCTCCTTTGTGTTGGGCAGAAGTTGGAGACAAATATTTGACTGGCCCCGAGCTCATTCAAGATCCCACCAATAAGATCTTTCAGATCCGTGATCGCTTGAAAGCCGCTTGAGATTGTTAAAAGAGTTACGCTGATCGCCGTTGCAAACCACTAGAATTCGAAGTTGGCGATAAGGTACTCTTAAAAGTTGCACCCTAGAAGGGTGTACCACGGTTTGGCAAGCGTGGAAAACTTAATCCCCGATACATTGGTCCATTCGAGATACTTTCTAGGGTTGGTCCCGTGGCATACAAGCTCAAGTTACCAGAAGAGCTAAGTGGTGTTCATGACACTTTCCACGTGTCCAATCTAAAGAAGTGTTTGTCCGACGAATCTTTGATCATTCCCTCCGAAGACATTCACATCGATGATCACACCAGTATCAAGGCTGCCCCGTTTGAAGCAATGTATGTATGTAAGTGTAGATCTCCTTTGTGTTGGGCAGAAGTTGGAGACAAATATTTGACTGGCCCCTAGCTCATTCAAGAGCCCACCGATAGGATCTTTCAGATCCGTGATCGCTTGAAAGCCGCTTGAGATTGTCAAAAGAGCTACGCTGATCGCCGTTGCAAACCACTAGAATTCGAAGTTGGCGATAAGGTACTCTTAAAAGTTGCACCCTAGAAGGGTGTACCACGGTTTGGCAAGCGTGGAAAACTTAATCCCTGATACATTGGTCCATTCGAGATACGTTCTAGGGTTGGTCCCGTGGCATACAAGCTCAAGTTACCAGAAGAGCTAAGTGGTGTTCATGACACTTTCCACGTGTCCAATCTAAAGAAGTGTTTGTCCGACGAATCTTTGATCATTCCCTCCGAAGACATTCACATCGATGATCAGCTCCATTTTGTCGAGGAGCCAATCGAGGTGACTGATTGCAAAGTCTAGAAGTTGAGAAGGAGCCGCACTAAACTTGTGAAAGTCAGATGGAATGCAAAGCGTGGTCCCGAATTCACATGGGAACGCGAAGACCAGATGAGACGCAAGTACCTAGCTCCTTTTCCTAAAACTACAGAAACTGGTAGCAAAACTCGATTTCGCAGACGAAATTCCAAAACAAGGGGAGAATGTGACAACAGTCAACAAACCAGGTCAACATCCGTACACATTTCATTTGTTATTTCATTATATGTACATATCTAGACATTTTATATACACTATAACCCCCCCCCCCCCCCCAAGTCTAGTGAAGCATGAGTTATACAGAAAACTCAATCAAGAAACATGGTTTATGCATACAACACCCGGACATTCACCCATCAAGCATTCAGTAAAGGTATTTCATCCTAACACATGATAAGTTTTCACTAACACACGTTTATGAATCAAGAAAGTGTTCATGTACTCTCATTTTCTAACAAAGATACACGACTAAGTGATCACATCATCATGTCAAAACCACAACTACATCATGTACACACAACAAGTTTACAACCTACTCGACTAATGACTATAAAGACATCTAAACTCACATGGTTTGGATCGAAATATTAATCAAAAGGCTTGGTACATCACTATCACACTTAGTAATACAAACACAAGAATCCAAACACTACACATTATGATTTTCGGCTATGAATACCTTCCACCCTAGCACATGACATAAACACCTATACTTATGCTTGAGATCATCACTTACACAAGACAAGACACATGGCTTTAGGTAACTATCTTTCCATCCAAGAATCACAACCTATATATGTGTGTGTACACCATTTTCGGCCACCAAGAACACCATCACTAGACACAAGACAAGTGCTAAATAAGGATTGGTTCCCACATGAGATAAACATTCCTTTGCACTAGAATAGAAACCTTACACATACACCTCTACACTTGATCCTTACCCCTTTGTCTCTTGATTTTCGGCCGAGCACATCACTAACACACCAAGAAGCTTCCAAAATCACAACTAAGACACCTTGAGCTATCAACATCCAAACATGTGTAGACAAAACTAGTCATAGAAGAATCACTATCAACCTAATACTCCTCTTGTTAATCGGCCGATCCCAATTCCCAACAAATGAAAATTATGGAACATAAGACATTCTAGATGGCACAACAAGACAATCAACTCATGTATGAGTCACTTGCATCCATTTGGCTAAGGACAAGGAAGCCACCTTCTCCTAAGCAAGTCCACCCTTCCCTAACTATGATTAGAAGCTTACAACTCATGATCTTTCACACTTTCATGCAACTCTTTCCCTAACACTACCTTCGGCCAAAACATTAGGAGGATACCCAAAATGTTTTGTCACCACTCTCTTGAACCCGCTATATAAAGGCCTCTTTGTTCCACTCTATAACTCGCCCCACACCCATCCATTTCTTGATGTCTTGCAACCAAGAACACCCTCTCAAACACCTAAGATCCATCGGCCAAGACAAGCTCAAGCCGAGGGATAGGAAGGCCAAGCACACAAGACATTGCCTCACCTCAAGCTCACTTCGAGTAACTCATCTTGTTCTAATAAGCTTCTAAACTTCCGGCCTATCATGTTCACCCAATCCATCAACCTTTGATCATTAAGAACCGGCCCTATACATACACTAATCACACACATTGTTTCACTTATAACAATCACCTAACTAACAAGCATTTTCGGCACCAAGCCACTTATTATTAACATAGGTCGATCCTCATATCTACACTACATGTCGAGTTGTGTATAAATGAGTCAAACCCCATCATGAAACAACCTTTTAATAATCGTTTTGTTAGAGTAAAGCTCATTTAATCCATGATTCAAGATTTATGGTTATAATGGATGTTTTGTAATCGTTGTTGTCATCAAAACACTCGTAACACCTTAACAAACTCACGGCCATGACTTGACAAGTCTATGCCAAGCCCGTTTGAACCTTAGAACATTCGGATTCAATGCAAACATAAGACATTGCTTAGGCTATGGATACCTAACATGTGTTAATATGGGCCGTAGCATGTGTTAATGCATAATAAGTTTCCATTGTTTATCATACAAATTGTTCACCCGACTTGAATACACACTAAACACGAAGGTCCACAAATGTCGGGTGTACAAATTAGTCATGTGTTAATGCATAATAAGTTTCCATTGTCTATCGTGACTACCATGTGGAACATGAGACATATTGGTTTATTAGCTCACTAGTCCTCGTACAACGTTTATTGTAACCATTAGCTACGAAAAGCCATGGAACACTTTAATAGATCTACTGGGTTGACACCCCCACTCTTGGTTAGTCGCTCTAACCAGTTACATACAAAAGAGTGTTAGTATTCTACTACACATACATACATTGTCTTTAGTGTACAGTGCGCGAGGCACAACAGTCAAGAGGTTTGGTTATGGGAATCATGGTTTGCACAGTAATCATTCGCTTAGCTAGCTTATGATTGGTCATACACGAATTACACGTTGGTTTTACTTGTTACCTTCAAACCCGTGAACTCACCAACATTTTGTTGACAAAACTCGTTATGCATGTTTTTCAGGTAACTAATGGAGGGCCACAGAGATTTGAGGGAGGGGTTCGAGCATGCACTACGTGGTACCACTTTGATGGGTTTTTGTCAACCTTATAATGTTTGATTTCAAGCCCATGAGTACTAGACAATATTTCCTTTTGTTAATGTTATGAGGTCGTTCTAAATAAATTTTTGACAATATCCATCGTTTATGGTGGTACTATTTCAATAAAAATGTGTGTTGCTTGAACCTTGTGCTTGAAAACCTTTCGATGGTTGCATCCTCGTGTTTCCGCCTTGGCGGGGTGTGATAGTTTGGGATTGAGTTACAAAACAACTTATTGACTTATTGGCTTCTTTCAAAAGCCAATAAGTCAATAAGCTGTTTGTGTAAACCAAAAGCACTTTTGGTTTTGGCTTTTCAATAAGGGTGGAAAAGCTGTTTTCAAAAAGTTAGAAATCATGGCTTTTGGCTTCTGGTTATTTCACACTAATAAGCTAAACCAAACACTTCTTAAAAAACAGCTTATTGACTTTTCTCACCACAAAAGCTAATCCAAACAGTTTTTTAGAAACCCATTTCCAAAAAGTCATAAAAACAAAAGCGTAGAGTGTCATATGGCAACAGTAGGGCTGTGCAACGATTCAGAATCGGACCGAACCGAACCGAACCGGACCGAACCGGGAACCGTTTATACCAAAATATGAGAACCGGAACCAATAATTACCAATTAATTTGGGTTAGAACCGGGTTAAACGGTTCTTATGTAACGGTTCTAGGCCAGAACCGGGTGTCAATATAATCCTAAAATTAATAATTAAATAAAAAACGAACAAAAAGTATCAAACCAACCAAAACATATCACAATTGCAACATTCGAAGTTCAAACCATCAAAACTAAAAGAGCAACGATAAAATGTTTTAAACGATAAAAGAAACTGATCAAATTCTATTGGTTACAAATCACATAAACTGATCAAATTCTAATGGTTAAGAGACAATTTAATAATTAAACATACAATCATTGAATGTGTATTAGACAATTTTAATTGAAAAATAAAACAATATAGTTTCTATCTTTGACACAAAAGAGCAGTAACGACTCATCGATTCATCGGGTGACATTAGTTTCTATCTTTGACGATGATGATGATGATAGTTAGGAAGCTAGTAAGAAAAACAATATCTTTCGACAAACAAATAAATGGGTCTTTAAATATTTATTTTAATTCAAACCGGTTCTAGCGTTCTTAACCGGACACGTCGGTTTTAACCGGAACCGAACTGGGAACTGATTTTGCCAAATTATGGGAACCGGAACCGGAACCTACAACATTAATTCGGTTCGGTTTGATGTCGGTTCCTCGGTTTTTACGGTTCGGAACCGTTTATTGCTCAGCCCTAGGCAACAGGATGGCAACGGGTCAGGTATGGCTAATACCATACCCGGTTATAAAATCTCATACCATACCTGTCCCACTACCCAACGATTATTTTTTCGGGTATAAAGCATACCCGCAGGTATCGGGTATACCCATTGGTATTTGCATGTGTATATATATCCATTTTCTTTTATAGTTTTATGTTTTAAAAAAGGAATAACGGAAATAAATAATCCCAACTATTTGACTATTGACCAATAACAGTTCCAACTACGAAAATTACCAATAGCGTCCCAACTTTTGACATACTGAAAACCAACAGACCCAAACTAATGGAGGCTAACTCCGTTACTGTGATGCTGACGTGGCATGCCATGTAGGATGCCACGTAGGATCATTTTGCCACGTAGGATCATCTTGCCACCTAAGAATGCCACGTCAGCATCACACTAACGGAGTTAGCCTCCGTTAGTTTGGGTCCATTGGTTTTCAATATTATCGAAAGTTGGGACCGCTATTGGTAATTTTCGTAGTTGTCACTATTATTAGTCAATAATCAATAGTTAAGATTATTTATTTCCATTATTCCTTTAAAAAATGTATAATATATATGAAATTGTAATAAATAACATATATATCATTACCATAACAATCTTTCAAACATTGAAAATGTAAATATCAATGATAATGTTACTAGAATATAATTTTTGAAGAAAAGTTTATTTTTCAAATAATGAATCTATTAGAATGGAATATTACTAAAATATAGTTAATAAAAGTTGTATATAAAACTTAAAAGTTTTCGGGTAGACGGGTAATTAGTTATGGGTAGACGGGTATTTAGTTTCGGGTAATCGAGTCGGGTATCACCTAATACCATACCAGGCCCATACCCGCAGAATATTTTTTTTCAATACCAAACTCGTCCCAAACCCGTCGGGTATCGAGTATACCCGTCACAAATATTTCCAGTTTCAGGTATACCTGTCGAGCTTGGGTTTTTTTTGCCATCCCTAGCAACATCACCATCATCAAAAGTACTCAAATTACATAAAAGTGAAAATTACATCAAAATAGCAGATAGACAAGGGCAACAAGCTGTGCCGCTACCCCTTTTTGTATAGAAAACCCTATTCTACTTAAAATAAATCTTTGCCTCATGGAAAGTAATATTATAAAGATCATTCATGAAGCTTGAAGTCCTATTTCCATGAATCACCTTATCATTTCTCCAAATCCAAAATAACTCGATGGTAACGTGTATGGTTGATCCTGCTGTCATTTGTAATTTCTTTAAAATTAACATTAAAGACAATCGTTGCACCAAGCCTTTTCAAATCAAGCATGTGAGCCTGAGAATTTTCATACATCATCTTCATTTCACCTGCTAAACAGATTGCACAAAATGTTTTTAGTTACATAAAATGTTCAATATTAAGTTTGAATACAGCTTACCGTAGCTATATTGTCACATGACAACAATCATGCTTGCATCACCCAATGCTGATGCAATGTGGTGAGCAAGACTGAAATCGCCAACGCATCCTATCGGCTGTCCGTGGGCCGCCTTCATCCTATTTAATATTCTCCAGCTCCTCGTTTTCCTTCTCCAATTTATTCTTATCTTTTTCTTCTTGCAGTTCGGGAGCTTTCAAAAAATATTCCAAAGACTATAAACAAACAATAATTAGGTATAATTGATATTGTGCAACCTAGAGTGATATAGCATATCATAAGTAATAACTAACAATTAACAATGACCATTTTGTAACCTAAAGTAATAATAAAAAAAAGCATTCAACTTTTTCGCATATTAATACTTGCAAATTACTAGTTTACAACAAAAACGTACAAATATATCCAAAACACTTACATTAATCTAAGGTAGAACACATTTGAAAAATATAAATAGAAAATGGGTCATACGTTTATACAGATCAACTCAAGAACCCATTGGGTTGACACCAACACTAGCTAGTACAAAACAATTGTTTAACATTTAAAAAGAAAAAGAAGAAAAAATACTAAAAAAATGAGTTAACGAGTCCACCCGCTCAGGATCCAATTAGATTGACACGCACCCGACTCGCTAAGCTAGTGTATGTTTTTGAAACTATATTTGTGTTTATCAAGACAAGATCTTATCATATCTATAAATCTTTTTGCAGTAAATCTCTTGAACTAAAGTCTCTCATCTACCACATCTTAACTCTTCTAAACTTAACTCTTAATGTTTATCTCTCAGATCGGCCGGAGGTGGTAGCGTTGACAGTGGTGTGGTGGTGCAAGTGTGCAACAGGCGAATTCTTAAAAAAATGGAAACGTTGTCCTAAAGTCTTATAAGATGATTAGTTGCGAATGTCACATATGAAATTACCAGACATAAACAACACATAAAAGCATAAAATAAACTAAAAACACAAAGAACGCATGGAGAATATCATATACCTCTCCAGTCACGGACGGGGTGGCGGTATTTCAAATCTAAAGCTTGGAAAAACGTCATGTTGTTGCAATGTTGGAAATGAAAGTATGTAGAAATCAATAGCCATTCTCAAATGGTAGTTGTGTTCTATATAAGAGGATTAGGTAATGGATTGAAATTGTGAGGAAAGGTTTTGAATGTGGGTTGGGAGGCTGATGACGTTTAAAGAAAGAAGATAACTATAAAAGTGATTTGGTGATTAGGGTTTACATTTCAACAAAGGAATTGAATATGGACCTGAATAATATAGACACCGTAGTCACTAGTCAAGCTATTATGTACAACAACAGGACCAGGGACGGCCCATACGTTGAAAATGAGTGCCTCATTTTGTTATATCGGCCCACTTAATATAACCTCCAGGTTAATATTCAACCCACGCGTTGGGTGGGAACGTGAATGTAATTTGATCGATATTAGATCGGTTCGTTAGAATACCATTACGTTACCAACACATGTTATAGCAAACGAAAGAGAAAACTAAAAAAAGTTATAATACGATCAAAATGGCATATACATATGTTTGATTCGTTGTTGTGGATCGATTCCGCACATCAACACATAAAAAAGAACATTACTTAGTAATATTAGAAATTGTAATATCAAATGTGTAAAGCGTATTTCATAACACTATTCTTGTAACTAACGTAATATATTCTTAACAACACTACTAGAAAAAGAAAAGTGATCATTTTATTACAAAGTTTTCATACGAAAAAAAAAAACACGTTACAGATTTTGACAAAGTTGTTACTTATTTGTGACGACAAAAAATCTCTAATTTTTAAACAAATTTGCTATGCAAGAGGGATAAATATGCAGGAAATTTGCGTCGGAAATGCATTGTGAATTTCCTACATCACATTTCGTAGGAAATGCGTTGAAAATTATGTAGTAAATGTGCAGTAATTGGTTTCCAACGAAGTTTTTTTCTAACATCAAGGTTTTGTTGTAAATTATTTTAAAAGGCATCATATGCCTTTCCCCTTGAACCGATAGAAATTCACTATTTTCTAAGGGAATCCGATTTTTTTTCTAACATCAAGGTTTCGTTGCAAATAATTAATAAATTGCGTAGTAAATGTGTAGTAATTACGCAAAGTTCTTGTCGACAACGTGCGCCAAGAATGCATAACAACTTTTTTGTAAGCACTTCAGCTCTTTCATACGTGAAATAATTCTTGAAGGCATCCCATGTCTTTCCCCTTGAACCGATAGAACTTCACTATTTTCTAAGGGAACCTGAATTATTTTCTCGTTGCAAATGACAATGGCATGCTAATTAGACAACCAATCCATCCCGACGACTAAATTAAAACTACCAAAAACCACAGGTATAAGGCCGATGCTAAAATCACGCCCACAAAGAGTCAACCTACAATCCTTCGCTTCTTCACTTGTTTCAATCGTCTTACCATTTGCCACACTTGTATCTTATTTGCTACTTTCTAAACCAAGGGCTTGTTTAAATTCAACATACACAAAGCTAAAATCGGCACCGGTATCAAATAAAACTGAAGCATAAAGATCGTTGAGAATGAACGTACTAGTAACCACATTCGGGTCCTCGCGAGCGTCACCAGCACCTATTACAAAAGCCCTACCACGAGCTTGGGTTTTACCTTAGGACATTCCCTCCTCCAATGGTCACGTGACCCACATCCAAAACATGGCTTCATCTTACTAAGTCCAAATGGTATAACAACACAAGACTCACCCTTAAGACCCGTCCCATGACATTGTCAACAAACCTGAACATTATTCTTTCCCCGGGCACCGTTTTTCTTGCCATCTGGATTAGTAAAAACAACAAAAACTTTACCCTTTTGAACATGTTCGGGTTGCTTACCCGAAGTATTCCCATCCATAAAAGTCGATCTCTTCCTCTCCTTACCAAACCAATCCTTACGAGAACCAGAACTATCACATGAAGCAACCACAACTTTCTTCTCCCCAGAAGCCTTCACATAGGAACCCCTAGAAGCGGAACCCTTAAGAGTCAGAGTTTCCATACGAGTAACATCTCCAGTCAAGCTAAGGGCCAAATCAATAACCTCACGAATCGTAGTAGGCTTGGAAGAAGTAACCATACAGCGTATTTGTGGAGCTAAGCTAAACAAGTACATCTCAATGTGCTTGGACTTGGGGGTAACCAAACGCGGAACCAATCTCGCAAGATCTTGAAAGCGAGGGTGTGTAACCAACCATGTCGGAACTAATCATAGTCAAGGACCAAAACTCAGATTCCAACTTTTGCACGTCACTTGTTGGACAGTATTCACGAATCATTAACTCTTTGAAATCAACCCAAGATAAACCATAAGCAACTGTGTCACCCATAAATAGCACATGGTTGTTCCACCAAGTCAAAGCGTTCTCCAAGAATAGGTTTATGGAATACATCATCTTCTGAGAATCGGTACACCCATAAATTCAAATAATCTCTTCCACATTCTCAAACCGTTTTATCAATCCAACCGATCCCTCAGTACCCCGAAAGTTAATAGGTTTGCACTCGAGAAATTGCTTGAAAGTACACCCCAGAATCACGTTGTGAGTTTTTGTAATATCATACGACACGATACTACAAGAAACAAATTGGGATAAAACCCTAAATTATCAATAATTTTCACTTTCAATACCTTAAGTGGATCTTTCACGGTGATTAGATCCACTTGAACTTCCACTCTACTCAGAACAATTAGCCTCGTGTTGAGCTATCACAACAACAACATGAGCAATAATGATTTGATCCAACTCGTTCTTGTTAGACGATGCCTCTTGTCTAGTGTCTCTTGTCTTGGGTGGCATTACTATTCTTCAATTATAATATCAGAGGATAAGTGAACAATTATTTAACCAATAATATTGTCATGCACGTCACAAGTGAAAAAAAAATTATATAGCATAAGAAAGTCATCCATCACAACCATCAACACAACACAACACAACAAAATAACACAAAGCAAGAATGTGGTTTGAGAGAGATCAAAGAGAGATAGAGAGTGGATGGGAGGGAAATAGATTTTGAATGTGGTTTGAAAAAGTTAGAGAGAGGTAAATATTATATATAGGGGTCTAAAAAATCATATTTTTGAAATTACTAAAATACCCTTAAAGTAATAAAAAAATGATTTGTTTTGTTGGTGATGTGGAGCATTGTGGTCTACAAGTTGGGTTTGCGGGAGTTTCTTCAAAATTTTGGGTTTCTTGTGGATACTTAGCCTATATATATATATATATATATATATATATATATATATATATATATATATATATATATATATATATATATATATTACTTATATATTTTATAGCATGAATCATTTTATCTTCCTCGACTCGACCCGCTAATCAGTATATTTATCTCCCCATCAAAACAAATATACTAGCACATGTCGTTTTATAATATTCTCGAATCGATTCGCTAATATGTATATTTATCTCCCCATCAAGATAAATATACTAGCACATGTCGTTTGATAACCTTTTCGAATTAAGTTTATTATTATTTTTGTTAAGTATATGTTTCCTATATACTTACATTTACTTTACCGTACACGATTTTACTTAATTCGCCTTGATACGTTATCCTTACCGATTTCTCACGTATTAAGTGTCTTTCATATACATATACTTATTCTGACGCTTGAAATATTTTTATACTTTATCATATTATTCACACCCACCTATACTTATATATTTTTTATCTAAAAATATATAAAATTTCCGTTTGGCTTTATTTATGTCCGTTGTCACGTATTTTTGGTCAACTTACACCCGATTAGTTAACTTATGTACTTTCTTAATTATTTTAGAAATTTTCATTTTATGTAATTCCAAGAAATAATTACATTATATTTCTTTACATATTTTCTCATGGAAAACTATCCAAAATAATTATATTTGCCGAATAAATTCCTGACACGCCAAGACTTATGTATTCTTACCGAAACTCGTTTCCTGACGTTTTAAGTACCCATATATTAAAACGCCCACTTTATTTTCTAAAATACAAAGTCTTTTATTTAACAAAAATTATACCATTTTTTTGTATGAAAAACATAACTCTTATATTTTTCATTAAACACACTATTTTTTATAAGTTTGTCAAAATCACCTCAACTAGTTTCTTAGTAAACTTTAAGTAACCATTTTCTTTGTTAAACTTGTTTTTCACTTATAATCAACTTTAATAACCTTGATTAGCTTAGAAAAACATCTCTAACATTTACAACACACTTGATCACTTTTATAGGTTACTTTATTTTTAACAAGTTTACTAATCTTTTAATAACTAGTTGTTGTCACCATCTTAGCCACTTTTCTAAACAACACCTTACAATTAGCCATTTTAGTCACCAAAAACCAACCTAAACCCTTTCCATTTGCAGCCTATGAACCCACGGCTAACACCCATTTCCATTAAAACCCACCATTTTTAGCACTTGATAACACTTAGTTTAGCCCAAAAATCAACCAAATTTAGGTGTAATTTGCCAAATAAAACACCACACTAATTATTATTAAATAAAAACACATAGAAAAGTATGTTTTTAATACTTTTATATCTCAAAAAGTGATGTGTTGTGGTAAGGACGTAAGGTTAGAGGGTTTAAGCTAGTGCACTTCCTAAGTTTAGCTCCATGCCATCCTTGCACTAGAATTAACCTCTGACTTGGGTTTTGTTGGTGTTGGTTTAATGTAAAAAAAAAAAAAAAAGTTGGTGGTGGCCTGCCTTGGTTCGACAGAAAGCAAAACAAAGAGTTTTGCACTTGAGTTGACTTTGAATATTAATTTGGTGATGATTTTCTTCGTGAGTGAGGCAGAGAGATATGTAAGAGAAATTGTTGTGTTTGCTTGGTTATTATAATGCCTCACAATTATTTGTAGACATAATCATGTCAACTTTAATCAACTAAACTCAACCATATCCAAGTGCCATACTCAATCAAGTGTAAATCTCAAAATTGAGATCTTTAAGAAAGCTAGGGTATGGTGAGGTGATGGTTACGGTTGTGTTGTGATTGAAAGAAAAGACAATTTTTGACCAGCAATAACAAATAACAATATATAATATTCGTCCGGTATTATTCGGTTATGTTCTGGTTTAAATACGAGACATACCGGACACCGAAATAGCCTCCTACGGCCCCTAAACAGTGACTAGTTTAGGCCCCGCGGTTAATCATATTTTTAGTTGGGTGTTCGTATATTTTATACGCGTACCAAGGGCGACTTGCGCAAAATATTTTTAACCGGAATATTTAGCGTTTTGATTTCCATATAAATTTTTAATCGTTTAAAACGCTAAAATAATGTTAATCGTCGATTATTTTTATCCTTGACGTCTGGATAGTGTTTGGTTATTTAATTTCTAACGGGCAATCACCAACCTTCCGTTCTGGACTATTAAATGTTTAAGCGACATACCTCGCTATTTAATTAAACCAATGAAATGAAATACATTTCCGTGTTGATTCTTGCTAGATTGTGTACTATACTAATCAATTTAGTGCTAAAACATGTCATTATCGCGTTAATTAATTATGTTAAATACGTACGGAATTACCTCATTTTTGCCAGATGTCACAGGCATGTCATGTCATTAGTGATTTAAAATAAAAAAAATATTTCTCTCTCGTGTGCATGGCACATGCACTTTCCTCCATGTTTTTCAAACGCTAATAATTTTTTTATGACATTGTTTTGGAAAAATAGTTACAGCAAATTAACGAGAATTTTATTATCTTTCCAACGAGTACCATAGTGCTATACAAAAAACGAAAAAATAAAACGACTTTTTATGTGGTGATTATTGAAATAGATGCTTAAATTATGTATGAGTAAAGAAAAGAGTCGGGAAACATAAAAAGATGATTGATTGTGTATCCATAATAAAGATTGAACATGTATGTCATTCTTTAACAAATGCTCACTTTACACATTAGAATTGCCTATCATCATTTTGTCATATCATTTGATACTAAATTCTTTACAGTTTTTTTTTATGAAGAAAAGGCATATTACTTTTATAGTACTCATATTCTGTCACATCATATTGGATTTGTCTGTTCCGGAACGCTCTCGAGGGATAACCTAGTATTATTATATGATGAAATAGAACTATAGATGTGCACATGTATTAGCAAGTGTCACTGAGGAATTTGATTGAATATAACTTAGACATGAAGAAAAGTCAAGTAAGCAATATTTATGGAATAGTTAAAGGACCATATAAATAGTAGACGACATGTTTATGGCATGTGTAATAGACCTTAGTGGTAGTTAGGATGAAAATTTGCCCTTGCTAGAATTTGCTATTAACAACCGTTACTGTTCAAGTATTAAGGCCGCCCATTTTAAGACATCATATGTTAAATGATTCTGATCATTTGTTTGTTGGTCAGAGATCAGTAAAAACCCTTTAGCAAGCTCCGCGATTATTAAAGTAACTACAAATAAGATCATACAATTATGAGAATAGATAAATAGCTGCAAGCGATAGAGAAAAATGTTATGGAGACAAAATAAGGACACCATTAGAATTCTAAGTAGATGATATGGTAATATTTAAGGTCTTACCTTGGAAAGGCATAATTCTTTTTAGGAAGAACGGAAAGTTGAGTCCATGGTATATTGAGTCTTTTGAGATAATCGCAAAAATAGGCCCGGTAGCTTATAAGTTAAAACTACCAAAAGAGTTACAAGGAATTCATGACACGTTCATGTGCGGAACCTAAGAAAATGTCTAGCAGACGAATCATCAAAGAGGACTTAGCAAGAAGTCCAAATCAATGACAAGTTGAAATTCACCGAACGCCCCATCCAAATCATAGATCGGTGAGTAAAGAAATTGAGAAATAGAGAGTTCTCTCTAGTTAGGGCTGTTCATGAGCCGAACCGAGCCAAGCTCGCGCTCGGCTTGGTTATAAACCGAGCCAGCTCGGCTCGGCTCGGATTTGAAACCGAGTTGAAAATCAAAGCCCAAGCTCGGCTTGGTTTTAAACCGAGCCGACTCGGCTCGGCTTGGCTCGAATTTAAACAGAAAAAAGAAAAATGGCTTTCAAAATTCAATAGTTTAAACTATTATTCAATAGTTAAAAATAACACAATTAAAATAAGTTCAACCTTATACATTGCATGCTAAAATCAGTTCAAGCAAGTACAAAATAAGTCTCAAATTTTAACAGAATACAGGCGAAGTTCATCAACATACGAATTAACTTGAGTACTTGGATCAAAAGTAGTATTGAGTTTATTTAAATAACTTGATTAGCTATAACTCCAATACAAAGCAAAGAATCTCCATGCCACTGTTACCAAATATTAAATTTGTAGCATATTCTCCATCTTGTTTTACATTTTGGTAATATATTATATGTATATAAAAAAATATATATTAAAAATTAGAATTATTCGAGCCAAACCGAGCCAGCTCGGCTCGTTACGAACCGAGCCGAGCTAGGCTCACTTTCTAACCGATCCGAGCCGGCTCGGCTCAGTTTCAAACCGAGCCATATCGAGCGAGCTTTTTTCGAGCTAAATCCGAGCAAGCTTCGAGCGAGCTCCGAGCCACGAGCTTTTTGGACAGCCCTATCTCTAGTACGAGTCAAGTTGGATGCAAAGATAAGACCTGAAGAAACACGGGAAATAGGATGATGAGATGAAACAAAAATGCCCATACCTCTTCGCCTACATTTCGGGGACGGAATTTCTATAAGGTGGGGAGAGTTGTAACACCCCATCTTGTGATCAAATAAAATAGAAATGTTTATAAAAGTTATATTGTTGAATAATAAATAGCACAACTATTTGAGATATAATGATCTAGTCGAGCGGTTAGTACTATAAGAGACTATTTAGTTATACTAACAAAATAAATTATATTTGACCCTACTCTGTTTTAATGAAACTTGGGTTAAGGCGTTGATAAAAATAAGCACGTCTTAAGAGTATTTTTGGAATTTTAGAAAACATTATAGTTTAAAAGTTATACAAGAAAAACGAGTTAAGCAGTTTGATTAATTATAATATATTTATTTATTAATATAAATAATGATAATAATAAAAACATATGTTTTGCAAATCTCAAATGTACGTATGCATGTAAATGACGGTGATTCTTCATAAGGAAGTTTCGATTAAACTAATATTATTATATGATGAAATAGAACTATAGATGTGCACGTATATTAGTAGGTGTCAGAGCATTTACAACTCGGGAACCAAATTATATGAGGGGTTCTCTTAAATTATATGAGGTGAGTGTGAGCGAAGAAGAGAGAAAATATTTAGAAAAAGCATTGTTCACCTCTATATATGAAAAGCTACTGTTCACCCCTATATATATTTTAATATTTTTGTAAGTGATTGTGAGTGTGGAGAGAGTAAATATAATGATAAAAGTATGAAAAAATATTATTATTTTAATTAGGAGAGAGCAGATTTGAGGTGAAGTAGTGATTTTTAGTGTAATTTAACAGGGGAGATTTGGTAAAGGGGATGTGAATGCTCTCGCAAAGGAATTTGATTGAAAGTAACTTAGACACGAAGAATAGCTCACATATAAATAGAAAGCACCACATTTGAAGCGTCAGTTTTCTAGTAACACTCTACAACCTGAACCCTTAATACCCCTGAGTATTATTAGTAGTTGTATTTAGAGATTGAGTAGAGAGACTCTACATCTAGTGATTGTCAGGTATACTCTCATTTAAGTTTACGTTATTATAATGTTTAGGTAGTAGGATTATTATTAGGGGTGGGTATTGGGTAGCCTAGCTTTAGTTAGGGATTGACTGATCACCCATGCTTAAATAAGGCAGCGTAACCAATACCTAACCATGATAATAACTAGTTAGACGTACCATTACCTAACCTAAGATTATGTAATTGTATCAGGACCCTGAGGTAGCTAGTACTTGATTGGGAATAGCAAGTGTTAACCAACCGTTAAACAAGTGAGTTCTATGAATGTTTTCAAATGTGAGCATAATTGTCCTAACTAGTAATTGTAATAATTGTATTCATGACTGTTATACGCATGTATATAATCTGAGCATACATACACATGATATTTAGGGACCCTTATACGTGCTACTACGACAGGGTTTATCGGTACTACGATGCGGTGTAATGGGCATTTAACTGTATGAGATGTTAGTCACGGGCCCGGTGAGGGTGGCAACCCAATAAGGGTGTCGATAGTGACAGTCACGGACCCGATGAGGCTAGCAACCCAGTGAGGGTGTCAAGTGACTTTTGGTTATGACTTCATGGGTGAGTCCAGATCATGAATGATTGAATTATCTAGCTGTGTATATTCATGAACTAACTAGCATTGTCTGACGTCATTTTTAAACATGTGTCACTGGTAGTGATGGCTAGTTCTTGTGCATGTTGTTTATCATGAATCTATGTGACCAGTGGAATAGGATATAATAGTTCCTGTGGTTTGATGAAAATGTTATATCTCTAGTTAAGAATAGTTTGTTGAAGTTTGTACCTTTTAAATTCCAACTTTTGTATCCCATAGTTTATGCTTGTGAAATAAGTATTTCGCTTGTAAATTGGTATCAATTGTGTATGTTGCATCCTTATTTGGGTGTGGGTGTCACACCCAAGCATAACTAAAGCCCATAACTTAAGCCTTAACCTTAAACGGATTTATTCGAATTCGAGTTTCTAATAAGAATTCGAATTGAGTTTTTTATTCGAATACGAATTCGAATCGAATTAGTCAGCTTTTAATCGAATTTGAATCAAATACGAATTCAGTAAAAAAATAAATTATTCGACAAATTCGATTCGAATAATTCAAAAATTCATTATTCGATTCGATGAACACACATAGTTTTAACCCCTTCCTCAACTCATATCTTTTTAAGTATATTAAATTAATCGCTAGAATTTACCGTTTTAGTCCGGACTCTAACTAAAATTTACATATTTTGGCCGGAATTTGGCTGAAATCGCTAGATAGCCACCGACTAGCGATTGGTCAATGTTTACTTGGTGAAGCTCCGAGTAATGATTAATCGGTGATTAATCGAAAGCTATGTAGGATTTTTACAAGGAATTGAGAAGATGAAATGGGTGGGGTAGGTTTGGGACCCACTTTAATTTTTAAAATCAACTATATATCTTTTAATATTTTAATTATTATATTTTTTAATAGCAATTGTAGTTTTTTTGTTTTACGTCTACTTAACTAGATAATTTAACCTTCATCCATTCTAAGAGTTATCTGAGTAAAGCAAAGTAAACAAATGGGGATTAAAACTATAAATTTAAAAAGGTATGGGTTAAAAGTGAAATTAGAATAAACCATAGACTATTCAAGCAATCTTCTCTAACTTTTGGTTAATATGAAGGATTTGATGTATGAAACTAAAAAATTCCATATAGGTAAGGTTAATTTGACAAATGATTTTGTTCAAAAAGTTAGATGACCAATGAAAGATATATTGGATTTTGTAATCATACATGCATGAGTTAAGACAAATATATATATAACCTATATATCTATTTATACTTTTAATAATAGGAGAGTCGTGAGTGACGTCAGAAAGCTTATGTGTCAACACCTTAGGCAGGCCACCAATGCCTGCGTGATGCAAAAAAGTGACGTCAGTAACCCCCTTAAAATACTCACAAATAATACGTGAGCCACGTTAAAGCACCGCTGTTGACTTTAAAAGCATCTGTTTCATACCCACTTGTCTGAACAGGGGTAAGAATCCCACTTGCTTCAACAGAGTTTTGAAGGAGTGTTGGTTTTAAATTTGAGCTCCAAATTGAAATTCAAATTTCAAACTCGACACCCCATTACACAACTATATAAAGGCATCATGTCCCTCTTTTTCTCTTAGACAATTATTAAATCTCTCCGATAATTTTGAAACCGTAACAGCTGCTTCTTTCACATTCAAGTTCATGTTGAAGGATTCGACTATCAGGTAAACTAATTCTAACCGATCATATCAATAAGAATAAAATTTATCCGTTTTGTTTTTCAATAAGCCTCAATCTTTTGTCTCCTCAATCAGCAACCAGATTATTTACGTTAAAAAAGGTTACACTTTGTAAGATTCTTACAATCAAAGGAAAATATTCGTCATACGATTACCAACGGTTGTAGATCGGCAGCGTCAAACTCAGAATGGGTATGTGTTTACCTTTTTCAAGGCATGTATTCGAGTGTTTAATGCATGTTAATCTTTTTCTGTTTAGCATGTGTGTTTGATTAATTTGAGTGATGCTTGATTTAGTGTTTTTGTCAATATTTGACCGTTAACAGATAGAGGCGTTAGCTTTAGGTACTCGGGAGTCTTTCCGGATTGCAATTATGCTTTTACGCCACTATGCTTATCTTTTGAGGAAGTCGTCTGTGTCTACTTCCGCTTTTGTGGTTCCCCCGGTTGTGTTTATCAACAGGTATGTTTGTTGAAATTCTTATTTCTTAACTTTTTTTTCGAGGCTTGTAGTTGGAGCATAACCGTGAATGTTTTTTTTCTGTTCAAGGTTTGTCTTTTTGAGATTCTTTACAGCGAAAGAAACAAATGTGTGTTCAAGACTGATGCATGTATAAAGACATGTTATATTCAAAGTTGATTTGAATGTATTAGCTGCGCCAGTTTCAAGTTTTCTGAAGATTAGTAAAAGAATTATTTTCATTTTGTTATTAGTTTTCTTTAATATCTGTATATGTTCAAAACATCTTTGTAATTATTCTGTAGTATATTCTGTATTATAAACATGAAATTGTGTTTGAGATGTTTTCTTAAGATCTGTTTAAAAGTAAACAGATGTTGTAAAACAGATCTTCCCACTAAAGTATAATAAGTCTTCATTAAAAATTATAATTACACGTTTTATAGATGCTGATATTTTTGTAGAATTTTTATTGGTACAAATTATATGTTAATTTTTTAGAGTTATACTTTTATGATAAATAAATATGTAACAAAAAAATATACGTGTAAATAAATATTTTAATTTTTTAGAGGTATAAGAAGTCTTCATCTATACCTTCAGTATCTTTTTTTGAAAGACTTAATAAGAATTTCATGAGCTGTCTGTTGTACACTGGTTTGGTAATTTTCAGAGGATGACATGTTTTTATGTTAATAGAGTGTTTTGTATATATACATGATGGTGTGAATAGAAAATAACTTTAAACACGGTATTTACACGTGTTTTACACGTTGCGCAGTGACGTTTAAATTGGAAGTCTATACATTTTACATTTGGCACTTGTAAATATGGTTTTTCATCTACCGTATATATAGTATTAAATTTTGTTAGTTAATACGAAATTGGTAAGTTTGGTTATTATTTCTGTTGGGACAAAGAGGATTGACGAAACCACCTTTTGATAACCTTAGTCTATTCCATATCTGCCTAAGTATAGAACTGCTGAAGAACAAAAGAAGAAGTGCTGAAGAACAAACATCAAAGTACTGAAGAGTAAACTCATCAGAAGTTCTGAAGTCTAACCAGACATTTCACTAAAGAACTGCTGAAGACAAACTGCTCATCAGCAGTTTGTCACTCATCAGCACTTTACCTCAGAAGCTTCTAACCGACTGAAGATCAGCAGTTTTGATTATAATATAGTTTTGTTAAAGTCTTGATTACAAGTTCCGATGTAAAGACTTTAGTAACCTTATCTGTAGCCGAAATATCTTAGATTACTTCAGACAAAGGTTTAGTCCTTTGGTCTATAAATAGATGAGTTTGTTCATCTATTTTATGTATGTGATTTTGTGTAATATCTTTGAACTTATATTGAAATCCTTCGGGCTTTAAACTTATAATCTCCACTTCACATCTGAGAAACATAAACTGCTATTACTGCTTTATACTTAGAATATTTATTGTTTCTCATTTATTGTTCAGTCAAGGGGGAGTAATAACTCCTCATCAAAGTGATCTTTTAGACCTTTGAACACTTGTATTTCCGCTACTTAATAACTCATATACAAATCTGATAACACATAAGTGTTCATAAACATAGCCACTGATCCAACAATTGGTATCAGAGCATCTGGTTAATCTGATCAAAATCAATCTAACAAATTGAGAATCAGACACAGGCTCATTATTGATATTCAATAAAAAGGATAAAAGGCTCACTTTTTAATCCATCACTTTAAGGAAGTATTGACAAATCCAAACTTCTTAAAAATGGACCCCTACAATACTGGATCTGCCAACAAACCTCCTATGTTAGTCAGAAATGAATATAACATATGGTCTAAGAGGTTGGCACATACTATTTCCCAAACAAACACTGGATGTTGGAGGTCTGTAGTTTTTGGACCTCACAAACCAGTTGTTAGTGATCCAGAGGGAAAGACTGAAAGACCAAAAGATCCAAAAGAATACACGGAGGAAGATTTCCAAAAATTTGAGCTTGATGCAAAAGCTTTCTCCATGTTGGCTATGGCTCTCCCAAATGAAATTTATGCTGGCCTTTTACACTGTGAAAGTGCCAAAGAGCTGTGGGACTGCCTAAAAGAGCAGTTTGCAGGAACTGCTGAGGTGATAGCCAACATCAGAGAAATATTGGCTCAACAATATGAAACTTTTACTTACATAGAAGGAGAAACTTTAACTCAACAATTTGAAAGATTTTCTTCACTTATTTCTGAGTTAAAAATTAATAATCAGATCTATTCAACTGAATCTATGTTACATAGATTTTTAAGATCTCTACCTTCTAAATGGGAAACTTACTCTATAGTCCTCAGAACAAGTTCAGATTTTAACACCTTAAACCTAACTAGGTTACATGGTAAATTGTTAACTTTTGAAAGAGAAATAAACCAAAAGAAAAAGTTGCAAGAATCTGGTAAAACTGCTGATGACTATACTCCGGGTAGCACAGCCTTATTAGGACAAGACTCACCATCCTGTTCTAATAATTTTGGTTCTTTTGACCACATTGACATAACAGCTGGGATCTCATCAGATGGATCTTTCCCAGCTTATGACAATGAAGAACTGAGTCAAACTGCTGACAACATGTGTTTTATCATGGATGATTTAAAATATTTCAGCAGTAATGACTTAGAAGAAATGGAAATATTGCACCAACTGGCCTTGTTAAGCTTAAAAACTAACAAATTTTATAAAAGGCCAGGAAGGAAATTTCCAGGACTAAACAATTCAACAAAAGTTGGTCTTGACAAATCTAAACTAAGATGTCATAAGTGTCAAAAGTTGGGACACTTTGCTAGAGAATGTAGAAGCTCTAGCTACAACCAACCAATGTCCTCTGGAAATCAATATAACCCCTCATATAATAGGAATAATGGAACTAATGGGAGTGCTCATTTTGTACAGGCACAAGCTCCACATGTTCAATATGTGCCACAAGTACAATATGTCCAGATGCCTGCTCAACAACAACAGCAGCTCATGCCTCCATTTCCAACTGCTCAACAACCTGCACAAACTCAACAACCCCCTCAGCAACAAAGCTTATTTACCTCAGGGTATGTTGACTGGAGCAGTCTTCCTTATGACACATCAGAATGCAGTCAGGATGCAGACAATAAGGTCTATGATGTCAACTGGGGAGAACCTGATAATGGCAGAAAGAACTTTGCCTTAATGGCTTTTGAAGGATACTCTTCAAATTCTGCTCTCACACAGGTATCACAACAATCTCTGTTAAAGCTTTGCACTAAATCTTGCAAAGAATCATTTGCTTTAATAAGAGAAACTAATGTGCATTTACAAGGCAAATCCATTGACATGGAAAGAAAATACACACAAATGAAGTGTGATTTGGAAAGAAAAATTGTTTTGAAAAATAAAGAAATTTCCAAACTGAATGATAAAGCCATTGAAACAGAAGCACAAATTAAAACAATGATAGACAGCCTAGGAAATGTCAGACAAGAGCTTGCTGACACCAAGGTTGATTGTGAAAAATGGGTTGAGTCTTGTAAAGGGTATCAAATGTTACTTAACAAACAAACTGCAGCCAATGTTAAGTTTGGCATTGGATATACCCACACTGAATCACCAACAGATTTCACCCACAAAACTGATAATGATGGGAAGAAATTGATTCAAACTTCTGATATGGAGGAATGCACATCCTACCATCAGAACTTCCTCAAAAAGGGAAGTACTGCAGAAGTTAAAACTACTGACAATAAGCCATCAGCAGTTTCAACTACATCAGGAGTTGAGACCCTGAAAACTGCTGATGACCTATTTCAAAAATCAGATTTTGTCAGTAAATTGCCTTCCAACTCTCTTGATCTATCTAAAAGGAAAGAGAAGGCAAAAGCATGTGAAATATGTGGTCTGTTTAACCACATAACTGAACTTTGTAGATATAGAAAGGTAAATCAGTTAAACAAACAAAGACATCAACTGATTGTGGGAAAACAGATAAAACAAGATTATCAAAATACCTTTTTTCCAAACAAACAACAATCAAACAAAACACTTTCTAAGAAGAAGCCTTTATCTCAACAATGGTCATCTTCTCAAAGTTCAATTTCAGAAGTTTCACCTAACTCATCAGCAGATTCACAAACTGCTGAAGTTAAAGATTTGATAAACCTGGTTAAACTTCTGATGAGCAAAGTTGATGGTGGAAACCAAAAAGAACCCACCATTGGTCTTAATGACAAATCCATTGCCAAAAAGACATGGATTTCTAAAAATGGTCCACAACAAGCTGCACCTGTTCTCAAGAGCAAACCCAAAGCCAAACTGGCTTGGGTTGCCAAATCTAACTAATTTGTTATCTTGTGCAGAGGGTCTCCAGAGGGTTGAACAACATATGGTATGTGGATAGTGGAGGCTCAATGCACATGACTGGATGCAGATACCTGATAAACAATTTTATCAGCCAAAGAGAAGGATCTGTGTCCTTTGGGAACAATGCCAAGGGATATGTGCTAGGATATGGCAATGTATCCTCAGGCAGAATGCAGTTTGACAAGGTCAATCTGGTTGAAAACCTTGAGTACAACTTGCTGAGTGTCTCACAAATGTGTGACAAAGGATATTCTTCCTTTTTCACAAAGACAGCATGCAAGATCATATCACCAGAAGGCCAGAAGTTGATAGAGAAGATTATTGAAGATCATACTTTGCTGATTGCCAAAAGATGTGGCAATGTCTATGCAGTGGACATTGAAAAAGACAAAGTATTGAACAAGACTGCCTGTTTCTTCTCAAAGGCATCAACTTCAGAAAATGATCTCTGGCATAGGAGACTTGGCCATGTGAACTTTAAAACCATCAATAAAGTCACAAAAATGGGCTTGGTCAGGGGTCTACCTTTGAAGGAATATCAGTGCAAAGAACACTGTGTTTCCTGTCTTAAAGGTAAACAGCATAAGTCCTCCTATAAGTCTATTGAAGAATCAAAAACAACTGCATGTCTTCAACTACTCCATATGGACTTATTTGGACCAGTCAAGATTATGAGCCTTGGTAAGAAGAAGTACTGCTTGGTCATCATTGATGACTACTCAAGATTCACATGGGTCTTCTTCTTATATTCCAAGGATGAGGCAGCTGAAATCATCAAGTTCTTTATTCTACAAGTAGAGAAGCAATACTCTCTATCTGTCAAAGTCATCAGGAGTGACAATGGGACAGAGTTCAGGAACAAAACTCTGGATGAATTCTGTCTGTCTAAAGGGATTGTTAGACAGTTCAGCATTCCCAGAACTCCTGAACAAAATGGTGTGGTAGAAAGGAAGAACAGAACCTTAATTGAAGCAGCCAGAACAATGTTAGCTGATTCAGGCCTACCTTTGTATTTTTGGGCTGAAGCAGTCAACACTGCATGTTATGTTCAGAATAGAGTTCTTATCAACAAAAGACATACCAAGACTGCCTATGAAATTCTTCATGGCATTAAGCCCCTTATCTCCTTCTTCAGGGCTTTTGGATGTCAATGTTATATCCTCAACATCAAAGACTCTATTTCTAAGTTTGCTGCAAAAGTTGACACAGGTTATTTTCTTGGTTATTCTCCTTTGAGAAAAGCTTACAAAGTTTTCAATTCAAGAACCAAGATAGTAGAAGAAACACTGAATGTCAAGTTCAATGAATCAAAACACACTCTTATTCCAGCAAATCCTGCTGAATTATTTGATCTTGACAGTTTTCATTTCGGACCTGAAAAGACTGTTGAATCATCCAAACCTCCTCAAAATGGTTTTCAAGGATTTGAAGATGATAGTCCTGCACCATGGACTCCAAACACAGTCAGAAGATCAACTATCAAACCTTCAGAAGTTTCAATAGCTTCAACTTCAGGAACTACTGATGAACATTTTGAAACTACTGATTCAGCTGAACCTAAAACTCCTGAAGTTCAAATAACAGCTGAACCAGATATTATCAATCTCAGTGGTTTATTTGAAGAACCTGTAGAGCCATCATCCAGTACAGGTTTACAACAACTGATTGAACACAAGGATCATCCATTAGATCAAATCATGGGTGATATTGCATCAGGGGTACTCACAAGAAACCAGCTTTCCAACTTTTGCTTATTCTCAGCATTCATCTCTCAGTTGGAACCAAAGAAGTATCAAGAAGCCCTCAAAGACAACAATTGGGTGCAAGCAATGCAAGAAGAGTTGCTTCAATTCAAGAAACAACAGGTTTGGGAAATCTGTCCCTTACCTGAAAACAAGCAACCAATTGGAACAAGATGGGTCTTCAGAAACAAATCAGATGAAGCTGGTATGATCATCAAGAACAAAGCAAGACTAGTGGTACAAGGTTATTCCCAAGAGGAAGGAATTGATTATGATGAAACCTTTGCACCAGTTGCAAGACTTGAAGCTATCAGGTTATTCTTAGCTTATGCAATTTCTAACAAAATTAAAGTTTATCAAATGGATGTCAAAAGTGCATTTTTATATGGAAAAATAAAAGAGGAAGTGTATGTCTGTCAACCTCCAGGGTTTGAGGATCCTTCTCATCCTGATTGGGTTTACAGACTTGACAAAGCTCTTTATGGGCTAAAACAGGCTCCAAGAGCCTGGTATGAAACACTTTCCAACTTTTTACTAAAGAATCACTTCTCAAGGGGATCCATTGATAAAACTCTTTTCATAAAACATGTTGGAAATCATGTCTTACTTGTTCAAATCTATGTTGATGATATCATTTTTGGTTCAACAAATTCAAAACTGTGTGAAGAATTTAAGAAACTCATGCAATCAAAATTTGAAATGAGTACAATGGGAGAATTGCAGTACTTTTTGGGACTGCAAATCAAGCAACAGTCAAATGGAACATTTATACATCAATCAAAATATGTTAAAGAATTATTGAACAAATTTTCTTTACAAGACTGTAAAACATGTTCCACTCCCATGACACCAATCACACAAGTTGAACCAGATGATCAAGGGAAACACATTGATCAAACCATGTATAGATGTATGATAGGTTCTCTTTTATATCTAACTGCTTCTAGACCAGATATCATGTTTTCAACTTGTGTCTGTGCTAGATACCAATCTGCACCAAGAGAATCTCATCTAATTGCAGTCAAAAGAATCTTCAGATATCTGAAAGGAACTCCTACTTTAGGAATTTGGTATCCTGCTTCAAGCAATACCAAGTTAACTGCTTTTTCAGATAGTGACTATGCAGGCTGCAAGATGTCAAGAAAATCAACATCTGGTGGTTGTCAATTCTTAGGAAACTGTCTGGTGTCCTGGCAATCAAAGAAACAAACATCTGTGGCAACTTCAACAGCTGAAGCTGAATACATTGCTGCTGCAAGCTGTACCTCACAGATACAATGGCTCCAATATCAACTGCTTGATTATGGAACAAGGAGACCAAGACTCCACTTTTAGTAGACAGCAAATCTGCCATTAGCATCATTCAAAATCCTGTTCAGTTCTCAAAGACTAAACACATTGAAATCAGGTATCATTTCATAAGAGATTGCTATGAAAAAGGCAAGATTGAGGTGAAGCATGTCACAACAGCTAATCAAATAGCTGACATCTTCACCAAACCCCTTGATTCAACAACTTTTCAGAGGTTAGTATCCATGCTTGGGATGTTAAACTTAGAAGAAAGTCTGTAAGTGTTTCACTTTTTAGTTCTGCACATATTTTATTTTTCACTTACATACTTATCTATCACAAACCTCTGAAGACCAAAAATTTGAGAAAGAGAAAGTTCTGATGAACAAATTTTGAAAACTACTGATAAACATCAAAATGGGATATTTTCAAAATGGATATAACTACTGATGAAAATCAGAAGTTAGAAAAGTGTTTTAAAAGTCATTTGCATCAGCAGTTGAAACTGCTGAAGAGATGACTAAAACCACTGATGAAGAAACCTTTCTTCTTCAGCAGTTTGACTAAAAGGGTAAAACAGACTTTTCACTCATCAGAAGTTTGACCTAGTCGGTTAAAAACCTCTGATAAGTACCCTGTTCCAACACTTATCCATTCAAAAAGCAAAATTCCCTCTCTCTCTCTCAAATTCAAAGCAAAACCCCTTCTCTAACCTAAAAATTACTGTTCGATCAAAAACAACCATGGCTCTCGTGCTAAAACAGGGACACAACCAAAGAGGCTACTTTGTTAAAGATGAAGCCTGGTCCCAGTATGATGAGATACTTGATCTCATCATGAAATCCCAATACTATGATGCTTTTACCATCGATCCACCAATTCATGAAGAAACTCTTAATGAGTTCTGGGCAAATTCAGAAACGGTGAAAGTGAACAATGAAGTGATTTCCTCAAATCTTCCATAAAAGGGAAACTGATGGCCATCTCACCAGAAACACTAAGCATCAGGCTTGGTTTGAAGGATTCTGAGGCACCTGAGCATATTCCAACCTCAGATATTCATCTGACCATGACAGAGTGTGGCTACCAAGGTACTTTGGCACAAGCAACAGTTTACAAAAAATATTTTGACCCACAATATAAACTGTTATTTCATTATATTATTATGTGTCTTAGTCCAAAAACTGGGTCAATAGATCAGATGCCTTCAACTTTTCAACCTATTTTTCATTCCATCATAAATGAAACTTCTTTCAAGGCATCAAAACTGTTTTTCAATGAACTGGTTTTACATCATGAAAATGATAAAAAGAAATTTTTGTTGTATCCAAGGTTTGTTATGCAATGCATAATAAAAGAACTTGGAGAGGGAGTACTTGAGGGAAAAACAACAACTTTAAACCCTTTAACTGCTCAAGTATTCTCTAGGCACAACAAACCAGCACTTATGCTAGAAGATGACCAAGGGGAAGAACAACCTATCCCCAAGGAACCCACATCTTCCAAACCCAAAAAGAAAACTCAAAAGCCTAAACAACAAAAACCAAAACAAACCAAGTCACTGAAAAAGAAAGTTCAGGAAGTGGAGAAACCTGAAACTACTGATGTGCAATCTGCACTTGAAAAGGAAGTGGCTGAAACATCCTCTCAGCACACTCCTTCTCCACCACCAAAAAGAAAACCTGTCACAGTTATTTTCCAAAGAAAAAGATTTAAGAAACCAATAACTGTTGACCCTGCTTTTGAAACTGCTGAAACCATCCCTGAACCTATCCAAACTCCTGAACACCAACCCATAACAACTACTGAACCTGAACCCTCACATACAACCATAGAAATTGCCCAACTTCTCTCAGGACTTAAAGGAACCCATTCACCACATGTCACTCCCCCTACAACACATCAAATTGGGGAGATACCTTCAGAAATTGACATGAATGTGGATCCTTTTAGCCCAACCCAAAGAGATGAGGATGAACAAGAGTTTGTAAGCCCAAACTTGCAAACTTTTGATATTTTTGAGGCTGCTACTACTCACTTATCACCCAGTGGTGAACCTGAGGACAGTAGTAACATAGCTAAGACCTCAAACTTGGCAACTACTGATGAAGGCCTAAGGCCAGAGGTAGGAAAACCTCAGAACCAAGACAAAGAGGTTCATGAGACTACTGGTTTGGGTCCAGCTCATGATATAACTGATCCTGCCCTCTCTGAGGACACTATCAGGGATTCAGATGATTCCATTAAGTTGGTTGATGAATCAAACATTCCACAAACTGAATTGACGGTTGATATTGAAGGTCCTGCATCTAAGGTATCCAAGCTCAAGAAGCTGGTCACCAAGGATCAGGTTAAAGACCAGTTAGCCCAAAAATCCCCAAAACTGGCATCTTCAGAGCAATCTGAAGATCACCCAAAAAGCACCCCTTCACTAAAACAACCTACCCAATTCACTGGGCTCACAAGCATAGATCTGAACCAACTATGCAGCCCAGATGGTCCCCTGTATCAGGCACTCAAACAAATCATAACTGATCAACTCAAACCCTTCACAACTGCTTGGGAGTTAAAAGCTAACAATCAGTTTGGGTTGATCAACTCGAGACTTGCTGAGTTGAACAAGAAGATGGATCAAACACAAGATCAACTGGCAAGGTTGTCTGCTGCAACATCTCATTCTATTAGGCTTCCAGAAGTGGATGAAGCCAAAAAGGGGGAGATGATTAAGAAACCAACTGAAGTTGCTACAACACAAAGACAAACTCCTGATCCAGAAGCTGATATGCCAAAACAAAGACCAGGAAAAGAAGTAGCACCAGAGTTCAAGTTATCTAAGGCATCAGAGAGAACTGCTGATTACATTTCTCAAACTACTGAAGACAATCCTTCAGCAGTTGTGACTCCAATTACCACATCAGCAGTTTTACCTCCTAAACCATCATCAGAAGTTCCTAAGGCAACTGAAAAAGAACCTGCTCCCACTCCTTTGCCTACAACAACTTCCACAGCTGTCTTAAACCCTACTCCCATCAGCATGTCAAAAGGTTTATTAGAGAAAAGTTTAAAAGAAGGCAAAAGAAGACAGAGTATGGAACAGCCTAGAAACCAGAGAAGACTTGAGCTTTGAAGAAAAACTGATCAAGTACCAAGAGAAACTTGATGAGCTTGAGGCTGAAGAGAGAGCACTTGAAGCTGCTGCTGAAGAAGACAAAAGAGCACAGCTTATAGCATTCATTACAAAGAACTCCAAATCAAAGCAAGTGGCCCTCAAAAGACTCTCAACACAAGAGCTGACCAGAAGAGCACAAATGCTATCTGATAGAATAGCAATAGAAAATGAGAGGAAAGCCAAAAGAGCTGAAGTGATTGAAGAGTTAGTGGCAAATGGCTATGGTTCAAAAGCCTCAATTAGCAAATGGAAAGAACAAACTCTCTATGAGGCTTACAAGAAATTCAAAGCAAAGAAAGTTGCTGAACCAGAGAGGTTTGAAACTCCAGAAGTCCAAACAACTTCTATTGTCAAAAGATCATCTGGTGCATTAAGAAGGCCAGCCACCAAGAGAAAAGCAGATGGAGATCCCATTGTCAAGACTGACTTCAAAATGATTTTGCTAGAAGGAGATCAGCTTGTACATGGTGATTTTGATGTTGAAGAGAAACCCATCTTGACCCAATTCAGAGACAAGGCTACCTATGCTTATCAGTTACAACAATCCATCCAAGAGAAGACACATACAAGGGTTGTTACAGAGCATCACCTACCCAACATGCCAATTCAAGGTGCTGCTGAATTACAAGGAAGTCAAGAATCTCACCTGAGAGTCACTGAAATAGAAGACATTCCTCAATCAGGTCAACCTAAGGAAACTGGCTTAATTTCCTATGCCTCTGACTTTGACAGGTCAAAGGTAAACATTGTTAAGTGGTCATTTACTGATTCCAACTCAGTACTTGTGACCAGGAGAGACCGTTCAAGTAAGGTCTATAGAAACTCAAAGGAGTTGAGTGTTTTATCGTCCAAAGACCTTCTCACCATTCAACATTTGACACCTGAACTTGGTCCTCTCACTGAGCAACAAAGATGTACTCTTACCACCCGGATGACAGCAGAGATCTGGAGGATGCTAGAAGAGAGAAAACAACAACAATAAAGGATAGATAAGGTTTTGGCTTCATCAATCCAGGGGGAGATTGTTGGGACAAAGAGGATTGACGAAACCACCTTTTGATAACCTTAGTCTATTCCATATCTGCCTAAGTATAGAACTGCTGAAGAACAAAAGAAGAAGTGCTGAAGAACAAACATCAAAGTACTGAAGAGTAAACTCATCAGAAGTTCTGAAGTCTAACCAGACATTTCACTAAAGAACTGCTGAAGACAAACTGCTCATCAGCAGTTTGTCACTCATCAGCACTTTACCTCAGAAGCTTCTAACCGACTGAAGATCAGCAGTTTTGATTATAATATAGTTTTGTTAAAGTCTTGATTACAAGTTCCGATGTAAAGACTTTAGTAACCTTATCTGTAGCCGAAATATCTTAGATTACTTCAGACAAAGGTTTAGTCCTTTGGTCTATAAATAGATGAGTTTGTTCATCTATTTTATGTATGTGATTTTGTGTAATATCTTTGAACTTATATTGAAATCCTTCGGGCTTTAAACTTATAATCTCCACTTCACATCTGAGAAACATAAACTGCTATTACTGCTTTATACTTAGAATATTTATTGTTTCTCATTTATTGTTCAGTCAAGGGGGAGTAATAACTCCTCATCAAAGTGATCTTTTAGACCTTTGAACACTTGTATTTCCGCTGCTTAATAACTCATATACAAATCTGATAACACATAAGTGTTCATAAACATAGCCACTGATCCAACAATTTCAACTATCGGCTTATAAATATACATATCTTTTACTGATAATTTATACTAAATAGTCATATTGTATATAGATTACTTTTTATTTATTTTTTCAAGTTATGGCATCATCATTTTCACCAGCAGTACTCCCAGTGGATTTGAAAATCGCTTTTATAAGACAGTTCTTATTCAATATGATAAAGTTACATTGTATAAAGATGTGTTGAAGCAGACTTTGACGCGTATTTCAATCTGTTTTGATAAAAAAGCTAAGGTAGTGTGGAAATTGAAAAGTTTGCCTCTATCAACGACTCATGACATTGATGTAGCCATTTACATTGATTCTTTGAAAACTGATCTGGAGCAGTTGGAAATAATTTCTGATATTTTAAAGTCACTTAAGTTGTCTATCAAGTTGAAGTTTTTACATTCATTTTGAATGTTATGTTTATTATCTTTTTTTTATATGTTTATGGTAATGAATTAGCTCTTGATGTAATATCATAATATTTTAATAAAATATTAGTGTTTTGTTTATGTTATTTGTAAAATAGGTACATTCAACATAAATTAATCCAAATATATTTGATACATACTCAATTAGAAAGTAATATTTTAAAAAAAAATGATATTTAAGTCAAAACTGATTATAAACGTCAGCAGATATTTAAACTACTGACGTATGATTTGACCATACGTAACAGTGTTTATTATTTTATCAGATCTTTGTAAAATCTGTTTTGTCGAAAAGATGTCTAAAAAGATATAAAAAGTAGGATTAAAAAATGCATTGTGGTTAACTATTCTCTAAAAGTACTTAAACATAGTCCTATTTTATTTAAATTTTTTTTATAACTCTATAGAAATTGAACACATTTTACAATGAGCAACATCTGTTGTAAAAAAAAGTTAATTGATATTCTGTTTGAGTCAACAGAGATTTAAGGCAAATATGTTGATTGGAACACATGATTAGAAAATACCTAAAAGATAAGATTAAGAAATTCTTCTTAACTTTTATTGATATAATAATACTTAAATGAATTTATAGTTGTAATTTAAATTAGTAAAAATATATCAAATAAATAATTAAATTTGCATTTAATTTTAATAAAATAACACTCTTATATTCTAACTTTATAGGTTTGCAATTAGGAGATGTTTAACTTTTATAACGTCCAAAGGATTGAAAATGGGTGACTGGTGTAACAATTCAATATTAATGATCTTAAAAGTATTAACTTGCTATGTGTTTATTTGTATGTCGCAAATATACTCAAGTTTAACAATTCAATATTTTTCAATTAAAATAAAATTAATAATCCATGTAGACTAATTATATATTTATATTTATTATCTTTACTCACTTATATAACAAAAAAAAACTTTTCATGTCCAATTTAGATAAAACAGAAGTTAAACACTTATTATATAATAAAAGAATGTAAAACATCACATGTTCATGTTTGTACAAATTTTACTAAATAGTATTTGTGTTTCTTAGAAAATTTGATTGTTAAATAAAAATAAAATAAAATTTCAAGAGTTCTTTCAATTGTAAAGTAACGTAATTCATCATTTATACACATATCAACATATGTTATAAAAAGTCCCAAAAATAATGATTAGGATTTTTAAATTAGTTTATTATTTTATTATTATGTTGTGTTGCAATTGTCTTTCATTCTATAAAAAATAAATTAAAATTTTCAAAAATAACTTCCAAGTTTATATTTACTTGAAATCCAACTAATAAAGTTGAAAACCAACTTTATGAATAGTTATTATATTTCAGCCTATAAAAGGGGATGATTGCCAATATTCATTGCTCCATTCTCACTTTACACCTCTCCATCCAATATGCATTATGATATTACTTTCAAATTTGTTTTCACAAATTTTACGAAAGATTCTTTCAATCAAAGGAAAATATGTTACCAACAGTTAGTTGGTTAACAACTTCGAATTGATGTTTCTGATGATTCTTCCAATCAAAGGAAAACATCAATTCATTATTACATATATACATCCCCTTCTTATTTTCAATGTTAGGGGTTTTTGCATCATGCTGATATTTAGATACGACCTACTGTCGTGTACTGCTTTCCATTGTTTTCGTTTTCGCTTTTTTGGATGATGCTGGGAACAAAGATCGTTCTTTAGAGTTTGGTTGTTAGTAGGCTTTTTTTATGTTTCGTTGTATTTTTATGTAGTTTGTAAAGTCACATATTGTAATTCTGTTGTTATTAGAGTACTTTTTTAGAAATGTTTGTATTTTTTATTTTATAAGTCTTCTTTTTTGTATTTATTTCTGTTAAATTCAATGTATAACTCAAATTATGGAATTGTAATAATAGAGTTGAATGGTGTAACTGCTGTTTCCCAAATTTTTTGATGACGTCTAAAAGATTTGAATAAACAATGTTATGAAATTTCCTTTCAAGTTAAGATTAATTGTTTGTTTCTAATATCTGTTTTTCCAACATATATTTTCGAAACGAACTTAAACAAGGTTTTCATTTTCAATTTACATAAGACATAAGTTTAACAATTATTTATAATCTGAATACCGTAAAAAATCACATGTTCATATTTCTCATCCTCTTTTTTTTGTTTTAATATGTGTTATCTAAACAGCGCTTTAATTTGTGTGTAGATTTATGTTTCCGTGATTGTAATAACTTCAATTATTAAACATGTGATCAGTATTATTAACTGGTATTGTGAAGAAACAGACGTTACGAAATACAGTTTTTATTTTAACAATAGTTTCATCTCTTTAATTTGGTTTTTACCAACAGAGTATAATAGTTGGACTGTTTACGTTTTTTTAAATTTTCAGTAGTAATTCTTTTAAAGAACCAAACAGATGTTAGTAAACAAATATTCTTTACAACATAGTATTGACTATTGACCTCGTAATCTTGGTTTTAGTAAACAGACGATAAAATAATTGTTTTAAAGAAACAAACAGCTGGTAATAAACATATTTTTATTTTAGTAGACGATTTGCTTATTGATAAATTTTAAGATAGATATGAACATATTTATTTTTAATATAGTAGGTTTTGCTATTCAAAAGGGGGTAGCGGCACAAGTTGTAGCCCGTTTAACCGCCTCCCACTTGTAAGAATTATTTATTTATCTATCTTGAAACAAAAAAAAACATAATTAATTTCACGCGATATTTGATATAATTATTTAAATATTTGATTTGCACAATTGATAATTTATTATTTTGTCTATTCGTTTCCCAAGTTGTATACACTGTTCAGATACTCTAAACGTTTTTAAATTAAATAATCCTTATAACAAAACTTTTCGTTTAACACGTTAACCCAAGTATAATAACTATACTACGCTATGACTTTTCATTTTTCATGCGTTTTAAATGTATAAATTACTAAACAAGTCATGAATTTCATAATAAACCATATTAACATTTACATTTCAGTCTTCATCAATTGTATCAATGGCTACCCTATCTAATAACTAAGAACATGAAATTATTGAATTTGTTGTTAATCAAATTAGAGCACAGTACTGTCAAGATTTGAAGACTACAAGAGATTTGAAAATTTATTTTGACAGTTTGCACTTAGGCACGTTTGAGCGAGATGATGTGCAAAAGATTTTGAAGTCAATGCCTTCAACTACTGTTCGTGATTTGGCGTTGTTGTACAATTAAGAAGCCGGGAGTAAGGATGTAGATTTTTTGGCAAAATTGAAAGATCTACATGCACAACTTGAAGCTTCAATGGAATTGAAGCTTAAGTTTATTAATTCCTTTAACTAGATATGTATTTTGATGTTTAACGTTTGATTGTATTTATTTATGTTTTTAGTTTTCTATGTCTTTAAAGATTATATATGGTTTTTTATGTTTTGTGATGCTAAATTGAATCGTATTAAGTTTTGTGTTTTATTCAACAAACCTTTAATCCGTCTGTAGATTTATTTGTGTTATCTCAACAGAGGTTTAATCCGTCGGTAGATTTATGTTTGGGTTGTTGTAATAGTTGCAGTTATTAAACATCTGATCAGTATTATTAACTGATATCATAAAAGGAACAGACCTTACCAAATACAGTTTTTCTTTTCAACAATAGATCGGTGATTAATTTGGGTTTTACTAAACATACCATAACAGTTGTTGTGTTTATGCTTTTTTAAGAAATAAACAGACGGTACTAAACAGGTGTTCTTCGGAGCAGACGAATGATTCTTAGTGTTGTCTTTTACTAAACAGGGCTTAATTTTGGGACTCGGTCTCCCGTGTGTTTCACACGGGATTTCACCTAGTATGTATATAATAAACAAAAAACAGTGTGACACATGACACTAGGTGAGGCATTCACACTTCTTGATTTTCCTTTAAAATTCTCTTTTAATTGTATTTTAAATGTATATGTAGTTAGTGAGTTTTCTGTAAATGAACCGAATGAACATGAACATATGCTCGATTATGTGTTCGTGTTCGGTTAAAGTTAAATGAACAAACATGAACACGCCTGTGTTCATGTTCGTTCGGTTCATTTACAGAAAACTCACTAACTACATATATATTCACAGATGTAGTGATGAACAGAGTAAAACATGAATCTTAATGTGTGTAATTGTGTTGTTTTAATGTGAATTGAATGGGTATAGTGTTATGAATAAGATGACTACGTAAATTTATGATGTGGAGGTTAATCGGCTTAATTGGATGGACTTAAATGTTAAAGCGTGTATTACAGCGAGCATGGAAAGTGATGGGTGGTCATGGACGTTGAAGCGTTGAAGAGGAACTTTGGTTAAGCCAAGAACACCTGGGTCGTAGGCTTGAATAATAATAATAATAATACTATTTAAAAGGAAGTGAAGAAATGAGACCATGGTCTCATGCTCGTAAATAAGGCTATCCGGTATGCAGACGCCCCAACCCCCCACCATGTCCCACCTTTTTGCCCCCGGTCCTCGTCCCTACACCCCCATTCCCTGTTCCCGTCTCCCCCCATCTCTCCCCGGACGCCCGGGACGAACCAATGGTGATGAACCATTCAATTTTATTACCGTTAAAAAATTGACCGGTTGATACGGTCATTTAAAAAAAGGTATTTTATCAATATAAAATCAAACCATTCACCCCATTTTTATACCAAATACACTATCTCCGTCTACTTTCTCTCTAATATTTTTTATAAACAATCCAAATTTTTATTAAAATTATCATGGATTCATTCAACCCATTCAACCAAAACAACCTAAATAGCCCGAATCCAAACCCGAAACCATTCAACACATCAGGTTACACCCCGGTAATGGATCCACCGATATCATAACAAGTACCACCCAATTTAGTTGTCATCCAACATTACCAACAACAAGCGAATAATTTCTCGCAGTTTAACCCATTGCAATATTTACAAATGAAACAGTTTTTGCTAATGCAAAACACGTTTCCAACTCAACAAACACCTTTTCTAACTAGTCAACAATTTTCTCCCCAAGCACCTCCCACAACACATGTCGGCCCGTCTCAATCCGTAGACGTCGAAGAGGACGATCAAGATATACTTCCCAAAACTCAACCTTCGCCACCCAAAGAAAAAGCTAAAGGCAAACACAAAGGTAAAGCTAGAGAAAGAGGTACGGGACGTGGTAATCCTAAAGATGGAGTAGCCAAGCCATGGTCCGATATTGCAGAGGTGGCATTAGCTAAGGCGTGGGTTGCTTCGTCAAAACGTGCCACAGTTGGTAATAATTTTTTCCTCTCGTCCATACCTTTCGCAATATATATTTCTTTAAATATTTTAATTAATTTTTTTTTAATCATAGGTACCGCCCAAACGCAAGAGGCGTTATGGATCAAAGTTGTTGAAAACTTTCATTTGTTTGTTCAAGCCGAGTCGTATCGACTACAAGATGCTTGTAGCTCGAAGTGGAGAAAGATCAACACGGAATGTGGTCGATTTAATGGTTCTTATAACCAAATTAAGTCGAACCCGCCTAATGGTTGGATGAGCAAAATATTTTCGAGGAGGCTTTGCGCAAGTATAAAAATGAGTATCACAAATCTTTCTCGATGATTAGGGCTTGGTCGGTGTTGAAAAATGAACAAAAATGGGCGACGGTCCCAAACGAGGCTCAACGGGCCAAACGAGGAAAAAAAGTTCAAAAAGGAGGTTCGTCCGTTCCAATTGATATTAATATCAATGAGGAGGACGAGTTCGACATACCACCTATTGAGGAGGAGCAACGCCCCATAGGTTTATAAATTTTCATAAATTTTTTTTACATAATTGTTTACGATTTGTTTTGTAACATATAAATATTATGATAATGTAGGTCGGGATAAAGCTCGAAAGGAAGCGGCGGTGGGAAAGAAAATGGCATCGGCTAGTGGGAGTGGGAGTGGGAGCGGTTCAAGGCTTGACACTTTAACTGCACAAATAGAAGCTTTCAACAAAGCTAATGAAGAAAAAATAAAATCAAGAAGGAAAAGCTTAAGTTGATAGATGAATCGAAAGCGGTGGAAGACTGGAAAATTATGTCAACTGACATCTCTACTTATCCCGAAGAACAACGCGCCGTGTTGAAGAAAATGCAAGACAAAATTAAGGAAAAAGTGGAAGTAGTTTTTTAAAATTTTTGGAAAGCTTATCTTTTTTTTTTCGGTTTGTATTGTTTTTTTGTTTGTATTTTTTTTTAAATTTAGGATGGTTTGTAATTTTTATTTATAAAATTTAGTTTTTATTTAAACATTATTTTGTTTATTTGTTACTTTTATAAAATTAATTAAAATTAATATTAAAAAAAATGCATGAGCCATGGAGTTTTTGTGTCTTCACACCCCACTCATGTCTCAAGTAAAAGAAAAATGGACCTAGATGAGGTGACATCATAGGTGGCATAGAGACATGAACTTTTTCATGTCTCCACACCCGATAGGCTAAATCAAGAAAAGAAAAGCAAAAGTCAAGGCCAAATAAATGAAGTTCATGCAGAGACTTGTAGAGACGTAAGTGATGATGTAGGATCGTACGGGTACGGTTGGAACAAGCAAAGGGACGAAGGCAGCAAGCAACAACACGAGTACAGAAGACGAAGGCCGTAAGCTACGGCCATTGCGGCGTACCTTACGGCATGAGTGCATAGAAAAAGAAAAGTTGTTGGTGGAAAGCATATAAAAAGGATTTTACAACCCTATTTGATATAAGCCATCATTGGACGAAATTAATGACATAGGGGGAAGTTTTTTTGGCTGGAATATTATTATAACAACAATAATAATCATCTTTCGATAATTACAAGACATGCCTTCGATTTCTAATAAATCCCTGGACGTGTATTTAACTGAGATGAGCGTTTAAACCACCTGTGATCCTCTCTAGGTGAATGGTTAGTTACTTGGATAAGGGTATGTGTTTGTCAAACATTGAAGTAGATTTGTGATTTCTTAATTTCGAATTCCAATTGTTGTTTGTATGAATATTTGATTTAAACGTTTATTGAATGCTTGCTTGTTTGGATTTCATCAACCAACGCGGTTTCTTATCGAGAGTAATTGAATACACTCCAGTTTATGTCTTTCAATATTATTAGTAATTAGGATATTGTTAAGTGATAATCAAACGAGTCAACAGTCACGGTTTAGTTATCGGCTTCAGCAAAGTCATTAATCAACTTACAATATCAATCATATTAATTGCAAATCATGTCTATGGGATTTCAATCGACAATTGTACAACCCTTGGCTAAAGTGATTAACCGGGATCCTGGAGAAGTCACCATTTCATATAATTGTTATAACTCATTTTCTTTAAGTTGTTTATTTAAATGCGCAATCTAATCAACAAACCAATCAATCGATTTTATATTTCTGTCTACTTTAATTTAATAGTTGAAAATAACACTTTCCACAATACTTCTCGTGGTTTGACACTCGACTTACCCTATCTAATAAGGTAGTTGGTCTTTTCTAAAACTCTTATTTTTGACCGTCCTTCACACCGATCAAAATTTGCCACCGTTGCCTGGGAGTCATGCACAAAGTGTGATTTTTCTTAGTTTAATAAAAAAAATCAAAAATACGTTTTCTTGTTTTTTTTTTGTGTGCAGGTAACTCTTCAGTTGCATGCATCATACAAGATATACAGGAAAATCATCTTCACTAGTGTTTGATCCAGAGGTTGAGAAAACAGCTTGGCAGAACCGAGTATTTCACCGAGAGAAGAAGGTTTTCCATTCTCCAGTTTCACATTTCAAAATCAATGGAGAACTTAAACCTCACCACTGAACCAATGTATCAACCGTAGTTTTCACCCACTTAAAGTCATCCATCACCCAATACATTTGTTGTAGATCCATATGTGTTGCTATCGCTTTGGATTAATCACGAATGGCAAATAATATTGAAGATATGAAGATTCAGAAGTTCATTCGACCAACCTCGAGGTCGAATGAATATCTAAAGGGTCGAATGAAGTTTTGTTAGTTTGGTTTGTTTATTTAGATGTTGGTTCGAGCCTTCAAAAGGTCGAACGGATTCATTCGAACCCTGCAAGGGTCGAATGAACAGTCTATATATAGTTTGAAGTTTTGTTTAAGTTGTAGAGTTGGTCATTTCAGAGTGTGTGTTTGTTTGTGTTTTCTCTGTAAGAGTCTAGAAGTTTCTGTGAGTTAAGTTTTCAATAATATTTAAACATTGTAAGGTTTTAATCATCAATTATTAATGAAAATCATGTTGAAATGGAATCTAAACGTGTTCTGATCTAATTATTATCATTTTGTATGTGATCTAGGGTTTCCGCAACTGGATTACTTATACTTGTGTGATATATGTATTGATTTTACAAATCCGATCCTTTACAAAGTGGTATCAGAGCTTTGATCGATCACACAACTGCAAATTGATAGTTTTCAATCAGATTTTTCATCAAAAACATCAAAATTTTATCTGTTTTGCATGAACTTTGCGTGAACATGGAGATTGATTGATTTAGACTTGTTTTCACGGATAAAATCAAAATTTCTTTCACAAAACTTGATCTCCATAAGATTTGATTCAAAACATTCTTAATTTCATTGAAATCCATCAACTTTTGAAAAATTCAGATCAAATTGGTTGATTTTTGAAGTAAAAATGATTTTGAAATGGGTCATGTCGAATCGGATTGAGTTGGGTCGAATGAGTGTGAGTTTTGGATCGAATCAATCATTTCTAGGTCGAACCAAGTGATTTTAGGTCGAACCAGTTTGGGTTTTAGGTCGAATCAGGTGATTGTTCATCATTCAAAGTGTGTTGTGTCTCATTCGAACCTTTATTGTTCATTCGAACCATCGTGGGGTCGAACCAAGTTCTTTGTGAGGTCGAACGAAGTTCTTTCAGATCAGTTACTCATTCGAACTCATTTTTAGGTCGAACCAAAGTCTGTCAAGTTCATTCAAACTCTTGACAGTGTGTGTTAGGTCGAACCAATTTCATAATTTTCAGATTTTCTAAGTGTTGTTATTCCATACATCATGGATAACATCTGGGGTTTACCTATGACACTGAGACCTGCTATGACACAACCACAGTAAGTACCAACAATCCTTGGGCAGTTGTAGTAGCAGAGAGAAGGAACACACAACCACAACAAATGCCGAACTACTGGGCCATTTCTACACCATCACAATTAAACCTCCTCCACAACAAATTCCAGAGTATTGGGGAGTAGCAGCCGCAACAACAGTTCAAAGCCAGACCACCAATGCCATAACAACCTTGGTTAATGATTTATCTTTAGGAAATGGAACTCGACTACCAAAGTTGTTAGACATGATTGATTATCATTCGTGGCAAAGAAGATTGAAGATTCATCTTGAAGGAATGGGATTAGATGGTTGAGAAGCATGGCAGATGATAGTGAAGGGATATGTTGCACCAACCATTGAGAACTCAACCATACCTATAGCACTTGAAGACCTAACAGATGATGAAAAGAAGAAATTTGCAGCAGAGTTGAACGCTTATTCACATCTATCTCAGGCGTTGAATACAGATCTATTACATCAGTTTGGACCATGCTCTACTTCAAAACAGCTATGGGATGCATTGAGGAGTAGACATGATGGAAACGAGAAGACTCGCAGATTGAGGATTGAAGAGTTAAAGAAAGAGTTTGATAACTTTAGTTTTATTGGGAATGAGACCTTGAAGGAAATTACTCCAAGGTTCTTTCATTTGTTGTCTGAGTTATCACACTATGAGGTTGCTTATCCGATGACAGAGGTTGTAGAGAAGTTTACTGATGCTTTACCACCATACTGGAATTAGCATGTTGAAATGTTAAAGGAAAAAAAATGATTATCAGTATTGGTCGATTAATGAGTTTATCCAGAAGCTGGAGAATAAGGAGATGGAAGCAAAAAGAAAGGAGAAAAGATCACAAATTACACAGAATCCAGAACTTTGCTTTGCTACTTCTTCATCCACTTCTATTCTAAGTGGAGGTGTGAGTGTTGCACCAGCACCACAAACTGCATTTGTTTCAAATGTTGAACCATTTAGTGTAGCTAGTTATTATGCAACACCATCTTACACACCATCTCAACATTCAGTGCAAGCTTCTAGTTACTATGCAACACCATCAATAACATGCCACAGCCACTACAACCACAAGTTACACCGATTGTTAATCAAGCCTCATCAAGCTCAGGTCCAATCGTGTTAGAAACTTCTAACATGAATAATGTGACAGTTGAAGTAGCACAAAAACATGTTGCTTTGGTCTCAGCATTAGTTGCTTCATATAATGGACTTGTGGCTAGTCAGATTGGGAACAACAATCTAACCAATGAGGATTATGCCCAAATTGATAAAGAAGAGATGGAATTGATTGACATCCAGTGGGCGTTTGCTAGCGTGATGAGAAGGGCGACTGAGTTTATTGAGAAGACTAGCAGAACTGATCTTGCTACTTCACCAAACACTACCTATGGTTTCAACAAAGCCAAGGTTATGTGTTTCAATTGTGGGACTCAAGGTCATTTTGCTAGAGAGTGTACCCAACCGAAGCAACAAGGTAACCGAAACCCCTTTAACTCAAACTACCAAAACCGTCAATCACAGAATCAAGTTACCTACCAAAGTCAAAACAACAACAACTATCAAAACCAAAACAATTACCGAAACCAACAAAATACCTCACAAAATACCAACCAAAGACAAACATCCACAACCAACCAAAACCAAACTACACCTAATACAACTAGAACCATTGTTCCTATTTCAACACCAAACACCCAACCACAAAATGAGAATCAAGCATTGGTGATTCAAAAGGATGAAGTTTTGATTGGAATACAATGCAACTAGGTGTTGAGGTGGTCACTGGTGGTAATGTTGCTTGTTTAGCTCAAGAGATGGTGAGTGAGGAGCCGGTGATAGTTGATGATGAAGAAAAGAAGGTTGTGATTGAAAAGGTAGATAATGATATTATTTCTGACAAGGATGTGGAGCCAATGACTGAAGAAGCAGTTTCTGATTTTTCTGAAGATCATGTATCTGTTTATTCTGACACTGAAAGCGAGACTGATTCAGAATCGAGTGTTAATTCGCTTGATGATGACATTGAGCAACTTCTTGCCGAAGCAGATTTTCTTATGACTAAGAAATCCTATATGGTGGATGATACTTTCTCGAAAGTTGATTACTCCAAATTCTTCGCAGGAAAGGAAGCTCACTTTGCTTTGATGGTTATGACAGAAGCTCCTAAACCGGTAAGTTCTAACTCTGCTAATAGTAAAAAATATTGTGGAAAGTCTGATAGACTTGAGGGCGAGATTAAGGACTTAAAGTATCAACTTGAAAGTGCCAAAGCAGCCATTGAGTCTTATCGCAAGAATGAAAAAGATGTTAATAAGCTGCTAGATAACTACAAGAAAGACATTTCTGAATTAACAAAAACTCTTTCACAAAAACAAATTGCCATTAATAACTACATAAATGAAATTGAAGAAACAAAACTTGAAATGACAAAGGTTAAGTGTTTTTCAGAAAGGATTAATGATGTCGTGTGGATTAGGTCTTTTTTAAACTTTTTTACAGCCAACACCTTCCCGAAGGAAATGTGAAGACTCAGTGAAAAAGGGTGATTAAAGGTGACCTTCAAATTAAAACACTTATCGAAGTTTTAAATTTATAGAAATAAAACGATATCTCCTGACTAGTCTAAACCCACACGATAGGCAAGTGGACCTATTGAGCGTAGTATAGGTAATAGCAAGTACCTAGTATCGAACCCTAAGATACGACTTCCCCTACTCAGTTTCAAGTTGCTTTTAATAAAAACTAAGATAAAATAAAAGAAAGAAAAATGAGAGTGATCAGAATAAAAATCAATACCGACACGAAGTGCTGCTTCAGGATCCGACGTTACCTTGGTATGGATTAATAGTAAATAGTTTATTAAAGTGGTGTGAACTAGTGCGCACTTATGCTTAACGTGGAGTTGCTACAGCATTCTCCAGAGGTGACTGTTATCGCAAGACTTAGCTGTGTTCTTGTGTTTAAGTGAGGGTCTCCCGAACCGGTAAGCTCACCTCTCAATACTGACAAATAGATGACTCAAGACTATGTATACCCAACCCTGAATGATCCACCTCTCAATACTGCGATAATGACATCTAGACACTTAAGACTTTTATGGACAACTTGCCGGTGACCGGAGCATGACCGGACAAGAAACCATTTGATATCATAAAAGAGTCATGACCAACCGGTACAAGCTCATCTTTTACTTGAATTTAATTAACTTTTAAAAGAGTGAATGGTCTATCAGTAACTGTGTGGCAATATAAAGATAAAAGAAAATAAAGACCGTTTTCTTTTAATACGGGTTCGCCAATACTTAACCTGCGCCAAAACCAACACATAGACCATGTGGCTAAGTCGCAAGATCAAGCCTTGGTTTATCACCAGGACCAAGTATATAGTCCGTACCGACCCTAAGTGAGTTGTTGGTAGTAGAGGATTAAGTCTCTAAGTGTGTGTATTTCTATCCACAAATGGACCAATCACTACTCGTGGGATTAGGTTAGCTCACATGTGCATGGGTTGTCACACACCATGGGTACACTCATGAGTCCTCCTACTTCCTACCAAAACACCCACAAGACCATAGACTAGTTAATTAGTTAGTTAATTCATCAAGCAAAGTGTAAGTGAAAAGAATTAAACAAGAACACAACACCACTTAACAAATATAAACTATATAATCCATACCAAAATAAGTCTTCAACCTAACAACACTTGATTAATCTAGCCAGACATTGGCTGTACAGCTATCACACTATCTTGGGTGCATGAATAACACATAGAGGTGAGTGTAGGTGGATTAAATAAGGTGTTTTGGATGAGTTTTAGTGATCTTTCTCTCAACTCTCTCTCACCAAGTATTTATGGAGTGATCCCAGGCTCTAAAGGTCACTTGCAAGACCCCGAGGTGGCTGAAGTGTGAGTAAAACTCGGGTGAAATGGGATGTCCAAAATGAGGAGTAGAGGGCTCTATTTATAGGCAAAACAGCTTAAGCACCCCCTTGACAATGAGTGGGCACGACCATGCCAGACAGCAGGTACTGTTGCAGAGTCCTTGCATGCAGAATTGTCTGTACTAGGGCTGGCACGCCCGTGCTTCTTCTCTTGGCACGCCCGTGCTTCCCAGCTTTTTGTAATCATCTGTCAGTCTTGGTCGGTTTGAGCCTTGGAGAACAAGCTATTGTAAAGCACGCCCGTGCACATCCTTCTAGCACGCCCGTGCTCTTCGGAAAACTTCAGATTTGACTCCTGTTGACATGGAAAAGTGGACTTGTTGACCTGGAACAGTTGGCACGATCGTGCCTGCCCAGAGCGCGGTCGTGCTTCATTTGGAACTTTGCAAAAAGTCTTCAAATCCTTGTCTTTTAAGTCGGTTTTCACCTTCAATACCTGCAATTATCATCAAAAGGAAACACACCATGAAAATACCAAGATAAAAGCCATGTTTTAGGTGATAATAAGGTGAAAACATGTATATAAAACCTGCTAATTTTGGGACTCATCAATTAACAAGAAACTTGAGAGTTATCTTATGTCTTAGACCCCATCATTGAAGAATCAAGCCCAAATGTGAGTTACAAATCAGTACCGTCTCCGGTGTTATTTGAGAATCACAATCTACACATGGTGACACCGGAAAGTTCTGATAAATCAGGATCCACATTAGAAAATGAATCAAACACATCTGGTGTTGGTGATCCAGATTCTGATGTGAGACCAATTCTGGGTTTGAATGATGAACGTGTTGTGGCAGTAACTGATGATTCCGATTCTGAGGTTGATGAACCTAGGAAGAATGTTGAGATTCCTTTGGAAAATCACATTCGAACCACTGAGGGTAGGGAAACACCTAAGGTGCAACATCCTTCTAAAGTTGAACAGAATCAGAATCAGTCAGTGAAGAAAAATGTAAAAAGTGATTGTAGTGATAAACCTGTGAAAGTATTTTACCGGATGGAAGGATCCGATAAAATAATTTCTGATGATGAATATCCCATACAATTCTCAAATTATTCTAAAATTGATAAAATTTGGCAAGACAGTACTATTTGGTTTCCAAAGTCTGAAAGAACAAATGACATGCCACCAGATTTGATTAAGCGATTGTATGGTTATAGTTCTAACCCGCCAAAGGTTCATGTCACTGAATTTGTCAAGCCAAAAGAAAAAGTGAATAGATTTGTTGAACCGACTTATTCACTAGAGCCCTCTCCTGAGAGTTTGAGGCGACAATGTTATAATGATCAATATCCGATCAACACATTCGCTAGATTTGATGACAGTAACTCATTTGAAGAGTACAGAGCCTGTTTTAAGTGTGGAGAGAGAGGGCATTTACTTGCTCAATGTCCATAAGTAAGATGAAAGAGGCTAGAAGTTAAGAATAGGCATAACCATAGGAATCCAAATGTTGGTTTTCCTCAAAAATCCTTTTATTCTAAAAAGCAATTTTATAACAAACCGAATTTTCACTAAAGAGGAAACCGACTGGTTGTTTATGACAATCGAAACCGGATTGCTATGGATAACAGAATGAAGAGACCTATGGTGAGATTTTTGATAAACAAAAGGTTTATTCTAAACCTTATGTTAAATCAAAGGTTGGGCCTTCATCCGTTAAATCGGACAAGGTATCTAGGAATGTTCCACCTGATTGTTTCTAAGAATTCTGACAATGTTCAACCAAAATTTCAAACTCAACTCAGAAATTTAAAACGACCGGAACAATCTTGGACACCAAAAGGATCTCCAGGAGCCTCAAGTTCAACTTCAAAACCGGTAAAAGAAGTTCCCAAAATGAAAGTTTTAGAAAAACTGGTTGTTGAAAGGAAAAATGAATCTTTGAATGCATCTTCTACTGATACTCAAAGACCCAAGACCAACATGGCTTGGGTCCCTCGTAAAAACTAACCATTTTTGTGAATGGTGCAGGGAGATCCAGCTGGCCCTGTTAGCAGTCTCTGGATTGTTGACAGTGGAGCTTCCGGGCACATAACGGGAGATATGTCGCTTCTTTTTTATATCAAGAATATAAATGGAGGGTATGTCGCGTTTGCAGGGAATAAAGGTGGTTACATTACTATGGAGGGGAGTGTTAGTAATGGAGTTGTGAGTTTTGAGAAGATTTCTTACGTGAAGCAGATTGATTATAATTTGTTGAGTGTATCTCAAATTTGTGACAAAAAGTTTTCTGTACATTTTGATGATAAGTCTTGCTACATCTTGAAGCCCGGATTTGGGATACCTAAGGAGTGGATCATGCTTAAACCTCCAAGAGTGAACAATTTGTACATTCTTGACATGAGCAAAACAACCACGACTCAAGGTCAAGTGACTTGTTTTCTGTCAAATGCCACTGAGAAAGAATCGATCATGTGGCATAGACGGATGGGGCATATTCATCTAAGGAAAATGAATAACTTGGTGAAAAATGGGCTAGTTGAGGGTGTGAATGTAAATCACTTTCATTTGAATGATAAGTGTGTGAGTTGCAAGAAGGGAAAACAGCACAAACATTCCCACAAACCCAAGAAAGTGAACTCTGTTAACATTCCACTTGAACGTCTTCATATGGACCTATTTGGACCTGTGAAATGAAAAAGTATTAATGGAGATCTTACTGTCTTGTGGTGATTGACGACTATTCAAGATTCTCGTGGGTGATGTGTATGCAACACAATAGCGACACGTTCAACAATATGAAAGTTTTGATTGCCCGGTTAGAGAACATTTATGGTTTTTAGATAAAACGAATCAGAAGTGATAACGGGATGGTGTTCAAGAATTCATTGATGGATGCATTGTGTGAAGAGAAAGGAATTCATCTTGAGTACAGTGCACCATATACTCCATAACAGAACGGTGTTGCAGAACGCAAGAACATGACTCTAATTGAAGCGGCTAGGACAATGCTTGCAGATTCTAATCTTTTGGTTATCTTCTGGAATGAACCTATTCATGTAGCTTGTTATACTCTGAATCATGTGTTGACAATGAAGAAGTTTGGAAAGACTTCTTATGAGCTGCTTAACAGATGTAAGCCGAACATAGAGTTTCTAGAGCCATTCAGGGCACCATGCACGATGCTGAATCCTACAAAAAAGTTCGGAGCAAAAGCCGAAGAGGGTTATTTTGATGGATACGCGACACCACTTAAACGCGTGTTTAACAAAAGAACTCATCAAGTTGAAGAGTGGGCAAATGTGGATGTTCAACGCTACACTCAGAATGCTCTAGGAAATGGGCCCAATTAGATGTTTGACTACAAAGAACTCTTTGAGTCATTCAATCTAGAAGGATTGGTTGAAGAGGTTGTATTACGATTATACTACGAGTGTGAAAACGCAGTGACTTCACCGTTAATGTGTCCGATCACCGTAACTCCTCCAACAGCAGCTTCTAATGATGCCAATGCTCCTATGATAGAAGAAGAGATTTTTCAGGAAGCTTCTACAATGTTTGATTCATCTGAGTCGGAAGATGATGAAGTTATCAGTGAAGCTATCTTAGATCATGCTACAGTATCACCTCCAGTGAACCAAAATCCAGATATTCCATCTTCCTCAAATACGGGTAACGATCAGAACACGGTAGAAAATGTGAATGTTCCAACGGTGATTCCAATACCTGAACATCCGGAATCTTGGATTCATCAGATTCATCCGTTAGGACAAGTCATTGGAGATCCTGGTAGCAGTGTGATGACGCGAAGACAACTACGGCGTGCATCATCAACAGAGAACATTGGAGCCCTTGCCCTATATACTCAAATTCAAAAGTCCGGTGATCAAAATGATTGGTCTTTTGCATGTTATGTTTTGTAGGTTGAGCCACGGACTTACAAGGAAGCTTTACAAGACGAATCTTGGATGGATGCGATGCAGCAAGAGCTATAAAAATTTCAGAAACTCGAAGTCTGGACGTTGACTGACTTACCACCAGACTGAAAGAAGATAGGCACAAGATGGGTGTTTAAGTGCAAAAAGGATGATCGATGGGTTATTGTAAGAAACAAAGCTCGATTGGTGGTACAAGGTTTTCGTCAACAAGAGGGATTTGACTATAACGAAGTCTATGCACCGATTGCACACATTGAAGCAATTCGAATGTTTCTTGCGTATGCATCATACATGAAATTCAAGGTGTATCAGATGGACGTTAAAAGTGCATTTCTCTACGGTGTGGTAAAGGAGGAAGTATATGTCGGCCAACCACCGGGTTTTGAGGATCCTATCCATCGGGATAAGGTCTACAAGCTAAACAAAGCTTTGTATGGTTTGCACCAAGCCCTAAGGCGGTGGTACGAGGAGCTGAGCACATATCTTCTTTCCAAAGGATTCAAGCGAGGTTTAGTTGACTGTACCCTGTTCACGAAACGAACAGAGGGTGATTTGCTTCTAGTGCAAATTTATGCTGATGACATTATATTTGGTTCTACTAATGAACTTTTGTGCAGGGAATTTAAGAAACTTATACAGGAGAAGTTCGAGATGAGCGCTATGGCAGAGATGCAATTCTTTCTTGGATTGCAGGTTGATCAATTGCCAACAGGGATCTTTATCCACCAGATGAAGTATGTTTCTGAAGTCTTGAGCCGATTCCAGATGGATGATTTAAAGCCAATTGATACTCCCATACAACTCAATCACGGGATTGTAGTTGATGCTAAGGGGGAGCTTACTGATCCCTTTACATATCGTGCCATCGTCAGATCTCTTATGTACTTAACTGCATCCCGGCCGAATGTAATGTTTGCCACATGTCTTTGTGCACGATTTTAGTCGAAGCCGAAACAAAGTCACCTAGTTGCAGTTAAACGAATTCTTCGTTATCTGAAGGGTACTCCATCACGCGGGTTATGGTATCCTAATGATGATAATTTTGACTTTACTGCCTTTAGTGATGCAGATTATGCAGATTGTGATATTGACGCTAAATCCAGCACGGCTGGATGCCAATTTTTGGGAAGCCGGCTCGTGTCCTGGCAATGCAAGAAACAAACGTCAGTTGCTCTGTCTACATGTGAAGCAGAATACGTGGCAACCTCGAGTTGCTGTTCACAAGTGCTTTGGATTCAACAGCAGAAGTACGACTACGGTTTGCAATTTCTTAAAACCCCCATTCATTGCGATAATGAAGCAGCCATCGCACTCATTAAAGACACTGTCAATCACTCCAAATTATGCTAAGAATATCCGAGTCCGATATCACTTTATTCGGGATTGCTATGCTAAAGGATTGATTGACATGATCAAAATCCACACTGATTACTAGGGGTGTAAATGGCACGTAGAGGCTCGAAAGCTACTCGAGACCGACTCGGTAAAAATCTCGAACGAGCCGAGCCTTATCGAGCCCGAGCCCGAGTTCGAACCTTAAATACGACTCGTTTAGTTATCGAGCCCGAGCTCGAGCCTTATATACAAAGCTCGTTTAGGCTCGCGAGCCTAAACGAGCCCAAACAAATGTTTTATTATTTTTTATATATGTAATTTTGTCCTTTAGCGAACGAGTTCGAGCCGAGCTTTTGCTCGTTTAAGCTATTGAAGCGAGCTCGAGCCGAGCTTTTAGGTCGTTTAAAATTATTTTTAAATTACCTCGAGCCGAGCCGAGTCGAACTCGAGCTCTTAGGTTTTACTTTCGAGCCGAGCTCGAGCTTAGAATAGTAGGCTCGAACCGAGCCAAGCTCGAGCTGAGCTTGAGCCTAGTCGGGCTCGGGCTCGACTCGGCTCGTTTACACCCCTACTGATTACCAAAGAGCCGATTTGTTTACCAAAGCTTTTGATAATCGCGATATGAATTTTTATTAAGAGCTAATGGTATAACGGAAAGGTAAGACTAGACTCCTCATCAGGTTATCAATTTTTATTTTGTTTTTGTTCTTGAAAAATCAAAAATCCAAAAATATGTTTTTAATTTTAGGGGGAGTTTCCATTTTTCAGAAAAACCAAAAACATTGAAAAATTTGAAAAACAATAAAAATTAGAAAAATCCAAAATGATTTTCTTGGAGAAAAAGAGGAAATGATAGTACATCAGTGAGGATCTGTCGCATGGTAAAGAATTATAATGCTTAATAAGGCGTGTGATGCTTTTTGTGTGATGTGTTGATAGGCTTCATAGACCTATTAAAGCATGCCTTAGTGATACAAACATGACGAGCTACTCACTAGTGGCTGAACACCTCATGGGCATATGGTCTTAGTACCGTAATTTCGTTTGACAGGGTTGCCAAAATCTGAGGTTTCGGGTCGTTATGTTAATTGTTATCCGGGTTATCTTGACTGATCTTTTGTCGTATTGATTTACGGACCTAGATTCAGTCAAGATATTTACTAAAAGAGCTAATATGCCAAAACCTAAAAGTTACCGAACTGAGGAACTTAATCTATAACAATGATCAAAGATCATTTAATGCATCGTATCATATCTATGATGAAAATCATGATTGATATCAGCCTCAACCTGGTACGTGTGCACATGTTACTTTATAGCATTGATTTGCTGACCTGTACACCTCTTTGACTCGTATCTTGTAAATAACGGATAACAAATGGCATAATCACGCGTTACGACGAAGCTTTGTGCAAATTCCTTGATACGGGAGTATGTAGTGTGTGTGGGCACCATTTGCTTGTAAGTTTTTAATACATTTAACGCGTATCATTATAAAGCACTGCATAACGGTCTGCATGTGAGCTTATGTGGATCACAATATCAGTAATTGCCGGATCTCACATTGTCTTTAATGATAATATATTAAAAGATCAACGGTGTGATCAGATTTCTCATAAACTGATATGATCCTCTTACCGGAAATCACAAAATGTTCACTGCTTTCTGTTTTTAGTTTTCTTCATATATACAAAAACTCAAAAAGATTTTTGGTGTGTTTTAGCATAAATTTCAGAAAATTCAAAATTTTTTACATTTCTATGTTATTTTTTATAACTGATGTTGGATGATAGTCATTTTCTGAAGTTTGACGAACCAATTTGAGTTTTGTATCATTTAAATGGGAAATTTTGAGAATTTGAATGTTTAAATGTTTTAAAATGACAAAACGGGAATCAAATCGGACAAAATGGTAAAAATCAGTTTTCCAGATTTCCATTCGATCTTTCGTTAGGTCGAATGAATTTCTTTGGGTTTGATTCGAACCATTTCAGGAGGTCGAATGAGAGTGGTTTAGTTTTTTTTAAATCCATTCGAACCCCATTGATATTCATTCGCCCTTTAATTAGGTCGAATGAACATCAGTGCACGTCATTCGAACCCTGAAAAGGTCGAATGAAGCTACCCTATATATATCAGTCTCCTCATCCGAACCTCATTATCAACAGTTCTCAGATTTTAATCATTACACCACTGTTTTGCCCGTGCTTTTTAGACCTTAGATTATTGTTCCTTGTGCTTTCCTGATCATTTCCGTATCAATTTTACAGGTATTGGATTCATATTCAGTTCAGAAACATTGATTATAAGAACCGAACCCTAGGCCGTTGATTCATGGACTAAAACGTGTTATTAATCAAAATTGATCATGTACATTCACTTATCGTTGGTTTTAGGGAGAGATATGAACAAAATCTAGTGTTTAAACAGTTTGTTGATGGTAATCGATTATTATGAACCCTAGATTTAGGCAAACCATCGATAATTGAATGTTTGACAAAATTGGTGATTATTCAATGTTAATTGTTCATGTTAGGGTACTTTTGAATCAAAATTTGATGTTAATATGGATTAAATCTGATTTGGTAATTTCAAAATTCAAACAGGTCTCATTCGACCTGATTAAAGGGTCGAATGAAGATATTCAAGGTCAAATGAAGATGTTTAATGTTCATTCGATACAATTCAAACTCATTCGAACCCACGTTGGGTCGAATGAACTTGAAGTTTTGACCATTTTTTATTTGTAATCCGAATTAACGAATTTTTGGATATTTTGTTTGTGTTTTTGCAGATTAAAATGGTTGAACAATCACAACAGGAAGTTCAACAGCAAGCAGCACCGAAAGAGTTGAATTTCGAAGCCAAACATAATTGTTGTGCGTACATTGGACCAGTTTCCAAGTATGAAGAATTCACATGAATTATTGACTTTCTTAAAAGATCAAGAATTGTACATGCGATTGCTCAACCAGTTACGATTTACAAAGATCACCAAGTGGAATTCTAGGAAAAAGCTGCTATAACTTTTTGGGAAAACAAGACTTGTATTCAAAGCAGAATTCAAGGACATATGGCGTTAGTGAATGAACAAGTTATCAGAGAAACACTGCAGCAAGAAGATTCTCCTGGTGATCCGATTGAATTACGATGGACTGTGCAGCGTGCTTGTTATCTTAGGATGAAGTACAAGGGTCCTATCACTGATTGCCAGTTACACAAAGCCAAGTTGTGTCCTCCATACAAGTATTTGCTTCATGTGATACTTCATGTTTTTGGATTAGTCAGTGGAGACTATGATGTGTTAAGAAACACCTTATATTCATTGTCTGTTGCCTTGATACTAAACAAGTCATTTAATGTATCTGGGATGATATTTCATCATATGAAGGAGGTACTTCAAGGTTTGAAGGGTGATAAGTTTCTGATATACCCAGATTCTTGTAGATGATATTTGATAACAAGTACAAAGAGTTTAAGAAAGATCCATTGCAAATAGTCAATTAAGTACATATGAATCTGACTACTTCGAATCGGATGCAGACGTATAAGGGACGGACTGAAGAAGAGAAGCCACCACACAAGCGTTTGTTTGGACATTTGGGTTCTGTTGCTTATAAAGAAGATCCAAGATTGGATAAAGTGAGACATGCATATACCAATTCTGATTCTGATAGCCCATTGGTTCCTGTTGATAGAGATGCAAAGAGGAAATGACAAGTGGTTAACAAAGGTGCTAAGTCCAAAGGCAAACAGAAGGTGATTGAGAAAGAAACAAAGACAAAGAAGGTGTCTAAGACTAAAGGGAAGAAAAAGACCTTGCTAGTTTATGAGGATTCGGAAGAAACTGAATAGGACGAAGACTGGGATTCTTAGACTGAAACTATGAAGGATACTGATCCCAAGGCCACTGAGATTAGTATTCCTGATGCTTTAGAGAATATATTTGAGGAATAGAGACAAAAAGAAGTTATTGAAGAGAATCAAGAGCTGATTTTAGATGTTGATGCTGATGTTGAAGGTTCTCCTATTTTTGGTGCTAAAGTTAAGCGTGGTAGGTTGAAGACTATGTCTAAGAAAGAGCCACCAAAGAAAAGAAGGTATAGGGAGATTGATTTGTTATTAAAAGGAAAGAAAGTACCAGCAGTAGAAAGTTCTAAACATGTATCACCCGCAGTATTCCCAATCGTCAAGAAGAAGAAAGTTGTACAGGAAGTTGTTACTACTGATCCTGCATCTCAGTTAAATCCATAGAATATATCAGTAACACTGAAGAATGTTTTAGAGAGTATGAAGACAAAGGTTACAAAACCAAGTGCAGAATCAAGTTCTACTCCACAGGCAACAGTTTCAAGTGATGTGATTACAATAAGCTGCTGGGAAAGACGTTAAAGATCAGAGAAGAACCAAAGAAAAGTTCGCACAAGCAAAAAGCTGAACCAGAAATGAGCGCATAACAAAAGAAGTCATTGAAGATCAAGTTTATAAACAAAACTTTAGAAATGCAAGAACAACAATCCAAGCAATAGCCAAGAGGATTTTGTAGATGCATATGTGTGGCTATCGCTTTAGATTAATCACGAATGGCAAATAATATTGAAGATATGAAGATTCAGAAGTTCATTCAACCAACTGTGAGGTCGAATGAATATCTAAAGGGTCGAATGAAGTTTTGTTAGTTTGGTTTGTTTCTTTAGATGTTGGTTCGAGCCTTCGAAAGGTCGAACGGATTCATTCGAACCCTGCAAGGGTCGAAAGAACAGTCTATATATAGTTTGAAGTTTTGTTTAAGTTGTAGAGTTGGTCATTTCAGAGTGTGTGTTTGTTTGTGTTTTCTCTGTAAGTGTCTAAAAGTTTCTGTGAGTTAGGTTTTCATTAATATAAACATTGTAAGGTTTTAATCATCAATTATTAATGAAAATCATGTTGAAATGGAATCTAAACGTGTTCTGATCTGATTATTAGGGTTTCCGCACCTGAATTACTTATACTTGTGTGATATGTGTGTTGATTTTACAAATCCGATCCTTTACATTTGCCACTTCTGAACCTCAACCACAATCGAGTACCCAAGTACCACAAATTCCACCATTCCCGAGATTTGACAATCTCCCACCACCACTTTCACAAACATCATCTTTACCACAACCAACCACAACTCACACTTCCCCAATAACCTCTCTCCTAAACTTTGAGAGATTTAACCTACAACAAGGCCAATCTTCAACACAAGACCCAACTTTCACCCAAAAACATGTGACCAGTCACTCTTCATCCCATGTGAGAGTGATTTATGATGAGAACACGCTGAACCAGACTGATACACAATTCCCACATACTTCGACAACCCAATATCCATTATTTCAGCCACCCTCATTTAGCTTTAGTCAAAGAACTAACCAAAGTAATTATTAATATGATGATGGGGATTTAGATGGAGATAAATGAAATCAAGGGACATATCAGCTGGCAAGGCCACAAAATTTATATAGTCAAGGTACCCTCAGTTCAATCAAGCCAATCAAGGGTATTAAGCATTCAAAGAAACCCCAGTTCACCCTGCACCTCGACAGCAACAAGCGGTGCACTGGCCTTTGAGACCTAACCCAAGGAATGCAATGCCTCCGGCTAATAATCAAGCAGGCATTCCTTTGAGGTTTGAGAGAGGCCCGGTTAGAAGGATTGAGAGCCAATTCTGATCTGTCATAGTTTATAACTCGTCAGCAGTATTTATTCCAACACTGCACAACATGTCGTTTGAAGTAAGATCACAGGCAATTAAGAGTTTGCCTAAATATCACAGGCAATTCAGAGCTTATGATGCAAGATGCAACACAATTGGGGGGACAAGGTTTTACACAAAATGAAGTGGAGTTGGTGCTATTTCAATTCACTATCGAAGATAAAGCACAGCAATGGTTCCAATCATTACCTTCAACATCTATGCGTACTTGGTTAGAAATGCAACAACAGTTTCTTGATGAGTTCTACACAATTCTGCGGACCAATGATGCTAGGAAGAAATTAAGAAAATTTTCTCAACAGCCAGGTGAGCTCTTTCATGAAGCACTTACTCGCTTCAAGATGATGATCAACAATTGCCCACATCATGACATCCAGCTGTAGGACTTGATCAATTCTTTTTATGAGGGACTACACTATGAGGACCAAGGTGCGTTAGATTCTATTTCAAATGGTACATTTAGCACTAATGATGAACAGGTTGATTGGGAGTACCTCGAGAGGAGAGTTGAGACAACGAAAAGGAAGCCACAATCTTTGAGAAGATCAAGGCAAGCCCCCAGTAAAAGCAGCAAGTAGTGGTAGTGTAGTTGATGTTGAGAGAATAACTAAGATAGAATACTTTTTAGCTAACTTAGTTATTGGTGGGCAGCCCATGTGTGGGCACTATGGGGATGTAGGGCACATAGCTGATAGTTGTCCTAGTATAGTTAGAGAGATGGAAGAGGTGAACCAGGTACAAGGGGGAATAGGAATTGGTCTGACATGAACTCCAACACCAACCACCCAGGTCTTGGGAACCACCCAAACTTTAGTTATAGGAATCCCAATAACCAAACTAACCCATGTTTTCAGGGGGTAGTGGTAGTGGGGGTTAACAAAAGGGCAATTATCAAGGGGGTAGTGGTAGTGGGGGTTACCAAAAGGGTAGTCAGTCTTCTGAGACAGCAGGTGGCGGGTTGAGTGAGGTGATGAACATGCTTAAGTTTATTCAACAGGATATACTGCCCATCAAGCAGAAAGGTGAGGTACATGATAAAATTGTTCAAGCTTTAACTACGCAGGTTGGGCAGTTAGCTGGAGATGTGGCAGAGATGAAGAAGGCGAACGGGAAGCTACCGAGTTATACTCAGGTTAATCCAGCACATCAATCGTCATCAAATACAAGGAATGTGCGAATCAATGCGGTAAGTTTTCTTCCTAATTCTATAGATTGTGAAGGTGATCAGGATCTGAATTCACAAACAACACATAAAAATTTAAAAAAATTGTCTTGTAAATTTTTTTGAATGAAAATCCCATTGTAGCTGAAGATAAGTGTGGGGAAGTTAACCTTACCCCATTCCCTCTAGCTGCAGGGGAACAAAATAAAACATCAGTTTTGAAAGAAAACTCACTAAAAGATGAAAAGTGAGAACAATTTGAAAAAGTAAAAACCAATCAATCATTACTTGATGTTTTAAAAACTGATCCTGCTCATGCTAAGAGTTTGAAGGAGTTGAGTATCTAAAACCGGCAAAACAAGCTGCCAAAACAGCTTGAATTACCAGCGCATGTTTGTGTCGCATTATTGGGTACGTGTCCACCTAAACTCCAAGACCTGGGACGCCTTTCATCCCAATACAGATTGGAGAATTTAAAATTGACAAGGCATTATTGGATCTTGGAGCGTGTGTTAGTATTCTCCTAGGATGTATCTATGACCAATATGATTTTGGTCCTTCAAAAAAAGGTCGACATCACTATGGTGTTGGCAAATCAAAAACTGATACGTCTTAGGGAATGTTAATGGATGTAACAGCCAAGGTGGATGAGTGTTTTTACCCGGTGGATTTCTTGTTAATGGATTGTGTTTCTAATAAAAAAGAGACACAACCCATGGTTATATTGGGTAGATCGTTCTTGGCAACTGCAGACGCAGTGATTGATTATGCCAATGGGATGGTAAATATGAGGTTTGGGGAAAGGACACTAAGCTTGAATGTGTTTTCGAGTTTAACTGACCTACACGCTGAGGAGGAGTGTTTCATGGTTGACAGGATTGAAGAAGCTGGAGTCGACGGTAAATATGAGGTTTAGGGAAAGCACACTAAGCTTGAATGTGTTTTCGAGTTTAACTGACCTAAACGCTGAGGAAGAGTTCTTCATGGTTGACAGGATTGAAGAAGCTGAAGCCAAGAAGGGTAAGAAGAAGAAGAAGAAGAAAGTCAAGCAACGAGCTAAACCTTTAAATCAAATATTCATACAAACCACAATGGGAATTCGAAATTAAGAAATCACAAATCCAATTCAATGTTTGACAAACACAAACCCTTATTCAAGTAACTAACCATTCACCCGAAGAAGATCACAGGTGATTTAGCCGCTCATCTCGGTTAAATACGCATCGAGAGGTTTAGTAGAGATCCAAAGCATGTCTTGTAATTATCAAAAGATGATTATTATTATATTAATATTCCAGCCAAAAAAACTTCCCCCTATTTCATTAATTTCGTCCAATGACGACTTTTATCAAATAGGGTTGTAAAATCCATTTTATATGCTTTCCACCAACAACTTTCCTTTTTCTATGCACTCACGCTGTAAGCTACGCCACAATGGCCGTACCTTACGGCCGCGTGTTGTTGCTTGCTCCCTTCGTCCATTTGCTTGTTCCAATCGTACCCCTACGATCACACAACATCACTTTCGTCCAAAGTCTCAGCATGAACTTCATTTATTTGGCCTTGACTTTTGCTTTTCTTTTCTTGAATCATTCACGAGCATGAGACATTGGTATTATTATTATTATTATTATTATTATTATTATTATTATTATTATTATTATTATTATTATTATTAACAACTCGGGAGTTTTTGGTTTATCCAAAGTTCCTTTTCAATGCTCCAACATCCATGAAATATTGAATCAATGGTCTATGTTGATTACAGATTAAGCCTTTACAATTAGTAGTTTATATTAATAGCATTAAGGGCAAATTGGTAAACTTGCTAATAGTAATTAAAAAATCAAAACGTATTGCACGTGTTTTATAATAAGTCAAATAAAGAAACTACCTCTTTCTCTTTCTACCCTAACAAAACCTCCACAAAAACCAAAAAACCAACCTTTAAACTTCATCTTCTCCCCATAATCGAACAATCAATGTCAGAAATCAGAATCACAAATCGTGTACTATCTTTTGGTGTTGTACATAATTGGAATCGACTTTTTTTAATGTGTCGTTCCGATGTTTGCATCTTCATTATGTGTTAAGATTTGTTGTTTGTTAGTGAAAATTGGGTGCTCGCTTTCCGAGGATGTAGATAATTGGGGTGGGTTTTTTTTATCTGGTGTGTTGTTTGTGTTTGCATCTTCATTAGGTGTTCCGATTTGTTGCTGGTTTGCAAAATCGGGTGTTGTCTTTACGAGGTTATACATAATCGGGGTTTTGTTCTTATCGTGACGTTCATAATGTTGTTCTTATAGTGCTGACATTCAAAGACATTGTTTTATCGTGTTGATATTAATCTTCATTGTCTTTCGCCGTTGATATTAAGCGTGCTTATATGATCATGTTAGCACTATGTGACAGGTCAACAATGTGGGTAGCATGGCACTACATCTATTAAGTAGAAGTTTTAGTTTTAGCACTTCTCGGTAGCACTTTGTTTGAACTTGTTAGCACTGTGTTTACTTGTTTTTGAAACCTATCATGTTTTGTTTGATAATGTTTACATAAAAATTGACTTGCATTTATAGGTTTACTTCAGTTATTGATTAATATGGTACATTAACATAAACTAAATTTGTAATGAATTAAGTACATAATCACTTTTTTTTAAAAAAATAAATCAGTATGTTAGCACAATATGTTAGCACACATGAGTATTGAATCAGCATATGGTGTTGTATTTTTATCACATTAAAAAATGGAAAAGTAACACATTGTTCTATGCGTATGAATAGGTCCTTTGGATAACGATTTTAATTGTAAAAAAAAAACAGTTTTTTTAATTGAATATCAAAATCAGTATGTTAGCACACATGGGTTTTAAGTTAGCACATTGGGGTGTTCAAGTAATCACCTTCATAAAATGCATGTTCACATATTAGGAATTACATTAAATGTCGATTCCGATTTCTGCAGCCACCGTAAGATAGAACACGATTTATATTGTTAATATTAGCACAACATGGAGACACAGAAAGAATATGATGGGTTGAACATGGATTTTCGATGCTGAAAATACTGATCACGATGAACATAATGGAAAATTTTTTAAACACCAACACAATCACTATAATATAACAAAGATTGATATTTCAGATGGAATTTTTTTTGGAAGGTGTGCTTCAGCAGTAAACCCAATCGACAGACAACCCCTCGACTCGAGTTCGAATCTCTACCCACGCACCGGTGTCCACTTTGAATTTATCTCAGATGGAATTACTGGGCAATTTTGATAGCCTAAATCAATTGATGGAAACAAAAATTTTTCTTGATGAAAAGTAATCAGATTAAAGAAGTAAAATTAATAAAACAATTTTGAAATTTAAATTCCATGAATTTAGGGTATGAATCAAGAATCACCGATTGAATTACTGAAATTCCATGAAATCAGGATATGAATAAAAATACGGATTCAATTAATTGAATAATTGGATTTTCCTTAAAAATCAGTTATAAAAAGACATTAATACCCTTAGTAGTTTTGATACATGCCACATGTAATTAAATAATTGGTTCCTATAGTTTTTAGGGAAAATATGATTTCTATATGATCCTTTGCCACTACATGCTTTAACCTTTAAGTCCATCCAATTAAGCCGATTAACCTGCATGTCATACCTTTACATAGTCATCTTATTCATAACACTATACTCATTCAATTCACATTAAAACAACACAATTACACACATTAAGATTCATGTTTTACTCCGTTCATCATGTAGTCAGTTTGGTAAGAATCTACTTTTTTTATATTTTGATTGATGTTGTTAGGAACAATGATTACAAAGGTTGCTAAGGCGGTTAGATGTAGCCTATGATACTTAGACACCATGTAAATCACCCATCTTGCACGCCTCTTAAATCAATCATCATCATGACATATCATTTGATACCAATTAGATTGTTTTCTTTTTCCAGATTCACATCACAGCTTTAAATTGTCTTGAGAAAGTGACAAACTTGTACAGAGACTTCACTCGAGCAAGATGTGCACACGTAGAATTAAAAGTAGGTTTTATGAGTTATCGAGTGTTTATCCTTTAAAAAAATTCCTGAAAAAACGATCTATTCCTTTTACGATACACACATTTTCTCAGTTCATATTAGATTTGTCTATCTTAAGAAGCACCCGACAGATAATCTTAGTAGATTTATATAATATATAGAACTACCAGTACATTAATTAATATAATATATATCTATATTACCGTTAGGGTGCGTGTTAGGTCACTTCTTTTGCGCCTGTTTGCACGCTGATGCGGGTCAATATTTGCTAGTGTTAGGGACTTTTTTTTTGTAGACAACTAGTGTGAATTACCGCGCGTTGCGGCAGCTCGGTTCTATACATCGAAACGTATATAGAAAGACACGCCATGATGGTATATTTGGAAATCGCGAAAAGACGTCATTGTAAATATGAATGTTAAGAAAAGTGAAAGCGAACTTTAGACATCGTACATGTAAAATCGTCGCCTACCCAATAAAATACTAAAAAGATTTTATTTATATAATAATTCTTTCTGAATACAACCTTTTTAATCTGTTTCAAAAAATTATACAAATAAATTTGAAGGAACTAAAGTTATTAGATAACTAAGGGTATGTTTGGCAAGGAGCTTTTAGGAGCTTCAAGCTTTTAAGAAAAAACTCTTAATCAATAAAAAACCTTGTTTGGTTGAAGGAGCTGGAAGCTTTTAGGTTGGAGAAAAAACTCTATAGTGAAAAGCTACTAGTAGTAGCTTTTAAGAAAAAGCTCTACTAGCTACAAGCTTTTAAGTAGTAAATGACACAAATACCCATTCTATTTTAAAAATAAAATAAAAACCTTCTTTACAAGCTTTTAATTATGCCCATTTTGATCATTTTATACATTTTATTAAAAGCTCCAGCTACTCTGCCAAACACCAAAATATATTTAAAAAGCTTCCAGCTTCCGGCCAACAGCTTGCAGCTATCAGCTACCAGCCACCAGCTAGTTTTGCCAAACATAATATAAATAATCTAATTATAAACTACAAGAGAATGGATTAGGAAGTTCAAATTATATCTAAAGTTATTATATAACTAATTAAATCTCATGTTTATATATGTTGAAAAAGAAATATAAAATAACCATTTGTCCTTAAGATTAATCCAATCTATTTGTGTTTATCTTACTTTGAAATAATTGGAATAAACTCTTCTAAAAAATGAGTAGTGCATAGCAATAAAGTAGGTGAAAGGGTTTATATTGTATAGCAATAAAGTAGATATAACGGTAGCGCTGTTCACGAGTTGAGCCGAACTGAGCGGATCTTTGCTCGTGCTTGGCTCATTTACAAACCGAACCGAGCCGATCGGCTCGTTTACAATCGATCCAAAAACCGAGCGAGCATTGTTCGAGTGCACATTTTTTCGAGCGAGCGACGAGCGGCGAGTGTTTTCGGACAACCATAAATTTGGGATGTTTCCTTTAATATTCTCGCTACCTAGTGATGACTGAGGTTCGACCGTTCGAGAATGAGGCTTTAGTTGAGGCCAGTGAGGTGATGAACATACTACAGATTGTCCTGTTGTGGCGTAGGTTAATAGCTGGAGATGATTGATGGTGGACAACTAATGGGAATATGAAGTCAAACATGTTTTTTCACGACTTAGAGTTTTACAATTAAATTTAGTGTTAAGTTATCATTGGGTTGACTGGGCCAATAACTATAAATATAATTGTATATATAATTGTATATATGCATATATTGAGCCAAACCCAATAGAGTAACATGTATAAAACTATAAATATAGATGTAATTAATGTGTATATATATAATAAATTAATAAAAATTATATCGAGCCGAACCGAGCCGAGCGGACCTTTGCTCATGCTTGGCTCGTTTACAAACCGAACCGAGCCGATTGGCTCGTTTACAGCCGAGAGGAAAATCTAGCGAACAATTTACGAGCAAATTCCGAACGAGCAGCGAGCGATCGGCGAGCGCCGAGCGTTTTGAACAGCCCTATATAACGGTCCAATAACAGATTAGTACTGTTTACGTTCATATTTGTTAGTATATAGAATTTTCCTTCTCTTGTGGACTAATTTATAGAGCTGTTTTATTTGGTTGGTTGGGCCGTTAAATTAAGTTTGGTAATTTTGTTGCTTGTTGTATCCTGGTTGATTTGGTTTTTTGGCCCGGGCCCAACATTGATTTAGTAGGGAATGATATCGGGCCCTTTTATCAGTCATGGGCCTTTATTTTGATCTCCCTAGAGCCCATTCAGGTTATGTTATTGGGTGCTCTTCCAAGCCTAATTCTTGTGGATGTTGGTCCATCCGGATTATGAAGGCCCCGTAGTTGAGTTTTTTCTTATGTTGGTGGTGGTTATTGGCTAGGCATGAGCAGAAGGCTCAATCGGTTGGTTTTTTTTTTTTTTTTTTTTTTTTTTTTTTTGGCTTATGGTCTAGAAGTCCTAGAAGTATATGGGATTTATTATTTTTGGTGTATATTTTCCTTACTATTTTAATGGATCTCCATAGTTTACCTACTAGATGTTTAATGTATTTAGTGGGTAGGATATTTTGTGTGTCGTGTTTGGATTAGGTAGTTCGGGGTTTTTTTTTTTGGGGGGGGGGGGGGGGGGGGGGGGGGGGTTAATGCCCCTCCTTAAATACATGTAATAATCTTTTTTTTATATAAAATATTTGTGGGGCTGGTCTCATTTAAAAAAAAAACAACAACAACAATAAAAATAAGATAAAATAAAAATCATAGTTATAAGGCTATTCATTTTGGAATCCAACCAAGATGTTTTGGGATAGCTATCAACTGTCTGCATTGTAGATGTTAGATATAAGTTACAGTTTAGGAGTTATAGTTTAGTTTTATGTTTCTCAAGCTAGCTTTTGTAAATTATTTCTCTATATATTGCCTCATATTATATTGGAGTAAATTTCCTTCATCATTCTCATTAGATAGAATTGATAATATATAGAGTACACAACCAAATCTCCTAAATTCGGGAAGAGATATACACCTATTAATTACAAATCAATTACAATACTTTCCTAAATACATAGAATACTATTACACCCCCGCAGTCAAGCGTAGGATGCTCGAATGCTGAGATTGGATCTGAAGTCATCAAATAGAACTCTTGGGAGATCTTTGGTGAAGATGTCAGCAATCTGATGTCTGGAAGGTACATGAAGAATGCGAACACGACCTCGTTGGACTTGTTCACGCACAAAATGTATGTCGAGCTCAATGTGTTTAGTCCGTTGATGTTGCACGAGATTGCCTGACAAGGTATATGGCGCTGACATTATCACAGTAGACGAGTGTGGCGCGACTTAAGGGGTGATGCAGCTCATGAAGAAGATTACGTAGCCAACAGATGTCGGCCACAACATTGGCTACGCCACGATATTCGGCTTCAGCACTAGACCGAGAAATAGTGGACTGTTGTTTAGATGACCATGAGATGAGGTTGTCACCCATGTAGACACAGTAACATGATGTCGAACGACGAGTGTCCGGGCAGCCAGCCCAATCAGCATCTGTATAGGCAACCAAAGAGATGTCGCGTAACAGACCTAGATGAAGGCCGTAGTCAGAAGTCCCCTGAATATAGCGAATGATGCGTTTTAACGCATTCCAGTGGTCAATGCGCGGGGCATGCATGTGCATACATACCTGTTGTACTGCAAAAGAAATGTCTGGACGAGTGAATGTTAAGTACTGAAGAGCCCCAGCCAAACTGCGGTATGTAGTAGGATCGTCAAATAAAGCCCCGGAAGTAGCAGAGAATTTGGCCTGAGTGTCTACTGGAGTGGCAACTAGTTTGCAAGAGTCCATTGAGGCGCGATGAATAATATCGCAGACATAAGCTTGCTGAGAAAGAAACATCGAGTTACCAGTGCGAGTTACCTGTATACCTAGAAAGTAAGAAAGAGGACCCAGGTCTTTCATTGCAAATAACCCAGAAAGTGCCTGCATAAGTCTCTGGTGAAGAGCATCAGAGGAGGTGGTAAGGATAATGTCGTCCACGTGAATGAGCAAATAGGAAATATGGTATCACACCTTGTACGATCCTAATTTCCTTACCCTACTGTTACCACTGTCGGCTTCTTCCTCTAGTCCTGTATTTGCTTTTTCACCTCCGAATCTCCCTTGTTCCCCTGCTTCCTATACCTCTCCATCCCTCATGGACTCCAAACTTCACCCGGCTTTAACGGTAACCAACATCAAAACCCACATCCCCGTTGTTCTTGAAAAAGATTCAACCCACTACACCACATGGTCCACCCTCTTCAAATCCACTGTCAGGCTTATGAAGTGCTTGACCATCTATCCCCCAAACCTACACCCGCTGCTTCTTTTTCCGACACTGCTAAATCTGATTCCCTAGCCGCCATCGAAGCCCTATGGTCTCGCCTTGATGACATAGTACTTCAGTGGATCTATGCCACCATCTCTTCCACTCTTCTTGATATCATTATCATTCCTGGACAATCGGCTTTCAACGCCTGGACCGCTGTCCTTGCCGAGTTCAACGACAACAAAACTACCCGAGCGATTTTTCTCGGTCTGGAATTTGCTAATCTCAACCCATTAACATTTTTATTCATGGTATTTATTAAGCACTAGTAAAAATATCCGCGCGTTGCGGCGGGTGTCTCGAGTGACATTAGATTTAATTATGATGTTTGTTACAAACCACAACTAATTAGGGGGTTTTAACATTTTATTATATTCAACGATAAATAGTCGTAGAAGTTTCCACTCTACAGGAAAACCGCACGATGTTGAGGCAATGACAATTTATAACACGATATTTGTATAGTTATCATTCATCTCACGATATATCGTATGATGGATTCACAACTCGACCATGACAACAACTATGCCTTTTATGTTTGTTAGTTGATTTCAAAACATATGCCTTACGGTAGACCTCGCAACTTAAAACTCTAATGTGTATCGACCATGGTACTTATGTGTCTTGTTTTGATCTCTCATGGCTGGCTTTCACTAATAAATTCCATGCTTTTTTTATAATATAATGGTATGAAATTCATACAAATTAGCCATAATCATTGATGGTAGAAATAATAAACAAAATACGATAATAACCTAAACCATGATGGCATTCAAAAATAAATATTAGGGCCACAGGTTCATATTGTACCAATCGTTTGCTCATTTTGGCTACTACAAGTACAACAAGAAGCTTCCTGTTTCAATCCCATTTATATGAGGTTATGAATCGATCTCCCTTTGCTGAATTTTATACCTCAAAACCCTGTATAAACTCCTGGGGAAGACAAAGTTATAATAATATTTTAAAAGAGATATTCTAAATGAACCAATGAGAAATTGAACAGACTAAGATTTTATTATGTTATCTAATACATGCACTGCACTGTTACACTACCCTTGGTATCACCCATGTACGGATGTACCCATGCACATGTGATATGTACCACTTTTCTTGCATAGAATACAAGTCCTATATGCCCTCAAGTGAAGTCATGCACTCATTGGACTTTGTCAACTTAATTGTTTTGTTTTGTTTTGTTTATCTTTTCCATTTTTAGATAGTGGGATTAGTAGTGGGTCTATGTAGTGGTCAAGTAAGTGAGTCAGTTATTTCATGTTTTATGTACGTATGATATGGTAGTGGGTAGGTTACTAGAAAGGCTACATAAACAATCTTTGTAAGTCTTCTGAATAAGGAATGAAAAATATGAAAGAAAAGGTTAGGCTTTGATCTTCTTCTCCTCTTAATATTCTTGGAAGTTTTCATAAGTTTTTCTTAGTAAAACCTGTATATATCATTATCACACACCTCAAATTACTTATATAGACTATCAAACTTTTTTGGGAAAATGAAAACCTAACCCATACCCAAAAATTTCTTTGTGTTGACACATCACCTGTTAACATATTTGGTCAGGTAAACTATATCTGTCCCTCTGAAATTTAGTAAATACACAAAAAAGGTTAGAATAAATCACACAAATTACGCATGATTACTTTGAAATACAAAAAAAAACTGACAATTACCTCCCATCTCTATTACCTTATTAAGTACCAAATGTGGGTAAGGATGTAATTTAACATGAACTTTAAGATGAGAGTTGAAAGGTCCATGCACAAATCCATCTTTTATACACCATTTGTTCCCATATTGCCCCTATTACCCAAAAAACTACACAAAATCAGCCTTCTAACTCTGCAGAACTCGGCCTTTCTTTTTTGATGTAATCAGTTTGTCCATTACAAAATCAAAAGTAACCGCCAATATTGAATCCCATTTAATTATTAAATAAATGAATTCACCCTTGCTCCTCCTCCAGTTTGTTCACGCCATATACACCTTTCACATGTAATTAGTTTGTAATTCAGTCTATTTAACGATCCATTGAATACCATATCCGTTTCAAACATCTGCCTTCACTATATTGAATGGGTTATTCCAAGGGTTTTGTCTATTTATTTCTCTCTTCAATGAGGTGTCAATATATTCTTCTATATTTCAAACACCTGCCTTCACCATGTTGTAACTGTAACCCATGATCAGTTTTCGTATTGAATGTAATTGAAGACACAAATTGATTTAATATGATGCATGTGTATTCTTAAGACAGAACTTAGATCCAATGGTTCAGATGACGGAAATGATCGGCCGTCGGCGGGTAAGGTTTTGCTTCATTATATCTGTCGTGACCGGAATTTTACATCGTCGTCGCCTCATTAGATGGGGTTTTCAGCGTAACCGTAACTTTCATTGTCATCGTCTCTATTAACCAACGATTATTGTCAGCTTTTGTAACGGACAAACTGATTACATCAAAATAGAAAGGCCGAGTTCTGCGGAGTTAAGAAGAAGGCAGATTTTGTGTAGTTTTGTGGGTAATAGGGGCAATATGAGAACAAATGGTGTATAAAAGATGGATTTGTGCATGGACCTTTCAACTCCCATCTTAAAGTTCATGTTAAATTACCTCCTTACCCACCTTTTGATGTAATCAGTTTGTCCGTTACAAAATCAAAAGTAACCGCCAATAGTGAAGGCATGTGTTTGAAATGGATATGGTATTCAATGGATCGTTAAATAGACTGAATGACAAACTAATTACATGTGAAAGGTGTATATGGCGTGAACAAACTGGAGGAGGAGCAAGGGTGAATTCATTTATTCGACAATTTAATGGGATTCAATAGTGGCGGTTACTTTCGGTTTTATAAAGGACAAACTAATTACATCAAAAAAGAAAGGCCGAGTTCTGCGGAGTTAAGAAGAAGGCTGATTTTGTGTAGTTTTGTAGGTAATAGAGTCAATATGGGAACAAATGGTGTATAAAAGATGGATTTGTGCATGGACCTTTCAACTCTCATCTTAAAGTTCATGTTAAATTACCTCCTTACCCACCTTTGGTACTTAATAAGGTAATATAGATATCCTGGTTGCTTGAGTTTCCCAGTCCGTTTTCCCTTTCCCATCCCTCCCACTTCTGTCGTGCTCTTGCTTCTCTCATCTTAATAAGGTAATAGAGTCAATATGGGAACAAATGGTGTATAAAAGATGGATTTGTGCATGGACCTTTCAACTCTCATCTTAAAGTTCATGTTAAATTACCTCCTTACCCACCTTTGGTACTTAATAAGGTAATATAGATATCCTGGTTGCTTGAGTTTCCCAGTCCGTTTTCCCTTTCCCATCCCTCCCACTTCTGTCGTGCTCTTGCTTCTCTAAGCCACTTGCTTATTTTCTTTTTGGGTTGACATATGGCCTCCTCATCAAATAACCTCAATCTTCCTATGACGAGACTTACCCCGATGATAGCTATAAAATTATATACGTCAAATTATATAAATTGGAGAACACAAATACTCCCGCTCTTATCATACCAACAATTCACATTCCATATTGATGGTTCTCAAACCGTGTCGTTCTCGGATATCACAAATAATGAATAAGAAATCAACAATCCCGATTACATAACTTAAGCCGAGCATCAAGCCATAATTCTTCTCAATGCTTCATTGACTGGAGACGCATTATCAGTCACGGTCGGTCTATCTATGGCTTGGGAAATTTGGCTTGCCCTTGAAGCAGCCTTTTGCAATACAACGGGTTCAAAATTTGCGTGACAATCTTTGTGCATTAAAAAGGTTATAGAACGGTTGCTGAATATGGTTCTGAGTTCGAGGCACTTTGTGATCAATTATGTGTTATTGGCCACCCTATTGATGCTATGGACCAACTTCATTGGTTTTTCGTGTGGTCTTGGTACGAGTTTTGAAAGTTTTTATACTACCATGCGGTGCGGTTAGGCGTCCTATGCGACCTCTTGGCAAGTGCTGAAAATCATGAACTATTTGTTAACTATGGATGGTTTTTTATTGCAATCCTTATAGGATTCGGTTCTAGTGAGAACCTGTCTGAGTTGAGAGACGTTGAGAACCTCTCTTAGCCAATAAAAATTTAACACACACTCAACATTTGTCTTTATCCCCGATGGGCAAATTAGTCATTTGCATCCAACCGACATCCTCTCTCACACTATATAAGCCATATCTCTTTCTCTCTTTTAATCAGATTACATACACACGCTCTCTCTCAAGTTATGTGTTATTGATCACACTATTGATGCTATGGACCAACTTCATTAGTTTATCATGTGGTCTTGGTACGAGTTTTGAAAGTTTTTCTACTAACGTGCGGTGCGGTTTAGGCATCCTATAGGACCTCCTAGCGAGTGCTGAAAATCATGAACTATTTGTTAACTATGGATGGTTTGTTATTGCAATCTTAATAGGATTCGGTTTAAGAGAACTTGTCTGAGTTGAGAGACGTTAAGAACCTCTCTTAGCCAATAAAATTTGACACACACTCAACATTTACTTTGTCTTTATCCCCGAAGGTCAAATTAGTCAATTGCATCCAATCCACATCCTCTCTCACACTATATAATCCATCTCTCTCTTTTTTTTAATCAGTCTCTTTTTTTAATCAGATTACACACACGCACACACACACTCTCTCTCTCTCTCTCTCTCTTAAATTATGTGTTATTAGCCACCCTATTGATTCTATGGACCAACATCATTGGTTTTTCGTGTGGTCTAGGTTCGAGTTTTAAAAGTTTTTCTACTAACGTGTGGTGCGGTTTAGGCGTCCTATAGGACCTCTTAGCGAGTGCTGAAAATCATGAACTATTTGTTAACAATGGATGGTTTGTTATTGCAATCTTTATAAGATTCGGTTTTAATGAGAACCCGTCTGAGTTGAGAAAAGTTGAGAACCTCTTTTAGCTAATAAAAATTTGACACATACTCAACATTTGTCTTTATCCTCGAAGGATAAATTAGTCATTTGCATCCAATCCACATCCTCTCTCACACTATATAAGCCATTTCTCTCTCTCTCTCTTAATCAGATTACACACACTCTCTTAACTTTCTCTCTCCAACAACACATACAGATCTTCCCCAATCCAAATTTCCATGTTTGTGTCTTCCTTTTTTTGGAAGATGTGTGAGCCACAACAAGATCGTGGGTCGTGTCCTCAATGTTTTTGTCAGATTGGTGCCGTGGTGGGATTTTTGTGGTGGTTGATGATGACCGGCAGCAGGTTCATCGTTTTTTTTTTTGGGGGGGGGGGGGGGTTGTGGTGATCACTGCCGTCAAAACACGAAAATCCTAAGAAATTCAAGAACCTTACCGGTAAGCTTACCTCATCATCATCGAATCAAACAGAAGCCATCATATTAACAAAAAAGTTAGGGTTGTGGCGGTTGTTTTGATGGTGGTCGTTCAATTCATATTATTTTCTGATTTAAGTTTTTATGGTTGTGATAGTTGTTTTGATGAACGAGAGAATTCAGATCTGAGTCAGTGAAGATGAAAATGAAGGTGTCTGAGATCTGCAAAGAGGGTAAAGAATGATTAAAGAGAACGAGATGAAAAGAGGGTAAGTTTAGAGAATGATTGTGTAAATAAACAAATGTAAGATTTTTTTTTTTACTTTTTTCTAAATTTTTGTTGGAATACTCAAATGGAGGTTAAGTATGCATATTTTTTGTGTGTTTATAGGCATCGGGTTTTTCATCTTCAAAGATGATACGAAGAATATTAATAAATGAAGAGCAGGTTGGGTAGAAGGTTACTGTAAGTTGGGTAGAAGGTTACTGTAGGATTTTTGTTGATGCTAAGTATCGTTTTTTTGCAAAGATTGATGATTTTTGTTGATGTTAAGTATCGTTTTGTTTTTGTTATTTTTTGGTATACACTAGTGTATTGATTTGCACTTGTGTATCAATGGTGTTTTACACTAATGTAAACTCAGAAAACCGAATCGAAGATAATGTATACGCATCATTATACCAATGTTTTGCGCCAATGTAAAACGTTTTACACCACTGTAATTATCATATGGATTGAATGGGTAAAAATTTAATCTGGTGTTATAATAGTAAATGAGGCATATGATTTGATATGATGTGATGTGTTAGACATTGGGGGATGGGGTTGAAAAAATAGGGCATATAGTTGTAGATTTACTAAATCACCCTTTTGATATTTTTTTTATTTAGAAAACAAATAATAAAAAAATTATTTAGCATGAAGACAAAAAAACCACCAAATTTAATATAAACCATTAGATCGTGAAAGATCAATGCTTGTGGATGGTTCTTATGGTTCTCGCAACTCAGAGTGTTTCTCATTTTAACCACTCCCAAGTTACGTTACTTTGAACTGCCATTTAAGTAATTATTGTTTTGAACTGCCATTTAAGTTACTTTGTATATGATGTGAAATACTACTCAGATGGCTAAAGGTAGAATGGAAACCCAAAAATTTGAGAAAACTCTTGTAAACCCAATGAGTAGACCACATTGTTCCACATAGTCTCTAAACTTTAATGTTTTTTATTAAGCCAAGGTTAATTTAGTAAATTACCACCCTTCACCACATATATAAGGCTTTGTTTCTCTCTCCCCTCTCTCCCATTTCAAAAATTCAGAATTCCCTCCCTCCCCATTACACTTTCTCCTCTTCATCTCTTTCTCTGTTTTTTTTTTTAACCCAAAGCACCCTTGACCTTTGAACCACCATTACCATCATCGTCATCTCCAACCTCTGTCGGAGAAGCCTAGTCGGGGAAGACGACCAGAGAGACAACCGGAGAAGACGACCAGAAGACACCCGGAGAAGACGACCGGAGAAGACGACCAGGTCTGTTTTCTTTTATTATTCGTTTTGATTATTTGTTTTATGGACCCTGAGGCTCTGATATCTATATTTTTATTATTCGTTTTGATTATTTATTTGTATTATGTAATACAGGAGCCATGTTATGTACTGATATCTATATTTTTTTTTGTTTAATGACCCCTGTTTTTGATAAAAACACAAATGTGAATTTTTTGAGTTGGAATCAAATTTAAGTTCAAGTAATACTATTCTCCATAAACCCACTTTGTTCCCTTTTTCCTTTTCCCAACTGATATCTATATATATTTTTTTTGTTTAATGCCCCCTGTTTTTGATAAGTTAAGGAGTTTTTATGGTCTATATTTTCGTATAATTTTGTGTTTAGTTAAATTGTTACGTGTGTAGCATATCTTTTTTTGGCAGCCAAATTATGTTTCCCAACTGATATCTATATATATATTTTTTTGGTTTAATGACCCCTGTTTTTGATAAAAACACAAATGTGATTTTTTTTAGTTGGAATCAAAACTATGTTCAAGTAATACTAGTCTCCATAAACCCACTTTGCTCCCTTTTTCTTTTTCCCAACTGATATCTATATTTTTTTTTGTTTAATGCCCCCTGTGTTTGATAAGTTCTGGAGTTTTTATTTTCTATATTTTCGTATAATTTTGTGTTTAGTTAGACTGTTACGTGTGTAGCATATCTTTTTTTGGCAGCCAAATTATGTTTTATGTTTTATGTTTTATTGCATATCAAACTCTTTTATCGGTCCACTGCAGACTAAATAAGTGTTGTCTGTGTGTTTTCCTGTTACACATATAATACGAGTGTGTTCTTGCACCATGTCTGTCTTTTGTTTTCTTTTCTCATGTATGATTCTTTTTACGTTACCTATGTCTTTATTTACAGAAAATGTTTGATATGCTGTTTAATGCCCCCTGTTTTTGATAAGTTAAGGAGTTTTATTTTCTATATTTTCGTATAATTTTGTGTTTAGTTAGACTGTTACGTGTGTAGCGTATCTTTTTTTGGCAGCCAAATTATGTTTTATTTTCAGAACGTTTGTACATTGTGTTTTTCTCTGTGTGTTTTAGATTTTAGGTTTTAGGGTGTTTTTTTCTGTGTTAAGGTCGGGGTGTTACGTGTGTAGCGTATCTCTTTTGCAATCAAAGTTTGCTTCTAATTGAGCATAAAATGTATGATGAGTTCAGACTACAGAATCTTGTCTGTGTTTCCAGAAAACCCCCTGTTACACATGTAACAATCGTATTTTTACCATCTTTAGTTATAGATTTTTTTTTTTGGTTTTTGCATGCATTAGGTTTTTTCTGTTACCTATATGTTTTTAATAGAGAATAGTTTTTTTTTCCTGTTTCAATCGTGTTTCTACCACCCTGTTACACATGTAACAATCGTGTTTTTTCCAATTTTAGTTATACATTTTTTTTTGTTCGTTGCATGTATTACTTTTTTTTGAAGAGTTTTTTTTCCCTGTTTCATATTTCCAATGTCAACACTTACTCTGCTATAACATACGTTACAGGTGCTGTTTTTAGTCAAAGCATGGATTCCAACCCCGGCACTCCGCCTTGGGAGGTTTTTAAGGCCCGTCACCATCTCATCCCAATTGCACACGAGGCACCTCAAAATGAACCCGACATTGCATTTGTACCTGAACCACCCCCACCGGTTGATTTGGTCATCCCTCCTGTCGCAGACGAACATGAACCCGCCCCCCTGTTGCCCCGGATATTCCGCCATTACAACCGATTATACCCGTATTGCAGGCGGACGATGGGTTTGAAAGTGACGAAGATTTTGATTGGAATGCGGCCTTTGATTACGTCTTCCCCGAAGAATATCCGCCACCAGAAGACTATATGACACCGAAGGATGATGTGGATGATGTAAATCACACACCTGAATGGGCGGTTGGTTACGAATCAGACCTAGGGGCTGAATATGAAGAACCATATGAACCTAAACTTAACAAACCCGTGTTGCCGTTTACGTGTCCGGGAGGTGAGCGTATTAGGGCTGAATGGGAGGGTATAGGTTATACTGAGGAACAATGGGCTTTTTATGCAAAGTATGGTTATCGGATGCCGTCAGCTACTGTTGGTTGCAGTGCGGGATGTCGGGGTTATTGCATGCATGGGCGGGGTATGAATCTTTAATTGTATGTTTTGTTGTTGATACAGTTTCACTGTAATATATTTCTTGACTAGTATCTTTTAGGCGGATGAACAATATGATGTATCGCTTTTTTTTATTACTATGTTTTCTGCAAGTTTTTTGTAATATAATGCAATGTAGTACTACTTTAACACAAATGATATCGGTTGTTGAATCTTAACATATGTTACCAACCCAACAGGCTGAATCTTAAATTCATATGAATGTTAAAAGTACTGAATATCAAAAAATAACCATATGGACCTTTCGTTACGTATGCAACAACTCTGGTGCTGGTACAGTAAAACCAAAACAAACATGTTGTAATAAAAAAATTAACAGGTTAGGATTTTTCTAAATTAATATAAAACTATCGTGACGGATTTTACGTACGTAACAACACTGGTGCTGGAACAATTTTTATGAATTGTGAATCTGATTGATGAATAAAATAGTTTTTTAATAAACTAAAATTCTGATTTTTGTCAAGAAAAAAGTGTGAGAGAGAATGTTGGAAAGAGAAGATTGGTGAGAGAAAGAGAGAGTGAGAGTTATGATTGATTTGATGGAGAGAGAAGAAGGTGTAAATTACCTTTGTAGCCTTTTTTGTCATCTTGTACATATATAATATTAACTTTTAATCATGACCATTGATCAAGTAGAATGGATGGTTTAGATGAAGTTTACAAGGTTTTCTCAAATTTTTGTGGTTTTCTCTATAACCATCCCTCTACTCAGATATGATAAGAACATTTGCTAAGTTTCTATACAGTTATCGATGATGGTGTTCTCTGTATTCAGGCGACAGGCTCAAAGAAGTTCAACTTTTTTTATGTACGAATGGAGTCTAGTGATGCTTCATCATCTCCATACATTCCACAACAAGGTGATAACGTGTGATCTAAATTTTGGGTAACCTTCCTAATAATATTACGTGTTGGATAATGTCTTAACTTGGGTCATATTCTAATTTCAAAATAATGGAAGATGACCCTAGAATCGAAAACGATATAGAAAATGATGGAGGTGAGATTGATGCACCTCAACAAGTTGAAAGAGATGTTTTATATGACACATCAATACCACAGTGATGCCCTACTTTGTTCGTTCTCACTTTCGGTTTATGTCTAGATATCGTTATGTGGTTCCATGAGACCATGACACTTGAAATGTTACATCTAGGTAACTAGGTTGGACATATGTAATTGTTTTATGATTAATTAGTGTCTCAACCAGCTAAAAGCACATATAAATAATCCCTTTGTCACATAACATCAAATATTTTGTTTTTATGGAGAATAAGGTGTAACTGGATTTTTGATAGGGATTATATTTCTTTTTTTTTAACGAAAAGTTCGTACTTGTTTTGCTACATTGTTAGGCAAAAGAAGCTGCCAACAACCATGGTAGATAACTCATTGTAAATGTGCAATCTACTAGGAATTTAGCTCACATTCTGTACTGTTAAAATACATAGGTTACACAGTACATTTTTTTGAACGGTTGTACCACATTACGTATTTTCAGTTTGTCACTAAATGTTTCTGTTGTAAATATAAATTTTTATTCAGCATAACAACCGCGATACTTGGGCCAATGATGTTGTTGCTCAAACAATCAACTCTAATTACATCTTCTGGCACGTTCGTATCTTCCCAACTTATTTCATTAATCTGAGAGTTGAATTGTAGGATGTGGAGGTGGAGAAATGGGTTTATTCGTTAACGATCTAATGGGTCATGTGTGTTTGGGTTAGCATAGGTCTAAACTGGTTGGATCTGGTTGACCTGGACCACTTTTTTTGGTCCAAATTTGTGTTATTTTTATATGATTAATTAGTGTTTCAACTGCCAGATATCGTTACATAAGTTTTTAAAACTATGTCACATGTATGTATGTGATGATACTAGAGAGGGCAGCAAAACAATTGCATGCTTCAAATTGGATTTTGTTCCCGTTACTCTTGCAAATAATTGTAATTGACCTGACTCTATCATGGGTAAAAAAATACTACATTGTAATTAGGGCTGTTCAAATCACTCGCCGCTCGTTCGGAAAATGCTCGAAAAATGTTCGCTCGATCTTCCGCTCGGTTGTATATGAGCCGATGATGTTGTTGCTCAAACAATAGCTCTAACTTCATCTTTTGGCACGTTCCAACTTATTTCATTAATCTGAGAGTTGAATTGTCGGATGTAGAGGTGGATAAATGGGTTTATTGGTTAACGGTCTAATGGGTCATGTGAGTTTGGGTTAGCATGGGTCTAAACTGGTTGGATCGGGTTGACCTGGGCCACTTTTTTTTGTCCAAAGTTGTATTTTTTATACGATTAATTAGTGTTTCAACTGCCAGATATCATTACATGAGTTTTTAAAACTATGTCGCACAAGTAAAGAACCGAGTAACTGAAGATGACTTTGTATTTATAATCTGTTCATCTAATCAATTTCAGGTTAGTGTAACACTCTCATATTACATATCATATTTTATACTATTTTGTTGAGTTATCTTATTGCTTGATGTTAGGATTTAAATTTTAGACATTATCTGTATATGCAAAAATTAGGGTTTCATAGTGTTTTCATTAGCACAGGTGGTGATGGAACCAGCCGATAAATTTAGGTATAACTCCTGAAGTGCAAGCAGTCAATTTAGCGGTATTGGTGGCAATGTTTTAAAAACCGGTTTATACCGGACGGTTGAATCGGTTATACCGCTTACCAGTGTCTAGCTTGGCACGAATCAATCCAGTATTTTAAGAAAACGGTAACCGCCGGTAAATTCCGATATACCAATTTATACCACTATACCGGTACCGACACAAGGTTAAACTTTGGACTTTATCAGCCCATAGTGATGATATAAATAATATGTGTGGTGAGAAAGAGCATGAACCGGTTTCTTAGACACAAAGTTATTTGTTATATATGTTACTTTTCTAATGGTAACTATAACTTCTTATCAAGGATTGTAGAAAACAAAAATGATTATACTTTTGTTGACGAGGATGACGATGATTATGAAATTTATCTTTTAAGCAATCATAAATTTGATGCATTCAACACAGCAATGACATAAACCTAGTATACCTTTTCATACAAAAAAAAATTGTTGAAAAATTGGGTACTTTGGGATTATGAAATCATGTATTATTATATTACTTTTTGAATTGAAGTTGTATTTTATAGAATTATAAGTTTAGCTAATCAATCTGGTTGAACCGTCTGATACAACCCGGTTAAACCATTTTTGATTCTAATCCGGTATGGTTAAAAAACCGGTTTTTAAAACATTGATGGGTGGTGATGGAATTATGCTTTATTTTAAATGCTTCTATCATGGATTGGTTGTGGAAATCATTCAACATCCACCCCACACTTTTCCAACATGTGCTTCCTTCGGTCAGTTTATGTTTCTTTTACTTAAACTTTGTTATTTACACCATTGTTTTGTGTTTAGGGGAAACACCATGTGCTCATTGGTCTTCTTATTTCTTTATTGTTCAGATTAATCTTTAAAAATGGGAATTTTATCTCCTCTCACAAAATTTTGAAATCAAAGACATCATGAACATAAACGATCTATTATATTTTATAGTTCTGTATATGCAATTTGTTCAAGAGTTTTATATTCACCCTTTTACCTTATAATTGAAATTAAGCATTTTTTTGTTTGGCGAGCAACTTTCGACTGTCTGCTAAAGACTTACGGATTTCTGACTCCTGATTTCTGGAAAGAAACAAGCTTCTCAATTTGCTTGCAAAGCCAACTACAAAGGCAATCACCTATGTAGAAGTTGTTGCTGATATTCCTGCTTAAAAACCGTCACCGTCACAAATTTTGGTTGTTATGTTCTGTTTTTAGGATGTTTTGATACAGATTTTTTGTTTTCGTGTTATGGGTTATCCTCCTCTTTTTGAATATGCGCTTTCTTAGATGATGATGATGATGATGATGATGATGATGATGATGATGAAGGAGATCTTTTGGAATGATTGAATATAGTATTTAAAGGCAGTATTCTGGTATTTGAATTCAACTGCTTTTATTGTTGATTAATCAAGTGATCGATATTGTTGTGCTACTGCAATTTCAGCATTAAGGTTGGCATCTAACAGTTTTTTTGTGTGTTAATTTTTATAATTATTGTAGAAAGTATGGCAGCTTTACAAGTGATTTTCTTTTTTGCTTTCTGAAGGCTTTTTGAAGATGGAAGCAGGCCTTTTGTTGGATCCCTTTTATCAAATGTTGTACCTGCAACTTTCGGAAGCTACGGGTTATGTAGCTCCAAAATACCTATTTGATTCAGTTCCAATTAAAGATTGCATTTTTTTTAGGTTTCCTTATTGTAGTTTAAGATTTTTGGATGTTACAGATAAACTTAGTGATAAAAGTGATGCCTACGCCTTTGGTGTTGTACTTCTTGAGATTTTAATTGGTAGAAAACCCTTCGAGAAAATGTCCCCATATATATTTCAATCAATTTCCACTAGGGTAAGCATTTATTAAAAGAAAGTTTTTAAAAACTAATCGGTTTGTCTATTCCGAGAGGCTCTCGGGGGGATAAACTATTATGTGTATACACCTGTTACGTGACTAACTATGACCCCCGATGAAAATAGTCTAAATTATTACTATTAAAACTAGATTATTGCCCGTGTGGACACACTTTCAACACATAAAATTTACTTGGAAGGTTTAATTTAATTAATTGAAAAAAAATTAAAGTGCCCAAAAAATTAAATTAAATTCACATATGAAAATTGCAAAACGAAAATAGTTCAAATAAATACGATGAGTAAGAAAAATACAATAAATAAGTACCCGTGTAACACACGAGTGTAACAAATAAAATTTATATTTAGTTGAGTTAAGTACCAAAATTGTCCCTGTGGTTTGGATTGTTTTTATCTTGAATGCGACAAGTAGATAAAAAGAAATATAAAACAAGAACGGATAATACGGGCTCGAAACTTTGCTAAAGTCGTTTTATATTGCATACAACCTTTAAATCGTTTTAGTTTAATATTTAAATGTAAATCGACTTTAGCAAAGTTTCGAGCCCGTATTATCTGTTCTTGTTTCATATTTCTTTTTCTTCATTTGTCTGATTCAAGATAAAAACAATTCAAACCAAAATTCTTAAAAAATCAAATGCCAAATAGCCTTGTGAAAATGCCCTGGATCTTTATATTTGTTGCCGACTTATAAAGAGGAGATCAAGGACGGTTTTGGCAATTAACTAAGGTTTAACATAGATGAACAATTTTGCCCCTAACTTAATGAAGTTGAGTTATCCCCGTTAAGTAATTGGACTGTTTTGGCCTATTTCGTCAAAAGTTGAGGACTGTTGAAGCAATTTTTAAAGTTTTTGGCTGAACTGGTATATTGGCCCAAACCACAGGGATGGTTTTGTTAATTAACTCTATTTAGTTTAAAGCTATAAATAATAATACAAACACAAGTAATTAATTAATCTTTATGAAAACGAAAAAAATTGACACAAGTAGGATGCATAGTAACTAAAAGAAGAAAATAAAAAAGGACTTGTTCAAGTGTTGGTAGGATCACCAAATAAAAACTATATTACAACTATTAGTGTAAGTGAATAGTGAAGATCGAGAGTGTAACAAATGAAACTAAGGAACTAAAGTAGAACGTGATCATACCACAAAAACCATTTGTGTAACTAACTTAAAACATGAATAACTCGAAGTGTGTGTTGAGTTTAAACAACGACAAAACCATATAATATCAATCATACACAAGGTGAATGGTTGGTCCTTATCTTGTTGCATGGTACTCCTTGAAACCGATTGTGACTTTGACAATTTGACATATTCGACTCATAAAACATACATAACATGACACAAGCAATTTATAATATAATTTTAGAAGGGGAAAAAGATTGCATTTAAAAAGGGTGAAACAAAAGACATGAATTGATTTGGATAAACTTATGAGCACATAAATTAGATGTTGTGACATAATAATATACATTCATAGCTTACCACATCAATTAGTTTTTGATAATTGTTGTAATCTTTCTAAAAGAAGTTCTCAGCAAGTGTGCTTCATATAACCGTTACCCAAACTCTCAGCCAATGGTGCTTAATTATGGTAGGAGTGATTGTGATTCGTCATAGGCGGTTGTTGACGGTGTTGGAAAACATCAACAACAACAAAAACAAAATCGGGATGTTGGTGAAGTATGTTCTGCCACATGTACTACTACGGTTACGGTAATCATCTCTCCTCTTCCTTCATGTGATATTGTTCTAGAGAGGGGAAAATTGTGTATGCATATTGAATAGCAGTGCAACTTATTGAGTTTTCTGTCGAACGTATGTAATATACATTTTGTATAGTTGTGTATGAAGAGAAAACACTCTCTACCTCTTAGGAGAGATTTGATTATAATTAAGCCAAGTTTGCATCTAAGGTAGGAGCATTAGTGTCATAAAAGGCCAGATTAGGATAAGCAAAAGCAAAGTGACCATAAGTCCGACATAGTTGACAATGAGGAGGACGACGAGGGCGACCACGGCGGTTGTAGTTGGTAGTACGGGTCTGGTTGTTTGAGCGACCCCGTTCCCGATTAGAGGAAGCTTGAAACCGGTTGTGAGGTTGCTAAACAACAAAGGCCGCAGGTGGGGTGGTTAGGCCATGAAGGGACTGATTGAAGTGTTCTTGATCTTGACTTTCTGCTAAGGTTGGTAAGTCCCGAAAAAGAGGAGGTGGTTTGTTAGTGCGGATGGAGGTGGAAATGTTTCAAAAGCAGGACCAAGACTGTTGAAATTTACGAAAGTGTATGCAATTGGTTTGTGTATGAAACGGTTTTGAGAGGGAAAGGAATATAGAGGGACATTTGAAAGTTGGTTACACAATATTTCTTATAATAAAATGAACATACATTGACCCTATTTATACTTACTAATCGGTGTGAGTATCAACTGACGTGTCCCTAGACTTTTACATAATATACTTCAACTAACTTGTGACAAACCGGTTGGTTAGTAACCGTCGACCCATATTTCTAACTTAGGATATCTTATGCTAACATATGTACAATATTTATTAACATAGATATAAAATCAAGATTATTCTTTTAACATTCCCCCCCCCCCCCCCTAATCTTGATTTTATTTGACTTTCTTCTTGATCTTCATTCTTCACTTGAGGATGAATGGGACCTTTTCTTTGGTGGGAGATCTTGATCATCATACTCGGCATTCTTCCTCTTTTGATCAAAGTCTTCTTCTTCCTTGACTTCCACTACCATTTCTCTTCCTTTATACTTCAAATGATACCATTCCATCATCTCTAGGTATCGGACATAGACTTGTCTCAAAGTCATTGCAATCTCTTCTTTTGTCACTAAATTTGGTAGCCCTCTCTCATATCCCATCGACATAGCAATCACTGCCCAATTGTCGTCACTTGTCACTTTATCATATCCTCCGAATACTTGCACCTTTGTGTAGAGATCTAACAAATTAATTTGATAACCATATCCGTCTCTTGGGGGCATTGGTGCTTTGTTTGTTATCTTTAGGAAATCTTGCATAAACCATTCTATGGTTTTCTCGAACTCTAATTCGAATTTCCTCTTGTATCTCTCAACCATTGTAGTGATATGGATTAAGTCCATAAACACAACACAATCTTGCAATCTTGAACCTTCGGTTAGATACATAATTGGTCCCTTCTCCATGAACCCTTCGGCATCGTCTTTATTGATAGAGAATGCTTCAAAGTTTCTGAAAACGGATGCTCTTTCCCTATCCAGATCTGTGAGTCCCTCTTTGATAGCTTGTCCGAAACAAACTTTCTTTTCCTTTCTGTCTTGTTTCACTTTAATTATGTTCTGCGCTTCATGTGCGCCTTTGGATGTGCCTTCGGTATCTCTCACAACAACATTATCTCTGTCAGGGCACTTGAACGTGAAATGATCATTACCATCACAAATCCTACATGTGATTAACTTCCTTACTTCCTGGATGATTAGCCTTCGGATGTAACAAACATCTCCTTCAAATTCGACTTCTAGGCCTTCGGATGTGAGTTTCTCAATACTCAAAACATTCCTTCTAAGAGTGGGTATGTAAAACACAGATTTAATCTTCTGAATCTGGTTTCCACTCGTGATGACCACCGACCCTTTGCCGCGAAAATATTCCTTCCTCTAACCACTTGGGCATCCCTCTATGCCGAATGATTTACTAAACACCGTGAATTGATTTTTATCACCACAACCATGTTCTCTTCGTGTTAGACTTACGTACCACACGTCGTCCCATCCTTTTTCATCGGTTCCCTTGACCATGAACTCCGTTTTCCCCATCTTCTTCGGGCACTCTCTCCTATAGTGAAACGATTCTTTACACTTGCTACAATACATTGTTGGTGGATGTTCGGGGACTTCTTTTTCTGCCTTAACTTGCCTATTAAATTCTCTTTGGGCCTTTGATAACTTGCTTTCTTGATTCTTATAGATGAAGATCCGATATTGAATTCTGAAAATTTGATGTTGAGAGGATTCTCACAATCCTTAACCTTCACGGTTTCTGCCATCTTGGTCTTCCTTTTCCTATCATCACAATCGAACACACAACTATGGATTAACGGTTTCTCATACTCGTCTTCTTTCCCTATATTACTAACCTCTTCAGATTTCCTATCAATATCGAATATCCCACAGGTCTTGAATCTTGGCTCTGATGCCATGTTGAAATTTACGAAAGTATATGCAATTGGTTTGTGTATGAAACGGTTTTGAGAGGGAAAGGAATATAGAGGGAAATTTGAAAGTTGATTATTGAACATAATCTTTCTTATATTAAAATGAACATACAATGACCCTATTTATACTTACTAATCGGTGTGAGTATCAACCGACGTGTCCCTAGACTTTTACATAATATCCTTCAACTAACTTGTGACAAACCCGTTGGTTAGTAACCGTCGACCCATATTTCTAACTTAGGATACCTTATGCTAACATATGTACAATATTTATTAACATAGATATAAAATCAAGATTATTCTTCTAACAAAGACCACATAAGAACCAATGTATTTTGTCAACCTCGTCAACGGGTTGACCAATAGCAGAAAGCTGCTCACAAATCGCCTGAAATTTCATACATGAGTAAATGGACATATAATAAAGGGTTAGGATCAAATACAAAGTGAAAGTAAACTAGGAGGTCGCAGGAAGGGTATCAAACGGACTCCGATTGAAATCATTCAAGCGGCATTGGAACCGTCTCATCGAACCCTATGATCTTAGTTTTTAGGTTTTTGCTTTTTTGACTTTTAGATTGTTGTTTTTAGAATTTACGTTATATCATTGTGTCTTTTATGTAGCATTGTGTCTATATCTTATTTTTATCATTGTGTCATTTTTGCGATTCATTGTGTCTTTTTTCTTCGGCATTGTGTTATATTTTGTTGCATTGTGTTATATTTTGTCGCTTATTGTGTCATATTTGATGATCTATTGTGTTATTCGTATCTTTCTCACCATTCTCATTTTTGTTACACTGTGTAGAATAACTTGACCCATACAATAAAATACATTAAGTGTAAATAATTATGAGTGTGGTTTTAGAGGCTGTCATTGAGATCTTAAGTGTTGACTGAGATCTTGATTGATATTTTTATTAAGTTAAACGTGTGTATATATTGACAATTCAAAATTCAAAAGCGTGTTCTTTAACTGTTTCTGGAATGTATTTGGCTTGGTGCACTTTTAAGTGTATTTGATATACAAGTGGAATTAATTTTTTACGGTCTCATCATCTTTTCTTTTAACGTTGAGGATAAGATGGGTTAAAATGCTAGCAAATTACCAACAGTTTTTTGGACATTTTCCAGCGCAAACTATATGTTTATAGCCTAAAATTCCGTGTTGAACAAACTATGAGTTTTAACAACATCAACTTTTGTCTGACATGAAAACAAGGGTTCTGTCCTTGGCGGACCCACACCTAATTCAAGGGGTGCGGCCGTGCGGGCGCCCACCTTGATTTTTTAGTGTTTATATATACGCGTCTATCCCGTACGCAACCTATTAAAATTTTTAATTGCACCCTTTGGATTTTTTAAACCGAGGAAAAGCAATGAAACAAGTCTTTCTCTCCCCCTTTATAAGCCTTGCAGTTAAATCTGCGAATCTGCGATCGATTCACTGGTAGAAAAGTTGGTGTGTATATATTTTTCACTGTTTTCTTTTTCGGCGAGCAAGGACTTGATGGAAAGGTTGAAGGTCTCTCTTAATTTGATGTGAAGAAGATGAGCTATTTGTTTTTTTCTTTCAAGTGCAAGAAGTTAAAATATGTAAAAATATGATGACAGACAAAGTCACTTTAACTTTTAATATGCTTTTATTTTTATTTAATTTCTTTTACTTTATTTTATTTGTCCTTCATTTAGTTTATTGTCTATTATATTTTATAAAGTTTAATAAGATTCCAGGTAGATAAGATCAACTACATTCACTACGCCAAAAATTGTCTACGGTCACACAAGAAAAGTGTGACCATATGCCTTTCGCCACACCTATTTTTTCCAGGTCAAGTGTGACCAAAGGTCGAGTCATCGTAGGTATGTTACGGCCACATTCTTATTTAGTGGTCATAGCTACTAAAAAGTGTGGCTAAATGGCACCAACATTTCTTAGTGGAATTAAGAACTCCCTCGATTAAGTGTGGTTAAAGGTTAGCAATAGCCACGGGAAATTACGCTAAGTGTGACTGTTTCTGTTATATAGTCACATGAATTTAGTAAAAATTTGGTTTTAGCCACATCAATTAAAAATAAGTGTTGTAAAAGGGTTGTTGTAATCAAGCATTATGTCCATTAATTGTGGCTAAATAGTACTAATGGTCACATGAATTTCTTATAAGTGTGGTTGGTTCTATTATATAGTCACATGAATTAACTATAAGTGTGGCTAAAAACTATTTCTAAACACACACAAAAAAAATTGTAATTTTAAGTGTGACTATTTTCTACATATTTTTTCCCATGACATACACAACAAAAAACAAATTAACGATAGTGTGGCTAATGAGTATATACAGCCACATGTTAATTTAAGTGTGGCTATTAAAGAATATTTGGTCACACAATTTTTTTTCCCATGACGCTTGTTATCATTCCGTCACATTAAAAAAAAGCAAAGTGACAATGGTATGGCTAATGGGTATTTAAAGTCACATGAAATTTGGTAGTTTTAGGTGTGGCTATTTTCTAACCTTTGGTCACACATGAATTTTTTTCTCATGACGTTTATTATCATTTCGTCACACGAAAAAAAAATAAACTAACGATGGCGTGGCTAATGGGTGTGGAAAGCCACATGAAATTTGTTAATTTTTAGTGTGACTATTGATTAAACTTTGGTCACACCTAAATTTTTTCTATAACATTTGCTATCATTTCGTCATACAAAAAAAATGAAAATAGTATGGCTATTACCTAACCTTTGATCACATATATTAATTGTGGTTCTATGTCGTTATTTTTTGTAAAATAAGAACAACGATAAACAAGACAGCCTAAAAACAAAATTATATTAACAATCATAAACTAAATCCATACATAATAATTTGATTTAAGTACAATAGGCATAAACTTCTAATCGAAGTTATGTACAAAAGTTAGACGATAATGCGGTATATATTATCAACAGATATGTGTCTTTTAAGAGTAACACTATGACTCTAACTTATGAGCAAGAAGCTGCACGTGATTGAATCGTATTACTTCATATCATATTGCTTCATCAATCTCTAAATGACGATTAGCTGTAGCAAGTACTATCACTCCAGCATTTTCTACATAAACAACTTTAAACTTTTATAAAGAACAAATATTGGGAACCTTTTTACAAATAAAAAGAATATATGTGGGTGAAACCATACCATAATGCAACAAACTTGATCTTCATATTGGTAAATGCTTCATGATCTTCATATTGGAGCTTGTAGGCTATTATGCGTCAATGACGGATATAGTGTGCATTACTTAGCTGGTTCCAATCAACAAAAGATTTGAATAATATGAATGAAATAACTACAATACAAGGGTTCGTAATAATTACCTAGCTAGGGGTGTTAAACGAGTCGGGTTCACAAGTTGGTGGGTCCAACTCGACACGAACCTGAACACGACCCATACCCAAAAAATGTGTTGTCACACGACCCAACACGACTTGAATTTTCGCGGGTGAACCAGAACCTAGCCCGTTTGACTGAACATTTAATTACGTTCAAGAATTTTTTTTAACATACCTTGGATTGTTGAGTTTATCTTCATTGTCTACTAGAAGAGCAGACCTTGCAACCAAACATAGGCATATAAATAAAGACGTGATCAAGATCAATTGGAAATTCATACCCCTTTGATTTCCCATTCCCTTTATAGTACTTATTCTTACACGATCAAGATCAATCGTAAATTCACACCCCTCTGTACTCATCCAGTTGCTGGCATGGTCCTATTGCATATCCAAGTTTCTAAAGGCCTAAAGCTAGTCAGCATCATGCAACAATCAGATGACCCATATTAGCCGACAGAGGGATATCAATTCAGCAACAAGCACCATTGACCCAACCCATCAGAGCATATAGCAACCATTTGTTTCCATTTTGACCAGTAAAAACAACGCCGCAAGAAGAAATGGTCTGTTAGAAAAAGCTAAAGCGTAAAAACAATATTGAGCGAGATTATAGTCTAGTATAGATAGTTCAAATGAATCTAGCTATTCAGTTCGATTCTAGATATGTAAATCCAAGAATTTGAAAACCGTTTAATGAGGTAACATCTGAGTTACTTGTTTGTATTATTAGCTTGAGTTGTTGTGATAATTTTGGTGCATTTAATTAGGGCTAGCATAACAGTTTACACGAACCTGTTAAGACACGAACATGAAACTTGTAAACACGAACACGACACGGAATCTAATCGTGTCACTTTTTTTCAAACACGAACCTATGTATAGCATGTTAACACGATAAGACACGATAAGGAATACCAAGTAAAATAGGTTAACACGACAAGGCACGATAAAACACGACAAGAAACACCATAAAAGACGATAAGACCTATTAAGACACGAATACGAAACAGGTAAACACGAACACGACACGAAAATAAAAGGTCTTAATGTGTCGACATGTTATAGACACAAAACCTGTTAAGGCCAAACATGAAACCTGTTAAAATCGTGTAGGTTCATGTCAGGTTATTGTGTTCGTGTCTGAATTGCCAGAACTACCATGATTAGTCGAGATGTATCCACAACTTTAGATTTTAGAATTTTGTTATTCATATGTAACGACGTTTAAATCACTTTTGGCTTTTAGTTTCCTTTTGTTGATCTTATAATTTTAGTATTATCTATACTATATTATAAAGCATGGAGGGAGGATACCTGTCAAATTTAAGTAATTACATGTTTTATTGCTCAAAGTACAAACACTTAATGCATTTGTAAAACAAATTATAAGGGTAAATTAGTCTTTAGTCATTTTAACCAAACTACATGCCAAAGCTATTGCTGCTTCACTCCTTTAGAGGTTATACGACGTTTCAGTAGCTCACTTTATGACCAGTCTCTTCAAACCCCCCAATCTCTTCTTTTACTCGGCTTATATCGTACGCAGGACATTACGAGAGAGAGGGAGAAACAACGACAGAGAGTACTGAGAGAGAGACAGACAGAATGTCGAGAGATGTGAATCATGAAGCATCCTCTTTGATTAATTAATCGATGGGTGAAGATATCGTCAGTTACCCTCAAGCAATTGATGGGTTTAAATTCTTAATTTTGTCCCGCAGTTCAACAATCCATTCGACGAAGAAGAAATCAACCCCTTTCTGGTAATGCAATTGTTTTAATATTATTTTATGGGTTACGCATGTTTTTGTGGTTAAATGTTGTTAGATCTGTCCGATTTTTAATGGATTAGTTACTTAGTGATACGGTCAATATTATTGCAGCCCAAGACAACAAGCCCAATAAACAAAACTGGGCCAAAGGCCACTGTCGACAAAAAACAAACTGAAGCAAGTGAAGTCAAGAATTAGTCTAGATGGATAATTTGAGCACATGTTATTTTGTTTATGTTAGTTTATTTAGTGGAGGAATAACCTCCCATGTTGCATGCATGATCCAGTAGTTTTACTTTACCATGATCACATCTTTATCCCATGTTCTCCTAATAAAGTGCATTTAGACTAGGATTGAATTTTCTATTTAAGCATTGTAATTTCCCTTTGAAAAATTATGAAGAAAATTGTTGCAAAAAGTCTTGTCTCTTATCTTTTAGTTCTTGGAGCTTGACCCCCTCTATGGGTTCCCCATCACTTAGTTATCCTATTAGAGGTTTTGACTTGAGATTCATCTTTTATTGAATTGTTTGTTTGGATTTGTTTCTTAATTGCAATGCAGTAGTAGCTTAATTCTTTATGTTTGGATCTTTTTTTTTTTTTTTTTTTTCATGTTTTCTATACGATATCCTATTTTTATGAAAAATAGAAAGATAGGGAATTCAAAGTATGGGTTGGCCAATTGTAAGGTCAACTAAAAGCAAACAAACGAGGTAGAGGTGTTGAGTAAATTGTATGTATGTGTGACTATGTTATGTTTGTCTTCTATAGCCAATCCAAGTTCAGAAATGGCCGGGATAAAAACTTGTCATTTTTATTAATTACTTTGCTCGTTGATTTAATATTTATATGATGTTTTTGCTAGGCATTGAACAAACAATCGATCCCTTTATTCTTAGTCTAGAATTTCTGCTAATTTTAGCTTCTCATGTAACTTTGTTTGCTTAAAAGGTAACAATTGGCTTCAGAAGGCCATTATAATATGCTCATTCCTTGTACATCATTATAGTTTCTAACCGTTACAAATCATAATAACTTTTTTTTTTAACTTATGTTTACTTTTTTCTCGCAGTTGATGGTAGAAACTATAGTACGGGGATAGAAATGGAGCAAGCTTCTTGACCCTGAAAAAAGGATAATGATGGTTACAGGTGATGTCATCTATTCTAAATAGTAATAATATTGAAAGTTATGCCAAAAAGATGGATGTTTGATTGTGGTTCTTTCATTATGTTTTGATTGGGTTCAATCCCCTTGTACACAACTTCTCCTGACTTGTTTGCAGTAGGGAAAGATAAAAAAGTGTGTTGTTGTTGACTGAATTAAGTAGCTTGGGTCTGTCCAGGTCTGGAGCTGGGTGTGGTCATGACCATGAGCTTCCCGGTTGAGCTCCAGCAGCTTCACGCCTTGACTGCCCGTCAGTTTTTCCTATTCTTTCGGCTCGTGATAATTGAAGGTTATCCAATTCCAAACTGCATGCAGGCTGCTGCCCGGTAAAAATTAAATTGGAATAACCAGGCCCCACTAAATGTTGGTATCATTGCTTGGAGGGCTGAACAGGAAAGGCTTCCAACTTTGGTGGCGCTGACAGGGAAGAGTGTTTGGTTTCAGTCTGACTGTTGTTTGTTATGCGGTGATTATGGTAAGATAAACAACCATTTGTTTGTCTCGTGCCAATTCTCTCAAATCATTTGGCTGCAGATTGTTGATCAGTGGTGCAATGTTCATGGCTTCTTTGCTTTCGGATCGAGAGATATATTGGATATTATGCAAGGCTTAAAGTAGAGGAGGAAGGCTTTTCAATTTCATGAGATTATTCTCATTACTATTTGGAGTATATGAAGATTGGAGGATGCAAAACGAGTTGGTCTTTAAACGTGATTGCTGAAGTGAAGTCCCTTGGTTTCATATGGGTCAAGAGTAGGTCCAGAGAGCTCTATATCACCTGGAGCATGTGGTGCAGGTTTCATGTGTTTTAGGTGCAACTTGTGTGTGTGGCTGGGTTTCTCATGGTCCATGGTTTTTGAGTCTTGTTAGGTGGTATCTTTTGTTTGTTGTTAGATGTATATATTGTGCAGCAGCTTGCTACTTAGTGTTATAATAAGGCTTTTTCTGTTGGTTGTAAAAAAATGATTCAACTTGCTCCTGGACAAAGAATGAATGCAAATGCAAGAAGAGCAATATTTTCTGTAATTATGAGTGGGGAGATTTATGTTGATGCTTTGAGAAACTGTTGAAATTGGATTTTCAAGAGAAGCATGTATTTCTATTTTCTTATTATCATGGGTCAACTTGTTGGCAAAATGAGTTTTTAATTACAAAATGGATATATTTTTTTTTTTTTTGGTATGGGATTACTTCTTTTAGTTTTTAGTCAGATGCAACACAAAATGCATGTGGGGATTTGATTGACCTCATGTTCTTTTTCCTATTTGTCTCAAATTTATGTTTTTATATTATGCGGCTATTTGTATTTACATTATTGTTACTATTTTTTTTAGATTAGATGGTTGTCTTTCAAACAAGAGTGTTGGTACCATTCTAAAATAGTAACCAACCGAACAATATTAGCTAAGGTTTGTAATAGATAATATATTTGAATTGTATATAGAGATAATATTTATCATTTATGTATAGATATCTCTTCCCTAAAATAAGGGATTGTACTTTGTATTTATACCCAATTGTTCAATGGAATTAGGATCAAGCATTGAACCATAATATTCTTCATGGTATCAAAGCCTTAACCCTATTCTTTTTCTTCCTCTAGCCGTAACCTATCCCTGTGTGTGTTCGATTTTTTTTTTCTGCCCTCTTGCTTCGCAGATCAATAACAATCGAACATCATGACCACCATTCACCCCGCTGTTCAGGTCACAAACATTAAAAACTTTGTCCCTATTATCCTTGACCGTCAGACTGAGCATTACAACACCTGGGCTGAGCTCTTCATCATCCACTGCAAAACGTGTGATGCCTATGACCACCTTCTACCCCGTGTCCCTCCCACAGCCACCGCCTCTAAGGAACCCGAATCCTCTTCCAAACCCACTTACCACGAGTCTTGGGAACGAGTGGATGCCATAGTTCTCCAGTGGATTTATGGCACCATCACTCAAGATCTCGTTCACACTATCATGGTGTCTAACACCACCGCCTATGACGCTTGGTGCCGCCTCAAAAACCTTTTCCTTGATAACCAAGCCGCCCGAACCATCGCCCTTCAAAACAAATTTTTTAACACCCGTCTAGAGCGTTTCTCTGACATGTCCTCGTACTGTCAGCACATGAAACTTCTCTATGACCAACTCATTAGCTTAGGCGCCAACGTCACTGAAAACCAACTCGTCATGCAAATCTTAACCGGCCTTACCGAACAATACGAAACCATTAAGCTCATCCTTCAACAAACCAAACCCTTACCCGATTTTTACAACACCCGCTCACAACTTTGTCAGGTAGAAGACCAGAAAATCACCCAAACCTCCCTCTCCGCCCAATCCGCAGGAACCGCCCTTAACACACTCACATCCCCCCCGGTCCCACCCACCAACCCCCAAAACCAACATAATTCCGACACCCCAGACCAGGGCGCTAACAGAGGCCGGGGACGCGGCCGTGGTCGCGGCAAAAGCGGCTACGGTCGTGGCAGGTTTCAGCAACAGGTCTGGCAGCCTAACATGTCTTGGCAGCAACCACCATGGACCGGCCAACCTACCCAGCCCACATCCTTCTCTCCTTGGCCTACGTGGGCTTACCCACCTTGCCCCTATCCTTCAAGCCCAATTCCCCCATCCTTCAACCAACCATTTAATTACCCAGCCCACCCTAATAACTACCCAGCCCAACCACCCTCCTATTCGCATGCCTTCCCTGGTCAGCCCAACTTCACCTCCAAACAGCCCAGTAAGCCTCCTCAGCCCAGGTCTGCTAATCCGACCGGTCTGCTAGGCCCAAGACCGGACGCCGCTCAGTCTGCTCAGTCATACTCTGCCTCCTACTCGCCCACGGACATTGCTCAAGCCCTTTACAACTTGGCGCTCCACAACAATGACTCCTCTTGGACCATGGACACCGGGGCCACAGGTACAATGTCTCCTCAATTTAATAAGTTCCCCTCTATTTTTAATTCTAGCATTATTCGCAACATTATTGTTGGGAATGGTAAAACCATTCCGGTTTTAGGTCAAGGCAACATTACCTTACCCCCACCATTCCCACCCTTTAAACTTAATAATGTCCTTTACGCACCTAATCTTGTCAAAAACCTTATATCTGTGCGTCGTTTTACAACTGATAACCAACTATCCGTTGAATTTGACCCTTATGGTTTTACTGTGAAGGACCTTCAGACCAAGAAACCTATCCTACGGTGCAATAGCTCTGGGGATCTCTACACTCTCAGCCCGTCCAACGTCACCAACCTCACCACTGCTTCCACCTATGCAGCTATTTCTCAAGACATCTGGCATCAACGGCTCGGTCACCCTGGCCCAGCTATTTTGAATAATTTAAAAACTTCTAGTTCAATTTCTTGTAGTTCTTTAAATAATAAAACTTGCAGTTCTTGTATTTTTGGTAAACATACCAGACTACCTTTTGTTGCTTCTAATACAAGTACTCGTATGCCATTTGATCTTGTTCATAGTGACGTTTGGACATCCCCTATCATGTCTAATGGGGGTCATCGATATTATGTGTTATTTTTGGATGATTTCACTAATTTTTTATGGACTTACCCTCTAGCCCATAAATCCGATGTCTTTGCCATGTTCACCAAATTTAATAACCTTGTCCAAACCCAATTCAACACTAAAATTAAACAACTACAATGTGATAACGGTCGTGAGTATGCCAATAATCAATTTTATAATTTTTGCACCTCCCATGGCATGCACTTCCGTTTTTCATGTCCCCACACCTCCTCCCAAAATGGCAAAGCCGAACGTAAAATTCGCACCATTAACAACCTTATGCGAACCATCTTAGCCCACTCATCCATGCCCACAACCTATTGGCCACATGCCCTTGACACCGCCACCTACCTACTCAATATCATCCCCACAAAAATACACAATTTCCAAACCCCCACCCAACGCCTTTATCATTGCCTACCCACCTATGACCACCTCCGTGTGTTCGGGTGCGTTTGTTACCCCCTCATCCCTCACACCACCATACACAAGCTAGCCTACCGCTCCCATCCATGTGTATTTTTGGGTTATCCTCCCAATCATAGGGGGTACAAGTGTCTTGACCTTCGAACCCGTACCATCACCATTAATCGTCATGTCCTATTTGACGAAACCATCTTCCCATTTTCCAAAACACACAAAACTACCCCTCATACCTACACCTTCCTTGATGACTCTCCACACCCATCCCGCTATTCTTCTTACTCGCCACCTCAGCCTACCACACCTGACCCGGTTTCCCCACCTTCCTCACCCATAATTCCTTCCCCTGATCCATTAACACCCACGGCCCACTCACCCTTACCTGTTCCATCAACCTCGGCCCAATTACCTTTACCCAATACTCCACATCCCAACTCTCCTCTGGACCCCAACCACACGCCACATCCGATTGGCCCTCTCCCCTCACAGCCTACCTCACCACCCCAGCATACTTCCCCGATCCCGGTTCCACCTCCTCCCCCCCCTTCCCGCACCATTCACACCCGGGCTATGTCCGGCATCTCCAAACCCAAACATATATTTAACCTCTCCGCCTCCACCATTGCACCACTACCTAAAAACCCTCACGATGCCTTGACCAACCCGGAATGGCATAATGCCATGAAAAACGAATTTAATGCTTTAATTAAAAACAAGACTTGGGAACTTGTCCCGAGACATCCTGATATGCATATTATTCGTAGCATGTGGCTATTTCGCCACAAATACAGGTCGGACGGTACTCTTGAGCGCTACAAGGCTCGTTTGGTTTGTGATGGTAGTAATCAGGAGATTGGGATTGATTGCGGGGAAACATTTAGCCCGGTTGTTAAACCGGCCACCATCCGTACTGTTTTGACTCTGGCTCTCTCACAGTCATGGTCCATTCATCAACTGGATGTCACCAATGCGTTTTTGCATGGCCACCTTACTGAGACGGTTTATATGTATCAACCCATGGGGTTTAGACATCGGGACTATCCCGATCATGTGTGTCGTTTGACCAAATCTCTCTATGGTCTTAAACAGGCACCACGGGCGTGGTATCAACGCTTCACTGATTTTGTCACTTCTATTGGTTTCTTGCAGAGCAAATGTGACAACTCTCTTTTCACCTACCACCACGGGGGTGACGTTGCTTACTTATTAATTTATGTCGATGATATTATTCTCACCACTTCCACAGATTATCTCAGGAAGAAACTCATGGGCAGCCTCGCGGCTGAATTTGCCATGAAAGATCTTGGACCTCTTAGTCATTTTTTGGGTATTTCTGTCTCAAGAACGGCTAACCAAATGTTTTTATCTCAGAAGTCGTATGCTTTGGATGTCATTAGTCGTGCAGGTATGGACTCTTGTAACCCGGTTGCTACACCAGTTGACACAAAGCCCAAGCTCAGCGCCACCTCAGGGGCTTCGTTTGAAAATCCATCCTTATACCGCAGTCTGGCTGGTGCGCTACAATATCTGACCTTCACCAGGCCTGACATCACATATGCGGTTCAGCAGCTTTGTATTCATATGCACAGTCCCACTATCGATCATTGGAATGCACTGAAACGCATACTCAGGTATATTAAAGGCACTTCCGATTATGGGCTCACTTTATCCTCATGCGCTGATGTTTCGTTACGCGCTTACACTGATGCTGATTGGGCTGGATGCCCGGACACTCGTCGATCTACTTCGGGTTACTGTGTTTACTTGGGTCCTAATGTTTTATCATGGTCGTCGAAACGTCAGACTACTATTTCCCGTTCCAGTGCTGAAGCTGAGTACCGGGCTGTTGCTAATGTTGTTGCCGAAGTCTGCTGGCTCCGCAATCTTCTCTTGGAACTACGTCGTCCATTATCCAAGGCCACTCTTGTTTATTGTGACAACATTAGTGCCGTATACCTATCTCATAATCCAGTCCAGCACCAGCGCACGAAACACATTGAACTGGATATTCATTTTGTTCGTGAGCATGTTCAACGTGGTACTATTCGGGTTCTCCATACGCCTACACGACTTCAGATTGCTGACATCTTCACCAAAGGTTTACCACGAGTCTTATTTGATGACTTCCGCTCCAGTCTCAACATCCGCCCTCCTTCTGCTTCGACTGCGGGGGTGTAATAGATAATATATTTGAATTGTATATAGAGATAATATTTATCATTTATGTATAGATATCTCTTCCCTAAAATAAGGGATTGTACTTTGTATTTATACCCAATTGTTCAATGGAATTAGGATCAAGCATTGAACCATAATATTCTTCAGTTTGAGTTATGTTCACGCCTCGTAGTATTGACTCCGCCGCAATGCGCGGGTTCCCCACTAGTTATTTTTGATATACGAGTCACCCCACCTGACCCACCTGATGGATAAACGACCCAGGAGCTTAGAGATTCCGCACTCTGTGAAAAAAAGTCCTGGGTCTGCCACTAGGTTCTGTGTTATTAGGTGTTATGCTCTCTAGAGGTAGTATTTCAATCAAGCGTATATGTGTCTATTCTATTACTGATTGTTGCTAAACACTTTTTATTTTTTTACCCTTACTGCCTTCCAATCAAGTATATATGAATGTTCTCTAAAGCTGTTGGTGCTTATTGGATTGGGTATTTAACAGCCCAAATGAACTTAATAATTATGTTAGGCTCATACTTTGTTCTTGGATTGGGTATTTAAGACCAACAACAATGAGAAACTAGTAAAACTCCCCAGTTCACTTTTTCATAATTTGAGTTTCATGTTAAAAAACACTTTGAATAATCACTACAAGATATACAAGTCATCTCTCCCTTTATGTTAAAAAGGACCATATTAAGAAAATATATATAAATTAAACCTCAGAATTAAAAGGATTCAAATAAACACAAGTTACGCAATTGTTGGTCATTGGGATATAGTTTTGAATGAAAAAATGTTTATTGTTGTAGAAGTTAGTTTTATAATATAAGCATTGTATTTTTTTTTAAATAATAATTTATTTCATTCCATAAAAAACGTTGTTCTCAACGAAATTAACTTTTTCACTTAAAAATTCAATCTAAGCTCATTTTCAATTGGACGGATCAAAATCAACTTTTTTTTCCATTCAAATTTATCCAAAAATGCTAAAAAATGTGATAGAAGTTTATAAAACAATATTTTCCTTCAAAAAGAGTAAATAGTCAAAACCGTTCCTGTGATTTGGTGGATTTTACCAGTCCAGCCCAAAATGAAACTAATTATCTGAACAATCTAGTATTGACGAAATGCGCCAAAACAGTTCAATTTTTTAATGGGGTTAACTCAGCACAGTTAAGTCAGGGACAAAAATGTCCATTTAACTGACACCCACCACCGTCTACTTCATCTTTAACATCTCCCTCCTATCATACCCCCTTTCGTATATTTTCTATGTTTCACCACCACCACCAATCCACCACTAGGGGTGGACCCACATAGAGTTGGTCGGGGTCCCCAAACACCAATGTTTTAAAAAGTTTTACTATAAGCGATGTATTATTTTTTTTATGGACATTATAAATATTTAAGATAGACACCATTGTACTAAGATGAAGGCTAGTGCCATTATTGCAGTTAAAAGGTCACGAGTTCTAGTCCTTTACTGACCGATTCCAAGCTGAGTTGGACCAATTTCGAGTTGTGATGGCCGAGTAGAGAAAAATCGGTGCGCCGCACCTCCGAGGAGCGATTCCTTGCTGATTCCTAGGCTGAGTTGGCAGATTTTTACAAAATGCATCGAACATGCCAAAGTATTCAGCATCAAAAGGAAGGAAGGGCTACTGTATTTCAACTGGTATGGCAAGATCAAAAGCCTTCCTTTCTAGTATGTTCGTGATCTGGTACGTCTACAGCCTCTATACTATTAGAAATGTCCGGGTTTTGATGCCTTCTTCAATTTTCTGAAAAGAGAATGTCGAGAAGGATAAAAGACCTTCAAGCCACAGTATCCGAAGTCCTACAAGACCAAGGTGTTGCATCCCGAGACAGGATTTTCAAATCTCAAGAACACTAAATTCCTTTTGGAGTGGAAGACGTAGACGGCTACAAGAGAAAGAAAGCAGTTTGGATTTTCAAATCTCAAGAACACTAAATTCCTTTTGAGGTTTCGTACGTGTTAACTATTTGCAGGTTTCAATTTTACAACAAGTTTCATTAATACAAGTTTCATTAATTTACTCGCTATATTAATTTACAATACCTATCTATTTTTATTTCACTGTCCTAAATAAAAATTTACATATGTGCATGTTTAGCAAGAAAATCGAAAATTCACAAGAATCTTTGTCACATTCTAGTTTTGTATGACCTTACTTTTGTAATACTATTATAATTATAACTGTATTACAAAACGTGTATTACTTTTTATAAAACTGTTGTATTTAAGTTTTTGAATTTATTCATGTGACCTAACATGATCCTACCTTATTAAAGTATAATGTAAACAGATTCGTTTTTATGTATATATGAACGGATTTATCACTCATAGCTACTATTGGTGGCATATCTAAATAAAAATTTCAGAGGTAGCATTCATTTTTCTATCGTACTTTTATACATTGTAAATAAAATAAAAATAAAAACATGAAAATAAATAAAGTTACACACTCATCTAATAGATTTATTTTGGGTTTTTTATAACTTAAAACCTAACTATTACATCCCTTCTATTAGTGTATTAAAAGTTTCTCTTTCGATTGCTCAAACATGGGGGTGCAAACGAGCTAAGCCGCCTTGGCGATAAAAGACTCAAAATGATCCGAGCCTTATCGAGACCCAAACCCGAGCCGAGCTTGACCCTATGAAAAAGTTTGTCTGGCTCGTCGAGCCTTAGTGTATAATAAGTTTTATTAATAATAAATAATATTTTCCTCTAATTTAAAGTTGTATAGTAAATGAGCCGAGTCTAGCCTATTTAAACTTGTTTACGAGCCGAGCGCGAAACTAAAATTAAGTTATTTAGTAAACGGGCTCGAGCTTAACTTATCGAACCTGTGAGCCTAAACAAACCTATTATTTATATTATTTTTATTTAATATATTATATAATAGATAATACGAACTGAGCTCGAGCTTGAGAAACTACCAACAAGCTGGGCTCGAGCTCTCATAACTTAATCGAGCTCAAGCCTGGTCAAGCTCAGGCTTGACTCGTTTGCAATCATGTTCAAACATGAAACACGGGCTTAGGAGCTAGGAGTGGGCTATGGGCTTTTAAGTGGTGGCTGGTGTTGGGCTTTTCAGTTATCAAGAGACTTTCAAATAGATGTGCACACATCGTTTTTTTTTTACCCAAACTGGTTTGGGTGTTGATCGTTTCCAAGTTCCGTACTGGTTTGGTTGACTACAAATCATTTTTACCCGGTTTCGGTTTTGAATTCTACCTCAATTTCTATTCCATTTCGATTCGCGTACGTAGTTTTTTAAAATCATATAAATTACATAAATTTAACTTTTATTAACATTTGGGTTTTTCAAAAGAAAATTGAATTTTAATTCCAAAAAACAACAACGTTTTATTTGTGTTTATAACCAAAAATGTGTTTTTTCTTAAACCGGTTTCAGTTTCTTCCTGGTTTCGACCGGTTTTTTAGCAGTACCGGTTTCGGTTCGTTTGACCAGTTTTAACGTCGGTTTTAGCCAGGTTTTCGTTTCGGTTTGGGATTTTTTTGTATCGGTATTTGTTCGGATCGGTTTTACCGGTTTGGGGGTTGTTTTGTGAAATTCTACTTTCAATTGGTGATATGGTGTTGGGCTTAAATATTTTGAGGGGTAACGTAATAAATTTTTAGGATAACACAATAGAAAAAAATGTTAAAAAAATAAATTTCCTACTTGCCGAAAAAGTTGACAGATTGCAGGTCACGTTAAGGTATGTCCACCACTAGCTACCATAATCACTAAACATTAGAAGAAAGAGAAAGAGAAAAACAGAAAATATGAAACTTTTTAAATGTTAAAAAAATCCGTACATACATCGTGTCAGCCGTTAACTTATTATAAAAGAGATTGAAAATGAATATAACTAATTAAAAAGAAAAAGGAACAATAGCTCTCTAATATATATAAAAACAAAATTCTCACTTTAAACTTGTGGTGTTTCATTTCGTATGATCTTCACAACAAACATATGTATAACATCATAAACATTTCGATATTCTTTTGATAACTTTAACCATTTAGTTTATCATTTACCTGTAGCGTGGATTTTATTCATATTGTGTTTTTCAAGAAACTCTATATGCCCTAACCTTAAATATGACTATTTTGCATAAAGTGAATATACACACTAAGAAATTATAATAATATGTAGGGTGTTTGCCTTGGTGTTGCTATATAGAAAATACTTGAACTCCTCAAAATATTGATTAAAAGATTTAAAAAAAATCACTAACATAATGTGCCAAGGGATTACCGTTGCGGACATGGGATAACGGTCGTGGTTAATTATTTCCCCGACGGAGTAAAACAAAGTGTCATCTACATATCGACATAAAGCATGTTTACCAACGTATCAACGAAGATTGCATATCAACGAAGGACTTTTTACCGACAGATCAACATCGACCTATTATGTTTGTCGAAGATATATACGTAATTTGGAAATAATATATTAATAAATTTTTGTATTACACGTTCCAATTATATAACAAATACGCTATAGTCGACAAAATGTATTCTAAACAAAAGCAAAATGTTATTTGTCAAAGGCCAAAAAAAATATTTGAAAATTAAGACAGCCAGAGAGAAACTTTGAATTAATGTAGAATGTGTCCTAAGCTAAAAAAAGACTAAGCTAAAAAATGATATTTTTTTTTCTTGCCCAAAAGCCTGTGAATTAACACAGAATGTGTCCCAAGGTCAAATACGTAATTTTTGCACTGAAATCTTTTTGGTTCTGAAAATATGCTTCTTTGCTTTCGTTTTGTCTGAAGGTAAATATGGTTCCCATTTTGAAATATTGATCCTTTAAGATAATATGATACGATATATGTTTTTATTTGCATATAGATTAGACTTACTCATTTTTAATTTTTTTGTGGTTTATTTGTGATGTGGGGCGAGTCGTTACAAACACTATAATATAGACTAATTGAATAAGGGCAAAACGTCTAGAAATAAGGGCATAACTTTTAACCACTTGGGAGTCATGGTCCATAATATGAAGGAAAGTGTGTTAGCGTTTCAATCGTGTCAACTTGCATCCATAAATGGTTTGCCTCGTTCTCAAACCAACCAATATCTCTCTCCCTTTATTATTTTATTTTATTTGAAACCCGATTTTACTATGACAATTGTCCTATAAACTTTTAGTTCTATTTGGTTTCGTTTTGGGTTTAAAACAAATAATCAAGTATCCCATTGATTCACACATTTTTATAGTTAGTTGTGCGCCTAAAGATTTCCATTATGTAATTTTTAAAAACTAATCAAGCATGTCAATGATTCATCCCATTTGGTTTATAAAGATATTAGTTTACATTCACGCGTCCGGGATAGACAGATATAATATGAAGTGACAAAATGTGTGTACCATAAAAGGAATATGCCGTTTTTCAGAAAAGTAAAATAAAATTCTAAAGGATTAAAACTCGATAACTCATAAAACCTAATTTTAATGTGTAAAGTGATGAAAGAATGACATACCTGTTTTATGGATATACAATCGATCACCTTGGGCAACGCTGAATAAAACAATCAATAGGTTAGCATTGAATATCCATTTTGAATAGGGCTGTTCATGAGCCGAACCGAGCCGAGCCGAGCCAGGTCAAGCTCGCGCTCGGCTTGGTTTTAAACCGAGCCGGCTCGGCTCGGATTTAAAACCGAGCTGAAAATCAAAGCTCAAGCTCGGCTTGGTTTTAAACCGAGCCGACTCGACTCGGCTTTGTTTGGCTCGAATTTAAAAAGAAAAAGAAAAATTGGCTTTCAAAATTCAATAATCTAAAATATTATTCAATAGTTAAATATAACACATTTAAAATAAGTTCAACCTAATGCATTACAAGCTATAATCAAGTTAAAAAAATACACAATAAGTCTTAAATTTTAACGGAATACAGTATAAATTCACCAACATACGAATTAACCCCCTAAATATGCAATAGATGTCTAATTGAACTCCTAAATATTGACCTATTTGAAATCAAAAGTAGTATTGAGTTTGATAACTTGACTATTTGGACAATTATCATTATGCTATGGTTTATTTAAATAGTTTGATTAGTTGTAACTTCAATCACAAGCACACAATCTACATGCTACAATTACAAAATATTAAACATGCAACATATTCCCATACTTTTTTAACATTTTTATAGTATATTATATGTATATAACAAAATATATTTAAAAGAAGAACTATCCGAGCCAAACCGAGCCAGCTCGGCTCGTTACGAACCGAGCCGAGCTAGGCTCACTTTCTAACCGATCCGAGCCGGCTCGGCTCAGTTTCAAACCGAGCCATATCGAGCGAGCTTTTTTCGAGCTAAATCCGAGCGAGCTTCGAGCAAGCTCCGAGCCACGAGCTTTTTGGACAGCCCTAATTTTGAAGACAAGTAAATATGATCTAACTGCTATTGACTAAAAAGGTTGTAGGATGGTACTTTTTCATGTCTCCCAACTATTTTTTTATGCTCATTTATAATTTAAATATCTATTTCAATAATTACCATATGTTAGTCAATTTCAAAGTACATACATTAAAAACGATCTAAGAGGCGTGCATGGTGGGGTTATTGATTATCACTTATCAGCTAGAGATTTACCTGGTGTCTAAGAATTATAGGTTATATCCGGCCTAGCAATCTTTGTAATCAGTGTTCCCTAGAAGCACCAATAAAAAAAGCAGATTCTTACCAAACTGACTATATTTGTGAATAGATATATAGTTTGTGGGTTTTTATAGGTAATAGTATGTTCAAAAACATATATACTATCTTAACATAATTAGTGACTTGCCTAAACATGATTAATAAATTACCTGAGCACATTATATTGTTTTTATGCATGAACACAACCCACTAAAAAATTGTTTTTTTTTGCTCGTTTTTAAAGATACTAGATTATTGGCCGTGTTACACACGGCTCACCAAATAATAATAACTTGAAGATTGAATTTTTCTAATTGAAAATAAAATTAAACGTGGATAATAGAAAGCTAAATATACATATGAGAAGTATAAAAAATAAACATAAGATCCAACAAATAATTCATTATTCATTCAAATATCATTAAAAATTTCCTTGTACACAAGCACTACTTTTTACCTTTGACAGTGCGACATAAATATTGGCCGCGTGTGAAAAATTAGTATTTCAAATATAATCCAATTCATTACCTCGAACCAGAAGCCGATTAAGCTCTCAAGTTTCAAAGGGTGATTCGTTATTGTATTTGTTGGCGTTTCTTTTGTTCAAACATCGTCTAGTGGAATCCACACACTAGACGAACTAGCTCGTGATAGTAGGAATACCAATGGTGGAGAGTAGGGTGTTGCCATTGTCTCCTCTTTAACAATTGTTGTCTCTATATAATTGGCCGTTAGAAAAAACAATTGTTGTTATTTGAGCGACAATAATTCGAGTGGGAATAAGGTGACGTACCTATTATATATGGAGTTGTTTTAAAACGTATCAATATTTTGAGTTGTTGAAGTATTTTTTATAATCAAAATGTACGTGTGTGTATATAGTGAATAATAGTCACATTTAGGTATTGCTTCTTTGATAACACATAAAATCAAAACTCTAACTAAAATGAAAAGTTAAATGGTTAAAGTTATCAAAATATATTGAAATGTTTATGATAACATATGTTGTTCGATGATATCAAATGAAACAATACAAGTTAAAGTGATAAGTGAATTTTGTTCTTATAAGTTTTTATAAAATATTACTTATCATACTTATAAAAATTAGTATCTCTTAAAACCTTTATATATTAGAGATTGTTTTTTTTTTTTTTTTGCCTTTAATTGTATTCATTTTTAGTCTCATTTAATAAGTTGGTGACTAATACGACATACTATAGGTTGTTCAGGTATTTTTATTAGCATTTATAAACTTTCGTATTTGTTGTTTTCTCTTCTAGTGTTTAGTAATTACGTTAGTTATGAATGATAACTCCGTTATTCATACGAAAGTGTTGGCTAATTAAGAATATAAGGTTGGGTCTGATTATGCACCTAGTCTTAGTATCTCACCTCCATCTTCGAGATTTGTACTTGAAAGGTGGTGATGTAAATGGTTTCATACTAGTTTGTTACAAAAAACAACGCCAACTTGTTAAATGGTTTCATGCTTACTTTTGTTGTTACCAAGCACATAATACATGTGTTTGTAAGTACGTGGTATATGTTTTTTTTTTTTTTTGAATGGTGGGTGGTATATGTTTAGGTATGAGAAATTGATTTGTTAAAAAAACGTGTGTAATATAAAATGTATGATAAACACTTGTGTAATTTATCATAACCAACTTAACAATGTGTTTATATGTAGATAAAAGTACAACGATCTAGCTATTACGACTACTGTTAGTTATAAACCAACCAACAACAATATTGAGAAGCTAATACAACTCCCCACTTTAATTTTTCATGAGTTGAGTTTTATATTAACTTTATAAAAAAAAAAAGGGAGATTTGGTTTGGTTATATGATCCATGTGAAGGAGTTGATGTGAAGGTTAAAAAGTCAATACAAGTAAAGGTGAGAAATGATGATTATGTTAAAAAAGTTGGATGACCAGGTAGGTAGGTAGGTATATTGGATAGGACAGTGTAATTATCATACATATACAGAGATACATGCATATATCATGTGTTTTTATATAGAAGCAGCCGTACATATAGAACATATGACATTAAATTAAACTAAAAAGATGTACCACCGGCTAGGCAAGTAGATTAATTAATATTAATATTAAATTAATATTAATAATATAATAATATATATATAACAAAAGCCTGGGTGCAGTGAGCTAGCTTACTACCATAATAAACAAAAGAGAGAGTGATAAGTTTAAGTAAACAAGCAAAAGAGATAAGCTAGCTAGCTAGATACTGTAATAACTAGCACCCAAATTACATACTAAAACATCTATATATATATATGATCATATGACGACAGCAGGGAGCTAGCGGCGGCCAGGAGGAGGAAGATCAAAGACGAGAACTGAGTAAGGGTTACCTCCCTTGGCACCGCCCCATGGTAGGGAGAGCTCTTTCGTGCAAACGAGGCCCTTTTCGATGGCCAGCTTTTCAAGTGGCCAGTTATGGTGTGGAGGTCCGTTAGGGCTTTTAGGGCGGTCAAATAGATGGATCTGACCACCCCTAGCTAGCACCTGTTTTGCTTCTTGGAGGAAGTCACCTAAGACATCATAACTTCTTGGAGGGGTGTAATATACAACACGGTCGAATAAGCCCTTGAAAGCGTCTCCCCTTAGCCATTTGTTAGTGGCAATAGATAATGGATCGAACTGGTAGGTGACCTTTGCCTGCCCTTCTTTGAGGATCTTCACGTTGCTGGCAGCTCCTTTGGACTTGACCTCATTTGATCCTATATAATATATCAAACACAAGTAAGTATGATCATCATAGATTTAGTAATTATACATATAATAATAATAATATATTACGTACGTACGTACCCATAGGGTGCTTGGAGGTGGCCCATATATTGGCGAACCCTCCGATCGCTTCTCCGATCCGGAGAGAGGTCTCGAAGTTATCTTCATTAACCACAACAATCAACTGAGTCTTATTGTATATCTCAGTCACACTTTCTATCTTCTCCGGCACCCTTTCAGGCACCGGAGGCTCAGTAGGAGGAGCTGGTTTGGTTGGGGGGACAGTAGGATGAGCTGGTTTGGTGGGTTTGGAGGAAAAATGAGCTAGTGTGGTGGGTTTGGACCAAGGATGAGCTGGTGTGGTGGGTTTGGTGTTAGCAAACATCAACAACATTTTGAATCTCATTTTGATGAACTGAGAAGAAGAAGAAGAAGATGATAAGTAGTGGGTGGAAGTGGTACTCAGCCATCCCCTCCATTATAAAGACTTCACTTATCATCAAACAGGAAACCTTAGGGTTTCCCGGCGTGCTTACTAAACTCGGAAACACTCTCTCTCTCTCTGTGTTTCTCTGTATTTCAGTCTCTCTGTGTTTCTCTGTAATTCGGCTCTTCGGCTCAACAGAAGCTTTTTGTTTTACTCCTTTCTTTTTTCTTTTACCTTATCCTCATCTCTCACTCTCTCACTCACTCTCTCTCTCTCTATATATATATACGAGTATATATTACACACACAATTTTATATACATTATTTCAATAAAGAAAAAAAGATACAAGTTAAGCTAAAGAAAAAAAGATATGAGTGGAAAAGCTTCAGTCGTCCACAGGGAAACACAGAGACGAAGAGAGAGAGAGAGAGAGAGAGAGAGAGAGAGAGAGAGAGAGAGAGAGAGATTTTCCCTTGTGCAGGTGAGACGTTGAGTTTTATGCAATCCTTTTGTCATGTGCTTCTTTTTTGTCTCCATGTATTTTCTTTCCAATAAAGTTGAGTCATATCTTTTAGTATATGCATGATCCTATTGTTGCTTTAATACTTAAAAGTTTTAAGTTGAAATCATGAATGAAGTAAACGTAACATGCACCCCCTGATTTCATTTTTTATTCTGTTATATTTTATATTGTACATTTTGTTTTTTTTTTTCCTTGATACACTTATACTCCTCATTGAAGTGTTTATTAAAACAATATATGTATGTAAAGAAATGTAGCAACAGTAAGTAAGCTAGTAAATAAAGAAAGAAAGAAAGTTATAAAAGCTAAGTTAATATAAAAAAAAGAGAATAGATTTTTTGTTTTTTAAGAAAAGAAGATATAACAAAACACAAAATATATGTAACATAAGACTAATAACGTTATTAGATAAATAGGAATAATAAATGTCAATTAAAATAATCTTGTTCTATCAAAGGAATTCGATCATATTCTTCATTGGATGTACTTAGAAAACGACATTATAATATTTAGTTATTTTTTTGCTACGAAACTAATAAAAGTCAAGAGTGTAGTAATTAGTAAAGAGTACACATATATACTTAACAGATTATTTTTTAATCGGTTAAACGTAACTGATGCTTCAAATAGGATAGAATAAAATAATAATTAAAATTGTGGGGTACATGTCATATATAAAAAATAAATAAAAAAGTTGTTATGAAGTTTAGAGTGAGAGATGTGTCTATGTTGTGTTGAGTTGAGTTAAAGTCAAAGAAAAAAAAAAACCTTTTGTTTTGTTACGGCCTGATACAATCCTTCACACAACACAACATTAGCCTTCACACCACAAACAAAAATTTCTTTTTTCAGCTTTGTCTTTTTAGGTAGTAAGGGTTGAGCTTAATCTGATAAAATCCTTTTGTTATGCTTCTTTTTGTCTCCCAGCCATGGATGTCTTTTCCCAATAAATAAAGTTTACTCATACATATATATATGTGTGTGTTATTTTATAAACCAAAGAGATGGTATGTATTTCAAAATAATAATAATAATAATAACAATGAAAATTGTGGGGTAAATTTCATACATAAAAAACAAATAAAAAAGTTGATACGAAGTTTAGAGTGAGATGTGTGTGTGTATATATATATAGAGAGAGAGAGTGAGTGATATATGAAATCTCACATGGATGCAAGGCAAAAGGCGAGGGTGAGGTGGGCTATTGATGGCGATGAGAATTCGGGGTTCTTTCACCGCGTTATCAAGGCTAACACGTCTAATAATATAATCAAAGATGAGGCGTTCCAACTAGAATCAAAGATGAGGCGTTCCAATTTTTTGAAAAAAAATTCCAAGAACCAATGGAGTGCAGGCCGTCTATTGTTTGCTCGCATGTCAAAAAGCTGTCAGAATCAGAGGCGGAAGTGTTATCGCAACCGTTCACTGTACAGGAAATCAAAGACGCGGTTTGTGTAACATTAGTGATTTTACTAATACTTTAATTATAACTTTAGAGACCTAAAGTGACAACAAAATAAATATATATATTCTGTTATAAATATATATTATTGTGGTTATCAATACCTAATATAGATTAGGCTTCTTCTCCAAGTTTTCTTCTCCTATATATAGAGCCTTTTGTATCTCATTGTAAACACACCTATCAATGATATAAACATCTTTCTCCCTACTACAACTCTTTTCTTGTATTGTTTAGCTATTAGGCTTGTTTCACAACACGTTATCAGCACGAGACTCTAAATGCGAATCTCTCACCGACAATCGGTATTTCCACAGTTGGTTGTCATCTTGTCCTCAAACTTCATACCTTAAAGCTTTGTAGAAACCAACGAAGATATTGCGGTGGGTTCAGAAAAACAGAATGATAACTGATTAGTATAAACTGTGAGAAGTTTTAATCGGTAACAAATTTTCACTACGCATGAGTTTTATATCTTTTCACTTGATTTAGGTTTTCTATAATATATTCTTTCAACAATTTTATGTAGTGTTTTCTTATGAAGTTTTTCATCATCAACACATGTTTGAAAGATATAATAACTCTTACTTTATGATTATTAAGCGTCAACCACGTTTATTATGATTATTAGTTATAATATTCTATAATTAAAGGTGTGACAGTTTGTTGGTTTTCTAAATCATTAACCAATAGCTTATAACAGCTCGACTATTTATTTAGTGTTAAAATTGTGTTTAGTCATGTTAAAATAAACATCTATAAAAGTGGTTCTTATGATGCTAGTACTATAACTTCATAAAATATTAAATAGTTGATATACAGTTATCATGTTATAATTTGGGTAACCTAAATTGTAATGTTTGCTTTTAATTATTATTGATGTTGTTCCTATGTAGTGCATGATATAGGTAGTGCCTTCTCTCTTAACAAATAAATACTCTTATATCACTTAATGTGATTTTCACATGATTCGTATGATTTTATTATAATTCGTATAATTTTATGGTGTCTTTTATCATATATCATTTTATGATGTAACATGTTTTAAAAGTCACTTAGTTCATGTTGATAAAATAGAGAATGATTTTTAATGGTTTTATTGGAAAATGACATCAAGTGTTATGCTCTCTAAATTTCATTATTCATTTACATAAGGTCGTTAATTTTTAGATCAGTAAACATGACTCAATCATGTAATTACTTCTCAACTTATATCATATGATGAGAAGATTAGCTATAAGGAAAAATCGGATAAAATCCTTATCATTTGTCACATATGAGATGTGCTCATGAAGTAACAATATCATTAAGAGAGTATGAAACGTTTGAAATAATCTCATATTCTTATGATTGAATAAAATGAAAAGCTATGAAGCTTGTTTGGGTATACTCCATTCCCTGAAGTGAATGTGATGGTATTAATCAATGTAAAAATATGGTTCAACTCCATTCTTTGAAGTGAATGAGATAATGTTGGTCGATGTAAAGATAATGATCATGGTCATTACTTAGAAAGCTATAATTGATCATGTTAATCGATCACAAGAAATGAACCACCAAGGAAGTGATTCTATGAGGAAAATATGAGAAACATGTTATAACATAAATGTTTAAAATAGTAATTATTTTCCCATGTATTTTCTATCGTGTATTAAACAAACACGAGTGCAGTTAAAAGCATATACGATCATAAACCAGAAGTTTATGGATCATGATTATTTACTTAATTGGCATGACTGGTGAGACCACACCAAGTCATTGGTGATGTGAAACATATTGAAGGCTGTAAGATTCTTCAAGCTAATTATATTTAGCGTATAAGGTTTGCTCTCAAGGATTATTACATAGGGTGTGTATCCCTAAATCTTTTGGAAGTGATTAAAGGATATGCGTATCCTAACATGATACCATTTAGTCTTTAAAATCGATGCATCGTCTAAATGGTTATCAAGTGCGCAACCTGAAGTTTGTGTGATATATGGCATAGTTAATAAGATATCAAGCACATTATTCCAAAATGGCATATTTGGTGAATTCAATTCCTAAATATTGAAATACTAGTAGCTTATGTTCATACACATATTGCTTTCATTGAGATGATCACTAAAATGTCTATTATTGTTTGCAACGTCAATGATCATGAGAGCAAAAGTTCATGTTTACATTTGATTTTACATGCAGTAATATTTATTCACATCAAGCCAATACGTTATAATAGTCTCTCCTCATTATAGTTGGTTTTTGGTCAGGAACCAAATATGGCCCATTTAAGATTTTTGTTGTGCGACATATTGAAATTGATCCACCATGACACACAAAGATGGGACCTCAAAAGGTGGTTGGGAATATACGATGATGAATAGAGCTTTTAATGAGGTATTTATTTATGGCTCAATTAATTGTTATCCATCTCAATGGATTAACATTCACAACATCAGGGGGAGATAAAAGGCAGTTGGTAATGAAAGGAGTTGGTATGAATTACAATTGATCCTCAAAAAATGAAGTTCAAACATAATTTTAAAGCATAACTCATTTACAACGATTAATAAATCATTTACCAGACACATTGGCTGACCTAAATATGTGGACTAGCTAAATTACGTCACATATACCAAACTGCTAATGCTCCAAATAATCCTTATAATTCTATTGCACGCCTGAAGCGTGATAGACTGTTCGATTCCAAAGAATAAAAATCCTCGAGAAATTGGAGCAAGTAATAAAGATGGTCAAGTCGAGGTTATAGTAAAAAGGTCTCCTAAAGAGACATTAGATATGATGGTTCTAGAAGAACCTCAGGTACCTGAAAATAAAGAGATCTCGTTATATAGTATCATGTCTACGGAATATATGGAATCGAAATAAAACCGACGTCGTTATAAATTTGTATATAATGTAGCGCTTGAAATGAGGATCAAGATGTAAGATCTGCCTATGAATGAATACAAAGAAATGATTGGCCAAAATGGAAAGACGCAAATACGGCAGAGTTGAATTCTCTATTAAAAAGGAAAGTTTTGGACCAGTAGTCCATACAACAAAAGTTGTAAAACATATAGATACGAAAAGGTCTTTTGTGCGAATCAATATTTGAAAAGAAAATGATGTAAGGTAAAATTGGTGGCACAAGAATTTCGCAAAAGACCCATAACTGATTATGAGGAGACGCATTCTCTAGTGGTGGATAGAATGATTTTTCATTATGTTATTAGTCTGGTAATGCAAAGAGAGAATTGAAATGCGTCTAAAAATATCATGATTCACTTGACACTGAAAGTTTACAAGAAAATACATGATGAAGGATTTAATGTGTCAAAATCATGCAATGTAAGTTCTCGAGAACATTATGATTATTATAAACAAATTCAATTTTGCTTATGGTATGCTTGTTTTATATGATTGAGTTGAATATAATTGGAACTCCTTATGAGTGTCCTAAAGCATTTGAGTGCTTAAAAGGTGATATGAAACATCGTAGGATGTAATTCTTGTGCACCAACACACAAGCAGAGTATAAATTGAACTCGATGATTAATACCTTAATGTATAAGAATGGTACAATATTGATTGGAGAAATAGATGTTATTGATTTTCCAATTGAAGAGTGAATGCACTTGCGTAATTGGTCAAGATGGAAAAAGTCCTTGATGGATTGAAGATGCCTCAAGCATTGATATCAATACCTTAAGAAGTATTGTGTAAAGTTGACAAAATACATATGGATTACAGTAATCGGGTTGAATACTTTACAACTCATGAGATATTCCGACAAATAGGAATATAATTTTGACAATAATATCCATCTTTTAACATAAGTTTTCTCTTAAAAGTTCACAATAATCGCAGTTTACAGTGATAATGCCTAGGCATCATCGAGAGACTCTGTAGAATTTTTGAAGGGAGAATTCTTTAAGGTCCTTGACACAGTTTAGTTGTTGCTCAACTTATAGTTGAGCATATGTGTAATGATATGTTTATCAATCCATCAAAGTATATCTAGAAATGTTTAGACACTTTATAATGGACAAAGCTGATACTTAAAGAAATTAAAGGTTGTCCAATTACTTGATATTGAAAACGAATTTTTTCATCTCCTACCATAGTAGAGATTCTCACTCTAAATGTACCAAAGTTAAATGCATATGTGCATTAATATATGCCTTGCTAGGTATGCATAATTACAATATCTTTTATTTGAACTTCTTGTTATCATGATTTAGCATACGTCAAGCAATGAAGCATTGGAATGGGTTAAAACAACTATTTTGATACATCAAATGTATGTAAGGTATGAAATTATATTTTACTAACCCATGAAAACAAGTTTGGTTAGTCTTATAGATACAGGGAAGGTAGCACAACATAGTTGTGGATGTTATGATATTTGCTCACGAGAGGAGGCACCGGATTTTTCATGTGAAGATTATACGACATTGCTCAACATAAAAGATTGCACGTTAAGGAATCAAGCAACAAATTATTAACTACAAAAGTTTTGAGCTCTACAGAGATCCACACCGGTCACTCAAAGAATAAATATTCAAATGAAGGAGAGTATCGTAAAAGTTGCACTCTTTTTCCCTTCACTAAGTTTTATCCCATTGGGTTTTCTTAGTAAGGTTTTTAATGAGGCAACATCATCAGGGGTAGACAATACGCGCTGCACTCTTTTTCCCTTAGCTATGGTTTTGTCCCACTGGGTTTTCCTGGCAAGGTTTTTAACGAGGCAGCATCTAAAAGCGTATTAAATTGATAACCAAGGGGGAGTGTTATAAATATATATTATTGTGGTTATCAATACCTAATATAGATTAGGCTTCTTCTCCAAGTTTTCTTCTCCTATATATAGAGCCTTTTGTATCTCATTGTAAACACACCTATCAATGATATAAACATCTTTCTCCCTACTACAACTCTTTTCTTGTATTGTTTAGCTATTAGGCTTGTTTCACAACATATTCGAAATTGTATAAAACATAATTGAACGTAATGTTGGGTATAATCGTAATACCTGAAGATCCTAAAACATTAAAACAATAAAACAACCTACTTATTTTTGTCAACTAATATTAGACATGTATAACCGATTGATTCTTAGCATCCTGTGCCGAAATTTATCGCTTCATTGTTATGTTATTTTACCAAATGAAACACAGATCATATAAACATGTAAATGATTCTCTTTGACTTCTTTAAAAAAAAATAGGTTAATAATAGCAAAATAACAAAGTACGTCAAACTAGAACAAAGACTATAACATGAAACATCTTATTAGTTTTGTTTAACCAAAGTCTTTCATGATGATATATAAAGTCTATTAACTATTTGTTAGATAAGAGAATATTAATAAGAGTTGAACGTAAATAATCTATGACAATTGAATAGATTTACGATTCTAATTTCTAAAGTAGATATAACAATATTCTTTAACAACACCACGTATTACAATTTGGAAGGTGCTTAACTTTTGGTCAAACATTAACACAATTGGAGGAAGCAAAGTGTAAAATGGTGTGTATTATCCTTGATCTTCGCCTTCTTTTCAGACGGAAATTCCAACTGTCATCCCTCAATTTGGGTGGCTTATAAATCCCCTATATACAACCTATACGAAATCATACAAATTTTGCAAAATACAATGTATAAAGAGTCATCTCCCTCTCGGTACCCGACCAATAATCCAGCCGAACCAGAAGAACCTCCGTCTCCTCACACTTTGAGTCACCATGACTATCCCGTAATATTTTAAACCACCGCCACTTTCGGCTAACCCGTGTCACCACCGCAGCGCCGCCGTTTTGAAGCACCTGAAACCTCTCGGCCCTGCCCCTACGTTCCAACAGCCACCGGCCCCTCCGCCGTGACTCCTTATCGCAGCCCAGGTCCCGCCGCCGCCGCGTCTTTCGGCACCAACACCTCGCTATGCCACGCCTTCGTTGAGGAAATCACGACGAATGAATCGAGCTTTATGGATCATATCGACCATTCGTAAATTCTCATTGAGTTCTAGCTGTCAAGATGAGTTTTACATAGCCCCTTTTCTATTTATCACCGTTTTTGGGGTGAAACATGTTACAACATCATTTATGCAATTCAATCATCAATGTGTCTATGTGTTTTTCTATGTTGCATTATGTCTTGAACATGACTAGGGTAAGCACAATTCTAGCATAATCATTAACATTGATCAGCCGACGGTATACATTGATAGATCTATTGGACTGACAATCCCACCCGGATACGTGCCTCCTACAAAGGTAGCGTGGGTGTTTGTTATCGCATAACATATTCGAGTGAACCATGAGCGTATGGGATGTACCACATTATAACAGTCACAAGGGTTGATTATGCACTCGATTTACTTCTAGTATGTTTTCACATATGGACTAGACTTGCCATGACACATGAATTGCACAACATTTTTATTCGATTATCAAAACCTATGTAATTCTCACCAACTTTTGTTGATCCAAAAATATTTTCAAAATTAACATGTTTCAGGTAACAATGAAGCTGAGGCTTGAGTTTGCATATGGATTATACATGAAGTTATTATTTGGAGCTATTTGAAGTTTTGTTATTTGATATTATGTATTGAATTCCTAGACATCATTTTACATTGGATATTATGTTTTGAATAAATTATTTAAAATTCAATTTATACCATGTGCTACTGAAACAATCATCAATACGTGACATCCCGATGTTTCCGCCATCGGTTGGGGTGTTACAGTTTGGGAGTGTGATGGGGACAAGGCACCGGATCCGGTTGGCTTTAACTTTAAGATCTTAAGACGGTGTTTGGGCTAAATGGGTTATGGCGATTGTGTCATCCGATAGGGCCTCGGTCTTAGTTAATGGATCCCCGACACATGAGTTTGATTGTAGGCGCGGTCTTAGACAGGGGGATCCGCTCTCCCTTTTTTGTTCCTTTTAGCTATGGAAGCGTTGACTGGTGTACTGAAACGCGCGGGACCGGTGGGTTTGTTCCGGGGGCTGAAAATGGGAATGGTGAACTAACGCTCTCACACTTACTTTACGCCGATGACGTAGTGTTCCTTGGCGAATGGTCGATTACGAATGCCACAAACCTAAAACGGATCCTGAGGTGCTTCTATCGAGTGTCGGGCTTGAGGGTGAATTTGGGGAAGTGTAGCTTATACGGCATTGGGGTGGAGGGTGGGGATGCACAACAAATGGCTTCGGTCCTAAATTGTAGGGTGGGTACCCTTCCTTTCTCATACTTGGGTTTAAAGGTCGGGGCTAACATGAACCTTGCCAAACATTGGGAGCCGATAATAAAGACTTTTCGGAAGATGTTGTCTATTTGGAAAGCGAGGACGTTGTCGTTTGGGGGTCGGGTGGTGCTTATAAAATCGGTACTTAACTCGTTACCCACTTACTACTTCTCCTTGTATAAAGCCCCTTTAAGCGTCTTGGATAGCCTAGATAGGATGCGGCGGGTTTTCTTTTGGGGTGGGTCGGACGAAAGAGCAAGAATGAATTGGTTGGCTTGGGATAATGTTATTGCACCTTATGATCGTGGTGGCCTTGGTTTTGGCTCTCTACGGGATGCTAATCTATCTATGTTATCTAAATGGTGGTGGCGATTCAAGACCGACTCAAACGGCCTTTGGAGGAATGTTATATGGGCTGTCCACCAGTCGTCGAGGGCTTGGAATCCGGTTTCGGTGAAGATGATCATTCCTGGCCCGTGGAAAAATATAGCTAATGCGGTCAACATCCTTAGAGGTATGGGGCTTGATGTGGAACGATGTATCAAAGGGGTGGTGGGGGATGGTTCGAGCATCAATTTTTGGTTTGACAACTGGTTTGGGGAAGTGCCGCTGGCTGTCCTGTTTCCTGCTCTGTTCGCTGCAGAATCCAATCGGGTTGCTTCTCTTGCTGACCGAGTCCGTGCTGATGGGTTGGGCTGGGATTGGGCTTGGAGGGGTGGAACGTTGGGTGGGGCTACACAGTTGGAATTCGGGGCTTTTAGGCTGGGTGTACAGGTACCACAACTTACTGAAGACAGAGATAGGTGGTTGTGGGAACTGGAAGGTGCGGTTGGCTTTTCTGTGAAAGGAATCAAAGAAGCGCTGCAAAAAATCAGATTTAACAATGACGCATGGGTGTTTTCTCAGAATTCATGGGTTCCAAAAAAGGTAGAAATCTTGGCGTGGAGGGCCGGACTCGGTAGGTTGCCTACGAAAGTTGCTCTAGAAAGAAGGAACATCAATGTTGGATCGACCTTATGTCCGGTGTGTGGGGATGCTCCGGAGACGTTGGATCATTTGTTCATATCTTGCGCTTTGCTGAGTCTGTTTGGCAAACAAAATCTCAATGGTGTAAGGTGGGATCTATCTTCGCATTCGACATCGGGGATCTTCTCAACATCCATGCTTCTATTGGTGGTACAAGGAAGACGAGGAAGGCGTTCTATGCAGTTTGTTTGACGGCTCTTTGGTGTATGTGGAACTTGCGAAATGAATAGGTTTTCAAGCAAGCCCCTCCGTCAATTCAGAAGACCATTGGCAATATAAAGGCGTTGAGTTTTCTTTGGGTCAAGGCTCGTGCAAAACAAGGCGATTTAGATTGAGAGAAATGGTGCGGGTTTAACTTGCATAACATTGGTTGGTGATTTAGATTGTTTTGTAATGGCTATGTAAGCTTCTGTATGTTTTCTTGGGTGACATCTTTGTATTGTATATTGAGTGTTTGCTAGTTCCCCGCTAACATTGGGTGTTTGCATAACATTTTGTTTTTTTGTTTTTCCTTGATACACTACTTATTGAAGTGTTTATTAAACAATGTACGTGTGTAAAAAATCTAGCTACAGTAAGTAAGTAAGTAAAGAAAGAAAAAAAGTTATAAAAGCTAGGTTAATATAGAAAAAAAGAGAGTACATTTTTTTGTTTTGTTTTTTAAGAAAATAAGATATTACAAATTAACATATACAAGACTAATAACGTTATTAGATATCTAGGAATAAAATTGTTCTATCAAGGGAATTCATATTCTTAACTGGATGTAATTAGAAAACGACATTATATTATTTGGTTATTACTTTTTTTTGCTACAAAACTAATAAATGTTAAGAGTGTAGTAATTAGTAAAGAGTACATATATAATAGATTAATTTTTAAACCTAACCTATGGTTCAAATCAGGATGGAATAAAATAATACTTAAAATTGTGGGGTACATTATTTCATATATAAAAATAAATAAAAAAGTGAAATATACCCCAAAATTTTTATTATTATTATTATTATTATTATTATTATTATTATTATTATTATTATTATTATTCCATCCTGATTTTTTTTTCATTGCAAAATATATACCCATCTCTTTGGTTTATAAAATAATAAAAGGAAGAATATCTATTAAAAACACATGATCCCAATTAATCTCTTTATTACTTATCTACCTTTTACATAAATAAACGGTTTCTCCGTTATTACATGAATGCCAACACACATATATAAACGAAGCAATTAATTAATGATATATAACTTCAAATAAATAATACTTAAATTAATTGTGGTTGATTTGAATGAAAGTTACCTTTATGCGAGTATGCAACCATAAAAAAGGGAATTTAATCTTTTTAGTGTAGATTCATTTAATATTTAAAGAATCGTGGGTATGAAACAGGGTATGATTGGACACAGGTTCCCTGTTAACGAAGTAAGGTTATGGAATGAAACTTGATGAGATGAACAACATCAAGAAATATGCGTTAATTTATTGTTTATAATTTGGAGGCAAATCATTCGAATGGACAATGATATTCAATGGAAGAATCTTTGCATGGTACGTGAACGAAGGATGCAGTTTAAATTGATTTGGGTGTATGTCGTGTGAATTCGGTTTTTGTTGGCATCGAATCGATTTGTTACGGTATCGGTGACATTAAGGCGCTAAGTTTGTTTTGGATTAAAGCGAGGGCGATAGAGCATTCCTCAGATTGGAACACGTGGTGTAACTTTAACTTGTCTAGTATCGGGTGGTGAATGGTTTATGATATTTATTGTAATGGTATATTATGTATGTAAGGCGTATAGCTAGTCTCCCGCTAGCTCGGTGGAATAAAATTTTGTTGATCGTTCAAAAAAAAGATTTCATTTAATATATTTTTTTAAAAGGTAAATTTTATTCAAAAAGAGCCATGACCGGTCCTCAAAACAAGGACCCCCGGGCAAGCAAACGAAATTACATCAAGTCTAGCGGATATTTACACCATACATTCCAATCTATACCTTTCAATCTAGTTCTATTCCGAAACCAAAAATACGAAGTCATTTTAACGCTTTCCATCACTTCAATAGCTCGACACCGTTTGCGTTTGAAAATTCTATCATTACGATCATTCCATATCGCCCACAAAGTAGTAAAGACAATACCTCTCAAGATGTATCTCGAATGCTTTGATGTCGCTTGTAAGTTAGCTATCTTCAAAAAATCAGACACATCGAAAGCAAAAATGGGAGGAAGACGACACTAAGACTCAACCCGGGACCAAATCTCTGCAGTAAAAAACAACCAGTAAACAAGTGGTTTGTCGTCTCTATTTTCGAGTCGCACATGTTACACAAATCGCTCGGCAATGTAACACCACGTTTGCACAGCTCCACCTTAGTCGGCATACGATTAAGCATCGGTCTCCATACCATAATCTTACATTTTAGTGGAACCCACCTTTTTCATTTCATATAAACATTAGAGATCGGTCGATGACAGTTAAACATCAAACTCTTAGCTTTGTTCACAGAAAACTCTCCACTCGCGTCTGCCTTCCATCTCCATTCATCATTGTCTCCCTTCCACAAATAATCGTAAATATCAGAAATAAGGCTGAAAAGCTCATTAATTTCTTCGGGACTTGAGGGTTCAGTACGCCATTCCCACTGCAGCGATTTAACACCATCAATAACTCACAACCTGGTTGAAACAGTGGCCCTTTTCTTCTTTTCGAGTCTAAGCAAGTGCGGAAAAATTATACGCAGAGGAGCATCTCGAAGCCAATAGTCCACCCAAAAATTAATTGCCGACCCATTACCCATAACACCCACGAAATAACTATCGAGAGTGTTACCGTTCCAAATATTTTTCTCCCCTATTTTAACTATTTGCTTCCAACAACCGCTAACCAAATATTAGATTGAGGCTGGTGAGGTGATGAGCATACGTAAGACAACAGTTATTGCATTGCGACGTATGTATGATTTCAAGCGACAATTAGCGATGGACAACTATTAACGTAAAGAAGTCAAGACTGTCACCTCATGACCTATTGTTTTACTATTAAATCTAGTGTTAATTTTTTATTGTGTTAAGTGGGCTGGTTATATTTTGTTTGCATATACTGAGTCAAATCCAATAGAATCTTATATATAAAGCCATAAATTTATCTGTAAATTGTGTGTATATTTATTATTAAATAAATAAAAATTTATTCGAGCCGAACTGAGCCGAGCGTACCTTTGCTCGTGCTTGGCTTATTTATAAACCGAACCGAGCCGATCGGCTCATATACAACCGAGCGAAAGATCGAGCGAGCATTTTTCGAGCATTTTCCGAACGAGCGACAAGCGATCCACGAGCGACGAGCGATTTGAACAGCCCTAACTATTATAAATGTGAATATTTGAAAGACTTTACTTATGATATTTAATGACATTATCATGTAATTATTCGTAACTATTAATCAATGAATCCTTTCAAAATAAAAAAAATAATCAATGAATGTGAGACACGAAGGTTAATCAAAACCATAAACACTTTTCATATGATCTGGAGGTCATGGAATTAACTCGTGAAAACAACAATTTACATGACACTGGATGTTCCGGGCTGACGCCCATGTCTATGTCAACCCTTAATTTTTTTTGGAAGGTGTGCTTCAGCGGTAAACCCAATCGACAGACAACCCCTCGACTCGAGTTCGAATCTCTACCCACGCACCGGTGTCCACTTTGAAGTTATCGCAAACCGTTACAGGGAATTTTTTCGTGGTGTGCAGGATTCGAACTCAAGACCAAGCCCGGGCGGGAACCCTCTTAAGAGGTAAACCCTCCCACCTCTCCCCAGCTGGGCTGGAGGTCATTGGCTATGTCAACCCTTAATGCTCTACAATACCATGCCTTGGGCGTGAAAGATGGGCTCCGGACCCTTAATGTGCGCAAATTTTGATTTTGTGCGAGAAGCAAGGCAAACAAACACACACATTTATTTTTTCCTTTATCTAATTATTAGTTAAATCACAACCTGATACTTAAATGCTATGTTCGTTAAAAAAAATTATTTGAAAATTAATTTTGGAACCACCAAAAAAATGAAAGGCCAAAAAGTATTCTAAACAAAAGCAAAATGTTATTTGTTAAAGGCCAAAAAAATTATTTAAAAACTAAGACAGCCAGAGAGTCAGAACAAATCAAACTCAACCTTTGATCCCTGAACCCAAAAAAGAGTAAGCTAAAAAAAGGATTTTTTTTTGTTTTCTTGCCAAAAAGCCTGTGAAGAATGCAGAAAGTGTCCAAGGTCAAAAATGTAATTTTTGCACTGACATATTTTTGGTAAGAAATATGCTTCTTTGCTTTCGTTTTCCTTAAGGTAAATTATGGTTCCCATTTTGAAATATTGATATGATGATATATGTTTTTATTTGCATATATATTAGACTTACTCATTTTTAATATTTTGTGGTTTATTTGTGATGTGGGGGCGGGTACGTTACATGCACTATTATATAGACTAACTAGGTTAGAGACCCGGGTGTACACCCGGTACATCTTCTAGTCAAATGAGAAAGTTATATTATAAAGATTGTAATATACAAGATTTAATTATGTATTACAAATTTTATGAATTTGGGTTTCTTGGAAAATATCATTAAAAAAATGCTTGCAAATGGAACCTCAACAGCTCCTTTATGGTGGGCATGCACTTTCTTCTATTCATCATCAGCTACTTCACATACAACCCCACCCCAAGACCACCTAGATTCTACACTGCACGATGAATGTTGGTGAAGGCGACAGCCGGTGATGGTGATGAAAGACCATGGACAATTGAGAAAAAAAATGACAGCAAAGGCATTCGTGTACCTTCGCCCATCCGATCTTACCTTAGCCTCCTCTAGCCTAGTATTTATTCGCCAACCCAATAGGTGGCTCCTGCACAAATAAATTTGAGATAATTATAACAAAGCATGAGTGTAACAATGGGTCTCCTTATTACTTCACTATTTTTCTTAACAAAATGATCTCTGTTAACAACTCATTGAGCTAATCGTATCATTCAGTGGCTTAATAACTAAACTTCAAAAAGAAAAGGTAGCAAAGCAGTGTAGTAAAATTGTAGCAGTTGTATGACTTTGCAGTGAATTAGAAACTTCACAGATGTTAAAGATCAAAAGAAAAAAGGGACATATAACACGGAGTACAAAGTCCATCCAATTTGAAAGTGTTTTCTGAACCTGAATACAGCAATCCACAACAGTTAGTTTGACCACATTCAAGTAGCTAAACAAATTAACACCTAAAAGTAATCATCCAGGTTACTGTATTTTAACTGTATGGTTTCCAAAAGTTTATTTATTTTAATTCTTGAAAACAAAAATAACGTATTTTAGTAATCAAGAATTCAAATATGATTTGCTTGTCAAGTTCAAATATGACTTGGTTGTCAAGAATCAATGATCAATGTCTTCAATCATAAAACGCTTGTAATAAGATTGCTAAAAGCATACCCAATTGAGAGAAAAAAGTATAACAAAGTTAAAAAGCACTTGAGCCACCTGTAATCAGAAACACATGAAACAAAAAAGATTCAATATTTTTATCTATGAAAACCCGTTACCCAAAAACCCAGGAGCCAATAAATACCTTACCAATCAGTTCGCCAATGAGATTGAGTAGAACACTCATTATAGGTTGGTGGCTTCAAAGGAGTTACATTAACCCGAGAGTAGCACCAGCAAATTTCTAAATTTCTAGTCATTTCCAGATAAAAACGTCAAATATTCCTATGCAAAAAACAGCATCTCAAAATGAAAATCAAGATTCAGTAGGCTTTGGGCCAACAAAATCATTAAATGGTCAAATTTGATGCCAAAAGCATTAAAGTAAAACAAATGGTAGGCTTTGGGCCACTAAACTAATTGTAGGCTGGGTAAATCAAACTATTTCAAGTATGCCCAAAAAACATGACTATAAAATTATGTATTACAATATGTCAAGTCCTTCTACTACAATCTCAGTTATCCTTATCATTCTGCTACTCAAGATGTTATCTCAAATTCATGAATTAGGCATTGATCAAGTGTCTAAAACCGTCCTTCTCATATCCGAATACAAAATTAACAAAAATTCAATATAAAATCATAACTGAACTAAGTGTAAAAAAGTGAAATATTACCATTTAACAAAAACATCCACCTAATATGCAGCACTACAGGTTGTTGATGTGATGAAATTTCAAAGGGCTCGGCATCACCATTTTCCATCACATTAGCTGCCATATCTACATTCAAAGTAGCATCACAATTAAATATAGTGCATATAGAATCAACTTTTATGCAAGATTTACAAATTTGGGAAGTGTTTGGTACCAGTAAGAGACTGAAGATGTCAGTTCTTGTCCTCACGGACATGTTCATAAACTGCTTGAAAGTTGAAACTTGGTAGTCTCATTCTTCCTGGAAATGTTCACAAAAAACAATAGTGAGACATCACTACCTGATATCAAACCTCCATCAATTAAATTTATCTAGCCAGATGACTATGCGAAATATTGAACCAAAAAAATATACCAATACATTTTCATTTAGACATTTCATCAAACATGTGAAGTGCATACTAAATCAAGCAACAAACTAAACATATACTCATCAACTAAGTTCCAAAGTTAGATGCACATAACAATAAAAATGCACTGTCAATGAAATGTAAAACAAAAACCCAAAAAATCAGTATGTTATAATTTACAAAGATTGTTGTAATCAGCAACAGTTTTTATTGAACTTATAGCATTGACTGCCATTCTAAAATCCTTTTAGCACTCTGTATTAAGAAGTACGAAACAAAATACATAAAAGAGTAACATGGTGTACAAAGAACAAAATTAAAAAGATAAAGTCTAGATAACATGATGATTCGATATATAAGTTACTGATTCGAAGAAGATTGATTTGAAAATACTAACCATTAGAATAATCGGAGAAAATAATATCTTTATATAAAAATCGCAGATCAAATATACATCTATATAAAAATCACAGATCAAATATAACATCTATATAAAAATCGCAGATTAAAGAAGATTGATTTGAAATTACTAACCATTAGAGTTTCAATCGCAGATCAAAGACATTAGGGTAGATACGGCGAAGGAAGATGAAGAGGGATTTGAGCCGGTTGTTTGATGTAGGGTTTTAAGAAGCCGATTGTGGATGAAAGAAGGTATCACCAGAGAAAATAATAATAGCGGCGAGGGAAGATGTCATAGATGTAGGGTTTCAGCCGAATAAGTTTTTAGAAAATGGATGAAGAATGAAGTTAGAATGAAGATATGGATAGATGGATACAAACCGGGTCGGGTCCGCTTTTTATTTAAAGTGATTGTATGGTTGACACGTGGATGCTGAGATATGTGGAGGCCCTAGTAACACGACAAGTGGCGCCCGAGTTACTCTTTTATTAGGTAGGGTAGATTGAATAAGGGCAAAACGTCTAGAAATAAGGGCATAACTTTTAATCACTTGAGAGTCATGGTCCATAATATGAAGGAAAGTGTGTTAGCGTTTCAATCGTGTCAACTTGCATCCATAAATGGTTTGCCTCGTTCTCAAACCAACCAATCTCTCTTTTTTATATTTGAAACCCGATTTTATTATGACGACTCTCCTTTAATAAACTTTTAGTTCTATTTGGTTTCGTTTTAGGTTTATAACAAATAATCAAGCATCCCATTGATTCACACATTTATTCAATTAGCTGTGCGCCTAAAGATTTCCATTATGTTAATTTTTAAAAACTAATCAAGCATGTCAATGATTCATCCCATTTGGTTTATAACATGGCTCTACTCTATATTTATTTCACTTAATTTGTTGAGTGTAAACTATTCGATTAATAATAATGTGAATATTTGAAAGACTTTACTTGTGATATTTTAGGAGATAATCATGTAATTATTCGTAACTATTAATCAATGAATGTGAGTCATGAACGTTAATCAAAACCACAAACACTTTTCATGTGACCTGGAGGTTATGGAATTAACTCGTGAAAACAACATTTTACATGTCACTGGATGTTGCGGCTAACGCCCATGTTATGTCAACTCTTAATGACCTACAACACCATGTCTTTGGCGTGAAAGATGGGCTCCAGACCATTAACGTGCGCATATCTTGATTTTGTGCGAGAAGCAAGGCAAACAAATATACACATTTATTTTTCCTTTATCTAATTATTAGTTAAATCACAACCTGATACTTATATGTTAGTTAAAGTCCATTGTCTACATGGTAGTAATATCGTAGAACGTCGTGCACAATTTAGTTAAATCACAACAATAGCCTAAACAAAGGGTAAAAACGCGTACATCAGCCCCAATTTAATCTGATAACTACGGGCTCTGCCCATGTGGGGATCTCATTACGCATACGCTGGGTTCGACTTTAGAAGTGGAAAGAGTTCTAGCTCAACACGAACATAGTCTCTTGTTAAAATGATTTGTAGTAACAATAGTTAAGTCCCAGTTTTCATGTCTTTCTAAAACAGACTTTAGAAAGTAGGACTTTTTTTTGTCACGAATATAGAAGCATGATTAGTAGACGTCACTTGTTGTAATTAAACTTTAATTAACAATTTGTCAAGTATGTAATGATAGCCAATTAATTAGTATCATAATTAATTTGGGTTTATAGACAATTTTAAAGATTTCTTTCATCAAGGACATTTAGTATACCCATTATCTTGTGGTCAACTTGGTGCCTAATTTAATGAAAAGTATATTCCCAAATTGTATCGTATATTAAATTGGAAAAAAGAAAAAAAGGGTTGGGGATCCATCCTTTTGGAGTGGAAGACGTAGACGGCTACAAGAGAAAGAAAGCAGTTTGGATTTTCAAATCTCAAGAACACTAAATTCCTTTTGAGGTTTCGTACGTGTTAACTATTATTTCAGAGTTAGCATTCATTTTTCTATGTACTTTCATACATTGTAATAAAACAAAAATAAAAACTTGATAATAAATAAAGTTACATACATATTTAATAGATTTATCCTGGGTTTTTTTAACTTAAAACCGAGCCGTTACATCCCCTTCTATTAGTGTATTAAAAGTTTCTCTTTCGATTGCTCAAACATGGGGGGTGCAAACGAGCTAAGCCGCTTTGGCGATAAAAGACTCAAAATGAGCCGAGCCTTATCGAGACCCAAACCCGAGCCGAGCTTGACCCTATGAAAAAGTTCGTCTGGCTCGTCGAGCCTTAGTGTATAATAAGTTTTATTAATAATAAATAATATTTTCCTCTAATTTAGAATTGTATAGTAAACGAGCCGAGTCTAGCCTATTTAAACTTGTTTACGAGCCGAGCCCGAAACTAAAAATAAGTTTATTTAGTAAACGGGCTCGAGCTTAACTTATCGAGCTTGTGAGCCTAAACAAACCTATTATTTATATTATTTTTATTTAATATATTAACTAATAGATAATACCAACTGAGCTCGAGCCTGAGAAACTACCAACAAGTTGGGCTCGAGCTCTCAAAACTTAATCGAGCTCAAGCCTGGTCGAGCTCAGGCTCGGCTCATTTGCAATCATGTTCAAACACGAAACACGGGCTTAGGAGCTAGGAGTGGGCTATGGGCATTTAAGTGGTGACTGGTGTTGGGCTTTTCAATTATTAGGAGACTTTCAAATAGATGTGCACACATCGTTTTTTTTTAACCCAAACTGGTTTGGGTGTTGACCGTTTCCAAGTTTTGTACCGGTTTGTTTGACTACAAATCATTTTTTACCCGGTTTCGGTTTTGAATTTTGGCTCAATTTTGATTCCATTCCGGTTCGCATACGTAGTTTTTTAAAATCATATAAATTACATAAAATTGAACTTTTATTAAATTTTAGGTGTTTTAAATAAGAAAATTGAATTTTAATTCCAAAAACAACAACGTTTTATTTGTGTTTATAACCAAAAATGTGTTTTTTCTTAAACCGGTTTCAGTTTCTTCCTGGTTTCGACCGGTTTTTTAGCAGTACCGGTTTCGGTTCGTTTGATCAGTTTTAACGTCGGTTTTAGCCAGGTTTTCATTTCGGTTTGGGATTTGTTTCGTATCGGTATTGGTTCGGATGGGTTTTACTGGTTCGGGGGTTGTTTTGTGAAATTCTACTTTCAAGTGGTGATTTGGTGTTGGGCTTAAATATTTTGAGGGGTAACGTGTAGGATCGACAAACGTGTCACCCGACAATCACGAGGGTTATATTCAAGGTGCAGAATCCCTTGAATATGATCTAACAACAGAAACAAACTTGAAACAAAGATAAACGAGTAATTATCACACACAAATGGATCAAAAGATTAACGTTTATATCATTAAAAACAGACCTCGAGTGTTACAATGATCAAACCAAACAATCTCAGACCAGGGGAGGGTGTTTGGAGAGTGTGTGTGGCAAAGACTAATGATTAGGGTGTGTAATCGCCTATAGTATACGTGATTACATGTAGTTGCTAGTGAACAGTTGAGCGATTACAAAATTATGGGCGATTAGGGACAACCAGGCGATTAGGGGCTATGCCACACAAAGGTGAAGGCAATTAGACCCTAATCGTGTACAAGAAACAATAATGAAGGCGATTAGAAGCTCTAATCGTGTATCTGAAGGCGATTGGGGGCTCAATCGCGTATATGAGAGCGATTAGTCCAGTCGCTTGAAAAGTCTGAGTGATTAGGTCTATGTAATCGCCTGATCTGATCTGCAGCCGCACTTTTGCTCAAAAATCACTTATTTTGCCTCAAAATCTTATCCAAAACAATGTGTTTTGATCCCAAATGATTAGACAAGTTACCAAAACAGTTTTAGAACAAACCCTGATAAAAAACACACGTTTTTAACCGTAAATACACACTAAGATTTTGAAAAACATGGGTTTTTAACAAAAACTCAAAGTTTCAAAGTTTAAACAGGTTTTTTGATAAAAATCACTACTTTTACACTAAAACCCACCTGTTTTCACTCGTTTTTGTTATTAAAACGCTCGTGATAAGAGCCTCGGCTCTGATACCACTTGTAGGATCGACGAACGTGTCACCCGACAATCACGAGGGTTATATTCAAGGTGCGGAATCCCTTGAATATGCTTTAATAACATAAACAAACTTGAAACTAAGATAGACGAGTAATTATCACACACAAACGGGTCAAAAGATTAACGTTTATATCTTAAGACAGAGCTCGAGTGTTACAATAATCAAACCAAGCAATCTCAGACCAGGGGAGGGTGTGTGGGGAGTGTGTGTGGCAAAGACTAATGATTAGGGTTATGATTGGGCCTATTTATACCTCCCGGATACGTACAGACCCCTGAAGGCGATTAGGAGGCTATACCACATGCTGATATAGGCGATTAGGGCCTAATCGCCTATACCAGGCTTCCAATCGCATGAACAGTTGTGGTGGATAGGAGCTAATCGCCTATCGCCACTCTGTAATCGCCTTCAGCTTTAATCACACCAAAAAACGCGTATAAACGTCTCCAAACACCCCGAAATACGTCCAAACATCCTATATACTAGACTAGGGACATCATGTACTAACATAACGTAAAAAAAATTTAGGATAACGCAATACAAAAAACTGTTAAATTAAAAAATAAATTCCCAACTTGCCGAAAAAGTTGACGGATTGCTGGTGGCCGGGTGTTATCCCTCACGTTAAGATACGTCCACCACTAGCTACCATAATCACTAAACATTAAAAGAAAGAGAAAAACAGAAAATATGAAACTTTTTAAATGTTAAAAAAATCCATACATACATCGTGTTAGCCGTTAACTTATTATAAAAGAGATTGAAAATGAATGTAACTAATCAAAAAGAAAAAGGAACAAAAACTCTCTAATATATATAAAAACAAAATTCTCACTTTAAACTTGTGGTGTTTCATTTCGTATGATCTTCACAACAAACATATGTATAACATCATAAACATTTCGATATTCTTTTGATAACTTTAACCATTTAGTTTATCATTTAGCTGTAGTGTGGATTTTATTCATATTGTGTTTTTTCAAGAAACTCTATATAACCTAACCTTAAAGATGACTATTTTGCATAAAGTGAATAAGAAATTATAATAATATGTAGGGTGTTTGCCTTGGTGTTGCTATATAGGAAATACTTGAACTCCTCAAAATATTGATTAAAAGATTAAAAAAAAAAATCATTAACATAATTTGCCGAGCGATTACGGTTACGGACATGGGATAACGGTCGTGGTTTAAAACAAATATGAAGGAAAGTGTGTTAGCATTTCAATCGTGTCAACTTGCATCCATAAATGGTTTGCCTCTTTCTCAAACCAACCAATCTCTCTCTCTCTTATTTTTTTTTTTTTTTTGAAGGTCAATTTCATTCAACAACAACCCGACAAGTCCTCAATGAGAGGACCGTCGAAACGGATTACAACAAATACAAAGGCGACCTACGCCAATTATCCCAACACAAATCCTTGAATTTTGACCTATTCTTAATCCAAAAATATGAAAGACTCTTGACATTAGATGCAATAATTCTTCCATTCGACGGCTTGTTTTGAATGATCTTGTTGTTCCTCGCGATCCAAAGACACCAACACGTCACGATGATGATGCCTAGAACAATTTTTTTACCCCATTTTCCACCGGACGCTTGCCTGTGTAATTCCAAAGCATCCCGAACGTCGAACACAAAAACAGAGTCGAGACCACACCATGATCCAATGATCTGCCAAACATCTTGAGCGACCGAGCAACTAGTAAGGACATGATCCACAATTTCCTCTCCCCAATCACAGCTTGGGCAAATAGAATCCCCAACTTGGACGTTCCGTTTCAGAAGCTCAACCTTAACTGGTAGACGTCCCATTTCCGGGCGCCAAACCAAAATGTTACATTTAAGAGGAATCCAACTCAACCAACTCAGATTAAAAGTATTAACCACTTCTCGGCTTCTTTGAAACATGAGTTTTATGTCTTTAACCGACAACATAGCTGAAGCACTGGAGGCCCATTTCCACGAGTCCACCTCTTGACTGATATTCAGGCCCATAATGGCATCATGTAAAACAAAAAAATCTAACGCACATGGTTTCGTTTTGGGTTTAAAACAAATAACCAAGTATCCCATTGATCCACACATTTATTTAGTTAGTTGTGCGCCTAAAGATTTCCATTATGTAATTTTTAAAAACTAATCAAGCATGTCAATGATTCATCCCATTTGGTTTATAAAGATATTAGTTTACATTCACGCTTTCCGGGACAGATCTAATATGAAGTGACAAAATGTGTGTACCATAAAAGGAATATGTTTTTTTTAGAAAAAATAAAATAAAATTCTAAAGGATTAAAACTCGATAACTCATAAAACCTACTTTTAATGTGTAAAGTGATGAAAGAATGACATACATGTTTTATAGATATACAATCGATCACCTTGGGCAACGCTGAATAAAACAATCAATAGGTAAGCATTGAATATCCATTTTGAAGACAAGTAAATATGATCTAACTGCTATCGACTAAAAAGGTTGTAGGATGGTACTTTTTCATGTCTCCCAACTATTCTTTTATGCTCATTTATATTTTAAGTATCTATTTCAATAATTACCATATGTTAGTCGATTTCAAAGTACATACATTAAAAACGATCTAAGAGGCGTGCATGGTGGGGTTATTAATTATCACTTATCAGCTAGAGATTTACCTGATATCTAAGAATTACAGGTTATATCCGGCCTAGCAACCTTTGTAATCAATGTTCCTATAAGCACCAATTAAAAAAATAGCAGATTCTTACCAAACTTACTATATTTGTGAATAGATATATAGTTTGTGGGTTTTTATAGGTAATAGTATGTTCAAAAACATATACACTATCTTAACATAATTAGTGACTTGCCTAAACAAGATTAATAAATTACCTAAGCACATTGTATTGTTTTTATGCATGAACACAACCCACTAAAAATCGTTTTTTCTCGTTTTTAGAGATATTAGATTATTGGCCGTGTTACACACGGCTCACCAAATAATGATAACTTGAAGGTTGAATTTATTTAATTGAAAATAAAATTAAACGTGCATAATAGAAAGCTAAATATACATATGAGAAGTATAAAAAATAAACATAAGATCCAACAAAGAATTCATTATTCAAATATCACTAAAAAATTTCTTGTACACAAGCACTACTTTTTACCCTTGACAATGCGACATAAACGTTGGCAGCGTGTGAAAATTTAGTATTTCAAATATAATCCAACAATAGTTGCATCACAAGAGAGTTCGTCAGTTATTAAATGATTGTTTGCAAAAGCTATGGAATCACAATTAGAATAAGACATAGACGGGAACCTACGTAGGCTAGAGTTGTTCTGAGAATAATCAATTTTAAAAACTACAGTGAGTAAGAATCTTTTACATATAGTCTGGAAATTGTAGATGAACTGAAATCACATTGATATTATTTGTAATTCCACAAAGGAAATAAGTTATATATCACTCCACTCATAGTTGCAATGTATTCAGTATGCCTCACTTTATTCATCGTCATAACCTACAAATCAAAACATGTGTTTAGCTAAAAAAAATAGCACAAAAGAGCATAGTAAGCCCAACACTTTTCAGTTTCGACCCATTAACAAATAAATGAGTTGATTTGTGGTATGTTTTATACCTAATAGAACAGCTAAGAGGAAACAACTAAAATGGTTCCAACCATGGGTGATATATCTTGAATAAAAAGCGTAACTTAAGACAATTATTATCATTTTAATTAAGCTGATCAATATCATTATATTTAGTTTCAGTATCAAAATAAAAGAGGGCTTGGAGCTAACATATCTCCTTTTGGGGGTTGATAACATTAAATCTGAGCATGTGTGTAAGAGAATATGCAAACCTGGAAAAGGGGCAATTTTTACAGTTTTTTGTCTACATTTTATCCATTTGTAACGATCCCGAAGATGATCAATTTCACTCTTGGTCAAAAATGAAAACGTGGTTGACAAATTCTTTTGGGTCCCTTTCTTTTAACCTTACCTCTAAAAAATCATTACAATAGACTTTTATCAGTAAATTGATGATCAATAAACACAACAGAAATGGTTAAATTGGCATACATTGTAAGGGACTAATAAAAATTATCAAACCGACTTAATTTAAAAGCTACTACCTCTCCATAAGACCCAGACAAAACTAACACATTCAAAACAAAAACTTTAAACCACTCTAAAGCTGCATACTACTTCAAAACTACGTATTGCATTTGCATGTGCTTAAACTAATCACACATGACACTTTATTAGTTGAGACATAAAATGCAAACTGAATTTAATTTCATGACACAACTTTGACACGACTCAATTAGCCCAACAATAGCTAGTGCACTAATCACCATAACACTGTCATCTGCCTATCAAAGAAAATTAAATAATAGTAAATATTTAAATAAAGAATTGCCCAATCTATATATCAAAGTCCTCCACAAATGAAATTTGTTTGCTCCCTGGTTTCTGCACCAAACTAATACATTTTGACAAACCATTTGCCCAATAGAAAACACCAACTTCTTCAAACTGCTTAGTCTTGCAACCCAAATAAACCAATAAATCATTCTTAAGTTTATCTCACTACTATCCTATCCTTAAAATCATTGAAGTCAACCACCCCATGTGCCATATCTTGACCAAATTACCAGTCGACACAGCTAAAGGTCTACCTGATCTGAAGGGAGCATCTTGAATTAGATTAAAAAAACTGTATTCAATCAAATATGAACATGAAGAGAAGTATACCTTATGAAAAAAAAAAAACATCAAGCATTTGTTGTATATTCATCTGACATACTCTATGTAATGTTTCAATATAAATTAAGTTTTAGATGATACTAAATGTGTGTCTACAAAAACATATAATATCTTTTTTATGGCTTCAAAATTATACATTTAAGAAAACATGTAGCTGACTTAATTTAGCAAGAGTCACGTCACTCAACAAAAAAGAGAAGGCAAAATTATCCTATCACAGTATTCCATGATATATTCAGATTGAATGTGAGGATTCGCATGAAGAATTACTAAGAGTATTTGTTGGTATTTGATATAACTTATACATTTTATCTTATTAATCTCATAATTACCATTACCTCAACTTACTCTTAAATAATAAACTTTTAATTGAAATTATTTAACTAACCCAGTGACTATTAGAATATACTCCGTATTATTTAGGGTTTTAGTATAGAGCACACGGACCCGATTTATCTCTATATATTGTAACCATATTTAATGGAATGGAATCAATCAATTCAGTATTTATTATCTTTCATGGTATCAGAGCCACCCTAGGCTCTCTACCACCTTTGCTACACCACTCACACACATACAAACCCTAGATGCTACTTGGTTTAAACCCTAGGCAGGGCGGTGTGCCACCAACCTCACCGCTGCCGCCCTGTCCATTCCTGTTTGTTATTTTAGTTTGTTAATCATGTTTTTTTAAATAAAGATACGGTCTCGTTTCGTGAATCTTGTTCTTGATGTTGCTGCAATCACATCTTTATTTTAATTTGATTTGGGATTTATTAATTTATTCATCGGCTCTTTGGACCAACAATTCAAGAATCGAGATTGAGACAAGTCTTTTTATTTTTATTGCTATGTCCTTTATGTTTTTTGTTCTTATTGTTTTCCAGTCTGAGTGTCTGATGCTCTATCGCTCTGACTGCGGACGAGTATTAGAATATATTATTTAGGGTTTTAGTATAGAGCCCACAGGCCCGATTTATCTCTATATATTGTAATCATATTGAATGGAATGGAATCAATCAATTCAGTATTCATTATCTTTCACTGACACGTATAATTACCCAGTTATGATTTTATAACTTCCCTCAAATTATTATCCAACCAAATAGCAAATGCTCCCTCTGCCTAGTCGCAAATTGCAAATATGCATTCAATGCAAAGCAAAAAAAAAAATTTATTCCGAAATATTAGTGTTTGTGATAAATACTCAACATTATTTCTGAACCATTATACATAGACTTCTATCGAATTTATCTTTTTAGTGACACTTATGGTAGCAAGTTCAGTTCTTAGTATTGACCATTGAATGAAAAGGAATGAAACAAACATAGATAGAACACATTAGCATAGAAACTATGCTGTTAGGTGAACTTATACATATTTTGACTAAGATTAGAACATCATTTATTGTTTAATTGTTAGGCTTGTGTTCCTCTTCTTCATTAAGAGATTACCTTCATGTGATCGCGTATCCGATTCAAATGCTAAGACGTGTAAGTTTGTATGTATAGAAGTATGAGGCATGTAAAAGATTGTAAAGTTTACCTTGTGTGCGAACTAATATATAGTTGATCAAAAACTTTCTAAAGTAAATAGCTTTTTGGAAGCCAAACTTTGAGTTCTCCACAAATCTTTGACTTTGTAATCCAAAGTCAAGTCAAACTACACCAAAAAATTTAGGGAAAATCACGATAATAGCCATTGACCAAATGACTTTTACCAAAATAGCCACCTCCTAGCTCTTGGGAGGTGGCTTCCAGGTTCTAAGACCTCTCCAAGAGGCTTCCTATAACAAACCAATAAGGATGTGACACATGTTTAAAATATAATAAAAAAATATTCACACTTCCACCTCCATTTTTAAAACGGCCATAACTTTTCTATACGACATTATTTTTTTAAAAAAATTACACCATAAAAACAAGCTTTTCATCCTCTTTCATTTCCATACCATATTGCTATACTTAAAAAAAAAAAATTTTTTTTGCTGGGTTGATAGTACTTGCGTTTAAATATTTAAACACTTGCGTTTAAACATATCTGTACTTGCGTCTAAATGTTTAAACACTTGCGTTTAAACTGCTCTATTAAAATTTTGAACACATAGTGACGGTTTATGTGAACGATAGCATTTAATATTTAAACACTTTGTGTCTAAATGTTTGAACACAAAGTGACGGTTTATGTGAACGATAGCATTTAATAGACCCTCAAAGTGTGCTTTCAATTCACTGAAGTTCCTTTTTTTTTTGAACGGCAATTCACTGAAGTTCCTAAACTGCTCTATTAAAATTATCGGATTATCATCATATTTATGTAGTTTTGTAATAATTTTGATTTTTGAACACATTAATTATTTCTAAAATTTATTGGTAATCTTTCCTGCTTATTTTGCTATTTCTAGTGACACCACTGACACGCAAACGGATTATTTTGAGCTAAGGTTCTACAGCACGCATCGTGTTCAGTTGGAGTTCTGGCAGAATGAGGCCTTGGATGAAGAAGATCCCTGCAATTTTCAAGACACCAGACGCCCAAATGCAGTGCAGTAACTCACATTAACAGTAGAAAAGATACTTGTAAAGCACTAGCTTACGCGTATCGGGTCACACGACACAAAAGTGTCTTCAAGTATAACAAAACACAGCAAAATATGAAGAAGAAATGAAGCAAGCCCATGAGTATGTTGGTTCAGGCCCCTTTGAAACACACACTCACGTAATATGAATATGACTTGCAGAAAAATATATAGGTGAAAATGAAAGCAGGATATTTTATTAATGAGCCTTAAATAGGCATACATACATACTCACGATCAAAAGAACAAGTAAACATATCTGGCTTTTAGTAAGCCAGGTTTAAATCAAAACTTAAAAAAACATAAACAAATTTAGTACAGATATGTTTAAACGCAAGTGTTTAAACATTTAGACGCAAGTACAGATATGTTTAAACGCAAGTGTTTAAACATTTAGACGCAAGTACTATCAACCCAGCAATTTTTTTTTAAAGTATAGCAATATGGTATGGAAATGAAAGAGGATGAAAAGCTTGTTTTTATGGTGTAATTTTTTTAAAAAAATAATGTATAAAAAAGTTATGGCCGTTTTAAAAATGGAGGTGGAAGTGTGATTATTTTTTTATTATATTTATGGGAAGCCTCTTGGAGAGGTCTTAGAACTTGGAAGCCACCTCCCAAAAGATGAGAGGATTTTGGGACACGTGGCCACGTGTTAGTGGCTCTTTTTCTCAAAGGTCATGGGAATCGGTTAAGGTGCCTCGGGAAAGGGGTTCCACTGGCTAGTTTGGTAAAAATCCAAAAGTCAAGGCTATTTTCGTGATTTTCCCAAAAATTCAGTAGGTGCATAATCAAAGACGATGACGAAAAAACTATGCCACAAGCATAACTACATAGTTTTTGACGCTTAACAATGTGTGATAATTAAGTGAATCTTATTAACACATCCACTTACTATGAAAATGCATAGCAAAATGTTTTCATCGTCATAACCTGAAGAGCATTATACACTTCAACGTTTCCGTAGTGCTTCAATCCCTTGTAATTGTGGTCATTCATTCAAGATGACCAAATTAGAAATTTACATAAAATCAATCTCCACCTATTATGGCTTATAATGACTTAAAAAGAATGTTACTCTACACAATGCAATAAAGAGTGACATATATGGAAGAAAAGTGAAGTGCTGAGTGAAGGGAAACATCAACTTAAGATATAACCAAACACCATCTGTGCATAGGATACAATAATTTAGAGCGCACAAGCTCACTCTGCTAGTTACAATATTTAAAGCTTTCCCCACTTCCTTCTTTTTCTGCCAATCAAACAAACTCATAATCAAGATAGAATTAGGGGTGTTCATCAGGTTTGGTTTTCGGTTATCGGGTTATTCGGGTCGGGTTATTCGGATTTTCAGTGGTAAAAATATTACCCGATAACCGACCCAATCTAGTTAAATGGTTATCGGTTACGGTGTTAATCGGGTTTGGGTTTTTCGGGTCGGGTTAAATGATTATCGGTTTAATGGTCCGGGTGTTAGAGTTACATATTTCCAACCATTTGGGTTGCATATTTCTATCCATTTGGGCTACAATATGTGTAAAATAAAACCACAACATAGGCTACAATATTTAGTTGCAAATTTGGCTACAAAAGCACTACTTTGATTTACATAAAAATATGGAAACTGAATCATTTATTTGTTTTTGATTTGTTCGGGTTATTCGGGTCAACCCGAATTATACAAAACTAATCCGAAGACTAACCCTAAAGACTTTAGTCGGGTTCGGGTATGCACTTAATCGGGTTCGGGTTGATCGGGTAAGGGAGTTTCTCGGGTCGGGTCACTTCGGGTTCGGTTCAGTTATTGGTTATCGGTTAAAAAGAACACCCCTAGATAGAATCAATAACTAATGCTATCTAGGGATGAGCATACAAGGCCGAATACCGATCTCATCCCGATCCCGATACCGTACCGAACCGATATCGAACCGAGGGGTTTCGGGATCGGTATCGGTACCCATATTTATGGATTTTCGGTTTCGGTATTATCAGTATCGGTACGGGATCGGTATGGTATCGGTATTTTAAGGTAAAATACTGATACCATACCGGTACCGTACCGATACCAAACCGAACCGAACCGATACCGTACCGTATGTGTTCGGTATCGGTATTGGTTTTTTGGACTTTTCGGTATCGGTATTGTCGGGATCGGTATAACTTCAAATCCCGATAATCAAATTAAATCAATGTGCAAACACTCCTGAGTTTGTTTGAGATGAAAATATTAACCTTTAATTAAGCCGGAGGGAGAGGCTTAGAGGGAAGCTTAGTTGGTTGTGCGGTGCTTTTACCGGCGACAGTGGGTGAAGCTTTTTTCATTGATGCAAACGATTTTTCACACGGACGATAAAAAATTAAATAAATTGTTATCGTAAAAATCACACACAAGATCTATCACTAATAAGATTAAGTTACAGGGATTATTACCTGATTACGCCTTCGATTACATTGGAATGATAGAAACGATATGCGCTTTCTTAGATGATGATGATGAAGGAGATCTTTTTAAGGGTTTGGTCAAGATTGAGAGAGAGAGAGAGTAAGGGGTTGTTTGGTTCACCTGTGAATGGTTCCATTCAGAGGTAACCTCTGATTCGGTCAGAGGCATGGCTGTTTGGTTGGGAAAATGCAACCTCTGAACTGACCGATTCAGATCTGAACGATTCAGCTTATTTCTAGTGCTGAATGAAAAAATAGACTAGTTTACCCATAACCTCTGAATGGCTCCGTTTGTCTGTCACCCCAACCAGAACACCACCGCCGGTCACCGGCTTCCTTCTCCGTCACCGTCTTCCTTCTCCGCCACCGGCTTCCTTCTCAGCAACATCCATTTACTCCCTCTTCTCCCATCTCTCTCTCTCTTCTTCTGCTCCATCTTCTCTGGTTATTATGTAGGTTAAAAAGAAAAAGAAAGAGAAAGAAAAAGAAATACAGAGAGGCAGAGGAACTTGGTGGTTGGTTTTGGTGATGGGTGTGTTCTTTGACTTGTGAAAAAAAGAAAGAAAGAAAAAGGATAGATATCGTGGGGGTGGGTAGTAGGTTTGGGATTAATAATAATAATAATAATAATAATAATAATAATAATAATAATAATAATAATAATAATAATAATAATAATAATAATAATAACAACAATATAAAAGAAATAATAATAAAAATAATATTAGAAATAATAATAATAAGATTTTTATTGATTAAGTGAGTTTTTCAAAGCTATCGAGGTGTTATTGTTACAGGGATAAAATAGTCATTTTGCACACTCATTCAGACATACAACCAAACAACCATTACTGGTTCAACAATTACTGGTTCAGAGGCTCTTACCCATTCAGACATCTTACTGATTCAGCACTTATTGGTTCAGCACTTGCCAAACAGCCCCTAAATGTTGCATCCCACATTGGTTGTGTAAGGGAGAACAGAACCCCTTATAAGGGAGTGGCGACCCTCACTATCGGACGCGTTTTAAACCCTTGAGCCTAGCCACCATTCCAACGCGTTGGGTAGACCAAAGAGTACAATATTCGGTACTGGTATAACTTCAAGGGGCAGGGAGGAGCGGCCGACCCTCCCGAATTTGAGATGCAACAATCAGATTTGGTATAACTTCAAATCGCGATAATCAAATTAAATCAATGTGCAAACACTCCTTAGTTTGTTTGAGATGAAAACATTAACCTTTAATTAAGCCGGAGGGAGAGGCTTAAAGGGAAGCTTAGTTGGTTGTGCGGTGCTTTTACCGGCGATAGTGAGTGAAGCTTTTTTCATTGATGCAACGATTTTTCACACGGACGATAAAAAATTAAATAAATTGTTATCGTAAAAATCACACACAAGATCTATCATTAATAATATTAAGTTACAGGGATTATTACCTGATTATGCCTTCGATTACAATGGAATGATAGAAATGATATGCGCTTTCTTAGATGATGATGAAGAAGATCTTTTGTAAGGGTTTGGTCGAGCGAGATCGAGAGAGAGAGAGAAAGAGAGAGAGAGAGAGAGTAAATGTTGCATCCCACATTGGTTGTGTAAGGGAGAACAGAACCCCTGAGTAAATGCCGACCCCTCAATTTTCGCTCAGAAGTTCCAATTATTTAGTATTCGTATAGAAATTTTTTGGTATATAAGGTTTCGACCCCCGAAACTAGTGACTTCTGACCCCTCGTGACTTCCAACCTCCCGAAGTTTCAGGTCAAGCTTTGCCACTGCTTTGGCGTAACCTTCATTCCCAATTAAACCTCTACTTTTGTTAAATTCCCTTTTTATGATTTTGTATGGTTTTTGTATAAATTTAAACAACAAATTATCATAAACTTTAATTATATACATCTCAAATACATTAGCATCTAACTACATTCGACCAATCAGTGGGTTACATTCAATTCAAATTTTGCTCAAAAACTTATACGACCAACTAGAGGTGTTGTACGTGTGACAGGATAACTATACGTGAATGAACAACTAAGCTCCAGTTGAATTCGATCAACTCCCTTAAAAGTATATACTAGGATTTGAATGCCATTCAAGTGTCACATTTGTAATAAAAGAAACTTAGCTTTGATCGTGAACCAAATTTATAGGATTTGAATGCCATTCAAGTGTCTCATTTCTAATAAAAGAAACTTAGCTTTGATCGTGAACCAAATTTATCATGGCAACGTATTGAAATTAAGAAAGGGAGGTGACAGTGGAGTCAAATCAAAACCAACCCAAAGGCATGGTCGTTATTTATTTTAAGGCTTTGTGTATTTCCACGCATAATCTATTTTCACACCAATACATCTTGTATATAGGCTAAAATGAGGCATATAAAAACACCCTTGTACACACATATCTGACATTGTCAGATCTGTTAGACGGCTGGTCAAATACGTCTCGTATAGGTCTATATTGAGCGTATAGGCCTATGTTGATCATATTGATGTTTTTTTTTTATCATACCTTTTATACAATATGTTATCATTAACAAAGTTTTATACAATATTTGTTGTGTGTGGGTTTGTTTATGTTTTTTTTTTGTTTCGTATGGGGATAAGACTGGCATACTAGCCTAATACGCAACCCTAATACGTATCATATAAGTCTATACTTGGCGTATTAGAGTTGTGTATCTAGCTGGTACGTACAAACTTGTGTGATGTATAGCTTTGTACGCCACATATAGCCCTATATGTGGCGTATAAATGGGTTTTTTATAAACTTATTTGTGTATAAAAATAGCTAAATATAACAAACAAATTTAAAAAAAAAAATCACAAATCGAACCAAAAATTAATTTTCATCATTCACAAATTATTTTATCAAAATAACAAATTAACCAACATAATGGACATCGCGATTTGGATTAAGATTCATTATTGATTATTGATCTACACTATTCTGTTGCGTCTTCTCGTCGAATCGCAATCAAAAACTTGTTTGGTAATGGTACGACACAATGTGATACCATAACATACTGTACCATACCATACCTATATGAGACTTGTATTGGACCTATACCTATAGCATATTCCATTTATACTATCTTATACATATACTACACGTCTACACCTATAAGCATATAAGGGACCTATAATACATATATTCTATACTAGACTTTACAATACAATACTACACCTATAACCATATACACCTATTAGCTTATACGACACATATACTATATGAAGATTGACTACCTATACGATTCTCTACTATACTATACGAAACCCGACTATACCTATACTATGCTATACTACTAGATCTACACCACACCTATAGGCCTATACAAGGGCTATACGATACAAATACTGCACGATAAATTGTAATATGTTTGCGAAAACACGATTAACTTAAAAAATGTTTAAAAAATACTTAAATTTGAATAAATCTTTTCGAAAATGGTAAATATTATATAAAAATATATGTAAAATAATGCTTTCAATACGATATGGCCTATACGTGGTAACCCATATGCCCTGTATAGACCTGTACGAAGTGTATAGGCCCAACTACTAGACAAAATCTGACACATTAATTTTTATTAAAAATTAAAAAAAAAATTATATGCCCTATAGACTTATAGAAGGCGTATAGGTAGTGTCAAAATTAGAAGGTAGGGTGTCATCAAACTATTTTTTAGTGGGATTAAATACGAATTGTAAAAGGCATGCCAGATATACTAGATTATTTCTCTTTAGACACGAAATATACTTAGTACAATAAATTCTAAGAACGACGGTTGTCATCTTCTAAATATTCGAGTAATTTGTTTAATTCTTATTTTTATTAACAAGTAGTGTCTCAACTCCGGGGGGCATGAGTTCGTGTTTAGTAGGTTAGGATTTGCCGTCCAGAAAGGGGTGGCGGCGCAGCTTGTTGCCCGCTTGCCCGCTATCTTAATGTAATCTTTTGCGGTTATGTGTTAATTAATTGAAATTTCCATATAAACTTGATCTTATTGTGATGGACAAGGAATTATGTTTGCATGGCTTTTTTAAAAAAACATGTGTGATTATTTCTAAAGGCTTGCATGATTATGAGGAGAAGTGCACAAAAAACTGGTTTCCAAACCGTTTGGGAAATATATCAATCTTGCGTGTTTTTATCTAAGAAATATATCATTCTTGCATAGCTGCTTGACTGTATAATAATGTTTGATTTTATTTGTCTACAACATTTTATGCTATATTCACTATCAACAAAGAAACATTTATAGCAAACGTATATATGCTATATTCATCATCAATAAAAAAACATTTAAAGCAAAAATATAAAGTATGAAAAGTTAACTAATTGACTATTCTATGTTCTTTATTGTACAATTCTTAAATAACAAACTAATAAGAGTTAATAGCCAAATCCGTCTCTGGGGTTTGACCCATATTGCCACATCCATCCATTTCGAGAATTTATGACAACTGGGCCACTGTACTTTAAACTTCTTTGCCAGATCAGTCCAATTCACAAACCCAGTTAAATAATTCTGTTAACTCGATGGCATTTTAGTCATTTCACCTATAAAAATTCCCACCCCTAATCTGATTATAATTCTAAACGATAATCACAAACCCCCAAACCCTAATCTGATTATAATCGAGGGCCTCTTAAAAACCCCCAAACCCTAAGCTGATTATAACCCACAAAACCACCATAGTTCATCTCCTTCCTAATCAGAATAATGAGCGACGACGATTGGTATGTTCGAGAGCATGATTGGGTTGTTCGACGATTGGTATGCTTTACTTTGGAATTTCATCATGGTGGTAAGTTTTCTGAATTTCTGAAATTACTGTGATTACGATTATGTTGAATGATATGCTGATAGAGCTAGGTTTTTCAGAAGATGATATAGTAACATACCATTTTAAAGTATTGGAGGTATATGTTGAGCACATAAGAACTTATTCTAATGAAAGTGATGACTTAGACACAGGGGAGGTTACACAAGAGGGCTTTAATGTGACTGAGGGCAGTGAGAATGAGGGTAGTATATCAGACTCTGATAAATTGTTGTTGATTATTGTTGTAGATGATGATGATCCACCGGATCCAGCAACCGAAGATTTGACTTTCTATTTTTAGCGGAAAACGGAGTGCAGGCAGGGGATCCTTTGTCCGTTGGGCTGTATCGACAGATGGACGCCATCAACACTGTTGCAGATGATGACGGTCGTCGGGGTGCAGGCCGGGGATCCTTTGTCTATTGGAGATGAACCTGGATGGGGTGCTCTTGTTAGTTAAACCAACACTTACAAGAACTCCGGATCAGGTTCAAATTTTGCAAATATGTGTTTGAAGATCAGGTTCATCAAGCACTACAGATGAACCTGGATGGTAATTTTGTATGTAGAACCGCCTCCTATGTGTTATAAATAGGAGGTTGGTCTTAGTAGGGTTTAGGGTTTATGTATGTAATCATATTTTGGGTCTTGGTGATTAGTTTGCAAATATGTTAATGTAAACTTTGTTTTATGATTAATGTAATGGTTGTTATGATTAATGTAATGGTTGTTATGATTATGTAAACTTTGTGTTAGTATGGTGTATGATTATGGTTTGTTAATGTTTGTTAATGGGTCAAAATGGGTCAGGTGTTTTTAACAGGTTTGTTCATCTACTGGACCACCAAGTGTTGCTGGAAGTTCAAGTGCTGCTGGAAGTTCAGGTGTTGCTGCTGCTGGAAGTTCAGGTGTTGCTGCTGCTGGAACTTAGTTGTCTGCTGCTGTTTGTTAGTTGTCTGCTGATGTGAAGTTATTTTGGTTGTTTTGTTATGATGATTGTTTTGTTAAACTTTGGTATGTATTAAATGATGGTTACATTTGTGCATTTTGTGCATGTTGACCCATTTGACCCATTTGTTCCATTTGTGCATATTGACCTGACCCCTATTAAACTATGGTTACATTTGTGCATGTTGACCCATGTTGACCCATTTGACCCATTTATACGCCCTCTGGTACGTTAAAATCCAATTAACATTGGCTTTACAGTCTTTTTATAGTATAGATTAAAAGCCCTAACATTAATGTTATAATCAGATTCGTTTTCTTGGTCGATTAACCAGATTCAGATTCTAGGGTTTGTAAGGAATGGGGAACCTGCAGACTTTGGGTTTATAAATTATGTTTTCTGTTGTAAATACAAACAAGGGCGTAGCCCAGTGGTGGAAATTGTGGTTGTTAATGTTTGAACCGGGTTTGCACCCTGGTTCGATTCCCACACCCACAATTTTTTTAGAAATAAGAAAACAAGTTTTAAAAGGGGTGGGAATTTTTATAGGTGAAATGACTAAAATGCCCTCGAATTAACAGAATTATTTAACTGGGTTTGTGAATTAGACTGATCTGGCAAAGAAGTTTAAAGTACAGTGGCCCAGTTGTCATAAATTCTCAAAATGGATGGATGTGACAATATTGGTCAAACCCCAGGGACGGATTTGGCTATTAACTCAACTAATAATATCAAACAATACATGAGGTCGAACGTATAAACCAATCAAATCAGCTTGAACTGAATTTAATCAATTCTTTACCGAAGTAACTTTAGAGTTAATCATACGGTTTGTCTCTGTGGTTTGTGAAAAGTAACAAACTAGGATATTAAACTTTGAATTTGTAACATCCTGGATGTTAAGGTTATCATAAAGAAAACTAACCGACAACGGAGACTTATTACATAATTAACTACATGGACTTATTGCATAATTAACTCTTATCATTTAAACACATTTTTTTCTTATTCTTTTATTATTTAACTACACTTTTCTTAATTATTTAAATAAACAACTTTTGAAGTGATGAGTTTAGCTTGTTTCACTCAATGAAACGTAGGTAAAAAATGCTCCGTGAGTTCGCCTTTGTTTTACCCAACGAAACCTAAATTAAAAAATATGTCATGGTGCAAATAATATCATTTATAATATTTAACTTTTCACATAACGAAATATAGATAAAAAAAATATGTTGTGAGTTATGTTTGGCTTTACACAACAAACATAGATAAAAAGATATGCCGTAACGTCGATAAAATCTTTTACAATATATATTTTTCATACAATGAAACATAGATAAAAAAATTACATTGTGACCTAGATAAAAAAATACATAGTAAGTTCCGCTCAGATTCACACAACGAAACATAGATAAAATGCACGTCATGACGTAGATAAAATATTTTAGAATATATAACTCTTCTCACAATGAAATGTGGATAATAAAATATGTTGTGAGATTGCCCGGTTTCACATAACGAAACATAGATAAAAAAATGTCGTATGTTTATCTCGATTTCACATAACAAAACATAGGTATAAATAATACGTTTTGGTTTCACACAATGAAACGTAGATAAAAACATACGCTGGGATGCTAATAAAATCTTTTACAATATATAACTTTACCATTTTAAAAATTATATAGTTAAATAAAATTGTTTAGACAGTAAAAAAAAAAAGAAAAACCGTGTTTGAAATGATAAACGTTAATTACGCGACAAGTCTATATGGTTTCTCAAAAGTAATAATGTTGGGTAATACAATGTGAAACATTTGAAATTCCTTTAGTTTGTAAATATACTACGTTTAATGTCTAAGCATAATATGCATGAATGTAACAAGGCAAGTATATGAATTATAATTGAAATGTGTATTGTATGTACATGTGTATTTGAATCTGTGTACGTGTATCATCCCAAAAATGTAAAAATGAAAAGGGGATAAATATACTTACTTGAAAAGTAAGTAGGTTGATCTTGCAACTTGGATTTATAGATTGCCTTAAGTAAGTTATTTAAGTCAAGGTTTTGAAACTCGGACCGGACCGGCCAATCCGACCGGGAAACGGACCCTCGGCCGGTCCGGGTCGATATGTTGGACCGGTCGTGTATTGAACCGGAGGTTGAACCGTCGGACCAACGGTTAGACCGGGTTTTGAGACGGTTCGACCAGGTTTTTAAAAAAATTTTGTGGTTTTGGTTCGCTTTTTGGGCCGACCGGACGGGTTGGACCGGTGGACTGGTGACGACTCCGATCCGACGTCTGATCCGGTTTCAAAAACATTGGTTTAAGTTAGTTAGTTTGTAGGATTGTGGATAGTGGGGAGTTATTATTGCAATTTGTGCACTAGAGGTGTATTATTCCACGGTAGCACATCTAACATATGGATTAAAAATAAATAAATAGAATTTGAGTATATCTAAAATATGAAGCTAAGAAGTTCGTATAAAATTAAAACCAAAATCACTCTTAAGATAAAATAGATTAAGACTTGATTCTTTTTTTAGATTAATAATTTTAATATCTTTTAAAGGTTCATGAAAATCATGTTTTGCTGGGTTTTTTATTATATTAAAGTAATTAACTAATCATCTTGATTTGGGGTTTTGTTTGATAAAAAGTGAGTAAGCGATTAAAAACGAAAGAGTTATCAGATTAAGAAAAAACAACTTTCACTCGGCATCCAGGTTACAGTTTTTCATGCAAACTCACTTGATTACTAAGCACCACATAGATATGGCCTTGTGATTTATGAATTGAATTAATAACTAAAAAAAGTTTTTAATAATAACCGTACGATCACAGCTACCAATTACCCACAAATTACCAACCCGCTAACAACGCAAGAGATTGCCAATACGCTTAGCGAAAGCTAGACAATTCAAATATAAGCAAACGTTTCATCAATTCAAACACAAGTGATGAAGATATACCAATTCAAAAAGTAAATAAATAGAGTCTAATAAGAAAAAAAACTTTAAACCGATTACCCAAGGAAAAGTCACAAAAGCTTTAGCCGCTCATGGTCATGTTTTTTTTTTTTTTTAATCGGCAAACTTCAACTTCATTCATCACCCAAAACATATGTACAAAGAGGGGCCTAGCAAGATGCTAGTACCAACATACAACACCAATACAATCACCACGCATAACAAACCGCTCATGGTCATGGTTGATCTTGATTAACAATCGTGCACCACCAAAAGCCAAAAGGTTGCTGCCTTCCTTTGTTGCCGTCAAACTTGTGCTCCAAGAAATTGGAAGCCGTCAAAATAATTGAAAAAACTCCTCAGATTGTGCGGTCCAAATCACTTGTATTCTTTCTTAAGTTCTTTATTTTCAAGTGGCCCAGCCCATTTATATATTTATAAAAAACTATTGTCCATGGCCCATAATTTCCGTATAGCTTTCTACGATTGCTTCATGGTACTTTGCCACTTTCTATCAATTAAAAGCCACTAAAGTAATTAATATCCAGAACTCCATTCAACAATTTTCCAATTCTTCCATTCGTTGATGTTTCACACTTTCACTAAAGATCTCAAGATCCCACTTTAATACTTATCATTGATTTTTAACTCGGGCTTCATTTATGTATAAATTCATTCATTTTTGCCTTCCCCTGCAAAGTATATAAACAAATCATGACCCGTATTTTATATAATATCAATACATTTATACTATAGTTAATATAAAATAAAGTGTACTTAAAATGTACCAATCAAAATATAAAGTATACATAAAACTAACATGTTAACAATGAGTGTTTCACGTAATATTTCATAAAATAATAATTAGGTTTTAGGAGTGCTCCAATTAAGTTACTGATCAAACTTTTTGTTCCATTTAAGTCATTCAAGTTTGTTTTATGTTTCAATCCTATATATTTTACCTGAATAGCAGGTAACCAATCCTATGTGGCTTTGATTTAGTTTTTTCTTTGATTGAATTACAAGGTTTGTCTTTTACGTTTATACCATATTTCAAAGCATGCCCTTTACATTTAAAATTCATTGATTATGTACTTTATGTTTCAAAATCTTGCACGTATTGTCCTTTGACACTAACCCAGATAATTTTTCTTGTTAAATCTGGTCATTCAAGGGTATTTTAGTCTTTTTACCTCTTTATTTTTAATAACTTAATAAAAGAAAAGAAAAGTCTTTCTTCTTACCTCTTTTCTCTCTCTGCCCCTCTCTATACCTCATCTCAGCCACCACCAATCACCTCTCTCTCCATACCTGACCATCAGCCGCCACCAACCACCAATCATCACCGCTTCCCTCAACCCTTCCCGTCATTCATTACCAGATTTCATTAAAAGCCTAACAAGTGCGCTATAAACCCCTAGTCCATCAATTTAATTACCAAATTGACATTGTATACAACAAAAGTCCGTTGATTCAAATCACATAAGCCGTTGATTGCTCATGTGAAATGAAGAAGACCCATATTCCACAGAGCTTGGTTAAAAATTCAACAGATATTACACCATGCATGATGAGCTCATGAATCATGCTATGTATAACACATAATTGTCTAGACTTTCCATTATATACCTGACTATAATCTTTAGTCAACACTATCGTATCCGATAGATATTAGTGATATCGGTTTAGACCACAATGGAATTTCATAATATACGTTTCTTAGTCACTCAGCTTCTTTACCAATTGCTACGAACGCTATAAACTCACATTCCATTGTAAATGATGCAAGTGCAAATCTTAATTGCCTAAGAAATGACACCTACCCCAAGAGAGCATTCAACTCTACTTAGTTATATAACTTGCATCAGAATACCCTTCTGAACTGAAAGAAAGCCTGAATAACACAAACACATATCATGGTACCTTTTAGGCATTTATATAATCTATTCACATCTTGCCAATACAAAGTACTTGGATTACTGGTAAATCCACTTAGTTTTCCCACAACATAGAATTTACCATGCCTTATGCTAATCATAGCATACATCAAACATCCTATTGATTTAGAATATTCCAGCTAAGCAATAGGAACCTCTAGGCATAATCCTAATATAAGGTTCGGTGGGAGTTCCAACATGTGAACAATTTTAGATATTAAATTTCTTTAAAATCTTCATAATGTAATGAGGCTAGGAGATTGAGATGCCATTATTCTCACATGTGATTCTAATACTAAGAATCAATTTTTCCTCCCCTATGTCCTTCAGGACAAATTTAGATGACAAAAATTTCATAGTTTTATCCACTTGATCTTGATTAGTACTAAAGATCAACTTGTCATCCACACATAGACAAATTATGACTCCTCTACCTGACAAGTCAAATTTGCTATACACTTGTCATCATGGTTAATAACACAACTGTTTGACAATACAACATCATCACATTTTGAAGCCACCATTTAAGAAAAGACTTAGCTTCTCTTACTATAGTATTTTTTTTTGTGGGATTCGGTACTAATAAAAGGCACATCTTTGATTTTATTAGAGTTATCATCATAGGCAACTTATTGATTCTAGAATCTTTTAAACTAGCCATATCCTTTAGTCTAGGTACTGAGGTAAACCTATAATCATAATCAAAATCAACATCTCTTGACTTAATTACAAAGTGAAAAGATACATAATCATTTGGTTCTATGACATAGAACTTGTAAACAAAAGAATGTTCAACATACCCAATAATTATGCGATCCATGCCTCTTTCACATATGATTCTCATTTTAGGTTCAATAAGCCTCATAACAGCTCTACATTTCCAAACCCAATGATAACTCAAATCCATTATCTTTTGTACCAAATTTCATATGAGGTTACCTTAGGCCTTTTATTAAACACTCTATTCAATAAATAACATGTTAACCTTTCCTAAAATTCTTTACATAGCCATGAATATGACAACAAGATATCAACCATTTCCTTTATAAAAACCACCTCGATCTTAAATAATTTAAATTTTACTAAGACTTTATCTTTTGCATGTAACAAGTATGCGAAGCAAAATATAGAGGAATCATCTATAAAAGCAAGAACATACTACTTTATTATACATAAAATTAATTTCCGAACAAAAATCACATGGATCACTTATAAAGTAGTTTCAAATAGCTTTGACTCTCTTTTAATATCGTTAAAAACATAAAGTATTTTAATCAACATTCAAGTTCTACCATAGACAAGAATAATACCATCCTTACATTAAGCATTATATTTCCATATGCCTTTGAATTTCAAAATTCCATGGATCATTAATTAATTCCATAATGAAACAAATTACATGAAACATTTAGTATACAAATGATGACCCGTAGGTCACTAATAAACCAACTTGAGACATTTTCAAAATAAAATCCATGTTAAAGTCACAGATTACACCTTATAACATTTGATATCTATACATAATAAGAAATATAATAAACATTATTTCCATTATCAAAAATACCACAAACCTAGTATCTATTCAATCATGATTATAAAATGAATCACTTACCTGTAGGGTGAACAATTCTTGGGGATGAAAACACATGATTGCCATTTGAGATCCTTTCCTTTACAGATCAACTATGAACATCATAATCACGAACCAAGACCGCCGCAATCACAAGCCAAGAACACCATTCAAATCTTTGTTTTGATTGTAAATCTATAGGAGCACAACCCTTTCTAGTTTTCGATTTTACGTACCATAAGAACAACGAACCCGTCATCCTTGTTTTCACGATTGCAAAATTATAAAAGCAAAACACAGTTGGGTCTTCTATGTTTTCCGGTCCCTGTTGCACGAACAGAAACCTTACCGATATATCTCCGGTAGCCATCAATTTTCCTTTTTGGTTCCTCACTGTTCGAACAAGTAATCACAACAAGAAATAATTCTTGTTGATTTCTTGAATCCACTTTGCAAAATTTATTTGTTACACATATCACAAAGTTTCCAATTCCGTAATCGAACATAGCAACATGAGTGAATTCATTATTCAAACAAACAAAACCAAGTGAACATGTGCGAACAATAACCCTATCATCAACAACGACATTCTTTTCATTCCGTCTTCTAGTGTCGAAAAAAACACAACAACAAAGAATTTAATTCTTTGTTATTTATCTTGATGTCAAATGAAACAAAAATTGACGCTATGGGTTGGCATGTGATTGGCTACTCAAAACCAAAGACAAACAAAATACTTTCTTTTTCATAATTAAATCTGAACAGTGAACATGATTAATCATGAACTATTTGTTAACTATGGATGGTTTGTTATTGCAATCTTAATAGGATTCGGTTTAAGAGAACTTGTCTGAGTTGAGAGACGTTAAGAACCTCTCTTAGCCAATAAAATTTGACACACACTCAACATTTACTTTGTCTTTATCCCCGAAGGTCAAATTAGTCAATTGCATCCAATCCACATCCTCTCTCACACTATATAATCCATCTCTCTCTTTTTTTTAATCAGTCTCTTTTTTTAATCACATTACACACACGCACACACACACTCTCTCTCTCTCTCTCTCTCTCTTAAATTATGTGTTATTAGCCACCCTATTGATTCTATAGACCAACATCATTGGTTTTTCGTGTGGTCTAGGTTCGAGTTTTAAAAGTTTTTCTACTAACGTGTGGTGCGGTTTAGGCGTCCTATAGGACCTCTTAGCGAGTGCTGAAAATCATGAACTATTTGTTAACAATGGATGGTTTGTTATTGCAATCTTTATAAGATTCGGTTTTAATGAGAACCCGTCTGAGTTGAGAAAAGTTGAGAACCTCTTTTAGCCAATAAAAATTTGACACATACTCAACATTTGTCTTTATCCTCGAAGGATAAATTAGTCATTTGCATCCAATCCACATCCTCTCTCACACTATATAAGCCATTTCTCTCTCTCTCTCTTAATCAGATTACACACACTCTCTTAACTTTCTCTCTCCAACAACACATACAGATCTTCCCCAATCCAAATTTCCATGTTTGTGTCTTCCTTTTTTTGGAAGATGTGTGAGCCACAACAAGATCGTGGGTCGTGTCCTCAATGTTTTTGTCAGATTGGTGCCGTGGTGGGATTTTTGTGGTGGTTGATGATGACCGGCAGCAGGTTCATCGTTTTTTTTTGGGGGGGGGGGGGTTGTGGTGATCACTGCCGTCAAAACACGAAAATCCTAAGAAATTCAAGAACCTTACCGGTAAGCTTACCTCATCATCATCGAATCAAACAGAAGCCATCATATTAACAAAAAAGTTAGGGTTGTGGCGGTTGTTTTGATGGTGGTCGTTCAATTCATATTATTTTCTGATTTAAGTTTTTATGGTTGTGATAGTTGTTTTGATGAACGAGAGAATTCAGATCTGAGTCAGTGAAGATGAAAATGAAGGTGTCTGAGATCTGCAAAGAGGGTAAAGAATGATTAAAGAGAACGAGATGAAAAGAGGGTAAGTTTAGAGAATGATTGTGTAAATAAACAAATGTAAGATTTTTTTTTTTACTTTTTTCTAAATTTTTGTTGGAATACTCAAATGGAGGTTAAGTATGCATATTTTTTGTGTGTTTATAGGCATCGGGTTTTTCATCTTCAAAGATGATACAAAGAATATTAATAAATGAAGAACAGGTTGGGTAGAAGGTTACTGTAAGTTTGGTAGAAGGTTACTGTAGGATTTTTGTTGATGCTAAGTATCGTTTTTTTGCAAAGATTGATGATTTTTGTTGATGTTAAGTATCGTTTTGTTTTTGTTTTTTTTTTGGTATACACTAGTGTATTGATTTGCACTTGTGTATCAATGGTGTTTTACACTAATGTAAACTCAGAAAACCGAATCGAAGATAATGTATACGCATCATTATACCAATGTTTTGCGCCAATGTAAAACGTTTTACACCACTGTAATTATCATATGGATTGAATGGGTAAAAATTTAATCTGGTGTTATAATAGTAAATGAGGCATATGATTTGATATGATGTGATGTGTTAGACATTGGGGGATGGGGTTGAAAAAATAGGGCATATAGTTGTAGATTTACTAAATCACCCTTTTGATATTTTTTTATTTAGAAAACAAATAATAAAAAAATTATTTAGCATGAAGACAAAAAACCACCAAATTTAATATAAACCATTAGATCGTGAAAGATCAATGCTTGTGGATGGTTCTTATGGTTCTCGCAACTCAGAGTGTTTCTCATTTTAACCACTCCCAAGTTAAGTTACTTTGAACTGCCATTTAAGTAATTATTGTTTTGAACTGCCATTTAAGTTACTTTGTATATGATGTGAAATACTACTCAGATGGCTAAAGGTAGAATGGAAACCCAAAAATTTGAGAAAACTCTTGCAAACCCAATGAGTAGACCACATTGTTCCACATAGTCTCTAAACTTTAATGTTTTTTTATTAAGCCAAGGTTAATTTAGTAAATTACCACCCTTCACCACATATATAAGGCTTTGTTTCTCTCTCCCCTCTCTCCCATTTCAAAAATTCAGAATTCCCTCCCTCCCCATTACACTTTCTCCTCTTCATCTCTTTCTCTGTTTTTTTTTAACCCAAAGCACCCTTAACCTTTGAACCACCATTACCATCATCGTCATCTCCAACCTCCGTCGGAGAAGCCTAGTCGGGGAAGACGACCAGAGAGACAACCGGAGAAGACGACCAGAAGACACCCGGAGAAGACGACCGGAGAAGACGACCAGGTCTGTTTTCTTTTATTATTCGTTTTGATTATTTGTTTTATGGACCCTGAGGCTCTGATATCTATATTTTTATTATTCGTTTTGATTATTTATTTGTATTATGTAATACAGGAGCCATGTTATGTACTGATATCTATATTTTTTTTGTTTAATGACCCCTGTTTTTGATAAAAACACAAATGTGAATTTTTTGAGTTGGAATCAAATTTAAGTTCAAGTAATACTAGTCTCCATAAACCCACTTTGTTCCCTTTTTCCTTTTCCCAACTGATATCTATATATTTTTTTTTGTTTAATGCCCCCTGTTTTTGATAAGTTAAGGAGTTTTTATGGTCTATATTTTCGTATAATTTTGTGTTTAGTTAGAATGTTACGTGTGTAGCATATCTTTTTTTGGCAGCCAAATTATGTTTCCCAACTGATATCTATATATATTTTTTTTGGTTTAATGACCCCTGTTTTTGATAAAAACACAAATGTGATTTTTTTTAGTTGGAATCAAAACTATGTTCAAGTAATACTAGTCTCCATAAACCCACTTTGCTCCCTTTTTCTTTTTCCCAACTGATATCTATATTTTTTTTTGTTTAATGCCCCCTGTGTTTGATAAGTTCTGGAGTTTTTATTTTCTATATTTTCGTATAATTTTGTGTTTAGCTAGACTGTTACGTGTGTAGCATATCTTTTTTTGGCAGCCAAATTATGTTTTATGTTTTATTGCATATCAAACTCTTTTATCGGTCCACTGCAGACTAAATAAGTGTTGTCTGTGTGTTTTCCTGTTACACATATAATACGAGTGTGTTCTTGCACCATGTCTGTCTTTTTGTTTTCTTTTCTCATGTATGATTCTTTTTACGTTACCTATGTCTTTATTTACAGAAAATGTTTGATATGCTGTTTAATGCCCCCTGTTTTTGATAAGTTAAGGAGTTTTATTTTCTATATTTTCGTATAATTTTGTGTTTAGTTAGACTGTTACGTGTGTAGCGTATCTTTTTTTGGCAGCCAAATTATGTTTTATTTTCAAACGTTTGTACATTGTGTTTTTCTCTGTGTGTTTTAGATTTTAGGTTTTAGGTTGTTTTTTTCTGTGTTAAGGTCGGGGTGTTACGTGTGTAGCGTATCTGTTTTGCAATCAAAGTTTGCTTCTAATTGAGCATAAAATGTATGATGAGTTCAGACTACAGAATCTTGTCTGTGTTTCCAGAAAACCCCCTGTTACACATGTAACAATCGTATTTTTACCATCTTTAGTTATAGATTTTTTTTTTGGTTTTTGCATGCATTAGGTTTTTTCTGTTACCTATATGTTTTTAATAGAGAATAGTTTTTTTTTCCTGTTTCAATCGTGTTTCTACCACCCTGTTACACATGTAACAATCGTGTTTTTTCCAATTTTAGTTATACATTTTTTTTTGTTTGTTGCATGTATTACTTTTTTTTGAAGAGTTTTTTTTCCCTGTTTCATATTTCCAATGTCAACACTTACTCTGCTATAACATACGTTACAGGTGCTGTTTTTAATCAAAGCATGGATTCCAACCCCGGCACTCCGCCTTGGGAGGTTTTTAAGGCCCGTCACCATCTCATCCCAATTGCACACGAGACACCTCAAAATGAACCCGACATTGCATTTGTACCTGAACCACCCCCACCGGTTGATTTGGTCATCCCTCCTGTCGCAGCCGAACATGAACCCGCCCCCCTGTTGCCCCGGATATTCCGCCATTACAACCGATTATACCCGTATTGCAGGCGGACGATGGGTTTGAAAGTGACGAAGATTTTGATTGGAATGCGGCCTTTGATTACGTCTTCCCCGAAGAATATCCGCCACCAGAAGACTATATGACACCGGAGGATGATGTGGATGATGTAAATCACACACCTGAATGGGCGGTTGGTTACGAATCAGACCTAGGGGCTGAATATGAAGAACCATATGAACCTAAACTTAACAACCCGTGTTGCCGTTCACGTGTCCGGGAGGTGAGCGTATTAGGGCTGAATGGGAGGGTATAGGTTATACTGAGGAATAATGGGCTTTTTATGCAAAGTATGGTTATCGGATGCCGTCAGCTACTGTTGGTTGCAGTGCGGGATGTCGGGGTTATTGCATGCATGGGCGGGGTATGAATCTTTAATTGTATGTTTTGTTGTTGATACAGTTTCACTGTAATATATTTCTTGACTAGTATCTTTTAGGCGGATGAACAATATGATGTATCGCTTTTTTTATTAGTATGTTTTCTGCAAGTTTTTTGTAATATAATGCAATGTAGTACTACTTTAACAAAAATGATATCGGTTGTTGAATCTTAACATATGTTACCAACCCAACAGGCTGAATCTTAAATTCATAAGAATGTTAAAAGTACTGAATATCAAAAAATAACCATATGGACCTTTCGTTACGTATGCAACAACTCTGGTGCTGGTACAGTAAAACCAAAACAAACATGTTGTAATAAAAAAATTAACAGGTTAGGATTTTTCTAAATTAATATAAAACTATCGTGACGGATTTTACGTACGTAACAACACTGGTGCTGGAACAATTTTTTTGAATTGTGAATCTGATTGATGAATAAAATAGTTTTTTAATAAACTAAAATTCTGATTTTTGTCAAGAAAAAAGTGTGAGAGAGAATGTTGGAAAGAGAAGATTGGTGAGAGAAAGAGAGAGTGAGAGTTATGATTGATTTGATGGAGAGAGAAGAAGGTGTAAATTACCTTTGTAGCCTTTTTTGTCATCTTGTACATATATAATATTAACTTTTAATCATGACCATTGATCAAGTAGAATGGATGGTTTAGATGAAGTTTACAAGGTTTTCTCAAATTTTTGTGGTTTTCTCTATAACCATCCCCCTACTCAGATATGATAAGAACATTTGCTAAGTTTCTATACAGTTATCGATGATGGTGTTCTCTGTGTTCAGGCGACAGGCTCAAAGAAGTTCAACTTTTTTTATGTACGAATGGAGTCTAGTGATGCTTCATCATCTCCATACATTCCACAACATGAAAACAAGGTGATAACGTGTGATCTAAATTTTGGGTAACCTTCCTAATAATATTACGTGTTGGATAATGTCTTAACTTGGGTCATATTCTAATTTCAAAATAATGGAAGATGACCCTAGAATCGAAAACGATATAGAAAATGATGGAGGTGAGATTGATGCACCTCAACAAGTTGAAAGAGATGTTTTACATGACACATCAATACCACAGTGATGCCCTACTTTGTTCGTTCTCACTTTCGGTTTATGTCTAGATATCGTTATGTGGTTCCATGAGACCATGACACTTGAAATGTTACATCTAGGTAACTAGGTTGGACATATGTAATTGTTTTATGATTAATTAGTGTCTCAACCAGCTAAAAGCACATATAAATAATCCCTTTGTCACATAACATCAAATATTTTGTTTTTATGGAGAATAAGGTGTAATTGGATTTTTGATAGGGATTATATTTCTTTTTTTTTTAACGAAAAGTTCGTACTTGTTTTGCTACATTGTTAGGCAAAAGAAGCTGCCAACAACCATGGTAGATAACTCATTGTAAATGTGCAATCTACTAGGAATTTAGCTCACATTCTGTACTGTTAAAATACATAGGTTACACAGTACATTTTTTTGAACGGTTGTACCACATTACGTATTTTCAGTTTGTCACTAAATGTTTCTGTTGTAAATATAAATTTTTATTCAGCATAACAACCGCGATACTTGGGCCAATGATGTTGTTGCTCAAACAATCAACTCTAATTACATCTTCTGGCACGTTCGTATCTTCCCAACTTATTTCATTAATCTGAGAGTTGAATTGTAGGATGTGGAGGTGGAGAAATGGGTTTATTGGTTAACGATCTAATGGGTCATGTGTGTTTGGGTTAGCATAGGTCTAAACTGGTTGGATCTGGTTGACCTGGACCACTTTTTTTGGTCCAAATTTGTATTATTTTTATATGATTAATTAGTGTTTCAACTGCCAGATATCGTTACATAAGTTTTTAAAACTATGTCACATGTATGTATGTGATGATACTAGAGAGGGCAGCAAAACAATTGCATGCTTCAAATTGGATTTTGTTCCTGTTACTCTTGCAAATAATTGTAATTGACCTGACTCTATCATGGGTAAAAAAATACTACATTGTAATTAGGGCTGTTCAAATCACTCGCCGCTCGTTCGGAAAATGCTCGAAAAATGTTCGCTCGATCTTTCGCTCGGTTGTATATGAGCCGATGATGTTGTTGCTCAAACAATAGCTCTAACTTCATCTTTTGGCACGTTCCAACTTATTTCATTAATCTGAGAGTTGAATTGTCGGATGTAGAGGTGGATAAATGGGTTTATTGGTTAACGGTCTAATGGGTCATGTGAGTTTGGGTTAGCATGGGTCTAAACTGGTTGGATCAGGTTGACCTGGGCCACTTTTTTTTGTCCAAAGTTGTATTTTTTATACGATTAATTAGTGTTTCAACTGCCAGATATCATTACATGAGTTTTTAAAACTATGTCGCACAAGTAAAGAACCGAGTAACTGAAGATGACTTTGTATTTATAATCTGTTCATCTAATCAATTTCAGGTTAGTGTAACACTCTCATATTACATATCATATTTTATACTATTTTGTTGAGTTATCTTATTGCTTGATGTTAGGATTTAAATTTTAGACATTATCTGTATATGCAAAAATTAGGGTTTCATAGTGTTTTCATTAGCACAGGTGGTGATGGAACCAGCCGATAAATTTAGGTATAACTCCTGAAGTGCAAGCAGTCAATTTAGCGGTATTGGTGGCAATGTTTTAAAAACCGGTTTATACCGGACGGTTGAATCGGTTATACCGCTTACCAGTGTCTAGCTTGGCACGAATCAATCCAGTATTTTAAGAAAACGGTAACCGCCGGTAAATTCCGATATACCAATTTATACCACTATACCGGTACCGACACAAGGTTAAACTTTGGACTTTATCAGCCCACAGTGATGATATAAATAATATGTGTGGTGAGAAAGAGCATGAACCGGTTTCTTAGACACAAAGTTATTTGTTATATATGTTACTTTTCTAATGGTAACTATAACTTCTTATCAAGGATTGTAGAAAACAAAAATGATTATACTTTTGTTGACGAGGATGACGATGATTATGAAATTTATCTTTTAAGCAATCATAAATTTGATGCATTCAACACAGCAATGACATAAACCTAGTATACCTTTTCATACAAAATAAATTGTTGAAAAATTGGGTACTTTGGGATTATGAAATCATGTATTATTATATTACTTTTTGAATTGAAGTTGTATTTTATAGAATTATAAGTTTAGCTAATCAATCTGGTTGAACCGTCTGATACAACCCGGTTAAACCATTTTTGATTCTAATCCGGTATGGTTAAAAAACCGGTTTTTAAAACATTGATGGGTGGTGATGGAATTATGCTTTATTTTAAATGCTTCTATCATGGATTGGTTGTTGAAATCATTCAACATCCACCCCACACTTTTCCAACATGTGCTTCCTTCGGTCAGTTTATGTTTCTTTTACTTAAACTTTGTTATTTACACCATTGTTTTGTGTTTAGGGGAAACACCATGTGCTCATTGGTCTTCTTATTTCTTTATTGTTCAGATTAATCTTTAAAAATGGGAATTTTATCTCCTCTCACAAAATTTTGAAATCAAAGACATCATGAACATAAACGATCTATTATATTTTATAGTTCTGTATATGCAATTTGTTCAAGAGTTTTATATTCACCCTTTTACCTTATAATTGAAATTAAGCATTTTTTTGTTTGGCGGGCAACTTTCGACTGTCTGCTAAAGACTTACGGCTTTCTGACTCCTGATTTCTGGAAAGAAACAAGCTTCTCAATTTGCTTGCAAAGCCAACTACAAAGGCAATCACCTATGTAGAAGTTGTTGCTGATATTCCTGCTTAAAAACCGTCACCGTCACAAATTTTGGTTGTTATGTTCTGTTTTTAGGATGTTTTGATACAGATTTTTTGTTTTCGTGTTATGGGTTATCCTCCTCTTTTTGAATATGCGCTTTCTTAGATGATGATGATGATGATGATGATGATGAAGGAGATCTTTTGGAATGATTGAATATAGTATTTAAAGGCAGTATTCTGGTATTTGAATTCAACTGCTTTTATTGTTGATTAATCAAGTGATCGATATTGTTGTGCTACTGCAATTTCAGCATTAAGGTTGGCATCTAACAGTTTTTTTGTGTGTTAATTTTTATAATTATTGTAGAAAGTATGGCAGCTTTACAAGTGATTTTCTTTTTTGCTTTCTGAAGGCTTTTTGAAGATGGAAGCAGGCCTTTTGTTGGATCCCTTTTATCAAATGTTGTACCTGCAACTTTCGGAAGCTACGGGTTATGTAGCTCCAAAATACCTATTTGATTCAGTTCCAATTAAAGATTGCATTTTTTTTAGGTTTCCTTATTGTAGTTTGTAAGAGAATGATTTGACACGAAAACAGGATTATATGATCATACAAGTTACAAAACCAGGTGCGGAAACCCTAGCTTTGAACAAACTGATATAAACTCAAATCAAAACACAATCAAAGTCATTTTCAAACGTTTTCATAGATTAACATATTCATAAACTTGATTACAACTGATTTTAGGTTAATCTAGAACACACACAGAACCTCTCAAACTATTCTGGAACCTCACCTCAAAACACACACAACTAATAACTCTCTTGACATTACAAAAACACAAATTCTATTTATAGGACCTGCACATTCGCCCACATGCACTGGTCGAATGTGGAAGTCTTCCACATTCGCCCACTTGCATGGTACGAATGTGTATCTCTGTCAAGCTCCATTTTACCTTCGCCCCTTTATCTCTTCCTTCGCCCACTAAATCTTACCTTCGCCCAGAACTATTCTACATTCTACCCATCAGCACACTAACACATGTTAATATCCAATCACTAGTCGCAAAACGCATCTACATAGTTTAAGATTTTTGGATGTTACAGATAAACTTAGTGATAAAAGTGATGCCTACGCCTTTGGTGTTGTACTTCTTGAGATTTTAATTGGTAGAAAACCCTTCGAGAAAATGTCCCCATATATATTTCAATCAATTTCCACTAGGGTAAGCATTTATTGAAAGAAAGTTTTTAAAAACTAATCGGTTTGTCTATTCCGAGAGGCTCTCGGGGGGATAAACTATTATGTGTATACACCTGTTACGTGACTAACTATGACCCCCGATGAAAATAGTCTAAATTATTACTATTAAAACTAGATTATTGCTCGTGTGGACACACTTTCAACACATAAAATTTACTTGGAAGGTTTAATTTAATTAATTGAAAAAAAATTAAAGTGCCCAAAAAATTAAATTAAATTCACATATGAAAATTGCAAAACGAAAATAGTTCAAATAAATACGATGAGTAAGAAAAATACAATAAATAAGTACCCGTGTAACACACGAGTGTAACAAATAAAATTTATATTTAGTTGAGTTAAGTACCAAAATTGTCCCTGTGGTTTGGATTGTTTTTATCTTGAATGCGACAAGTAGAGAAAAAGAAATATAAAACAAGAACGGATAATACGGGCTCGAAACTTTGCTAAAGTCGTTTTATATTGCATACAACCTTTAAATCGTTTTAGTTTAATATTTAAATGTAAATCGACTTTAGCAAAGTTTCGAGCCCGTATTATCTGTTCTTGTTTCATATTTCTTTTTCTTCATTTGTCTGATTCAAGATAAAAACAATTCAAACCAAAATTCTTAAAAAATCAAATGCCAAATAGCCTTGTGAAAATGCCCTGGATCTTTATATTTGTTGCCGACTTATAAAGAGGAGATCAGGGACGGTTTTGGCAATTAACTAAGGTTTAACATAGATGAACAATTTTGCCCCTAACTTAATGAAGTTGAGTTATCCCCGTTAAGTAATTGGACTGTTTTGGCCTATTTCGTCAAAAGTTGAGGACCGTTGAAGCAATTTTTAAAGTTTTTGGCTGAACTGGTATATTGGCCCAAACCACAGGGATGGTTTTGTTAATTAACTCTATTTAGTTTAAAGCTATAAATAATAATACAAACACAAGTAATTAATTAATCTTTATGAAAACGAAAAAAATTGACACAAGTAGGATGCATAGTAACTAAAAGAAGAAAATAAAAAAGGACTTGTTCAAGTGTTGGTAGGATCACCAAATAAAAACTATATTACAACTATTAGTGTAAGTGAATAGTGAAGATCGAGAGTGTAACAAATGAAACTAAGGAACTAAAGTAGAACGTGATCATACCACAAAAACCATTTGTGTAACTAACTTAAAACATGAATAACTCGAAGTGTGTGTTGAGTTTAAACAACGACAAAACCATATAATATCAATCATACACAAGGTGAATGGTTGGTCCTTATCTTGTTGCATGGTACTCCTTGAAACCGATTGTGACTTTGACAATTTGACATATTCGACTCATAAAACATACATAACATGACAAAAGCAATTTACAATATAATTTTAGAAGGGGAAAAAGATTGCATTTAAAAAGGGTGAAACAAAAGACATGAATTGATTTGGATAAACTTATGAGCACATAAATTAGATGTTGTGACATAATAATATACATTCATAGCTTACCACATCAATTAGTTTTTGATAATTGTTGTAATCTTTCTAAAAGAAGTTCTCAGCAAGTGTGCTTCATATAACCGTTACCCAAACGCTCAGCCAATGGTGCTTAATTATGGTAGGAGTGATTGTGATTCGTCATAGGCGGCTGTTGACGGTGTTGGAAAACATCAACAACAACAAAAACAAAATCGGGATGTTGGTGAAGTATGTTCTGCCACATGTACTACTACGGTTACTGTAATCATCTCTCCTCTTCCTTCATTTGATATTGTTCTAGAGAGGGGAAAATTGTGTATGCATATTGAATAGCAGTGCAACTTATTGAGTTTTCTGTCGAACGTATGTAATATACATTTTGTATAGTTGTGTATGAAGAGAAAACACTCTCTACCTCTTAGGAGAGATTTGATTATAATTAAGCCAAGTTTGCATCTAAGGTAGGAGCATTAGTGTCATAAAAGGCCAGATTAGGATAAGCAAAAGCAAAGTGACCATAAGTCCGACATAGTTGACAATGAGGAGGACGACGAGGGCGACCACGGCGGTTGTAGTTGGTAGTACGGGTCTGGTTGTTTGAGCGACCCCGTTCCCGATTAGAGGAAGCTTGAAACCGGTTGTGAGGTTGCTAAACAACAAAGGCCGCAGGTGGGGTGGTTGGGCCATGAAGGGACTGATTGAAGTGTTCTTGATCTTGACTTTCTGCTAAGGTTGGTAAGTCCCGAAAAAGAGGAGGTGGTTTGTTGGTGCGGATGGAGGTGGAAATGTTTCAAAAGCAGGACCAAGACTGTTGAAATTTACGAAAGTGTATGCAATTGGTTTGTGTATGAAACGGTTTTGAGAGGGAAAGGAATATAGAGGGAAATTTGAAAGTTGGTTACACAATATTTCTTATAATAAAATGAACATACATTGGCCCTATTTATACTTACTAATCGGTGTGAGTATCAACTGACGTGTCCCTAGACTTTTACATAATATACTTCAACTAACTTGTGACAAACCGGTTGGTTAGTAACCGTAGACCCATATTTCTAACTTAGGATATCTTATGCTAACATATGTACAATATTTATTAACATAGATATAAAATCAAGATTATTCTTTTAACATTTCCCCCCCTAATCTTGATTTTATTTGACTTTCTTCTTGATCTTCATTCTTCACTTGAGGATGAATGGGACCTTTTCTTTGGTGGGAGATCTTGATCATCATACTCGGCATTCTTCCTCTTTTGATCAAAGTCTTCTTCTTCCTTGACTTCCACTACCATTTCTCTTCCTTTATACTTCAAATGATACCATTCCATCATCTCTAGGTATCGGACATAGACTTGTCTCAAAGTCATTGCAATCTCTTCTTTTGTCACTAAATTTGGTAGCCCTCTCTCATATCCCATCGACATAGCAATCACTGCCCAATTGTCGTCACTTGTCACTTTATCATATCCTCCGAATACTTGCACCTTTGTGTAGAGATCTAACAAATTAATTTGATAACCATATCCGTCTCTTGGGGGCATTGGTGCTTTGTTTGTTATCTTTAGGAAATCTTGCATAAACCATTCTATGGTTTTCTCGAACTCTAATTCGAATTTCCTCTTGTATCTCTCAACCATTGTAGTGATATGGATTAAGTCCATAAACACAACACAATCTTGCAATCTTGAACCTTCGGTTAGATACATAATTGGTCCCTTCTCCATGAACCCTTCGGCATCGTCTTTATTGATAGAGAATGCTTCAAAGTTTCTGAAAACGGATGCTCTTTCCCTATCCAGATCTGTGAGTCCCTCTTTGATAGCTTGTCCGAAACAAACTTTCTTTTCCTTTCTGTCTTGTTTCACTTTAATTATGTTCTGCGCTTCATGTGCGCCTTTGGATGTGCCTTCGGTATCTCTCACAACAACATTATCTCTGTCAGGGCACTTGAACGTGAAATGATCATTACCATCACAAATCCTACATGTGATTAACTTCCTTACTTCCTGGATGATTAGCCTTCGGATGTAACAAACATCTCCTTCAAATTCGACTTCTAGGCCTTCGGATGTGAGTTTCTCAATACTCAAAACATTCCTTCTAAGAGTGGGTATGTAAAACACAGATTTAATCTTCTGAATCTGGTTTCCACTCGTGATGACCACCGACCCTTTGCCGCGAAAATATTCCTTCCTATAATGTAACGCCCCAAAACCCGAATTTATAACTTTAGTAGCATGTTTTAATGTGTTATGGTATGGGCTGAAATAACTAAGCATTTAAGTTAGTAGGTGCACAAGTAAATGGAAATATAACAAGGTTTTAGTCAAGATTGGATGGGTATCAAACATGAAGGGTTGGAATTGTGAAAAACCCAAAAACCCACTTGTGGTGGGTTGATATGTACGACACACACACACACAATTCAGGAGATTCTTGTGCCTTGTGTATGTGTATGTGTGTGTGGGTGTGCTTCTACCCCAAATCAAGAGAAAGAAGAAGAAGAGATGATGCATGAAGCTAATTATGGGTCATCTAAGGTTTACATACATCAAGGTACCTTTAATTTGGCTTATTATGAGGTTATGTTTGTTTTTGAATGTGGTGAAAATCTAGGGTTCATGTGAAAACGTGAATCAAGGATGGATGAAGGTGTCTAGAGGTTGATAGACACTAAAGGATCCATAATTTGTGATACTACATAAAGCTATGCTTGATTTATGTGCTAATTAGGTTGTTTTACACCTATGTTGGAAGTGGGTATTGGTCTTGGGGTAATCCAAGACCATTCTTAGTAAATTAGTTGTGAAATCATGTAATTGTAAGAATAATGTGTAGTAGATGACAAGCATGTGGGGAAATTTTGGTTGTGATTGAAGGTGATTACTCATTTGGTGGAATGTGTGTATTAGGAGCTTGTACATTGAGCTTAGAATGTTGTATGCACACCAAGTGTTTGATGAAATGTCTAGACTAATACAATGTGTGAATTTGTAGGTAAGTCTTGACAAATGTGAAGTAAGGTGATAGTAGATATGCTTGATGGTAGGTTAACATAAAGATTGTGTCTTTGAAAGAGTTCATGTGTGAACTAGTTGATTGTATGTTTTGGTAGGAAGTATGCATTAGTAGTGTGTCCACTAATGCTTAAATACTATGGTTGGAATGATGAATAATCTTGCATGTTAATGAGATAGGAATGTGATGTTTATGGTGTGTTTTATGTGATCTAATCATCAATATGGACATACGTCCTAAGTAGGAAGTTTGTATAGTTGGAAGTTGACTTTCTGAAAAGTCAACAATGGATGACTAACATGGTTATGTTTGCTAATATGATTGTGGATTGAGGAAAATCATGTGGTATATGTTAGAATATCTAGTTGACATACTTGATGATATGTTGGATTGCTTGATTGATAAACAATGTGGTAGTTAATCATGTGATATGCATATTAGTAGTTGACCAATGGTAGTCGTGGGAACGAATAAGTGTAAGACGATTGATAGTATGCGTAGTTTTGTATACTAACGGAATGGTGGGAATGATGACATGAATGCGTAGGCAACATGGGCTCAAGCACAAGTGGCTAATGGGTCAAGTGGAGGCAAGTAGCAAGCATCAACTTGGAGGACATAAGGTAAGTGGTTCTTATTCCACTTAGGATAATGAATCTTAAGATGTTTATGTGTTTCATAGTAGTACGAGGACCGTGAGATGATGGTACCTAAATAACGAGGTTGAGGCTTGAATTGGAGTTATAATGGAATAAACGTGGCTTTGAATGAATTGGCTCGGATGGGTCAAGAAGGTGTGGAAAGAAGAAGCAAAAGGAGAAAAGGTGCAGGGTCCACCGTAAGGTACGGTGGCACCGTACCTTACGGTAGCCCCTGCAACCTTCTCCCCACCGTAAGGCAGTAGAGAACTGCCGTGGACTTTTTGGGGTCCACCGTAAGGTACGATGGCCACCGTACCTTACGGTGGCCCCTGGGAAAAATGTTATTTTTCTATTATTTGATGATGTTTTGCTTAGGTGCGCGACCCGTAATTGCGTTTAACGCACCAATTAGCATCGTTGGACCTCGTGTGGGGCCTTGTAAGGGTGTAGCAAGTAATAGTAGTGTGGTTATGTAAACATGATCGTAGTACGGAATGGTACAAGTGCGTGTAGTTTAATCGATGCATTATCCGATGGCATTAAATACGGTAAGTAGATTACCATGATTATGTAGTATTGTAGATGAGATGTACATATAAGTTCTCATGCTCGGGTTAGAGGAAGAGAGTTACTTGTATGTATGATAGCATTATATAGGTAGAAGTAGTATACTTGTATGTATGGTGGTATTGTAGGTGGAAGTTGTATACTCGTATGTATTGTAGAATTATGCAAATGAATTGTATGCTTGTAGGCATTGTAGTATTACATGTGGAAGTTTATGCTTGTATGAATTGTAGTAATACATATGGAGTTTACACTTGTGTGTATTGTGGTATCATATGTAGGAGTTTATGCTAGTATGTATTATGGTATTGTAGGTGGAGATGTATGCTTGTATGAATTGTAGTATTAAACGTGGGAGCTATACTTGTATGTATTGTATGTTTTGTAGCAATACATGTGGGAGTTATACTTGCACGTATTGTATGTATTGTAGTAACACATGTGGGAGTTTTAGGCTCGTATGTATTGTATGTATTGTAGTAATACATGTGGGAGTTTATACTTGTATGTATCGTAGAATTTGCATGTATTGCGAGGTTAATAACCTTTGTTATGAGAATGATATGAGATGCAGGTATGTAAATACGATTGCAAGAGACATGGAGGTTCGGATCGGGGTAACCCACCCGAACTTGAGAGAAGGATTACAGACAGGATCACAGAGGATTGTGGGATGCTACTTCGTGTTATGAGTAGATTACATGAGGTCACTCATTGAACTAACGTATTGGTTATGTGGTGGATGCAGGTTGTCTGGGTTACCTAACTTCTTCAAGGGAAGGATGGAGATCGAGCGAGGAGGCGGATTGTACGTGGTCACGGATACCTAACCAACAGAGTCGAGTCCTGTTGAATGTATTAAGAAATAACTTAAGATGTAACACCAAATTCCTTAGTAGAACCGGTTTTCTAAACAATTATGATTGTTTTATAAATGAATTTTTCGGTTGGTATTTTTCCGCTGCGAGTTTTCTGTAAACAGATTTAGGGTGTTACAAGTTGGTATCAGAGCCCTGGTTTGAGCGAAATCTAGTACAAGGAAGTATGTACTCGAACTCAAACTTGTGTGCTCCTGAATGAAATGACCCGTACAATCCAAGGCTCGATCAAGACCCAAAGGTAGAATTTAATATTAACTCACATGACATGTAAAAGCTAATTGTGGTGTTCATGTTAAGGTGAGCTTTTGTGGATAATGAAGAGATCTCAAGGACACGATCCAACATAGATCGCGGAGGTTGTGGATATGATGTGACAATCTCAGGTACGCGATAATTGACTATTTATACCGGGGGGAGGAAAATCCCCAGGGATGGTAAAACATAGAAGGAAATCGAAATGTGGCACGAAGCTGAAAACCAGTCCTCAGGCATAAGGTAATGATTACATGAAGGCACGTGGATAACATGTGGACTGTACACCTGGCCAGTGCACAAGAAACATGCTACACACGTGAGACCATGAGAATCATTACAGGTATGCCTGGTGGAATTGGAAAGTAAGTAGTCGTGTGGGTGAGTAGTTGGAATGAAAAGTTTGAGTCCGTAGACAAGTACGGATCAAATCAAAATAATAGAAATACCCTTTGTGGGTTAAAGTGGTGATTGACCTTAATGGGTCAAGTGGTAGAATTACCCTTTATGGGATAAAATGGTAGAATTGACCTTAAAAGGGGTCAACAAAGTAGAAAATCCCGTATGGGTTAAAACAGTAGAATTGACCTTAAAGGGTCAAATGGTGGAAAAGCCCGTATGGGTTAAAACAGTAGAATTGACCTTAAAAGGTCAAATGGTGGAAAAGCCCTTATGGGTTAAATAGTAGAATTGACCTTGAAAGGTCAAATGGTGGAAAAGCCCTTATGGGTTAAAACAGTAGAATTGATCTTAAAAGGTCAAATGGTGGAAAAGCCCTTATGGGTTAAATAGTAGAATTGACCTTAAAAGGTCAAATGGTGGAAAAGCCCTTATGGGGTAAAATAGTAGAATTGACCTTAAAAGGTCAAATGGTGGAAAAGCCCTTATGGGTTAAAACAGTAGAATTGATCTTAAAAGGTCAAATGGTGGAAAAGCCCTTATGGGTTAAATAGTAGAATTGACCTTGAAAGGTCAAATGGTGGAAAAGCCATTATGGGTTAAAATGGTAGAATGACCGGGATGGGTCAAAATTTGTAGAAATACCCTTATGGGTTAAAATGGTCGAATGACCGGGGTGGGTCAAAATTTGTAGAAATACCCTTATGGGTTAAAATGGTAGAATGACCGGGATGGGTCAAAATTTGTAGAAATACCCTTATGGGTTAAAATGGTAGAATGACCGGGATGGGTCAAAATTTGTAGAAATACCCTTATGGGTTAAAATGGTCGAATGACCGGGATGGGTCAAAATTTGTAGAAATACCCTTATGGGTTAAAATGGTAGAATGACCGGGATGGGTCAAAATTTGTAGAAATACCCTTATGGGTTAAAATGGTAGAATGACCGGGATGGGTCAAAATTTGTAGAAATACCCTTATGGGTTAAAATGGTCGAATGACCGGGATGGGTCAAAATTTGTAGAAATACCCTTATGGGTTAAAATGGTCGAATGACAGGGATGGGTCAAAATTTGTAGAAATACCCTTATGGGTTAGGATGGTAGAATGACCATGGTGGGTCAAAATTGTGGAAGTACCCTCGTGGGTCAAATTGGATGGAAAGACCTTAGCGGGCCATAAGGGTTGGGAGGACCTTAACGATTCTTAGGGTGGAAATCATGTATGATAGGTAGGAGAACCCTAATGGGGCAAGGTTGGAAGGACCTTGATGTGTAAGGATGGGTAATAACATACGGTAGTTAACGATGAGATGATCGGATTAACATTCCGAAAGGAAGGTTAGTGAATTCGGTTGTTATGATTGTCAAGTAGGAAATTAATATGACGAATAGTGCCCCCGTAGGAATGTATGATATCTTACGCATGTTGTAGCTTGAAATGTTTGACCTTTAAAGGTCAAGAAAATAAATGAGTCTTAGCATTGGACTCGGTGTTGTTAAGCAAAGGACATACGTGTCTACAGTAGATAGTGTGCGAAATGAACTAACAACCAAATATGTATGAATAGAAGGACTCTAAAACCCACCAGGAAGGGGTGGGGTGAGTATGATAAATATATTTGTCCCGTAGGGGCTATAGGATGATGTCGGACTCTCAAGTCGAGTATGAATAAGGGAAGGTGAAACAGTAGCTAGGTAGTAGTAGTTGGTATACTTGATAATTGCAAGAAGACTGGTGTTAATATTAGAAAGTGTGGACATATAATTATGTCTAGTCACGATTAAAGTGGTAAATGTGGGCTTGTGATGTGGTATGAAACTTTGAATGAAGCAACAAGGTAAGTAAGTAAGTAGAGACTACCTAGTAGGGTAGTAATAAAAAAAAAAAAAAAGGTTTCGGGGACGAAACCTTCTTTAAGGGGGTAGACTTGTAACGCCCCAAAACCCGAATTTATAACTTTAGTAGCATGTTTTAATGTGTTATGGTATGGGGTGAAATAACTAAGCATTTAAGTTAGTAGGTGCACAAGTAAATGGAAATATAACAAGGTTTTAGTCAAGATTGGATGGGTATCAAACATGAAGGGTTGGAATTGTGAAAAACCCAAAAACCCACTTGTGGTGGGTTGATATGTACGACACACACACACACAATTCAGGAGATTCTTGTGCCTTGTGTGTGTGTATGTGTGTGTGGGTGTGCTTCTACCCCAAATCAAGAGAAAGAAGAAGAAGAGATGATGCATGAAGCTAATTATGGGTCATCTAAGGTTTACATACATCAAGGTACCTTTAATTTGGCTTATTATGAGGTTATGTTTGTTTTTGAATGTGGTGAAAATCTAGGGTTCATGTGAAAACGTGAATCAAGGATGGATGAAGGTGTCTAGAGGTTGATAGACACTAAAGGATCCATAATTTGTGATACTACATAAAGCTATGCTTGATTTATGTGCTAATTAGGTTGTTTTACACCTATGTTGGAAGTGGGTATTGGTCTTGGGGTAATCCAAGACCATTCTTAGTAAATTAGTTGTGAAATCATGTAATTGTAAGAATAATGTGTAGTAGATGACAAGCATGTGGGGAAATTTTGGTTGTGATTGAAGGTGATTACTCATTTGGTGGAATGTGTGTATTAGGAGCTTGTACATTGAGCTTAGAATGTTGTATGCACACCAAGTGTTTGATGAAATGTCTAGACTAATACAATGTGTGAATTTGTAGGCAAGTCTTGACAAATGTGAAGTAAGGTGATAGTAGATATGCTTGATGGTAGGTTAACATAAAGATTGTGTCTTTGAAAGAGTTCATGTGTGAACTAGTTGATTGTATGTTTTGGTAGGAAGTATGCATTAGTAGTGTGTCCACTAATGCTTAAATACTATGGTTGGAATGATGAATAATCTTGCATGTTAATGAGATAGGAATGTGATGTTTATGGTGTGTTTTATGTGATCTAATCATCAATATGGACATACGTCCTAAGTAGGAAGTTTGTATAGTTGGAAGTTGACTTTCTGAAAAGTCAACAATGGATGACTAACATGGTTATGTTTGCTAATATGATTGTGGATTGAGGAAAATCATGTGGTATATGTTAGAATATCTAGTTGACATACTTGATGATATGTTGGATTGCTTGATTGATAAACAATGTGGTAGTTAATCATGTGATATGCATATTAGTAGTTGACCAATGGTAGTCGTGGGAACGAATAAGTGTAAGACGATTGATAGTATGCGTAGTTTTGTATACTAACGGAATGGTGGGAATGATGACATGAATGCGTAGGCAACATGGGCTCAAGCACAAGTGGCTAATGGGTCAAGTGGAGGCAAGTAGCAAGCATCAACTTGGAGGACATAAGGTAAGTGGTTCTTATTCCACTTAGGATAATGAATCTTAAGATGTTTATGTGTTTCATAGTAGTACGAGGACCGTGAGATGATGGTACCTAAATAACGAGGTTGAGGCTTGAATTGGAGTTATAATGGAATAAACGTGGCTTTGAATGAATTGGCTCGGATGGGTCAAGAAGGTGTGGAAAGAAGAAGCAAAAGGAGAAAAGGTGCAGGGTCCACCGTAAGGTACGGTGGCACCGTACCTTACGGTAGCCCCTGCAACCTTCTCCCCACCGTAAGGCAGTAGAGAACTGCCGTGGACTTTTTGGGGTCCACCGTAAGGTACGGTGGCCACCGTACCTTACGGTGGCCCCTGGGAAAAATGTTATTTTTCTATTATTTGATGATGTTTTGCTTAGGTGCGCGACCCGTAATTGCGTTTAACGCACCAATTAGCATCGTTGGACCTCGTGTGGGGCCTTGTAAGGGTGTAGCAAGTAATAGTAGTGTGGTTATGTAAACATGATCGTAGTACGGAATGGTACAAGTGCGTGTAGTTTAATCGATGCATTATCCGATGGCATTAAATACGGTAAGTAGATTACCATGATTATGTAGTATTGTAGATGAGATGTACATATAAGTTCTCATGCTCGGGTTAGAGGAAGAGAGTTACTTGTATGTATGATAGCATTATATAGGTAGAAGTAGTATACTTGTATGTATGGTGGTATTGTAGGTGGAAGTTGTATACTCGTATGTATTGTAGAATTATGCAAATGAATTGTATGCTTGTAGGCATTGTAGTATTACATGTGGAAGTTTATGCTTGTATGAATTGTAGTAATACATATGGAGTTTACACTTGTGTGTATTGTGGTATCATATGTAGGAGTTTATGCTAGTATGTATTATGGTATTGTAGGTGGAGATGTATGCTTGTATGAATTGTAGTATTAAACGTGGGAGCTATACTTGTATGTATTGTATGTTTTGTAGCAATACATGTGGGAGTTATACTTGCACGTATTGTATGTATTGTAGTAACACATGTGGGAGTTTTAGGCTCGTATGTATTGTATGTATTGTAGTAATACATGTGGGAGTTTATACTTGTATGTATCGTAGAATTTGCATGTATTGCGAGGTTAATAACCTTTGTTATGAGAATGATATGAGATGCAGGTATGTAAATACGATTGCAAGAGACATGGAGGTTCGGATCGGGGTAACCCACCCGAACTTGAGAGAAGGATTACAGACAGGATCACAGAGGATTGTGAGATGCTACTTCGTGTTATGAGTAGATTACATGAGGTCACTCATTGAACTAACGTATTGGTTATGTGGTGGATGCAGGTTGTCTGGGTTACCTAACTTCTTCAAGGGAAGGATGGAGATCGAGCGAGGAGGCGGATTGTACGTGGTCACGGATACCTAACCAACAGAGTCGAGTCCTGTTGAATGTATTAAGAAATAACTTAAGATGTAACACCAAATTCCTTAGTAGAACCGGTTTACTAAACAATTATGATTGTTTTATAAATGAATTTTTCGGTTGGTATTTTTCCGCTGCGAGTTTTCTGTAAACAGATTTAGGGTGTTACATATAACCACTTGGGCATCCCTCTATGCCGAATGATTTACTAAACACCGTGAATTGATTTTTATCACCACAACCATGTTCTCTTCGTGTTAGACTTACGTACCACACGTCGTCCCATCCTTTTTCATCGGTTCCCTTGACCATGAACTCCGTTTTCCCCATCTTCTTCAGGCACTCTCTCCTATAGTGAAACGATTCTTTACACTTGCTACAATACATTGTTGGTGGATGTTCGGGGACTTCTTTTTCTGCCTTAACTTGCCTATTAAATTCTCTTTGGGCCTTTGATAACTTGCTTTCTTGATTCTTATAGATGAAGATCCGATATTGAATTCTGAAAATTTGATGTTGAGAGGATTCTCACAATCCTTAACCTTCACGGTTTCTGCCATCTTGGTCTTCCTTTTCCTATCATCACAATCGAACACACAACTATGGATTAACGGTTTCTCATACTCGTCTTCTTTCCCTATATTACTAGCATCTTAATTCAGATTTCCTATCAATATCGAATATCCCACAGGTCTTGAATCTTGGCTCTGATGCCATGTTGAAATTTACGAAAGTATATGCAATTGGTTTGTGTATGAAACGGTTTTGAGAGGGAAAGGAATATAGAGGGAAATTTGAAAGTTGATTATTGAACATAATCTTTCTTATATTAAAATGAACATACAATGACCCTATTTATACTTACTAATCGGTGTGAGTATCAACCGACGTGTCCCTAGACTTTTACATAATATCCTTCAACTAACTTGTGACAAACCCGTTGGTTAGTAACCGTTGACCCATATTTCTAACTTAGGATATCTTATGCTAACATATGTACAATATTTATTAACATAGATATAAAATCAAGATTATTCTTCTAACAAAGACCACATAAGAACCAATGTATTTTGTCAACCTCGTCAACGGGTTGACCAATAGCAGAAAGCTGCTCACAAATCGCCTGAAATTTCATACATGAGTAAATGGACATATAATAAAGGGTTAGGATCAAATACAAAGTGAAAGTAAACTAGGAGGTCGCAGGAAGGGTATCAAACGGACTCCGATTGAAATCATTCAAGCGGCATTGGAACCGTCTCATCGAACCCTATGATCTTAGTTTTTAGGTTTTTGCTTTTTTGACTTTTAGATTGTTGTTTTTAGAATTTACGTTATATCATTGTGTCTTTTATGTAGCATTGTGTCTATATCTTATTTTTATCATTGTGTCATTTTTGCGATTCATTGTGTCTTTTTTCTTCGGCATTGTGTTATATTTTGTTGCATTGTGTTATATTTTGTCGCTTATTGTGTCATATTTGATGATCTATTGTGTTATTCGTATCTTTCTCACCATTCTCATTTTTGTTACACTGTGTAGAATAACTTGACCCATACAATAAAATACATTAAGTGTAAATAATTATGAGTGTGGTTTTAGAGGCTGTCATTGAGATCTTAAGTGTTGACTGAGATCTTGATTGATATTTTTATTAAGTTAAACGTGTGTATATATTGACAATTCAAAATTCAAAAGCGTGTTCTTTAACTGTTTCTGGAATGTATTTGGCTTGGTGCACTTTTAAGTGTATTTGATATACAAGTGGAATTAATTTTTTACGGTCTCATCATCTTTTCTTTTAACGTTGAGGATAAGATGGGTTAAAATGCTAGCAAATTACCAACAGTTTTTTGGACATTTTCCAGCGCAAACTATATGTTTATAGCCTAAAATTCCGTGTTGAACAAACTATGAGTTTTAACAACATCAACTTTTGTCTGACATGAAAACAAGGGTTCTGTCCTTGGCGGACCCACACCTAATTCAAGGGGTGCGGCCGTGCGGGCGCCCACCTTGATTTTTTAGTGTTTATATATACGCGTCTATCCCGTACGCAACCTATTAAAATTTTTAATTGCACCCTTTGGATTTTTTAAACCGAGGAAAAGCAATGAAACAAGTCTTTCTCTCCCCCTTTATAAGCCTTGCAGTTAAATCTGCGAATCTGCGATCGATTCACTGGTAGAAAAGTTGGTGTGTATATATTTTTCACTGTTTTCTTTTTCGGCGAGCAAGGACTTGATGGAAAGGTTGAAGGTCTCTCTTAATTTGATGTGAAGAAGATGAGCTATTTGTTTTTTTCTTTCAAGTGCAAGAAGTTAAAATATGTAAAAATATGATGACAGACAAAGTCACTTTAACTTTTAATATGCTTTTATTTTTATTTAATTTCTTTTACTTTATTTTATTTGTCCTTCATTTAGTTTATTGTCTATTATATTTTATAAAGTTTAATAAGATTCCAGGTAGATAAGATCAACTACATTCACTACGCCAAAAATTGTCTACGGTCACACAAGAAAAGTGTGACCATATGCCTTTCGCCACACCTATTTTTTCCAGGTCAAGTGTGACCAAAGGTCGAGTCATCGTAGGTATGTTACGGCCACATTCTTATTTAGTGGTCATAGCTACTAAAAAGTGTGGCTAAATGGCACCAACATTTCTTAGTGGAATTAAGAACTCCCTCGATTAAGTGTGGTTAAAGGTTAGCAATAGCCACGGGAAATTACGCTAAGTGTGACTGTTTCTGTTATATAGTCACATGAATTTAGTAAAAATTTGGTTTTAGCCACATCAATTAAAAATAAGTGTTGTAAAAGGGTTGTTGTAATCAAGCATTATGTCCATTAATTGTGGCTAAATAGTACTAATGGTCACATGAATTTCTTATAAGTGTGGTTGGTTCTATTATATAGTCACATGAATTAACTATAAGTGTGGCTAAAAACTATTTCTAAACACACACAAAAAAAATTGTAATTTTAAGTGTGACTATTTTCTACATATTTTTTCCCATGACATACACAACAAAAAACAAATTAACGATAGTGTGGCTAATGAGTATATACAGCCACATGTTAATTTAAGTGTGGCTATTAAAGAATATTTGGTCACACAATTTTTTTTCCCATGACGCTTGTTATCATTCCGTCACATTAAAAAAAAGCAAAGTGACAATGGTATGGCTAATGGGTATTTAAAGTCACATGAAATTTGGTAGTTTTAGGTGTGGCTATTTTCTAACCTTTGGTCACACATGAATTTTTTTCTCATGACGTTTATTATCATTTCGTCACACGAAAAAAAAATAAACTAACGATGGCGTGGCTAATGGGTGTGGAAAGCCACATGAAATTTGTTAATTTTTAGTGTGACTATTGATTAAACTTTGGTCACACCTAAATTTTTTCTATAACATTTGCTATCATTTCGTCATACAAAAAAAATGAAAATAGTATGGCTATTACCTAACCTTTGATCACATATATTAATTGTGGTTCTATGTCGTTATTTTTTGTAAAATAAGAACAACGATAAACAAGACAGCCTAAAAACAAAATTATATTAACAATCATAAACTAAATCCATACATAATAATTTGATTTAAGTACAATAGGCATAAACTTCTAATCGAAGTTATGTACAAAAGTTAGACGATAATGCGGTATATATTATCAACAGATATGTGTCTTTTAAGAGTAACACTATGACTCTAACTTATGAGCAAGAAGCTGCACGTGATTGAATCGTATTACTTCATATCATATTGCTTCATCAATCTCTGAATGACGATTAGCTGTAGCAAGTACTATCACTCCAGCATTTTCTACATAAACAACTTTAAACTTTTATAAAGAACAAATATTGGGAACCTTTTTACAAATAAAAAGAATATATGTGGGTGAAACCATACCATAATGCAACAAACTTGATCTTCATATTGGTAAATGCTTCATGATCTTCATATTGGAGCTTGTAGGCTATTATGCGTCAATGACGGATATAGTGTGCATTACTTAGCTGGTTCCAATCAACAAAAGATTTGAATAATATGAATGAAATAACTACAATACAAGGGTTCGTAATAATTACCTAGCTAGGGGTGTTAAACGAGTCGGGTTCACAAGTTGGTGGGTCCAACTCGACACGAACCTGAACACGACCCATACCCAAAAAATGTGTTGTCACACGACCCAACACGACTTGAATTTTCGCGGGTGAACCAGAACCTAGCCCGTTTGACTGAACATTTAATTACGTTCAAGAATTTTTTTTAACATACCTTGGATTGTTGAGTTTATCTTCATTGTCTACTAGAAGAGCAGACCTTGCAACCAAACATAGGCATATAAATAAAGACGTGATCAAGATCAATTGGAAATTCATACCCCTTTGATTTCCCATTCCCTTTATAGTACTTATTCTTACACGATCAAGATCAATCGTAAATTCACACCCCTCTGTACTCATCCAGTTGCTGGCATGGTCCTATTGCATATCCAAGTTTCTAAAGGCCTAAAGCTAGTCAGCATCATGCAACAATCAGATGACCCATATTAGCCGACAGAGGGATATCAATTCAGCAACAAGCACCATTGACCCAACCCATCAGAGCATATAGCAACCATTTGTTTCCATTTTGACCAGTAAAAACAACGCCGCAAGAAGAAATGGTCTGTTAGAAAAAGCTAAAGCGTAAAAACAATATTGAGCGAGATTATAGTCTAGTATAGATAGTTCAAATGAATCTAGCTATTCAGTTCGATTCTAGATATGTAAATCCAAGAATTTGAAAACCGTTTAATGAGGTAACATCTGAGTTACTTGTTTGTATTATTAGCTTGAGTTGTTGTGATAATTTTGGTGCATTTAATTAGGGCTAGCATAACAGTTTACACGAACCTGTTAAGACACGAACATGAAACTTGTAAACACGAACACGACACGGAATCTAATCGTGTCACTTTTTTTCAAACACGAACCTATGTATAGCATGTTAACACGATAAGACACGATAAGGAATACCAAGTAAAATAGGTTAACACGACAAGGCACGATAAAACACGACAAGAAACACCATAAAAGACGATAAGACCTATTAAGACACGAATACGAAACAGGTAAACACGAACACGACACGAAAATAAAAGGTCTTAATGTGTCGACATGTTATAGACACAAAACCTGTTAAGGCCAAACATGAAACCTGTTAAAATCGTGTAGGTTCATGTCAGGTTATTGTGTTCGTGTCTGAATTGCCAGAACTACCATGATTAGTCGAGATGTATCCACAACTTTAGATTTTAGAATTTTGTTATTCATATGTAACGACGTTTAAATCACTTTTGGCTTTTAGTTTCCTTTTGTTGATCTTATAATTTTAGTATTATCTATACTATATTATAAAGCATGGAGGGAGGATACCTGTCAAATTTAAGTAATTACATGTTTTATTGCTCAAAGTACAAACACTTAATGCATTTGTAAAACAAATTATAAGGGTAAATTAGTCTTTAGTCATTTTAACCAAACTACATGCCAAAGCTATTGCTGCTTCACTCCTTTAGAGGTTATACGACGTTTCAGTAGCTCACTTTATGACCAGTCTCTTCAAACCCCCCAATCTCTTCTTTTACTCGGCTTATATCGTACGCAGGACATTACGAGAGAGAGGGAGAAACAACGACAGAGAGTACTGAGAGAGAGACAGACAGAATGTCGAGAGATGTGAATCATGAAGCATCCTCTTTGATTAATTAATCGATGGGTGAAGATATCGTCAGTTACCCTCAAGCAATTGATGGGTTTAAATTCTTAATTTTGTCCCGCAGTTCAACAATCCATTCGACGAAGAAGAAATCAACCCCTTTCTGGTAATGCAATTGTTTTAATATTATTTTATGGGTTACGCATGTTTTTGTGGTTAAATGTTGTTAGATCTGTCCGATTTTTAATGGATTAGTTACTTAGTGATACGGTCAATATTATTGCAGCCCAAGACAACAAGCCCAATAAACAAAACTGGGCCAAAGGCCACTGTCGACAAAAAACAAACTGAAGCAAGTGAAGTCAAGAATTAGTCTAGATGGATAATTTGAGCACATGTTATTTTGTTTATGTTAGTTTATTTAGTGGAGGAATAACCTCCCATGTTGCATGCATGATCCAGTAGTTTTACTTTACCATGATCACATCTTTATCCCATGTTCTCCTAATAAAGTGCATTTAGACTAGGATTGAATTTTCTATTTAAGCATTGTAATTTCCCTTTGAAAAATTATGAAGAAAATTGTTGCAAAAAGTCTTGTCTCTTATCTTTTAGTTCTTGGAGCTTGACCCCCTCTATGGGTTCCCCATCACTTAGTTATCCTATTAGAGGTTTTGACTTGAGATTCATCTTTTATTGAATTGTTTGTTTGGATTTGTTTCTTAATTGCAATGCAGTAGTAGCTTAATTCTTTATGTTTGGATCTTTTTTTTTTTTTTTTTTTTCATGTTTTCTATACGATATCCTATTTTTATGAAAAATAGAAAGATAGGGAATTCAAAGTATGGGTTGGCCAATTGTAAGGTCAACTAAAAGCAAACAAACGAGGTAGAGGTGTTGAGTAAATTGTATGTATGTGTGACTATGTTATGTTTGTCTTCTATAGCCAATCCAAGTTCAGAAATGGCCGGGATAAAAACTTGTCATTTTTATTAATTACTTTGCTCGTTGATTTAATATTTATATGATGTTTTTGCTAGGCATTGAACAAACAATCGATCCCTTTATTCTTAGTCTAGAATTTCTGCTAATTTTAGCTTCTCATGTAACTTTGTTTGCTTAAAAGGTAACAATTGGCTTCAGAAGGCCATTATAATATGCTCATTCCTTGTACATCATTATAGTTTCTAACCGTTACAAATCATAATAACTTTTTTTTTTAACTTATGTTTACTTTTTTCTCGCAGTTGATGGTAGAAACTATAGTACGGGGATAGAAATGGAGCAAGCTTCTTGACCCTGAAAAAAGGATAATGATGGTTACAGGTGATGTCATCTATTCTAAATAGTAATAATATTGAAAGTTATGCCAAAAAGATGGATGTTTGATTGTGGTTCTTTCATTATGTTTTGATTGGGTTCAATCCCCTTGTACACAACTTCTCCTGACTTGTTTGCAGTAGGGAAAGATAAAAAAGTGTGTTGTTGTTGACTGAATTAAGTAGCTTGGGTCTGTCCAGGTCTGGAGCTGGGTGTGGTCATGACCATGAGCTTCCCGGTTGAGCTCCAGCAGCTTCACGCCTTGACTGCCCGTCAGTTTTTCCTATTCTTTCGGCTCGTGATAATTGAAGGTTATCCAATTCCAAACTGCATGCAGGCTGCTGCCCGGTAAAAATTAAATTGGAATAACCAGGCCCCACTAAATGTTGGTATCATTGCTTGGAGGGCTGAACAGGAAAGGCTTCCAACTTTGGTGGCGCTGACAGGGAAGAGTGTTTGGTTTCAGTCTGACTGTTGTTTGTTATGCGGTGATTATGGTAAGATAAACAACCATTTGTTTGTCTCGTGCCAATTCTCTCAAATCATTTGGCTGCAGATTGTTGATCAGTGGTGCAATGTTCATGGCTTCTTTGCTTTCGGATCGAGAGATATATTGGATATTATGCAAGGCTTAAAGTAGAGGAGGAAGGCTTTTCAATTTCATGAGATTATTCTCATTACTATTTGGAGTATATGAAGATTGGAGGATGCAAAACGAGTTGGTCTTTAAACGTGATTGCTGAAGTGAAGTCCCTTGGTTTCATATGGGTCAAGAGTAGGTCCAGAGAGCTCTATATCACCTGGAGCATGTGGTGCAGGTTTCATGTGTTTTAGGTGCAACTTGTGTGTGTGGCTGGGTTTCTCATGGTCCATGGTTTTTGAGTCTTGTTAGGTGGTATCTTTTGTTTGTTGTTAGATGTATATATTGTGCAGCAGCTTGCTACTTAGTGTTATAATAAGGCTTTTTCTGTTGGTTGTAAAAAAATGATTCAACTTGCTCCTGGACAAAGAATGAATGCAAATGCAAGAAGAGCAATATTTTCTGTAATTATGAGTGGGGAGATTTATGTTGATGCTTTGAGAAACTGTTGAAATTGGATTTTCAAGAGAAGCATGTATTTCTATTTTCTTATTATCATGGGTCAACTTGTTGGCAAAATGAGTTTTTAATTACAAAATGGATATATTTTTTTTTTTTTTGGTATGGGATTACTTCTTTTAGTTTTTAGTCAGATGCAACACAAAATGCATGTGGGGATTTGATTGACCTCATGTTCTTTTTCCTATTTGTCTCAAATTTATGTTTTTATATTATGCGGCTATTTGTATTTACATTATTGTTACTATTTTTTTTAGATTAGATGGTTGTCTTTCAAACAAGAGTGTTGGTACCATTCTAAAATAGTAACCAACCGAACAATATTAGCTAAGGTTTGAGTTATGTTCACGCCTCGTAGTATTGACTCCGCCGCAATGCGCGGGTTCCCCACTAGTTATTTTTGATATACGGGTCACCCCACCTGACCCACCTGATGGATAAACGACCCAGGAGCTTAGAGATTCCGCACTCTGTGAAAAAAAGTCCTGGGTCTGCCACTAGGTTCTGTGTTATTAGGTGTTATGCTCTCTAGAGGTAGTATTTCAATCAAGCGTATATGTGTCTATTCTATTACTGATTGTTGCTAAACACTTTTTATTTTTTTACCCTTACTGCCTTCCAATCAAGTATATATGAATGTTCTCTAAAGCTGTTGGTGCTTATTGGATTGGGTATTTAACAGCCCAAATGAACTTAATAATTATGTTAGGCTCATACTTTGTTCTTGGATTGGGTATTTAAGACCAACAACAATGAGAAACTAGTAAAACTCCCCAGTTCACTTTTTCATAATTTGAGTTTCATGTTAAAAAACACTTTGAATAATCACTACAAGATATACAAGTCATCTCTCCCTTTATGTTAAAAAGGACCATATTAAGAAAATATATATAAATTAAACCTCAGAATTAAAAGGATTCAAATAAACACAAGTTACGCAATTGTTGGTCATTGGGATATAGTTTTGAATGAATGAAAAAATGTTTATTGTTGTAGAAGTTAGTTTTATAATATAAGCATTGTATTTTTTTTTAAATAATAATTTATTTCATTCCATAAAAAACGTTGTTCTCAACGAAATTAACCTTTTCACTTAAAAATTCAATCTAAGCTCATTTTCAATTGGACGGATCAAAATCAACTTTTTTTTCCATTCAAATTTATCCAAAAATGCTAAAAAATGTGATAGAAGTTTATAAAACAATATTTTCCTTCAAAAAGAGTAAATAGTCAAAACCGTCCCTGTGATTTGGTGGATTTTACCAGTCCAGCCCAAAATGAAACTAATTATCTGAACAATCTAGTATTGACGAAATGCGCCAAAACAGTTCAATTTTTTAATGGGGTTAACTCAGCACAGTTAAGTCAGGGACAAAAATGTCCATTTAACTGACACCCACCACCGTCTACTTCATCTTTAACATCTCCCTCCTATCATACCCCCTTTCGTATATTTTCTATGTTTCACCACCACCACCAATCCACCACTAGGGGTGGACCCACATAGAGTTGGTCGGGGTCCCCAAACACCAATGTTTTAAAAAGTTTTACTATAAGCGATGTATTATTTTTTTTATGGACATTATAAATATTTAAGATAGACACCATTGTACTAAGATGAAGGCTAGTGCCATTATTGCAGTTAAAAGGTCACGAGTTCTAGTCCTTTACTGACCGATTCCAAGCCGAGTTGGACCAATTTCGAGTGGTGATGGCCGAGTAGAGAAAAATCGGTGCGCCACACCTCCGAGGAGCGATTCCTTGCCGATTCCTAGGCTGAGTTGGCAGATTTTTACAAAATGCATCGAACATGCCAAAGTATTCAGCATCAAAAGGAAGGAAGGGCTACTGTATTTCAACTGGTATGGCAAGATCAAAAGCCTTCCTTTCTAGTATGTTCGTGATCTGGTACGTCTACAGCCTCTATACTATTAGAAATGTCCGGGTTTTGATGCCTTCTTCAATTTTCTGAAAAGAGAATGTCGAGAAGGATAAAAGACCTTCAAGCCACAGTATCCGAAGTCCTACAAGACCAAGGTGTTGCATCCCGAGACAGGATTTTCAAATCTCAAGAACACTAAATTCCTTTTGGAGTGGAAGACGTAGACGGCTACAAGAGAAAGAAAGCAGTTTGGATTTTCAAATCTCAAGAACACTAAATTCCTTTTGAGGTTTCGTACGTGTTAACTATTTGCAGGTTTCAATTTTACAACAAGTTTCATTAATACAAGTTTCATTAATTTACTCGCTATATTAATTTACAATACCTATCTATTTTTATTTCACTGTCCTAAATAAAAATTTACATATGTGCATGTTTAGCAAGAAAATCGAAAATTCACAAGAATCTTTGTCACATTCTAGTTTTGTATGACCTTACTTTTGTAATACTATTATAATTATAACTGTATTACAAAACGTGTATTACTTTTTATAAAACTGTTGTATTTAAGTTTTTGAATTTATTCATGTGACCTAACATGATCCTACCTTATTAAAGTATAATGTAAACAGATTCGTTTTTATGTATATATGAACGGATTTATCACTCATAGCTACTATTGGTGGCATATCTAAATAAAAATTTCAGAGGTAGCATTCATTTTTCTATCGTACTTTTATACATTGTAAATAAAATAAAAATAAAAACATGAAAATAAATAAAGTTACACACTCATCTAATAGATTTATTTTGGGTTTTTTATAACTTAAAACCTAACTATTACATCCCTTCTATTAGTGTATTAAAAGTTTCTCTTTCGATTGCTCAAACATGGGGGTGCAAACGAGCTAAGCCGCCTTGGCGATAAAAGACTCAAAATGATCCGAGCCTTATCGAGACCCAAACCCGAGCCGAGCTTGACCCTATGAAAAAGTTTGTCTGGCTCGTCGAGCCTTAGTGTATAATAAGTTTTATTAATAATAAATAATATTTTCCTCTAATTTAAAGTTGTATAGTAAATGAGCCGAGTCTAGCCTATTTAAACTTGTTTACGAGCCGAGCGCGAAACTAAAATTAAGTTATTTAGTAAACGGGCTCGAGCTTAACTTATCGAACCTGTGAGCCTAAACAAACCTATTATTTATATTATTTTTATTTAATATATTATATAATAGATAATACGAACTGAGCTCGAGCTTGAGAAACTACCAACAAGCTGGGCTCGAGCTCTCATAACTTAATCGAGCTCAAGCCTGGTCAAGCTCAGGCTTGACTCGTTTGCAATCATGTTCAAACATGAAACACGGGCTTAGGAGCTAGGAGTGGGCTATGGGCTTTTAAGTGGTGGCTGGTGTTGGGCTTTTCAGTTATCAAGAGACTTTCAAATAGATCTGCACACATCGTTTTTTTTTACCCAAACTGGTTTGGGTGTTGATCGTTTCCAAGTTCCGTACTGGTTTGGTTGACTACAAATCATTTTTACCCGGTTTCGGTTTTGAATTCTACCTCAATTTCTATTCCATTTCGGTTCGCGTACGTAGTTTTTTAAAATCATATAAATTACATAAATTTAACTTTTATTAACATTTGGGTTTTTCAAATAAGAAAATTGAATTTTAATTCCAAAAAACAACAACGTTTTATTTGTGTTTATAACCAAAAATGTGTTTTTTCTTAAACCGGTTTCAGTTTCTTCCTGGTTTCGACCGGTTTTTTAGCAGTACCGGTTTCGGTTCGTTTGACCAGTTTTAACGTCGGTTTTAGCCAGGTTTTCGTTTCGGTTTGGGATTTTTTTGTATCGGTATTTGTTCGGATCGGTTTTACCGGTTTGGGGGTTGTTTTGTGAAATTCTACTTTCAATTGGTGATATGGTGTTGGGCTTAAATATTTTGAGGGGTAACGTAATAAATTTTTAGGATAACACAATAGAAAAAAATGTTAAAAAAATAAATTTCCTACTTGCCGAAAAAGTTGACGGATTGCAGGTCACGTTAAGGTATGTCCACCACTAGCTACCATAATCACTAAACATTAGAAGAAAGAGAAAAACAGAAAATATGAAACTTTTTAAATGTTAAAAAAATCCGTACATACATCGTGTCAGCCGTTAACTTATTATAAAAGAGATTGAAAATGAATATAACTAATTAAAAAGAAAAAGGAACAATAGCTCTCTAATATATATAAAAACAAAATTCTCACTTTAAACTTGTGGTGTTTCATTTCGTATGATCTTCACAACAAACATATGTATAACATCATAAACATTTCGATATTCTTTTGATAACTTTAACCATTTAGTTTATCATTTACCTGTAGTGTGGATTTTATTCATATTGTGTTTTTCAAGAAACTCTATATGCCCTAACCTTAAATATGACTATTTTGCATAAAGTGAATATACACACTAAGAAATTATAATAATATGTAGGGTGTTTGCCTTGGTGTTGCTATATAGAAAATACTTGAACTCCTCAAAATATTGATTAAAAGATTTAAAAAAATCATTAACATAATGTGCCAAGGGATTACCGTTGCGGACATGGGATAACGGTCGTGGTTAATTATTTCCCCGACGGAGTAAAACAAAGTGTCATCTACATATCGACATAAAGCATGTTTACCAACGTATCAACGAAGATTGCATATCAACGAAGGACTTTTTACCGACAGATCAACATCGACCTATTATGTTTGTCGCAGATATATACGTAATTTGGAAATAATATATTAATAAATTTTTGTATTACACGTTCCAATTATATAACAAATACGCTATAGTCGACAAAATGTATTCTAAACAAAAGCAAAATGTTATTTGTCAAAGGCCAAAAAAAATATTTGAAAATTAAGACAGCCAGAGAGAAACTTTGAATTAATGTAGAATGTGTCCTAAACTAAAAAAAGACTAAGCAAAAAAGGATATTTTTTTTTCTTGCCCAAAAGCCTGTGAATTAACACAGAATGTGTCCCAAGGTCAAATACGTAATTTTTGCACTGAAATCTTTTTGGTTCTGAAAATATGCTTCTTTGCTTTCGTTTTGTCTGAAGGTAAATATGGTTCCCATTTTGAAATATTGATCCTTTAAGATAATATGATACGATATATGTTTTTATTTGCATATAGATTAGACTTACTCATTTTTAATTTTTTTGTGGTTTATTTGTGATGTGGGGCGAGTCGTTACAAACACTATAATATAGACTAATTGAATAAGGGCAAAACGTCTAGAAATAAGGGCATAACTTTTAACCACTTGGGAGTCATGGTCCATAATATGAAGGAAAGTGTGTTAGCGTTTCAATCGTGTCAACTTGCATCCATAAATGGTTTGCCTCGTTCTCAAACCAACCAATATCTCTCTCCCTTTATTATTTTATTTTATTTGAAACCCGATTTTACTATGACAATTGTCCTATAAACTTTTAGTTCTATTTGGTTTCGTTTTGGGTTTAAAACAAATAATCAAGTATCCCATTGATTCACACATTTTTATAGTTAGTTGTGCGCCTAAAGATTTCCATTATGTAATTTTTAAAAACTAATCAAGCATGTCAATGATTCATCCCATTTGGTTTATAAAGATATTAGTTTACATTCACGCGTCCGGGATAGACAGATATAATATGAAGTGACAAAATGTGTGTACCATAAAAGGAATATGCCGTTTTTCAGAAAAGTAAAATAAAATTCTAAAGGATTAAAACTCGATAACTCATAAAACCTAATTTTAATGTGTAAAGTGATGAAAGAATGACATACCTGTTTTATGGATATACAATCGATCACCTTGGGCAACGCTGAATAGAACAATCAATAGGTTAGCATTGAATATCCATTTTGAATAGGGCTGTTCATGAGCCGAACCGAGCCGAGCCGAGCCAGGTCAAGCTCGCGCTCGGCTTGGTTTTAAACCGAGCCGGCTCGGCTCGGATTTAAAACCGAGCTGAAAATCAAAGCTCAAGCTCGGCTTGGTTTTAAACCGAGCCGACTCGACTCGGCTTTGTTTGGCTCGAATTTAAAAAGAAAAAGAAAAATTGGCTTTCAAAATTCAATAATCTAAAATATTATTCAATAGTTAAATATAACACATTTAAAATAAGTTCAACCTAATGCATTACAAGCTATAATCAAGTTAAAAAAATACACAATAAGTCTTAAATTTTAACGGAATACAGTATAAATTCACCAACATACGAATTAACCCCCTAAATATGCAATAGATGTCTAATTGAACTCCTAAATATTGACCTATTTGAAATCAAAAGTAGTATTGAGTTTGATAACTTGACTATTTGGACAATTATCATTATGCTATGGTTTATTTAAATAACTAGGTGTATTAATACGCGCGTTGCGCGTTTTTCACATGACGTGTTAATACGGATTTTGGTAACCGACAAAGGCATAGAGACTAACCTTGGACAATGAGAAAATACAAAAGTGGCAGCAGCTACGCGGAGAATACCAGTAATCTTCCGCGGTCCGCGAAACATGGTGGAGATGGCGCACGGTAGATGGGGTCGGTGGCCGGCTGCGTACGTTAGAGTGAAGCAGCTATTCATTTCGTGGTCGTTAAATATATAGATGATGAACGGACAAAAACCGAACCCGTGCGAAATCGAGTAAAAAACGCATTATGTCGGGGGCCAAAATGAAAAAAAAATAAACTTAATAAAAAAGTTGGTGGCCAAAACGGGAAAAAAAACTTAAACAAAAAGTAAAAAAAAAAACATTGTGTGGCCAAAATGAGAAAAAAAAACTTAGCAAAAAATTTGCTGGTTAAAATGAGAAAAAAAAAAGTTAACCAAAAAAGCAAAAAAAATGTAGGGCCAAAATGAAAAAAAAAACTTAATAAAAAAGTTGGTGGCCAAAACGTGAAAAAAAAACCTAATAAAAAAGTTTGTGGCCAAAACGGGGAAAAAAACTTTAACAAAAAATAAAAAAAAAACATTGTGTGGCCAAAATGAGGGAAAAAAATTTGGTGGTCAAAATGAGAAAAAAAAAAGTTAACAAAAAAGCAAAAAAAAAAATGTGGCAAAAATGAAAAATGTGAAACTACACTATTTAAATTAGAAGGTCTATTATATATATAATAATTTGATTAGTTGTAACTTCAATCACAAGCACACAATCTACATGCTACAATTACAAAATATTAAACATGCAACATATTCCCATACTTTTTTTAACATTTTTATAGTATATTATATGTATATAACAAAATATATTTAAAAGAAGAACTATCCGAGCCAAACCGAGCCAGCTCGGCTCGTTACGAACCGAGCCGAGCTAGGCTCACTTTCTAACCGATCCGAGCCGGCTCGGCTCAGTTTCAAACCGAGCCATATCGAGCGAGCTTTTTTCGAGCTAAATCCGAGCGAGCTTCGAGCAAGCTCCGAGCCACGAGCTTTTTGGACAGCCCTAATTTTGAAGACAAGTAAATATGATCTAACTGCTATTGACTAAAAAGGTTGTATGATGGTACTTTTTCATGTCTCCCAACTATTTTTTTATGCTCATTTATAATTTAAATATCTATTTCAATAATTACCATATGTTAGTCAATTTCAAAGTACATACATTAAAAACGATCTAAGAGGCGTGCATGGTGGGGTTATTGATTATCACTTATCAGCTAGAGATTTACCTGGTGTCTAAGAATTATAGGTTATATCCGGCCTAGCAATCTTTGTAATCAGTGTTCCCTAGAAGCACCAATAAAAAAAAGCAGATTCTTACCAAACTGACTATATTTGTGAATAGATATATAGTTTGTGGGTTTTTATAGGTAATAGTATGTTCAAAAACATATATACTATCTTAACATAATTAGTGACTTGCCTAAACAAGATTAATAAATTACCTGAGCACATTATATTGTTTTTATGCATGAACACAACCCACTAAAAAAATTGTTTTTTTTTGCTCGTTTTTAAAGATACTAGATTATTGGTCGTGTTACACACGGCTCACCAAATAATAATAACTTGAAGATTGAATTTCCTAATTGAAAATAAAATTAAACGTGGATAATAGAAAGCTAAATATACATATGAGAAGTATAAAAAATAAACATAAGATCCAACAAAGAATTCATTATTCATTCAAATATCATTAAAAATTTCCTTGTACACAAGCACTACTTTTTACCTTTGACAGTGCGACATAAATATTGGCCGCGTGTGAAAAATTAGTATTTCAAATATAATCCAATTCATTACCTCGAACCAGAAGCCGATTAAGCTCTCAAGTTTCAAAGGGTGATTCGTTATTGTATTTGTTGGCGTTTCTTTTGTTCAAACATCGTCTAGTGGAATCCACACACTAGACGAACTAGCTCGTGATAGTAGGAATACCAATGGTGGAGAGTAGGGTGTTGCCATTGTCTCCTCTTTAACAATTGTTGTCTCTATATAATTGGCCGTTAGAAAAAACAATTGTTGTTATTTGAGCGACAATAATTCGAGTGGGAATAAGGTGACGTACCTATTATATATGGAGTTGTTTTAAAACGTATCAATATTTTGAGTTGTTGAAGTATTTTTTATAATCAAAATGTACGTGTGTGTATATAGTGAATAATAGTCACATTTAGGTATTGCTTCTTTGATAACACATAAAATCAAAACTCTAACTAAAATGAAAAGTTAAATGGTTAAAGTTATCAAAATATATTGAAATGTTTATGATAACATATGTTGTTCGATGATATCAAATGAAACAATACAAGTTAAAGTGATAAGTGAATTTTGTTCTTATAAGTTTTTATAAAATATTACTTATCATACTTATAAAAATTAGTATCTCTTAAAACCTTTATATATTAGAGATTGTTTTTTTTTTTTTTTTGCCTTTAATTGTATTCATTTTTAGTCTCATTTAATAAGTTGGTGACTAATACGACATACTATAGGTTGTTCAGGTATTTTTATTAGCATTTATAAACTTTCGTATTTGTTGTTTTCTCTTCTAGTGTTTAGTAATTACGTTAGTTATGAATGATAACTCCGTTATTCATACGAAAGTGTTGGCTAATTAAGAATATAAGGTTGGGTCTGATTATGCACCTAGTCTTAGTATCTCACCTCCATCTTCGAGATTTGTACTTGAAAGGTGGTGATGTAAATGGTTTCATACTAGTTTGTTACAAAAAACAACGCCAACTTGTTAAATGGTTTCATGCTTACTTTTGTTGTTACCAAGCACATAATACATGTGTTTGTAAGTACGTGGTATATGTTTTTTTTTTTTTTTGAATGGTGGGTGGTATATGTTTAGGTATGAGAAATTGATTTGTTAAAAAAACGTGTGTAATATAAAATGTATGATAAACACTTGTGTAATTTATCATAACCAACTTAACAATGTGTTTATATGTAGATAAAAGTACAACGATCTAGCTATTACGACTACTGTTAGTTATAAACCAACCAACAACAATATTGAGAAGCTAATACAACTCCCCACTTTAATTTTTCATGAGTTGAGTTTTATATTAACTTTATAAAAAAAAAAAGGGAGATTTGGTTTGGTTATATGATCCATGTGAAGGAGTTGATGTGAAGGTTAAAAAGTCAATACAAGTAAAGGTGAGAAATGATGATTATGTTAAAAAAGTTGGATGACCAGGTAGGTAGGTAGGTATATTGGATAGGACAGTGTAATTATCATACATATACAGAGATACATGCATATATCATGTGTTTTTATATAGAAGCAGCCGTACATATAGAACATATGACATTAAATTAAACTAAAAAGATGTACCACCGGCTAGGCAAGTAGATTAATTAATATTAATATTAAATTAATATTAATAATATAATAATATATATATAACAAAAGCCTGGGTGCAGTGAGCTAGCTTACTACCATAATAAACAAAAGAGAGAGTGATAAGTTTAAGTAAACAAGCAAAAGAGATAAGCTAGCTAGCTAGATACTGTAATAACTAGCACCCAAATTACATACTAAAACATCTATATATATATATGATCATATGACGACAGCAGGGAGCTAGCGGCGGCCAGGAGGAGGAAGATCAAAGACGAGAACTGAGTAAGGGTTACCTCCCTTGGCACCGCCCCATGGTAGGGAGAGCTCTTTCGTGCAAACGAGGCCCTTTTCGATGGCCAGCTTTTCAAGTGGCCAGTTATGGTGTGGAGGTCCGTTAGGGCTTTTAGGGCGGTCAAATAGATGGATCTGACCACCCCTAGCTAGCACCTGTTTTGCTTCTTGGAGGAAGTCACCTAAGACATCATAACTTCTTGGAGGGGTGTAATATACAACACGGTCGAATAAGCCCTTGAAAGCGTCTCCCCTTAGCCATTTGTTAGTGGCAATAGATAATGGATCGAACTGGTAGGTGACCTTTGCCTGCCCTTCTTTGAGGATCTTCACGTTGCTGGCAGCTCCTTTGGACTTGACCTCATTTGATCCTATATAATATATCAAACACAAGTAAGTATGATCATCATAGATTTAGTAATTATACATATAATAATAATAATATATTACGTACGTACGTACCCATAGGGTGCTTGGAGGTGGCCCATATATTGGCGAACCCTCCGATCGCTTCTCCGATCCGGAGAGAGGTCTCGAAGTTATCTTCATTAACCACAACAATCAACTGAGTCTTATTGTATATCTCAGTCACACTTTCTATCTTCTCCGGCACCCTTTCAGGCACCGGAGGCTCAGTAGGAGGAGCTGGTTTGGTTGGGGGGACAGTAGGATGAGCTGGTTTGGTGGGTTTGGAGGAAAAATGAGCTAGTGTGGTGGGTTTGGACCAAGGATGAGCTGGTGTGGTGGGTTTGGTGTTAGCAAACATCAACAACATTTTGAATCTCATTTTGATGAACTGAGAAGAAGAAGAAGAAGATGATAAGTAGTGGGTGGAAGTGGTACTCAGCCATCCCCTCCATTATAAAGACTTCACTTATCATCAAACAGGAAACCTTAGGGTTTCCCGGCGTGCTTACTAAACTCGGAAACACTCTCTCTCTCTCTGTGTTTCTCTGTATTTCAGTCTCTCTGTGTTTCTCTGTAATTCGGCTCTTCGGCTCAACAGAAGCTTTTTGTTTTACTCCTTTCTTTTTTCTTTTACCTTATCCTCATCTCTCACTCTCTCACTCACTCTCTCTCTCTCTATATATATATACGAGTATATATTACACACACAATTTTATATACATTATTTCAATAAAGAAAAAAAGATACAAGTTAAGCTAAAGAAAAAAAGATATGAGTGGAAAAGCTTCAGTCGTCCACAGGGAAACACAGAGACGAAGAGAGAGAGAGAGAGAGAGAGAGAGAGAGAGAGAGAGAGAGAGAGATTTTCCCTTGTGCAGGTGAGACGTTGAGTTTTATGCAATCCTTTTGTCATGTGCTTCTTTTTTGTCTCCATGTATTTTCTTTCCAATAAAGTTGAGTCATATCTTTTAGTATATGCATGATCCTATTGTTGCTTTAATACTTAAAAGTTTTAAGTTGAAATCATGAATGAAGTAAACGTAACATGCACCCCCTGATTTCATTTTTTATTCTGTTATATTTTATATTGTACATTTTGTTTTTTTTTTTCCTTGATACACTTATACTCCTCATTGAAGTGTTTATTAAAACAATATATGTATGTAAAGAAATGTAGCAACAGTAAGTAAGCTAGTAAATAAAGAAAGAAAGAAAGTTATAAAAGCTAAGTTAATATAAAAAAAAGAGAATAGATTTTTTGTTTTTTAAGAAAAGAAGATATAACAAAACACAAAATATATGTAACATAAGACTAATAACGTTATTAGATAAATAGGAATAATAAATGTCAATTAAAATAATCTTGTTCTATCAAAGGAATTCGATCATATTCTTCATTGGATGTACTTAGAAAACGACATTATAATATTTAGTTATTTTTTTGCTACGAAACTAATAAAAGTCAAGAGTGTAGTAATTAGTAAAGAGTACACATATATACTTAACAGATTATTTTTTAATCGGTTAAACGTAACTGATGCTTCAAATAGGATAGAATAAAATAATAATTAAAATTGTGGGGTACATGTCATATATAAAAAATAAATAAAAAAGTTGTTATGAAGTTTAGAGTGAGAGATGTGTCTATGTTGTGTTGAGTTGAGTTAAAGTCAAAGAAAAAAAAAAACCTTTTGTTTTGTTACGGCCTGATACAATCCTTCACACAACACAACATTAGCCTTCACACCACAAACAAAAATTTCTTTTTTCAGCTTTGTCTTTTTAGGTAGTAAGGGTTGAGCTTAATCTGATAAAATCCTTTTGTTATGCTTCTTTTTGTCTCCCAGCCATGGATGTCTTTTCCCAATAAATAAAGTTTACTCATACATATATATATGTGTGTGTTATTTTATAAACCAAAGAGATGGTATGTATTTCAAAATAATAATAATAATAATAACAATGAAAATTGTGGGGTAAATTTCATACATAAAAAACAAATAAAAAAGTTGATACGAAGTTTAGAGTGAGATGTGTGTGTGTATATATATATAGAGAGAGAGAGTGAGTGATATATGAAATCTCACATGGATGCAAGGCAAAAGGCGAGGGTGAGGTGGGCTATTGATGGCGATGAGAATTCGGGGTTCTTTCACCGCGTTATCAAGGCTAACACGTCTAATAATATAATCAAAGATGAGGCGTTCCAACTAGAATCAAAGATGAGGCGTTCCAATTTTTTGAAAAAAAATTCCAAGAACCAATGGAGTGCAGGCCGTCTATTGTTTGCTCGCATGTCAAAAAGCTGTCAGAATCAGAGGCGGAAGTGTTATCGCAACCGTTCACTGTACAGGAAATCAAAGACGCGGTTTGTGTAACATTAGTGATTTTACTAATACTTTAATTATAACTTTAGAGACCTAAAGTGACAACAAAATAAATATATATATTCGAAATTGTATAAAACATAATTGAACGTAATGTTGGGTATAATCGTAATACCTGAAGATCCTAAAACATTAAAACAATAAAACAACCTACTTATTTTTGTCAACAAATATTAGACATGTATAACCGATTGATTCTTAGCATCCTGTGCCGAAATTTATCGCTTCATTGTTATGTTATTTTACCAAATGAAACACAGATCATATAAACATGTAAATGATTCTCTTTGACTTCCTTAAAAAAAATAGGTTAATAATAGCAAAATAACAAAGTACGTCAAACTAGAACAAAGACTATAGCATGAAACATCTTATTAGTTTTGTTTAACCAAAGTCTTTCATGATGATATATAAAGTCTATTAACTATTTGTTAGATAAGAGAATATTAATAAGAGTTGAACGTAAATAATCTATGACAATTGAAATAGATTTACGATTCTAATTTCTAAAGTAGATATAACAATATTCTTTAACAACACCACGTATTACAATTTGGAAGATGCTTAACTTTTGGTCAAACATTAACACAATTGGAGGAAGCAAAGTGTAAAATGGTGTGTATTATCCTTGATCTTCGCCTTCTTTTCAGACGGAAATTCCAACTGTCATCCCTCAATTTGGGTGGCTTATAAATCCCCTATATACAACCTATACGAAATCATACAAATTTTGCAAAATACAATGTATAAAGAGTCATCTCCCTCTCGGTACCCGACCAATAATCCAGCCGAACCAGAAGAACCTCCGTCTCCTCACACTTCGAGTCACCATGACTATCCCGTAATATTTTAAACCACCGCCACTTTCGGCTAACCCGTGTCACCACCGCAGCGCCGCCGTTTTGAAGCACCTGAAACCTCTCGGCCCTGCCCCTACGTTCCAACAGCCACCGGCCCCTCCGCCGTGACTCCCTATCGCAGCCCAGGTCCCGTCGCCGCCGCGTCTTTCGGCACCAACACCTCGCTATGCCACGCCTTCGTTGAGGAAATCACGACGAATGAATCGAGCTTTATGGATCATGTCGACCATTCGTAAATTCTCATTGAGTTCTAGCTGTCAAGGTGAGTTTTACATAGCCCCTTTTCTATTTATCACCGTTTTTGGGGTGAAACATGTTACAACATCATTTATGCAATTCAATCATCAATGTGTCTATGTGTGTTTCTATGTTGCATTATGTCTTGAGCATGACTAGGGTAAGCACAATTCTAGCATAATCATTAACATTGATCAGCCGACGGTATACATTGATAGATCTATTGGACTGACAATCCCACCCGGATACGTGCCTTCTACAAAGGTAGCGTGGGTGTTTGTTATCGCATAACATATTCGAGTGAACCATGAGCGTATGGGATGTACCACATTATAACAGTCACAAGGGTTGATTATGCACTCGATTTACTTCTAGTATGTTTTCACATATGGACTAGACTTTCCATGACTCATGAATTGCACAACATTTTTATTCGATTATCAAAACCTATGTAATTCTCACCAACTTTTGTTGATCCAAAAATATTTTCAAAATTAACATGTTTCAGGTAACAATGAAGCTGAGGCTTGAGTTTGCATATGGATTATACATGAAGTTATTATTTGGAGCTATTTGAAGTTTTGTTATTTGATATTATGTATTGAATTCCTAGACATCATTTTACATTGGATATTATGTTTTGAATAAATTATTTAAAATTCAATTTATACCATGTGCTACTGAAACAATCATCAATACGTGACATCCCGATGTTTCCGCCATCGGTTGGGGTGTTACAGTTTGGGAGTGTGATGGGGACAAGGCACCGGATCCGGTTGGCTTTAACTTTAAGATCTTAAGACGGTGTTGGGGTGGGTTGGAAGCTGATTTGGTGTCATTATTCCATAATTTCCATCAGAATCCGAGTCTGAGCTCTAGTTGTATGTCCTCATTTATTGCTTTGATTCCTAAAGTTGACGACCCCATGGACTTTCGGGACTTTAGACCGATTAGTCTAGTTGGGTGTGTCAACAAGGTACTATCAAAGGTGTTGATGGCAAGGCAAAAAAAGGTAATTGGGAGTTTAGTGTCACCTGAACAATCGGCATTCATCGCGGGTAGGAATATTACCGAGGGCCCACTTATGCTTAACGAACTAATTGGGTGGTTGAAAAGGATGAAGAGACAAGGTTTTATTTTCTAGGTGGACATTGAGAAAGCATACGACTCCTTGAATTGGGGGTTCCTTGAATCGGTCTTGACGCAAATGAATTTTCCAGCTATTTGGGCTAAATGGGTTATGGCGATTGTGTCATCCGATAGGGCCTCGGTTTTAGTTAATGGATCCCTGACACATGAGTTTGATTGTAGGCGCGGTCTTAGACAGGGGGATCCGCTCTCCCCTTTTTGTTCCTTTTAGCTATGGAAGCGTTGACTGGTGTACTGAAACGCGCGGGACCGGTGGGTTTGTTCCGGGGGCTGAAAATGGGAATGGTGAACTAACGCTCTCACACTTACTTTACGCCGATGACGTAGTGTTCCTTGGCGAATGGTCGATTACGAATGCCACAAACCTAAAACGGATCCTGAGGTGCTTCTATCGAGTGTCGGGCTTGAGGGTGAATTTGGGGAAGTGTAGCTTATACGGCATTGGGGTGGAGGGTGGGGATGCACAACAAATGGCTTCGGTCCTAAATTGTAGGGTGGGTACCCTTCCTTTCTCATACTTGGGTTTAAAGGTCGGGGCTAACATGAACCTTGCCAAACATTGGGAGCCGATAATAAAGACTTTTCGGAAGATGTTGTCTATTTGGAATGCGAGGACGTTGTCGTTTGGGGGTCGGGTGGTGCTTATAAAATCGGTACTTAACTCGTTACCCACTTACTACTTCTCCTTGTATAAAGCCCCTTTAAGCGTCTTGGATAGCCTAGATAGGATGCGGCGGGTTTTCTTTTGGGGTGGGTCGGACGAAAGAGCAAGAATGAATTGGTTGGCTTGGGATAATGTTATTGCACCTTATGATCGTGGTGGCCTTGGTTTTGGCTCTCTACGGGATGCTAATCTATCTATGTTATCTAAATGGTGGTGGCGATTCAAGACCGACTCAAACGGCCTTTGGAAGAATGTTATATGGGCTGTCCACCAGTCGTCGAGGGCTTGGAATCCGGTTCCGGTGAAGATGATCATTCCTGGCCCGTGGAAAAATATAGCTAATGCGGTCAACATCCTTAGAGGTATGGGGCTTGATGTGGAACGATGTATCAAAGGGGTGGTGGGGGATGGTTCGAGCATCAATTTTTGGTTTGACAACTGGTTTGGGGAAGTGCCGCTGGCTGTCCTGTTTCCTGCTCTGTTCGCTGCAGAATCCAATCGGGTTGCTTCTCTTGCTGACCGAGTCCGTGCTGATGGGTTGGGCTGGGATTGGGCTTGGAGGGGTGGAACGTTGGGTGGGGCTACACAGTTGGAATTCGGGGCTTTTAGGCTGGGTGTACAGGTACCACAACTTACTGAAGACAGAGATAGGTGGTTGTGGGAACTGGAAGGTGCGGTTGGCTTTTCTGTGAAAGGAATCAAAGAAGCGCTGCAAAAAATCAGATTTAACAATGACGCATGGGTGTTTTCTCAGAATTCATGGGTTCCGAAAAAGGTAGAAATCTTGGCGTGGAGGGCCGGACTCGGTAGGTTGCCTACGAAAGTTGCTCTAGAAAGAAGGAACATCAATGTTGGATCGACCTTATGTCCGGTGTGTGGGGATGCTCCGGAGACGTTGGATCATTTGTTCATATCTTGCGCTTTGCTGAGTCTGTTTGGCAAACAAAATCTCAATGGTGTAAGGTGGGATCTATCTTCGCATTCGACATCGGGGATCTTCTCAACATCCATGCTTCTATTGGTGGTACAAGGAAGACGAGGAAGGCGTTCTATGCAGTTTGTTTGACGGCTCTTTGGTGTATGTGGAACTTGCGAAATGAATAGGTTTTCAAGCAAGCCCCTCCGTCAATTCAGAAGACCATTGGCAATATAAAGGCGTTGAGTTTTCTTTGGGTCAAGGCTCGTGCAAAACAAGGCGATTTAGATTGAGAGAAATGGTGCGGGTTTAACTTGCATAACATTGGTTGGTGATTTAGATTGTTTTGTAATGGCTATGTAAGCTTCTGTATGTTTTCTTGGGTGACATCTTTGTATTGTATATTGAGTGTTTGCTAGTTCCCCGCTAACATTGGGTGTTTGCATAACATTTTGTTTTTTTTTGTTTTTCCTTGATACACTACTTATTGAAGTGTTTATTAAACAATGTACGTGTGTAAAAAATCTAGCTACAGTAAGTAAGTAAGTAAAGAAAGAAAGAAAAAAAGTTATAAAAGCTAGGTTAATATAGAAAAAAAGAGAGTACATTTTTTTGTTTTGTTTTTTAAGAAAATAAGATATTACAAATTAACATATACAAGACTAATAACGTTATTAGATATCTAGGAATAAAATTGTTCTATCAAGGGAATTCATATTCTTAACTGGATGTAATTAGAAAACGACATTATATTATTTGGTTATTACTTTTTTTTTGCTACAAAACTAATAAATGTTAAGAGTGTAGTAATTAGTAAAGAGTACATATATAATAGATTAATTTTTAAACCTAACCTATGGTTCAAATCAGGATGGAATAAAATAATACTTAAAATTGTGGGGTACATTATTTCATATATAAAAATAAATAAAAAAGTGAAATATACCCCAAAATTTTTATTATTATTATTATTATTATTATTATTATTATTATTATTATTATTCCATCCTGATTTTTTTTTCATTGCAAAATATATACCCATCTCTTTGGTTTATAAAATAATAAAAGGAAGAATATCTATTAAAAACACATGATCCCAATTAATCTCTTTATTACTTATCTACCTTTTACATAAATAAACGGTTTCTCCGTTATTACATGAATGCCAACACACATATATAAACGAAGCAATTAATTAATGATATATAACTTCAAATAAATAATACTTAAATTAATTGTGGTTGATTTGAATGAAAGTTACCTTTAAAAAAAATGTCTCCATTTGTCATTTATGCGAGTATGCAACCATAAAAAAGGGAATTTAATCTTTTTAGTGTAGATTCATTTAATATTTAAAGAATCGTGGGTATGAAACAGGGTATGATTGGACACAGGTTCCCTGTTAACGAAGTAAGGTTATGGAATGAAACTTGATGAGATGAACAACATCAAGAAATATGCGTTAATTTATTGTTTATAATTTGGAGGCAAATCATTCGAATGGACAATGATATTCAATGGAAGAATCTTTGCATGGTACGTGAACGAAGGATGCAGTTTAAATTGATTTGGGTGTATGTCGTGTGAATTCGGTTTTTGTTGGCATCGAATCGATTTGTTACGGTATCGGTGACATTAAGGCGCTAAGTTTGTTTTGGATTAAAGCGAGGGCGATAGAGCATTCCTCAGATTGGAACACGTGGTGTAACTTTAACTTGTCTAGTATCGGGTGGTGAATGGTTTATGATATTTATTGTAATGGTATATTATGTATGTAAGGCGTATAGCTAGTCTCCCGCTAGCTCGGTGGAATAAAATTTTGTTGATCGTTCAAAAAAAAGATTTCATTTAATATTTTTTTTTAAAAGGTAAATTTTATTCAAAAAGAGCCATGACCGGTCCTCAAAACAAGGACCCCCGGGCAAGCAAACGAAATTACATCAAGTCTAGCGGATATTTACACCATACATTCCAATCTATACCTTTCAATCTAGTTCTATTCCGAAACAAAAAATACGAAGTCATTTTAACGCTTTCCATCACTTCAATAGCTCGACACCGTTTGCGTTTGAAAATTCTATCATTACGATCATTCCATATCGCCCACAAAGTAGTAAAGACAATACCTCTCAAGATGTATCTCGAATGCTTTGATGTCGCTTGTAAGTTAGCTATCTTCAAAAAATCAGACACATCGAAAGCAAAAATGGGAGGAAGACGACACTAAGACTCAACCCGGGACCAAATCTCTGCAGTAAAAAACAACCAGTAAACAAGTGGTTTGTCGTCTCTATTTTCGAGTCGCACATGTTACACAAATCGCTCGGCAATGTAACACCACGTTTGCACAGCTCCACCTTAGTCGGCATACGATTAAGCATCGGTCTCCATACCATAATCTTACATTTTAGTGGAACCCACCTTTTTCATTTCATATAAACATTAGAGATCGGTCGATGACAGTTAAACATCAAACCCTTAGCTTTGTTCACAGAAAACTCTCCACTCGCGTCTGCCTTCCATCTCCATTCATCATTGTCTCCCTTCCACAAATAATCGTAAATATCAGAAATAAGGCTGAAAAGCTCATTAATTTCTTCGGGACTTGAGGGTTCAGTACGCCATTCCCACTGCAGCGATTTATCACCATCAATAACTCACAACCTGGTTGAAACAGTGGCCCCTTTCTTCTTTTCGAGTCTAAGCAAGTGCGGAAAAATTATACGCAGAGGAGCATCTCGAAGCCAATAGTCCACCCAAAAATTAATTGCCGACCCATTACCCATAACACCCACGAAATAACTATCGAGAGTGTTACCGTTCCAAATATTTTTCTCCCCTATTTTAACTATTTGCTTCCAACAACCGCTAACCAAATATTAGATTGAGGCTGGTGAGGTGATGAGCATACGTAAGACAACAGTTATTGCATTGCGACGTATGTATGATTTCAAGCGACAATTAGCGATGGACAACTGTTAACGTAAAGAAGTCAAGACTGTCACCTCATGACCTATTGTTTTACTATTAAATCTAGTGTTAATTTTTTATTGTGTTAAGTGGGCTGGTTATATTTTGTTTGCATATACTGAGTCAAATCCAATAGAATCTTATATATAAAGCCATAAATTTATCTGTAAATTGTGTGTATATTTATTATTAAATAAATAAAAATTTATTCGAGCCGAACTGAGCCGAGCGTACCTTTGCTCGTGCTTGGCTTATTTATAAACCGAACCGAGCCGATCGGCTCATATACAACCGAGCGAAAGATCGAGCGAGCATTTTTCGAGCATTTTCCGAACGAGCGACGAGCGATTTGAACAGCCCTAACTATTATAAATGTGAATATTTGAAAGACTTTACTTATGATATTTAATGACATTATCATGTAATTATTCGTAACTATTAATCAATGAATCCTTTCAAAATAAAAAAAATAATCAATGAATGTGAGACACGAAGGTTAATCAAAACCATAAACACTTTTCATATGATCTGGAGGTCATGGAATTAACTCGTGAAAACAACAATTTACATGACACTGGATGTTCCGGGCTGACGCCCATGTCTATGTCAACCCTTAATTTTTTTTGGAAGGTGTGCTTCAGCGGTAAACCCAATCGACAGACAACCCCTCGACTCGAGTTCGAATCTCTACCCACGCACCGGTGTCCACTTTGAAGTTATCGCAAACCGTTACAGGGAATTTTTTCGTGGTGTGCAGGATTCGAACTCAAGACCAAGCCCGGACGGGAACCCTCTTAAGAGGTAAACCCTCCCACCTCTCCCCAGCTGGGCTGGAGGTCATTGGCTATGTCAACCCTTAATGCTCTACAATACCATGCCTTGGGCGTGAAAGATGGGCTCCGGACCCTTAATGTGCGCAAATTTTGATTTTGTGCGAGAAGCAAGGCAAACAAACACACACATTTATTTTTTCCTTTATCTAATTAATTATTAGTTAAATCACAACCTGATACTTAAATGTAGGGGTGTTCATGGTCCGGTTTTCGCGGTTTTTAGGTCAAACCGTGAACCGAACCGTTAGTAACGGTTTTTGAATTTTGTAAACCAAAACCAAACCGTAGAAATTTTAAACCGAACCAAACCAAACCGTTAGTAGCGGTTTGGTTCCGGTTCGGTTTCGCGGTTTGGGCTCGTTGAATCTTTATAGAAGATGTCTCGAATTTGCAAAAAAAAAAAAAATGTCGTCCACAACTCCAAGTTCCTATTAACATAAAACAAGCTTTTTTGTAATAATTAACAATCCAAATATCTTAAAAGACCATCTAATTTAGCAAATACATAAATAAAATATACCCAAACACATCAAAACATAGGTTGAATTTGAAATTTAAAAAACTTACATAAGGATTTAAATTACTGTAATGAAATATAAGCTAATGTAAAATGAGTTAGCCCACTATTACTTTACAAAAATTTAGTTATAGGCAAAAACAAATTTTATTTTATCTATGTCTATATATAATATGAAAAAATTCATAAGAAAATATAAATAAATCCTTACGGTCCGGTCCGGTTTTTTGCGGTTGGTTTCCAGTATAAACCGTAGTCCAAACCGTTTGCTACGGTTTGAAAATATTGAAACCGACCGACCGAAAATTAAGTAAAAAAACCGACCATGAAACCAAACCGACGACCGGTTTGGACGGTTTCACGGTTTCAAACCAAGCCGTGAACACCCCTACTTAAATGCTATGTTCGTTAAAAAAAATTATTTGAAAATTAATTTTGGAACACCAAAAAAATGAAAGGCCAAAAAGTATTCTAAACAAAAGCAAAATGTTATTTGTTAAAGGCCAAAAAAATTATTTAAAAACTAAGGGGTTGTTTGGTTGATTAATTGCTGAATCATTAAGATGGTCTGAATGGTTAAGAGCTGAATCATTCAGCATCCCTTATTAGCTTAATGGTTCAGCACTTAATCATTCCATTCAGATGCTGAAACAAACAGTCTGAATGCTGAATGATTCAGACCTGAATGGTTAAGAGGCTGATTAAGAGGCTACCAAACAGCCTCTAAGACAGCCAGAGAGTCAGAACAAATCAAACTCAACCTTTGATCCCTGAACCCAAAAAAGAGTAAGCTAAAAAAAGGATTTTTTTTTGTTTTCTTGCCAAAAAGCCTGTGAAGAATGCAGAAAGTGTCCAAGGTCAAAAATGTAATTTTTGCACTGACATATTTTTGGTAAGAAAATATGCTTCTTTGCTTTCGTTTTCCTTAAGGTAAATTATGGTTCCCATTTTGAAATATTGATATGATGATATATGTTTTTATTTTCATATATATTAGACTTACTCATTTTTAATATTTTGTGGTTTATTTGTGATGTGGGGGCGGGTACGTTACAAACACTATTATATAGACTAATTGAATAAGGGCAAAACGTCTAGAAATAAGGGCATAACTTTTAATCACTTGGGAGTCATGGTCCATAATATGAAGGAAAGTGTGTTAGCGTTTCAATCGTGTCAACTTGCATCCATAAATGGTTTGCCTCGTTCTCAAACCAACCAATCTCTCTTTTTTATATTTGAAACCCGATTTTATTATGACGACTCTCCTTTAATAAACTTTTAGTTCTATTTGGTTTCGTTTTAGGTTTATAACAAATAATCAAGCATCCCATTGATTCACACATTTATTCAATTAGCTGTGCGCCTAAAGATTTCCATTATGTTAATTTTTAAAAACTAATCAAGCATGTCAATGATTCATCCCATTTGGTTTATAACATGGCTCTACTCTATATTTATTTCACTTAATTTGTTGAGTGTAAACTATTCGATTAATAATAATGTGAATATTTGAAAGACTTTACTTGTGATATTTTAGGAGATAATCATGTAATTATTCGTAACTATTAATCAATGAATGTGAGTCATGAACGTTAATCAAAACCACAAACACTTTTCATGTGACCTGGAGGTTATGGAATTAACTCGTGAAAACAACATTTTACATGTCACTGGATGTTGCGGCTAACGCCCATGTTATGTCAACTCTTAATGACCTACAACACCATGTCTTTGGCGTGAAAGATGGGCTCCAGACCATTAACGTGCGCATATCTTGATTTTGTGCGAGAAGCAAGGCAAACAAATATACACATTTATTTTTCCTTTATCTAATTATTAGTTAAATCACAACCTGATACTTATATGTTAGTTAAAGTCCATTGTCTACATGGTAGTAATATCGTAGAACGTCGTGCACAATTTAGTTAAATCACAACAATAGCCTAAACAAAGGGTAAAAACGCGTACATCAGCCCCAATTTAATCTGATAACTACGGGCTCTGCCCATGTGGGGATCTCATTACGCATACGCTGGGCTTTTATCAATTAATTTTTAAAATTCGAAGGTTATCATAGTACTTGGGTTCGACTTTAGAAGTGGAAAGAGTTCTAGCTCAACACGAACATAGTCTCTTGTTAAAATGATTTGTAGTAACAATAGTTAAGTCCCAGTTTTCATGTCTTTCTAAAACAGACTTTAGAAAGTAGGACTTTTTTTTGTCACGAATATAGAAGCATGATTAGTAGACGTCACTTGTTGTAATTAAACTTTAATTAACAATTTGTCAAGTATGTAATGATAGCCAATTAATTAGTATCATAATTAATTTGGGTTTATAGACAATTTTAAAGATTTCTTTCATCAAGGACATTTAGTATACCCATTATCTTGTGGTCAACTTGGTGCCTAATTTAATGAAAAGTATATTCCCAAATTGTATCGTATATTAAATTGGAAAAAAGAAAAAAAGGGTTGGGGATCCATCCTTTTGGAGTGGAAGACGTAGACGGCTACAAGAGAAAGAAAGCAGTTTGGATTTTCAAATCTCAAGAACACTAAATTCCTTTTGAGGTTTCGTACGTGTTAACTATTATTTCAGAGTTAGCATTCATTTTTCTATGTACTTTCATACATTGTAATAAAACAAAAATAAAAACTTGATAATAAATAAAGTTACATACATATTTAATAGATTTATCCTGGGTTTTTTTAACTTAAAACCGAGCCGTTACATCCCCTTCTATTAGTGTATTAAAAGTTTCTCTTTCGATTGCTCAAACATGGGGGGTGTAAACGAGCTAAGCCGCTTTGGCGATAAAAGACTCAAAATGAGCCGAGCCTTATCGAGACCCAAACCCGAGCCGAGCTTGACCCTATGAAAAAGTTCGTCTGGCTCGTCGAGCCTTAGTGTGTAATAAGTTTTATTAATAATAAATAATATTTTCCTCTAATTTAGAGTTGTATAGTAAACGAGCCGAGTCTAGCCTATTTAAACTTGTTTACGAGCCGAGCCCGAAACTAAAAATAAGTTTATTTAGTAAACGGGCTCGAGCTTAACTTATCGAGCTTGTGAGCCTAAACAAACCTATTATTTATATTATTTTTATTTAATATATTAACTAATAGATAATACCAACTGAGCTCGAGCCTGAGAAACTACCAACAAGTTGGGCTCGAGCTCTCAAAACTTAATCGAGCTCAAGCCTGGTCGAGCTCAGGCTCGGCTCATTTGCAATCATGTTCAAACACGAAACACGGGCTTAGGAGCTAGGAGTGGGCTATGGGCATTTAAGTGGTGACTGGTGTTGGGCTTTTCAATTATTAGGAGACTTTCAAATAGATGTGCACACATCGTTTTTTTTTAACCCAAACTGGTTTGGGTGTTGACCGTTTCCAAGTTTTGTACCGGTTTGTTTGACTACAAATCATTTTTTACCCGGTTTCGGTTTTGAATTTTGGCTCAATTTTGATTCCATTCCGGTTCGCATACGTAGTTTTTTAAAATCATATAAATTACATAAAATTGAACTTTTATTAAATTTTAGGTTTTTTAAATAAGAAAATTCAATTTTAATTCCCAAAACAACAACGTTTTATTTGTGTTTATAACCAAAAATGTGTTTTTTCTTAAACCGGTTTCAGTTTCTTCCTGGTTTCGACCGGTTTTTTAGCAGTACCGGTTTCTGTTCGTTTGATCAGTTTTAACGTCGGTTTTAGCCAGGTTTTCATTTCGGTTTGGGATTTGTTTCGTATCGGTATTGGTTCGGATGGGTTTTACCGGTTCGGGGGTTGTTTTGTGAAATTCTACTTTCAAGTGGTGATTTGGTGTTGGGCTTAAATATTTTGAGGGGTAACGTGTAGGATCGACGAACGTGTCACCCGACAATCACGAGGGTTATATTCAAGGTGCAGAATCCCTTGAATATGATCTAACAACAGAAACAAACTTGAAACAAAGATAAACGAGTAATTATCACACACAAATGGATCAAAAGATTAACGTTTATATCATTAAAAACAGACCTCGAGTGTTACAATGATCAAACCAAACAATCTCAGACCAGGGGAGGGTGTTTGGAGAGTGTGTGTGGCAAAGACTAATGATTAGGGTGTGTAATCGCCTATAGTATACGTGATTACATGTAGTTGCTAGTGAACAGTTGAGCGATTACAAAATTATGGGCGATTAGGGACAACCAGGCGATTAGGGGCTATGCCACACAAAGGTGAAGGCAATTAGACCCTAATCGTGTACAAGAAACAATAATGAAGGCGATTAGAAGCTCTAATCATGTATCTGAAGGCGATTGGGGGCTCAATCGCGTATATGAGAGCGATTAGTCCAGTCGCTTGAAAAGTCTGAGTGATTAGGTCTATGTAATCGCCTGATCTGATCTGCAGCCGCACTTTTGCTCAAAAATCACTTATTTTGCCTCAAAATCTTATCCAAAACAATGTGTTTTGATCCCAAATGATTAGACAAGTTACCAAAACAGTTTTAGAACAAACCCTGATAAAAAACACACGTTTTTAACCGTAAATACACACTAAGATTTTGAAAAACATGGGTTTTTAACAAAAACTCAAAGTTTCAAAGTTTAAACAGGTTTTTTGATAAAAATCACTACTTTTACACTAAAACCCACCTGTTTTCACTCGTTTTTGTTATTAAAACGCTCGTGATAAGAGCCTCGGCTCTGATACCACTTGTAGGATCGACGAACGTGTCACCCGACAATCACGAGGGTTATATTCAAGGTGCGGAATCCCTTGAATATGCTTTAATAACATAAACAAACTTGAAACTAAGATAGACGAGTAATTATCACACACAAACGGGTCAAAAGATTAACGTTTATATCTTAAGACAGAGCTCGAGTGTTACAATAATCAAACCAAGCAATCTCAGACCAGGGGAGGGTGTGTGGGGAGTGTGTGTGGCAAAGACTAATGATTAGGGTTATGATTGGGCCTATTTATACCTCCCGGATACGTACAGACCCCTGAAGGCGATTAGGAGGCTATACCACATGCTGATATAGGCGATTAGGGCCTAATCGCCTATACCAGGCTTCCAATCGCATGGACAGTTGTGGTGGATAGGAGCTAATCGCCTATCGCCACTGTGTAATCGCCTTCAGCTTTAATCACACCAAAAAACGCGTATAAACGTCTCCAAACACCCCGAAATACGTCCAAACATCCTATATACTAGACTAGGGATATCATGTACTAACATAACGTAAAAAAAATTTAGGATAACGCAATACAAAAAACTGTTAAATTAAAAAATAAATTCCCAACTTGCCGAAAAAGTTGACGGATTGCTGGTGGCCGGGTGTTATCCCTCACGTTAAGATACGTCCACCACTAGCTACCATAATCACTAAACATTAAAAGAAAGAGAAAAACAGAAAATATGAAACTTTTTAAATGTTAAAAAAATCCATACATACATCGTGTTAGCCGTTAACTTATTATAAAAGAGATTGAAAATGAATAAAACTAATCAAAAAGAAAAAGGAACAAAAACTCTCTAATATATATAAAAACAAAATTCTCACTTTAAACTTGTGGTGTTTCATTTCGTATGATCTTCATAACAAACATATGTATAACATCATAAACATTTCGATATTCTTTTGATAACTTTAACCATTTAGTTTATCATTTAGCTGTAGTGTGGATTTTATTCATATTGTGTTTTTTCAAGAAACTCTATATACCCTAACCTTAAAGATGACTATTTTGCATAAAGTGAATAAGAAATTATAATAATATGTAGGGTGTTTGCCTTGGTGTTGCTATATAGGAAATACTTGAACTCCTCAAAATATTGATTAAAAGATTAAAAAAAAATCATTAACATAATTTGCCGAGCGATTACGGTTGCGGACATGGGATAACGGTCGTGGTTTAAAACAAATATGAAGGAAAGTGTGTTAGCATTTCAATCGTGTCAACTTGCATCCATAAATGGTTTGCCTCTTTCTCAAACCAACCAATCTCTCTCTCTCTTATTATTTTTTTTTTTTTGATGAAGGTCAATTTCATTCAACAACAACCCGACAAGTCCTCAATGAGAGGACCATCGAAACGGATTACAACAAATACAAAGGCGACCTACGCCAATTATCCCAACACAAATCCTTGAATTTTGACCTATTCTTAATCCAAAAATATGAAAGACTCTTGACATTAGATGCAATAATTCTTCCATTCGACGGCTTGTTTTGAATGATCTTGTTGTTCCTCGCGATCCAAAGACACCAACACGTCACGATGATGATGCCTAGAAGAATTTTTTTACCCCATTTTCCACCGGACGCTTGCCTCTGTAATTTCAAAGCATCCCGAACGTCGAACACAAAAACAGAGTCGAGACCACACCATGATCCAATGATCTGCCAAACATCTTGAGCGACCGAGCAACTAGTAAGGACATGATCCACAATTTCCTCTCCCCAATCACAGCTTGGGCAAATAGAATCCCCAACTTGGACGTTCCGTTTCAGAAGCTCAACCTTAACTGGTAGACGTCCCATTTCCGGGCGCCAAACCAAAATGTTACATTTAAGAGGAATCCAACTCAACCAACTCAGATTAAAAGTATTAACCACTTCTCGGCTTCTTTGAAACATGAGTTTTATGTCTTTAACCGACACCATAGCTGAAGCACTGGAGGCCCATTTCCACGAGTCCACCTCTTGACTGATATTCAGGCCCATAATGGCATCATGTAAAACAGAAAAATCTAACGCACATGGTTTCGTTTTGGGTTTAAAACAAATAACCAAGTATCCCATTGATCCACACATTTATTTAGTTAGTTGTGCGCCTAAAGATTTCCATTATGTAATTTTTAAAAACTAATCAAGCATGTCAATGATTCATCCCATTTGGTTTATAAAGATATTAGTTTACATTCACGCTTTCCGGGACAAATCTAATATGAAGTGACAAAATGTGTGTACCATAAAAGGAATATGTTTTTTTTTAGAAAAAATAAAATAAAATTCTAAAGGATTAAAACTCGATAACTCATAAAACCTACTTTTAATGTGTAAAGTGATGAAAGAATGACATACATGTTTTATAGATATACAATCGATCACCTTGGGCAACGCTGAATAAAACAATCAATAGGTAAGCATTGAATATCCATTTTGAAGACAAGTAAATATGATCTAACTGCTATCGACTAAAAAGGTTGTAGGATGGTACTTTTTCATGTCTCCCAACTATTCTTTTATGCTCATTTATATTTTAAGTATCTATTTCAATAATTACCATATGTTAGTCAATTTCAAAGTACATACATTAAAAACGATCTAAGAGGCGTGCATGGTGGGGTTATTGATTATCACTTATCAGCTAGAGATTTACCTGATATCTAAGAATTACGGGTTATATCCGGCCTAGCAACCTTTGTAATCAATGTTCCTATAAGCACCAATTAAAAAAATAGCAGATTCTTACCAAACTTACTATATTTGTGAATAGATATATAGTTTGTGGGTTTTTATAGGTAATAGTATGTTCAAAAACATATACACTATCTTAACATAATTAGTGACTTGCCTAAACAAGATTAATAAATTACCTAAGCACATTGTATTGTTTTTATGCATGAACACAACCCACTAAAAATCGTTTTTTCTCGTTTTTAGAGATATTAGATTATTGGCCGTGTTACACACGGCTCACCAAATAATAATAACTTGAAGGTTGAATTTTTTTAATTGAAAATAAAATTAAACGTGCATAATAGAAAGCTAAATATACATATGAGAAGTATAAAAAATAAACATAAGATCCAACAAAGATTTCATTATTCAAATATCACTAAAAAATTTCTTGTACACAAGCACTACTTTTTACCCTTGACAATGCGACATAAACGTTGGCAGCGTGTGAAAATTTAGTATTTCAAATATAATCCAACAATAGTTGCATCACAAGAGAGTTCGTCAGTTATTAAATGATTGTTTGCAAAAGCTATGGAATCACAATTAGAATAAGACATAGACGGGAACCTATGTAGGCTAGAGTTGTTCTGAGAATAATCAATTTTAAAAACTACAGTGAGTAAGAATCTTTTACATATAGTCTGGAAATTGTAGATGAACTGAAATCACATTGATATTATTTGTAATTCCACAAAGGAAATAAGTTATATATCACTCCACTCATAGTTGCAATGTATTCAGTATGCCTCACTTTATTCATCGTCATAACCTACAAATCAAAACATGTGTTTAGCTAAAAAAAAAAATAGCACAAAAGAGCATAGTAAGCCCAACACTTTTCAGTTTCGACCCATTAACAAATAAATGAGTTGATTTGTGGTATGTTTTATACCTAATAGAATAGCTAAGAGGAAACAACTAAAATGGTTCCAACCATGGGTGATATATCTTGAATAAAAAGCGTAACTTAAGACAATTATTATCATTTTAATTAAGCTGATCAATATCATTATATTTAGTTTCAGTATCAAAATAAAAGAGGGCTTGGAGCTAACATATCTCCTTTTGGGGGTTGATAACATTAAATCTGAGCATGTGTGTAAGAGAATATGCAAACCTGGAAAAGGGGCAATTTTTACAGTTTTTTGTCTACATTTTATCCATTTGTAACGATCCCGAAGATGATCAATTTCACTCTTGGTCAAAAATGAAAACGTGGTTGACAAATTCTTTTGGGTCCCTTTCTTTTAACCTTACCTCTAAAAAATCATTACAATAGACTTTTATCAATAAATTGATGATCAATAAACACAACAGAAATGGTTAAATTGGCATACATTGTAAGGGACTAATAAAAATTATCAAACCGACTTAATTTAAAAGCTACTACCTCTCCATAAGACCCAGACAAAACTAACACATTCAAAACAAAAACTTTAAACCACTCTAAAGCTGCATACTACTTCAAAACTACGTATTGCATTTGCATGTGCTTAAACTAATCACACATGACACTTTATTAGTTGAGACATAAAATGCAAACTGAATTTAATTTCATGACACAACTTTGACACGACTCAATTAGCCCAACAATAGCTAGTGCACTAATCACCATAACACTGTCATCTGCCTATCAAAGAAAATTAAATAATAGTAAATATTTAAATAAAGAATTGCCCAATCTATATATCAAAGTCCTCCACAAATGAAATTTGTTTGCTCCCTGGTTTCTGCACCAAACTAATACATTTTGACAAACCATTTGCCCAATAGAAAACACCAACTTCTTCAAACTGCTTAGTCTTGCAACCCAAATAAACCAATAAATCATTCTTAAGTTTATCTCACTACTATCCTATCCTTAAAATCATTGAAGTCAACCACCCCATGTGCCATATCTTGACCAAATTACCAGTCGACACAGCTAAAGGTCTACCTGATCTGAAGGGAGCATCTTGAATTAGATTAAAAAAACTGTATTCAATCAAATATGAACATGAAGAGAAGTATACCTTATGAAAAAAAAAAAACATCAAGCATTTGTTGTATATTCATCTGACATACTCTATGTAATGTTTCAATATAAATTAAGTTTTAGATGATACTAAATGTGTGTCTACAAAAACATATAATATCTTTTTTATGGCTTCAAAATTATACATTTAAGAAAACATGTAGCTGACTTAATTTAGCAAGAGTCACGTCACTCAACAAAAAAGAGAAGGCAAAATTATCCTATCACAGTATTCCATGATATATTCAGATTGAATGTGAGGATTCGCATGAAGAATTACTAAGAGTATTTGTTGGTATTTGATATAACTTATACATTTTATCTTATTAATCTCATAATTACCATTACCTCAACTTACTCTTAAATAATAAACTTTTAATTGAAATTATTTAACTAACCCAGTGACTATTAGAATATACTCCGTATTATTTAGGGTTTTAGTATAGAGCACACGGACCCGATTTATCTCTATATATTGTAACCATATTTAATGGAATGGAATCAATCAATTCAGTATTTATTATCTTTCATGGTATCAGAGCCACCCTAGGCTCTCTACCACCTTTGCTACACCACTCACACACATACAAACCCTAGATGCTACTTGGTTTAAACCCTAGGCAGGGCGGTGTGCCACCAACCTCACCGCTGCCGCCCTGTCCATTCCTGTTTGTTATTTTAGTTTGTTAATCATGTTTTTTTAAATAAAGATACGGTCTCGTTTCGTGAATCTTGTTCTTGATGTTGCTGCAATCACATCTTTATTTTAATTTGATTTGGGATTTATTAATTTATTCATCGGCTCTTTGGACCAACAATTCAAGAATCGAGATTGAGACAAGTCTTTTTATTTTTATTGCTATGTCCTTTATGTTTTTTGTTCTTATTGTTTTCCGGTCTGAGTGTCTGATGCTCTATCGCTCTGACTGCGGACGAGTATTAGAATATATTATTTAGGGTTTTAGTATAGAGCCCACAGGCCCGATTTATCTCTATATATTGTAATCATATTGAATGGAATGGAATCAATCAATTCAGTATTCATTATCTTTCACTGACACGTATAATTACCCAGTTATGATTTTATAACTTCCCTCAAATTATTATCCAACCAAATAGCAAATGCTCCCTCTGCCTAGTCGCAAATTGCAAATATGCATTCAATGCAAAGCAAAAAAAAAAATTTATTCCGAAATCTTAGTGTTTGTGATAAATACTCAACATTATTTCTGAACCATTATACATAGACTTCTATCGAATTTATCTTTTTAGTGACACTTATGGTAGCAAGTTCAGTTCTTAGTATTGACCATTGAATGAAAAGGAATGAAACAAACATAGATAGAACACATTAGCATAGAAACTATGCTGTTAGGTGAACTTATACATATTTTGACTAAGATTAGAACATCATTTATTGTTTAATTGTTAGGCTTGTGTTCCTCTTCTTCATTAAGAGATTACCTTCATGTGATCGCGTATCCGATTCAAATGCTAAGACGTGTAAGTTTGTATGTATAGAAGTATGAGGCATGTAAAAGATTGTAAAGTTTACCTTGTGTGCGAACTAATATATAGTTGATCAAAAACTTTCTAAAGTAAATAGCTTTTTGGAAGCCAAACTTTGAGTTCTCCACAAATCTTTGACTTTGTAATCCAAAGTCAAGTCAAACTACACCAAAAAATTCAGGGAAAATCACGATAATAGCCATTGACCAAATGACTTTTACCAAAATAGCCACCTCCTAGCTCTTGGGAGGTGGCTTCCAGGTTCTAAGACCTCTCCAAGAGGCTTCCTATAACAAACCAATAAGGATGTGACACATGTTTAAAATATAATAAAAAAATATTCACACTTCCACCTCCATTTTTAAAACGGCCATAACTTTTCTATACGACATTATTTTTTTAAAAAAATTACACCATAAAAACAAGCTTTTCATCCTCTTTCATTTCCATACCATATTGCTATACTTAAAAAAAAAAAATTTTTTTGCTGGGTTGATAGTACTTGCGTCTAAATATTTAAACACTTGCGTTTAAACATATCTGTACTTGCGTCTAAATGTTTAAACACTTGCGTTTAAACTGCTCTATTAAAATTTTGAACACATAGTGACGGTTTATGTGAACGATAGCATTTAATATTTAAACACTTTGTGTCTAAATGTTTGAACACAAAGTGACGGTTTATGTGAACGATAGCATTTAATAGACCCTCAAAGTGTGCTTTCAATTCACTGAAGTTCCTTTTTTTTTGAACGGCAATTCACTGAAGTTCCTAAACTGCTCTATTAAAATTATCGGATTATCATCATATTTATGTAGTTTTGTAATAATTTTGATTTTTGAACACATTAATTATTTCTAAAATTTATTGGTAATCTTTCCTGCTTATTTTGCTATTTCTAGTGACACCACTGACACGCAAACGGATTATTTTGAGCTAAGGTTCTACAGCACGCATCGTGTTCAGTTGGAGTTCTGGCAGAATGAGGCCTTGGATGAAGAAGATCCCTGCAATTTTCAAGACACCAGACGTCCAAATGCAGTGCAGTAACTCAGATTAACAGTAGAAAAGATACTTGTAAAGCACTAGCTTACGCGTATCGGGTCACACGACACAAAAGTGTCTTCAAGTATAACAAAACACAGCAAAATATGAAGAAGAAATGAAGCAAGCCCATGAGTATGTTGGTTCAGGCCCCTTTGAAACACACACTCACGTAATATGAATATGACTTGCAGAAAAATATATAGATGAAAATGAAAGCAGGATATTTTATTAATGAGCCTTAAATAGGCATACATACATACTCACAATCAAAAGAACAAGTAAACATATCTGGCTTTTAGTAAGCCAGGTTTAAATCAAAACTTAAAAAAAACAAAAAACAAATTTAGTACAGATATGTTTAAACGCAAGTGTTTAAACATTTAGACGCAAGTACAGATATGTTTAAACGCAAGTGTTTAAACATTTAGACGCAAGTACTATCAACCCAGCAATTTTTTTTTTTTAAAGTATAGCAATATGGTATGGAAATGAAAGAGGATGAAAAGCTTGTTTTTATGGTGTAATTTTTTTTTAAAAAATAATGTCGTATAAAAAAGTTATGGCCGTTTTAAAAATGGAGGTGGAAGTGTGATTATTTTTTTATTATATTTATGGGAAGCCTCTTGGAGAGGTCTTAGAACTTGGAAGCCACCTCCCAAAAGATGAGAGGATTTTGGGACACGTGGCCACGTGTTAGTGGCTCTTTTTCTCAAAGGTCATGGGAATCGGTTAAGGTGCCTCGGGAAAGGGGAACCGTCTCACAGAGACGGTTCCACTGGCTAGTTTGGTAAAAACCCAAAAGTCAAGGCTATTTTCGTGATTTTCCCAAAAATTCAGTAGGTGCATAATCAAAGACGATGACGAAAAAACTATGCCACAAGCATAACTACATAGTTTTTGACGCTTAACAATGTGTGATAATTAAGTGAATCTTATTAACACATCCACTTACTATGAAAATGCATAGCAAAATGTTTTCATCGTCATAACCTGAAGAGCATTATACACTTCAACGTTTCCGTAGTGCTTCAATCCCTTGTAATTGTGGTCATTCATTCAAGATGACCAAATTAGAAATTTACATAAAATCAATCTCCACCTATTATGGCTTATAATGACTTAAAAAGAATGTTACTCTACACAATGCAATAAAGAGTGACATATATGGAAGAAAAGTGAAGTGCTGAGTGAAGGGAAACATCAACTTAAGATATAACCAAACTCCATCTGTGCATAGGATACAATAATTTAGAGCGCACAAGCTCACTCTGCTAGTTACAATATTTAAAGCTTTCCCCACTTCCTTCTTTTTCTGCCAATCAAACAAACTCATAATCAAGATAGAATTAGGGGTGTTCATCAGGTTTGGTTTTCGGTTATCGGGTTATTCGGGTCGGGTTATTCGGATTTTCAGTGGTGAAAATATTACCCGATAACCGACCCAATCTAGTTAAATGGTTATCGGTTACGGTGTTAATCGGGTTTGGGTTTTTCGGGTCGGGTTAAATGATTATCGGTTTAATGGTCCGGGTGTTAGAGTTACATATTTCCAACCATTTGGGTTCCATATTTCTATCAATTTGGGCTACAATATGTGTAAAATAAAACCACAACATAGGCTACAATATTTAGTTGCAAATTTGGCTACAAAAGCACTACTTTGATTTACATAAAAATATGGAAACTGAATCATTTATTTGTTTTTGATTTGTTCGGGTTATTCGGGTCAACCCGAATTATACAAAACTAATCCGAAGACTGACCCTAAAGACTTTAGTTGGGTTCGGGTATGCACTTAATCGGGTTCGGGTTGATCGGGTAAGGGAGTTTCTCGGGTCGGGTCACTTCGGGTTCGGTTCGGTTCAGTTATTGGTTATCGGTTAAAAAGAACACCCCTAGATAGAATCAATAACTAATGCTATCTAGGGATGAGCATACAAGGCCGAATACCGATCTCATCCCGATCCCGATACCGTACCGAACCGATATCGAACCGAGGGGTTTCGGGATCGGTATCGGTACCCATATTTATGGATTTTCGGTTTCGGTATTATCAGTATCGGTACGGGATCGGTATGGTATCGGTATTTTAAGGTAAAATACTGATACCATACCGGTACCGTACCGATACCAAACCGAACCGAACCGATACCGTACCGTATGTGTTCGGTATCGGTATTGGTTTTTTGGACTTTTCGGTATCGGTATTGTCGGGATCGGTATAACTTCAAATCGCGATAATCAAATTAAATCAATGTGCAAACACTCCTGAGTTTGTTTGAGATGAAAATATTAACCTTTAATTAAGCCGGAGGGAGAGGCTTAGAGGGAAGCTTAGTTGGTTGTGCGGTGCTTTTACCGGCGACAGTGGGTGAAGCTTTTTTCATTGATGCAAACGATTTTTCACACGGACGATAAAAAATTAAATAAATTGTTATCGTAAAAATCACACACAAGATCTATCACTAATAAGATTAAGTTACAGGGATTATTACCTGATTACGCCTTCGATTACATTGGAATGATAGAAACGATATGCGCTTTCTTAGATGATGATGATGAAGGAGATCTTTTTAAGGGTTTGGTCAAGATTGAGAGAGAGAGTAAGGGGTTGTTTGGTTCACCTGTGAATGGTTCCATTCAGAGGTAACCTCTGATTCGGTCAGAGGCATGGCTGTTTGGTTGGGAAAATGCAACCTCTGAACTGACCGATTCAGATCTGAACGATTTGTAACACCCCGGACCTAGGGCCCAAAAATTTTCGCACAATATTATTATTATATAATTATTAAATGACCAAAGATAATAAAATGATTAAGTATAAATGAATACGAAGCCGAGCTGGCGAGTTGGATAATTATTTTGACGAGAGGGAATAATATTATACCCGTTACATGACCGGACCGACACCCGATGACGAACCCGTACCTATGACTAACCACTCTTGGGGACACATGTCACCCCACTAGGAGGGACACATGTCCCCATTATAGCTTGCCAACACAACACCCAAAAACAAGGGGTGTTGATGGTTTTTATTAAAACCATTATCTACACTTACTATAAATAACCCAACCCTCCATCCCATTTTCCCTGATGAAAAACATACAATCCTATAACACACACAAACACATTTAGACTAGAGAGAGAGAGAGGAGCAAGGACGGTGGCTCCTGCCGCCCCTATGGCGGAGCTCCGGCGGACGTCCGGCAATCTATACCAAAAACACACAACCATTTCTTTCCATCTTCTTCTTCTATACCCGTGGATCCAGAGAAGAGAGAGAGGAACGATCCGAGAGAGAGAGAGAGTATCAGCAACAGAGAACGAGAAAGAAAGAGAGAATCAGGAGGAGAAGGAGAGATAGATCTGAGGATAGAGAGTCAAGGTGAAGGGTCGCTGGCTTTGGCCTTCGGCCGGCTGACCTGCACGAGTTGACGACAGCGGCTGAGACTAGGGTTTCGATTAGATTCCAAGCAAACAGGTATGACACCAAGGTCCTTGATTCTTGATATAGATTTAGTGATTATTATTAAGGAAGATTGATTGGGTATCAATGATGATTAATAGGTAGAGGTAGTTGATTGGTGGAGACGATTGTGGATACTTAACCGAGGACGACGGTGGTGTGGTTACGGTGGAGGTCAAGTGGTGGTTGGGTTCAAGCAGAAGGCTATGATGAAGGATGTGGTGTTTATGGAGGGGGTACGGGTGGAGCTTCGGTTATGGGTCACCAACCGGTCAACAGAAGTCAAACCCAGACCTGGCCAACATTAGTCAATATCTTAGAACCACAATCTGGAAAGGTATAACTAGTTCAAACGCTATGTTTATACATAACTAGTGCGCACGTGTGGGACATTAACATGCTTACAGACCTGGACATATATATAATATGATGTACACTCATATATATAACCTTTGGTGGGACTGGTACTTGGACAGAGATTATAAGATTATCATTATGGGACTTTGGACTTAAAGTGAATCACATGAACTTGAACATCAAGTATAAACTTAATACATAACTTGGACATAAAGGACAATGAGTGACTTAGTTGATATATAGTGGGACTTCGGACATAAGACATAACACTTTAAGATACATTGTTTGGACACGAGATAAAATATAATTTGTCATTATGTTAGAATTGAGTCATTGCCTATTAATGAGGAAGATTCGGACATAAGAAGATAATAATGAAGCATAGGACATTGGGACCTTAGACGCCTGTATATACTTTCGTTATTACCCCACTACTTGAAATATTGTAAGAATACATAAACGCCATGATGTGAAACTAGATTATTTAGTTAACAATAATAAATTAACACGACAAGTAATCTATAAGTAAAGGCCCTAAGCGCCCACACGTGCAACCGCAAGAAGAGTTAGACGTACTAATGTTTGTAATGTATTGAGTAGGATCTTGCCAAGATAGGATCTTAACTTGGAAAGCCATATGACTATTTGACATGACGTGAAACGCTAACAAGGTGAGTTCCGTGTACTTCCCCTTTTTCTGTTTTACCGTTTTGGGGTGAATGCATGCTTCCTTTTTTATAAACTGTTGTGATGTGACAAGATACTGGCTGCCGGATTTTACTGACACTCATTAACTCAGGATTGAGCCGCTTAATATATGGGTAGTACTACTTGGGGAAACCCCCACGCAAAGTGGACTCGGGACGTAAGGGCCCGGGAAACCCTCCACGACGGTTATGGAACCATTGCGGCATATATTATGCCTTGTAGATCTATAATAGCAGTAGATAGATCTAGTGTTAGGGTTGAGGTGTTGCTTGTACATCACGTGTGTTGAACTGTGTAAACTTGTTTTGAACTGATAAACTGTTTTTGGATCCATTGAACTACTTACACGGACTCACCGGCATATTTTGCTGACCCAACTCTTTTTAAGCATGTGTTCAGGTACTGCGGATGATTGGATGGCAACACAAGGTATATGATAGCTCGTAGCGGATTAGAGGTTATTTGGTTAGAAGGTTCGGCTATATGTGTTGCGGTTAGAGCATCTAGAGATAAGTGGGATAGAGATTGGATCGACTAAGGGACTACACTGCTTCGACGACCGCCGCGCTTCGTCTGCGCATTAGATTTAGTTATATTTTAAATTGTATTTGTATTATTTTACGACTAAAACTTGTACAAAGATTAAATATTAGTCGACGTTGCTTCCGTTGTGCAAGTCTGTTACCAAACTGTCGTAACGTCCAGGCCCCACCTGGTCGGGTTGTTACACGATTCAGCTTATTTCTAGTGCTGAATGAAAAAATAGACTAGTTTACCCATAACCTCTGAATGGCTCCGTTTGTCTGTCACCCCAACCAGAACACCACCGCCGGTCACCGGCTTCCTTCTCCGTCACCGTCTTCCTTCTCCGCCACCAGCTTCCTTCTCAGCAACATCCATTTACTCCCTCTTCTCCCATCTCTCTCTCTCTTCTTCTCCTCCATCTTCTCTGGTTATTATGTAGGTTAAAAAGAAAAAGAAAGAGAAAGAAAAAGAAATACAGAGAGGCAGAGGAACTTGGTGGTTGGTTTTGGTGATGGGTGTGTTCTTTGACTTGTGAAAAAAAGAAAGAAAGAAAAAGGATAGATATCGTGGGGGTGGGTAGTAGGTTTGGGATTAATAATAATAATAATAATAATAATAATAATAATAATAATAATAATAATAACAATATAAAAGAAATAATAATAAAAATAATATTAGAAATAATAATAATAAGATTTTTATTGATTAAGTGAGTTTTTCAAAGCTATCGAGGTGTTATTGTTACAGGGATAAAATAGTCATTTTGCACACTCATTCAGACATACAACCAAACAACCATTACTGGTTCAACAATCACTGGTTCAGAGGCTCTTACCCATTCAGACATCTTACTGATTCAGCACTTGCCAAACAGCCCCTAAATGTTGCATCCCACATTGGTTGTGTAAGGGAGAACAGAACCCCTTATAAGGGAGTGGCGACCCTCACTATCGGACGCGTTTTAAACCCTTGAGCCTAGCCACCATTCCAACGCGTTGGGTAGACCAAAGAGTACAATATTCGGTACTGGTATAACTTCAAGGGGCAGGGAGGAGCGGCCGACCCTCCCAAATTTGAGATGCAACAATCAGATTTGGTATAACTTCAAATCGCGATAATCAAATTAAATCAATGTGCAAACACTCCTTAGTTTGTTTGAGATGAAAACATTAACCTTTAATTAAGCCGGAGGGAGAGGCTTAAAGGGAAGCTTAGTTGGTTGTGCGGTGCTTTTACCGGCGATAGTGAGTGAAGCTTTTTTCATTGATGCAACGATTTTTCACACGGACGATAAAAAATTAAATAAATTGTTATCGTAAAAATCACACACAAGATCTATCATTAATAAGATTAAGTTACAGGGATTATTACCTGATTATGCCTTCGATTACAATGGAATGATAGAAATGATATGCGCTTTCTTAGATGATGATGAAGAAGATCTTTTGTAAGGGTTTGGTCGAGAGAGATCGAGAGAGAGAGAGAGAGAGAGAGAGAGAGTAAATGTTGCATCCCACATTGGTTGTGTAAGGGAGAACAGAACCCCTGAGTAAATGCCGACCCCTCAATTTTCGCTCAAAAGTTCCAATTATTTAGTATTCGTATAGAAATTTTTTGGTATATAAGGTTTCGACCCCCGAAACTAGTGACTTCTGACCCCTCGTGACTTCCAACCTCCCGAAGTTTCAGGTCAAGCTTTGCCACTGCTTTGGCGTAACCTTCATTCCCAATTAAACCTCTACTTTTGTTAAATTCCCTTTTTATGATTTTGTATGGTTTTTGTATAAATTTAAACAACAAATTATCATAAACTTTAATTATATACATCTCAAATACATTAGCATCTAACTACATTCGACCAATCAGTGGGTTACATTCAATTCAAATTTTGCTCAAAAACTTATACGACCAACTAGAGGTGTTGTACGTGTGACAGGATAACTATACGTGAATGAACAACTAAGCTCCAGTTGAATTCGATCAACTCCCTTAAAAGTATATACTAGGATTTGAATGCCATTCAAGTGTCACATTTGTAATAAAAGAAACTTAGCTTTGATCGTGAACCAAATTTATCATGGCAACGTATTGAAATTAAGAAAGGGAGGTGACAGTGGAGTCAAATCAAAACCAACCCAAAGGCATGGTCGTTATTTATTTTAAGGCTTTGTGTATTTCCACGCATAATCTATTTTCACACCAATACATCTTGTATATAGGCTAAAATGAGGCATATAAAAACACCCTTGTACACACATATCTGACATTGTCAGATCTGTTAGACGGCTGGTCAAATACGTCTCGTATAGGTCTATATTGAGCGTATAGGCCTATGTTGATCATATTGATGTTTTTTTTATCATACCTTTTATACAATATGTTATCATTAACAAAGTTTTATACAATATTTGTTGTGTGTGGGTTTGTTTATGTTTTTTTTTTTGTTTCGTATGGGGATAAGACTGGCATACCAGCCTAATACGCAACCCTAATACGTATCATATAAGTCTATACTTGGCGTATTAGAGTTGTGTATCTAGCTGGTACGTACAAACTTGTGTGATGTATAGCTTTGTACGCCACATATAGCCCTATATGTGGCGTATAAATGGGTTTTTTATAAACTTACTTGTGTATAAAAATAGCTAAATATAACAAACAAATTTAAAAAAAAATCACAAATCGAACCAAAAATTAATTTTCATCATTCACAAATTATTTTATCAAAATAACAAATTAACCAACATAATGGACATCGCGATTTGGATTAAGATTCATTATTGATTATTGATCTACACTATTCTGTTGCGTCTTCTCGTCGAATCGCAATCAAAAACTTGTTTGGTAATGGTACGACACAATGTGATACCATAACAACTGTACCATACCATACCTATATGAGACTTGTATTGGACCTATACCTATAGCATATTCCATTTATACTATCTTATACATATACTACACGTCTACACCTATAAGCATATAAGGGACCTATAATACATATATTCTATACTAGACTTTACAATACAATACTACACCTATAACCATATACACCTATTAGCTTATACGACACATATACTATATGAAGATTGACTACCTATACGATTCTCTACTATACTATACGAAACCCGACTATACCTATACTATGCTATACTACTAGATCTACACCACACCTATAGGCCTATACAAGGGCTATACGATACAAATACTGCACGATAAATTGTAATATGTTTGCGAAAACACGATTAACTTAAAAAATGTTTAAAAAATACTTAAATTTGAATAAATCTTTTCGAAAATGGTAAATATTATATAAAAATATATGTAAAATAATGCTTTCAATACGATATGGCCTATACGTGGTAACCCATATGCCCTGTATAGACCTGTACGAAGTGTATAGGCCCAACTACTAGACAAAATCTGACACGTTAATTTTTATTAAAAATTAAAAAAAAAATTATATGGCCTATAGACTTATAGAAGGCGTATAGGTAGTGTCAAAATTAGAAGGTAGGGTGTCTAAATATCAAACTATTTTTTAGTGGGATTAAATACGAATTGTAAAAGGCATGCCAGATATACTAGATTATTTCTCTTTAGACACGAAATATACTTAGTACAATAAATTCTAAGAACGACGGTTGTCATCTTCTAAATATTCGAGTAATTTGTTTAATTCTTATTTTTATTAACAAGCAGTGTCTCAACTCCGGGGGGCATGAGTTCGTGTTTAGTAGCTTAGGATTTGCCGTCCAGAAAGGGGTGGCGGCGCAGCTTGTTGCCCGCCTGCCCGCTATCTTAATGTAATCTTTTGCGGTTATGTGTTAATTAATTGAAATTTCCATATAAACTTGATCTTATTGTGATGGACAAGGAATTATGTTTGCATGGCTTTTTTAAAAAAACATGTGTGATTATTTCTAAAGGCTTGCATGATTATGAGCAGAAGTGCACAAAAAACTGGTTTCCAAACCGCTTGGGAAATATATCAATCTTGCGTGTTTTTATCTAAGAAATATATCATTCTTGCATAGCTGCTTGACTGTATAATAATGTTTGATTTTATTTGTCTACAACATTTTATGCTATATTCACTATCAACAAAGAAACATTTATAGCAAACGTATATATGCTATATTCATCATCAATAAAAAAATATTTAAAGCAAAAATATAAAGTATGAAAAGTTAACTAATTGACTATTCTATGTTCTTTATTGTACAATTCTTAAATAACAAACTAATAAGAGTTAATAGCCAAATCCGTCCCTGGGGTTTGACCCATATTGCCACATCCATCCATTTTGAGAATTTATGACAACTGGGCCACTGTACTTTAAACTTCTTTGCCAGATCAGTCCAATTCACAAACCCAGTTAAATAATTCTGTTAACTCGAGGGCATTTTAGTCATTTAACCTATAAAAATTCCCACCCCTAATCTGATAATAATCCTAAACGATAATCACAAACCCCCAAACCCTAATCTGATTATAATCGAGGGCCTCTTAAAAACCCCCAAACCCTAAGCTGATTATAACCCACAAAACCACCATAGTTCATCTCCTTCCTAATCAGAATAATGAGCGACGACGATTGGTATGTTCGAGAGCATGATTGGGTTGTTCGACGATTGGTATGCTTTACTTTGGAATTTCATCATGGTGGTAAGTTTTCTGAATTTCTGAAATTACTGTGATTACGATTACGTTGAATGATATGCTGATAGAGCTAGGTTTTTCAGAAGATGATATAGTAACATACCATTTTAAAGTATTGGAGGTATATGTTGAGCACATAAGAACTTATTCTAATGAAAGTGATGACTTAGACACAGGGGAGGTTACACAAGAGGGCTTTAATGTGACTGAGGGCAGTGAGAATGAGGGCAGTGAGAATGAGGGTAGTATATCAGACTCTGATAAATTGTTGTTGATTATTGTTGTAGATGATGATGATCCACCGGATCCAGCAACCGAAGATTTGACTTTCTATTTTTAGCGGAAAACGGAGTGCAGGCAGGGGATCCTTTGTCCGTTGGGCTGTATCGACAGATGGACGCCATCAACACTGTTGCAGATGATGACGGTCGTCGGGGTGCAGGCCGGGGATCCTATGTCTATTGGAGATGATCCTGGATGGGGTGCTCTTGTTAGTTAAACCAACACTAACAAGAACTCCGGATCAGGTTCAAATTTTGCAAATATGTGTTTGAAGATCAGGTTCATCAAGCACTACAGATGAACCTGGATGGTAATTTTGTATGTAGAACCGCCTCCTATGTGTTATAAATAGGAGGTTGGTCTTAGTAGGGTTTAGGGTTTATGGTTTATGTATGTAATCATATTTTGGGTCTTGGTGATTAGTTTGCAAATATGTTAATGTAAACTTTGTTTTATGATTAATGTAATGGTTGTTATGATTAATGTAATGGTTGTTATGATTATGTAAACTTTGTGTTAGTATGGTGTATGATTATGGTTTGTTAATGTTTGTTAATGGGTCAAAATGGGTCAGGTGTTTTTAACAGGTTTGTTCATCTACTGGACCACCAAGTGTTGCTGGAAGTTCAGGTGTTGCTGCTGCTGGAAGTTCAGGTGTTGCTGCTGCTGGAACTTAGTTGTCTGCTGCTGTTTGTTAGTTGTCTGCTGATGTGAAGTTATTTTGGTTGTTTTGTTATGATGATTGTTTTGTTAAACTTTGGTATGTATTAAATGATGGTTACATTTGTGCATTTTGTGCATGTTGACCCATTTGACCCATTTGTTCCATTTGTGCATATTGACCTGACCCCTATTAAACTATGGTTACATTTGTGCATGTTGACCCATGTTGACCCATTTGACCCATTTATACGCCCTCTGGTACGTTAAAATCCAATTAACATTGGCTTTACAGTCTTTTTATAGTATAGATTAAAAGCCCTAACATTAATGTTATAATCAGATTCGTTTTCTTGGTCGATTAACCGGATTCAGATTCTAGGGTTTGTAAGGAATGGGGAACCTGCAGACTTTGGGTTTATAAATTATGTTTTCTGTTGTAAATACAAACAAGGGCGTAGCCCAGTGGTGGAAATTGTGGTTGTTAATGTTTGAACCGGGTTTGCACCCTGGTTCGATTCCCACACCCACAATTTTTTTAGAAATAAGAAAACAAGTTTTAAAAGGGGTGGGAATTTTTATAGGTGAAATGACTAAAATGCCCTCGAATTAACAGAATTATTTAACTGGGTTTGTGAATTGGACTGATCTGACAAAGAAGTTTAAAGTACAGTGGCCCAGTTGTCATAAATTCTCAAAATGGATGGATGTGACAATATTGGTCAAACCCCAGGGACGGATTTGGCTATTAACTCAACTAATAATATCAAACAATACATGAGGTCTAACGTATAAACCAATCAAATCAGCTTGAACTGAATTTAATCAATTCTTTACCGAAGTAACTTTAGAGTTAATCATACGGTTTGTCTCTGTGGTTTGTGAAACCTCTGTGGTTTGTGAAAAGTAACAAACTAGGATATTAAACTTTGAATTTGTAACATCCTGGATGTTAAGGTTATCATAAAGAAAACTAACCGACAACGGAGACTTATTGCATAATTAACTACATGGACTTATTGCATAATTAACTCTTATCATTTAAACACATTTTTTTCTTATTCTTTTATTATTTAACTACACTTTTCTTAATTATTTAAATAAACAACTTTTGAAGTGATGAGTTTAGCTTGTTTCACTCAATGAAACGTAGGTAAAAAATGCTCCGTGAGTTCGCCTTTGTTTTACCCAACGAAACCTAAATTAAAAAATATGTCATGGTGCAAAAAATATCATTTATAATATTTAACTTTTCACATAAGGAAATATAGATAAAAAAAAATATGTTGTGAGTTATGTTTGGCTTTACACAACAAACATAGATAAAAAGATATGCCGTAACGTCAATAAAATCTTTTACAATATATATTTTTCATACAATGAAACATAGATAAAAAAAATTACATTGTGACCTAGATAAAAAAATACATAGTAAGTTCCGCTCAGATTCACACAACGAAACATAGATAAAATGCACGTCATGACGTAGATAAAATATTTTAGAATATATAACTCTTCTCACAATGAAATGTGGATAATAAAATATGTTGTGAGATTGCCCGGTTTCACATAACGAAACATAGATAAAAAAATGTCGTATGTTTATCTCGATTTCACATAACAAAACATAGATATAAATAATACGTTTTGGTTTCACACAATGAAACGTAGATAAAAACATACGCTGGGATGCTAATAAAATCTTTTACAATATATAACTTTACCATTTTAAAAATTATATAGTTAAATAAAATTGTTTAGACAGTAAAAAAAAAAAAGAAAAACCGTGTTTGAAATGATAAACGTTAATTACGCGACAAGTCTATATGGTTTCTCAAAAGTAATAATGTTGGGTAATACAATGTGAAACATTTGAAATTCCTTTAGTTTGTAAATATACTACGTTTAATGTCTAAGCATAATATGCATGAATGTAACAAGGCAAGTATATGAATTATAATTGAAATGTGTATTGTATGTACATGTGTATTTGAATCTGTGTACGTGTATCATCCCAAAAATGTAAAAATGAAAAGGGGATAAATATACTTACTTGAAAAGTAAGTAGGTTGATCTTGCAACTTGGATTTATAGATTGCCTTAAGTAAGTTATTTAAGTCAAGGTTTTGAAACTCGGACCGGACCGGCCAATCCGACCGGGAAACGGACCCTCGGCCGGTCCGGGTCGATATGTTGGACCGGTCGTGTATTGAACCGGAGGTTGAACCGTCGGACCAACGGTTGGACCGGGTTATGAGACGGTTCAACCAGGTTTTTAAAAAAAATTGTGGTTTTGGTTCGCTTTTTGGGCCGACCGGACGGGTTAGACCGGTGGACTGGTGACGACTCCGATCCGACGTCTGATCCGGTTTCAAAAACATTGGTTTAAGTTAGTTAGTTTGTAGGATTGTGGATAGTGGGGAGTTATTATTGCAATTTGTGCACTAGAGGTGTATTATTCCACGGTAGCACATCTAACATATGGATTAAAATAAATAAATAGAATTTGAGTATATCTAAAATATGAAGCTAAGAAGTTCGTATAAAATTAAAACCAAAATCACTCTTAAGATAAAATAGATTAAGACTTGATTCTTTTTTTAGATTAATAATTTTAATATCTTTTAAAGGTTCATGAAAATCATGTTTTGCTGGGTTTTTTATTATATTAAAGTAATTAACTAATCATCTTGATTTGGGGTTTTGTTTGATTAAAAGTGAGTAAGCGATTAAAAACGAAAGAGTTATCAGATTAAGAAAAAACAACTTTCACTCGGCATCCAGGTTACAGTTTTTCATGCAAACTCACTTGATTACTAAGCACCACATAGATATGGCCTTGTGATTTATGAATTGAATTAATAACTAAAAAAAGTTTTTAATAATAACCGTACGATCACAGCTACCAATTACCCACAAATTACCAACCCGCTAACAACGCAAGAGATTGCCAATACGCTTAGCGAAAGCTAGACAATTCAAATATAAGCAAACGTTTCATCAATTCAAACACAAGTGATGAAGATATACCAATTCAAAAAGTAAATAAATAGAGTCTAATAAGAAAAAAAAACTTTAAACCGATTACCCAAGGAAAAGTCACAAAAGCTTTAGCCGCTCATGGTCATGTTTTTTTTTTTTAATCGGCAAACTTCAACTTCATTCATCACCCAAAACATATGTACAAAGAGGGGCCTAGCAAGATGCTAGTACCAACATACAACACCAATACAATCACCACGCATAACAAACCGCTCATGGTCATGGTTGATCTTGATTAACAATCGTGCACCACCAAAAGCCAAAAGGTTGCTGCCTTCCTTTGTTGCCGTCAAACTTGTGCTCCAAGAAATTGGAAGCCGTCAAAATAATTGAAAAAACTCCTCAGATTGTGCGGTCCAAATCACTTGTATTCTTTCTTAAGTTCTTTATTTTCAAGTGGCCCAGCCCATTTATATATTTATAAAAAACTATTGTCCATGGCCCATAATTTCCGTATAGCTTTCTACGATTGCTTCATGGTACTTTGCCACTTTCTATCAATTAAAAGCCACTAAAGTAATTAATATCCAGAACTCCATTCAACAATTTTCCAATTCTTCCATTCGTTGATGTTTCACACTTTCACTAAAGATCTCAAGATCCCACTTTAATACTTATCATTGATTTTTAACTCGGGCTTCATTTATGTATAAATTCATTCATTTTTGCCTTCCCCTGCAAAGTATATAAACAAATCATGACCCGTATTTAATATAATATCAATACATTTATACTATAGTTAATATAAAATAAAGTGTACTTAAAATGTACCAATCAAAATATAAAGTATACATAAAACTAACATGTTAACAATGAGTGTTTCACAGAATATTTCATAAAATAATAATTAGGTTTTAGGAGTGCTCCAATTAAGTTACTGATCAAACTTTTTGTTCCATTTAAGTCATTCAAGTTTGTTTTATGTTTCAATCCTATATATTTTACCTGAATAGCAGGTAACCAATCCTATGTGGCTTTGATTTAGTTTTTTCTTTGATTGAATTACAAGGTTTGTCTTTTACGTTTATACCATATTTCAAAGCATGCCCTTTACATTTAAAATTCATTGGTTATGTACTTTATGTTTCAAAATCTTGCACGTATTGTCCTTTGACACTAACCCAGATAATTTTTCTTGTTAAATCTGGTCATTCAAGGGTATTTTAGTCTTTTTACCTCTTTATTTTTAATAACTTAATAAAAGAAAAGAAAAGTCTTTCTTCTTACCTCTTTTCTCTCTCTGCCCCTCTCTATACCTCATCTCAGCCACCACCAATCACCTCTCTCTCCATACCTGACCATCAGCCGCCACCAACCACCAATCATCACCGCTTCCCTCAACCCTTCCCGTCATTCATTACCAGATTTCATTAAAAGCCTAACAAGTGCGCTATAAACCCCTAGTCCATCAATTTAATTACCAAATTGACATTGTATACAACAAAAGTCCGTTGATTCAAATCACATAAGCCGTTGATTGCTCATGTGAAATGAAGAAGACCCATATTCCACAGAGCTTGGTTAAAAATTCAACAGATATTACACCATGCATGATGAGCTCATGAATCATGCTATGTATAACACATAATTGTCTAGACTTTCCATTATATACCTGACTATAATCTTTAGTCAACACTATCGTATCCGATAGATATTAGTGATATCGGTTTAGACCACAATGGAATTTCATAATATACGTTTCTTAGTCACTCAGCTTCTTTACCAATTGCTACGAACGCTATAAACTCACATTCCATTGTAAATGATGCAAGTGCAAATCTTAATTGCCTAAGAAATGACACCTACCCCAAGAGAGCATTCAACTCTACTTAGTTATATAACTTGCATCAGAATACCCTTCTGAACTGAAAGAAAGCCTGAATAACACAAACACATATCATGGTACCTTTTAGGCATTTATATAATCTATTCACATCTTGCCAATACAAAGTACTTGGATTACTGGTAAATCCACTTAGTTTTCCCACAACATAGAATTTACCATGCCTTATGCTAATCATAGCATACATCAAACATCCTATTGATTTAGAATATTCCAGCTAAGCAATAGGAACCTCTAGGCATAATCCTAATATAAGGTTCGGTGGGAGTTCCAACATGTGAACAATTTTAGATATTAAATTTCTTTAAAATCTTCATAATGTAATGAGGCTAGGAGATTGAGATGCCATTATTCTCACATGTAATTCTAATACTAAGAATCAATTTTTCCTCCCCTATGTCCTTCAGGACAAATTTAGATGACAAAAATTTCATAGTTTTATCCACTTGATCTTGATTAGTACTAAAGATCAACTTGTCATCCACACATAGACAAATTATGACCCCTCTACCTGACAAGTCAAATTTGCTATACACTTGTCATCATGGTTAATAACACAACTGTTTGACAATACAACATCATCACATTTTGAAGCCACCATTTAAGAAAAGACTTAGCTTCTCTTACTATAGTATTTTTTTTTGTGGGATTCGGTACTAATAAAAGGCACATCTTTGATTTTATTAGAGTTATCATCATAGGCAACTTATTGATTCTAGAATCTTTTAAACTAGCCATATCCTTTAGTCTAGGTACTGAGGTAAACCTATAATCGTAATCAAAATCAACATCTCTTGACTTAATTACAAAGTGAAAAGATACATAATCATTTGGTTCTATGACATAGAACTTGTAAACAAAAGAATGTTCAACATACCCAATAATTATGCGATCCATGCCTCTTTCACATATGATTCTCATTTTAGGTTCAATAAGCCTCATAACAGCTCTACATTTCCAAACCCAATGATAACTCAAATCCATTATCTTTTGTACCAAATTTCATATGAGGTTACCTTAGGCCTTTTATTAAACACTCTATTCAATAAATAACATGTTAACCTTTCCTAAAATTCTTTACATAGCCATGAATATGACAACAAGATATCAACCATTTCCTTTATAAAAACCACCTCGATCTTAAATAATTTAAATTTTACTAAGACTTTATCTTTTGCATGTAACAAGTATGCGAAGCAAAATATAGAGGAATCATCTATAAAAGCAAGAACATACTACTTTATTATACATAAAATTAATTTCCGAACAAAAATCACATGGATCACTTATAAAGTAGTTTCAAATAGCTTTGACTCTCTTTTAATATCGTTAAAAACATAAAGTATTTTAATCAACATTCAAGTTCTACCATAGACAAGAATAATACCATCCTTACATTAAGCATTATATTTCCATATGCCTTTGAATTTCAAAATTCCATGGATCATTAATTAATTCCATAATGAAACAAATTACATGAAACATTTAGTATCCAAATGATGACCCGTAGGTCACTAATAAACCAACTTGAGACATTTTCAAAATAAAATCCATGTTAAAGTCACAGATTACACCTTATAACATTTGATATCTATACATAATAAGAAATATAATAAACATTATTTCCATTATCAAAAATACCACAAACCTAGTATCTATTCAATCATGATTATAAAATGAATCACTTACCTGTAGGGTGAACAATTCTTGGGGATGAAAACACATGATTGCCATTTGAGATCCTTTCCTTTACAGATCAACTATGAACATCATAATCACGAACCAAGACCGCCGCAATCACAAGCCAAGAACACCATTCAAATCTTTGTTTTGATTGTAAATCTATAGGGGCACAACCCTTTCTAGTTTTCGATTTTACGTACCATAAGAACAACGAACCCGTCATCCTTGTTTTCACGATTGCAAAATTATAAAAGCAAAACACAGTTGGGTCTTCTATGTTTTCCGGTCCCTGTTGCACGAACAGAAACCTTACCGATATATCTCCGGTAGCCATCAGTTTTCCTTTTTGGTTCCTCACTGTTCGAACAAGTAATCACAACAAGAAATAATTCTTGTTGATTTCTTGAATCCACTTTGCAAAATTTATTTGTTACACATATCACAAAGTTTCCAATTCCGTAATCGAACATAGCAACATGCATGAGTGAATTCATTATTCAAACAAACAAAACCAAGTGAACATGTGCGAACAATAACCCTATCATCAACAACGACATTCTTTTCATTCCGTCTTCTAGTGTCGAAAAAAACACAACAACAAAGAATTTAATTCTTTGTTATTTATCTTGATGTCAAATGAAACAAAAATTGACGCTATGGGTTGGCATGTGATTGGCTACTCAAAACCAAAGACAAACAAAATACTTTCTTTTTCATAATTAAATCTGAACAGTGAACATGATTAATGTTTCAATGAGTTTGTATAAGTCATTTTGAAAACAATGATATTTTAATGAAAGAAATTCATTTTAATAGATAAAGATTGCAATAATCTTCCATCCTTATCCAACCGATTTTCGACTTTGCAGAATCTTTTCAGAGTCATTAAATTTGATACATCAGAATAAATAGAATCAAAATAGTGAACCGAATTTTATTTCAGAATCGAACAAAACTTTGAAACCCAAAATTCGTACACCGAATTTGCAAAATTTCGATTCAAAGAATACCGGCTCATGATACCTCTGTTCCCCTCGGATGAACCATGCCCCATTTGCAAAAAAGCATGTCTGGATAAATTTGGCGAGCATGCGCTCCACTGCAAGGAATTGCCGGGGTTCAAGTACCGCCATGATTTGGTCAGAGATGTTCTATGGGATGTGCTTCGAAGTGCGGGGGTCTCAGCCAAGAAAGAAGCACCAGTCAATTTTTTGACCGATCCGCGGGAGGGGAGATCTACCTTGCGTCCTGCGGATGTTCTTGTGTTTGGATGGGCTGGGGGTAAACATGCTTGTGTTGACTTGACAGGGGTTTCCCCCTTGGTAGGTTTACGAGACAACGGTTTTGTACCGGGGCAGGCAGTTTTGAGGGCAGAAGCTAAGAAGGTCGCTAAGCACGAAGCAGCCTGTTTAGAGAATCAACATGTGTTCCTGCCGTTTGCCTTTGACACATTTGGATCCCTGGCCCCTGAGGCCGTACGGTTTCTGAAACGAGTGCAGAAGGTGGTCCACAGTGACTCGCAGAGCCCTAAGAACCAAGGGTTTGTGTTTAGTAGGATAGGTTTTGCGATTCAAAAGGGAATAGCGGCGCAGCTTGTTGCCCGCTTACCCACCATCTAAATGTAACTTGTTTCTAGAATATGAAAGCAATATTTGTAAAGATTGTAAATTGTTGATTTTTCTACTCTACTTTTAATTCTTCACACAGTAAAAAACCAAACTGTGGTGTTACTATAAAACCTGCATATTAATAAATTGCAAATAGAAACCATATGTAACAATACAATCGGAACTTATCTTTGATGTACTCCTGGAAGTCACCAACAATAAATCCGTAAATTGGAATGGATTAACCCTCGTTCCCGCAGTTACGTAAGAAGGTAAGCGGGTGGTATAAGCTCAAATGATACTGAGCCATGTTAATTATAAAGACTTCACTCTTTGACCGCCCTAAGGGACCTCCTCACTTAAGTTGGGCTCTGGAGAAACTTGCTCTTGAGAAGGGTCTCCCCGGGGGTGATATGGGAAACAATCCTTACTCCATCGTTGTCTTTGCTCATCCTGACCGCTAGCTCGCATTCACATGCATGTTTACTACGTACTTCTAGCATATCATAATTATTAGTTTTAAGTAATTTGGGAATTATTATCTAGCTACGTACTTATCTTGCATGTTTAAACGTACCTCTATATTTTAATTAAGTTTGGTGTCGTTAGTTAACAGCAGCAGCTATATATCAATCTAGCTAGCTCGCTATGTTTAGTTTTATTATTATCATCATACTAGCTAAATCTAACCATGTTTTTGTTATGTATTATTAATTAATTTACTGGCTGGTGGTGCCGGTATTTTTGGTTAAACAAAAGTCATTTGTTCCTGGCACACAAAAGGGTGTTACATGTAGATCGATGTTGGCCTAATTCTTGCTTTTCTTGGAAAGATGTACACCTTGTGATTGTATGATTGAGAGTTTTGAAAAAGTCACAGTCTGCTCCTTTTGGTGTTAGGTTGTTGGTTGTGGAGTTTCTGTTGGTGTCCTGCTGCTAGGGGTTATGGTTGTTTTTAGATATTAGCATTGCTAGCTTTGTTAACGATGCAATGTACGATGCCTGTTTTACAGTCTTTCTAAGCTTGTGCGTAGAACATTGCCTCATCAACTCTTGTAGCAGTTGGGTTGGAGTTTGTTTTGTTAGCATGTCTATGCAGCTGACCATGAGAAGGTAGTTGGCACCGTGATTGAAGATTGTTCCGGCCACACTTCCTTCCTGTTTTGTCAGATGGCAGCCATTATCTGATATCTGCAGTATGGCATCGATTAGTTATCTAGGTGTAGGCGTTTTTTTTGTCTTTAGTCAGTGGCTTACCCAATAAAAAAAATTGATTATATATTGTAATAAGAAACCGCATTTATACATAAAGTTGACATTGAACTATTAATCCAAAAAAAAGAACACAATGAAAAGGACATGTTGCTTACCTCAACAACTGAATCAATTTAGGGTTCAATCACATCTAGGCCATAAGTGGTCACCAGTTTATCTGAATCAATTTAGGGTTCAATCACATCTAGGCCATGAGTGGTCACCAGTTTAACTTGTGGAATGTTAGACCCACCGTAGTGGGCTTGATATATAACGCCCATTTCCTTGAAAAACCAAAATGGCGCCCCCACTCCATTAGGGGGGGGGGGGGGGCTATGCCTTCAAAATTCAGCCAAGCGTGATACAAATAACGCCCGAGATATAAAACCCCCACCCAATCACATCATGCCACATCATACTCTCTTTATATTATTATTTTATTATTTTTTTAATTTAAAAGATAAAATAAAATATTAATTGGGGCTTTATATATAAAGCCCCACCACTACACCCCTTTTTCACTTTATCTCTCCATGTTGACTCAGCTGCCACGTGGACCAATCAGAAAGGATAATGAGTTGGATATCTACTTTAAAACCAAGGAATTTGTGAACAAATCCAGCCACCTAAAAAACGTTGCAAATTTATTGTCCGATGTGTTACCAAAATTAACGACCACCACTGATTCGGTCACAAAATGGAGTCCCAAAAGCCGTCGACGGTCACGAACTCATCACAACTGGGAAGGCAAATCAAGTCAATAACTCGGGAGCTGCATAAAAAAAAATAAGGGAAAATGGCCAAAATAGCCCGTTGACCGGGCGTTTTGCAAAAATAAACCTCTGACCCCTCTTTGGAGAGACGGGACACGGCTCCCAACGAGCCTGAACCGTCTCCAAGATCCTTTCCCTTTAGATCCAATAGCCAACCGACACGTGGCGTCTCCAATCCCGAGGCTGTCCCGTCTCTCTCCAGACGGGTCAGAAGTCAACCGTCTCTCTCCCAGACGGGTCACACTTCCCCATGCCGTCTCAAGCCGTTTCGGGAACCGTCTGAACCGTCTCACTAGTGTATATAAATACCCGAATTCACTTAACAAAATTTGCACCCACCACCCTCCCCAAACCTTTCATCTTCCAAACCAATGACGTTTTTTGGTTTCCCAACCGAAGCCTACCGGCTTACGAAAATATTGTCCGATTACTTGGATTGTTGTTTCATCTGCGTACGGCTACTTGGATTGTTGTTGCATCTGCGCGTGGGTTAACCCGTGTAATTTGCATCTACAATGTGGTAGTCTATTTTATTTGCAAGAAGAGTTCTTTGTCTATGAAGCGCACATACACCATTCAAACAAAGTTCTTAGTTCTTAGCAAGTAAATTTAGGAAGTTTGTTGTAATAGTATAGTTTGGGAAGTTTGTTGTAATAGTATAGTTTGTTTATTGTTATTGTAATAGTATAGTTTGTTTATTGTTATTGTAATAGTATAGTTTGTTTATTGTTATTGTAATAATATTGTTATTGTAATATTAATGAAATATTTACTTTTATATAAAAAAACATAAATAAACATTACATAAATAAACATTAATAAAAAAACATAAAAAACATAAATAAAATTCGATTACAAATAAACTAGTTAAGATAATCCCTCATCATTTGCCAGGCGGACAAATGTTTAAATTCTTTGCCTCCCTGTTTTTATACTGTCTTTTGGTGTGTCTAATTGACGTGTCTTCGGGAAAGCCAGGGGGTACCAACTGAAGTGTCCGGTTGTGGTACCCGTTGAAGATTTGACACTTCGTGGTCAAATCGTTCAACTTCCGGCTAAGAGAGTCCGTTGTCCGGTCTGACCCTCCAACCAGCCGGTTGTACTCGTGCAGTATACGGAACCATTTGTTGGTTTGGTGGGTGCTTTCTTCGACGTGGCGCCATGCTGAAATAAGTGCAATCTCCTGTTCTTCGGTCCATCGTTGCGGTGCCATTTGTGTTAGACGGTGGTGGTGGACGGTGGTGGTGGTGTGGTGGTGCTGATACTGTTAGACGGTGGTGGTGGTGTGGATAGTGCTGATAGTGTTAGACGGTGGTGGAGTGATTGTCTGACGGGAGACGGGACACGGTATTTATAGGTGGTGACCTGGACAACCGAAGCGCCGGTCTAACCATCGGGACTCACCGGAGACGACGATACCCGATGTCTCGGGAGACGGCGAGTCCCCATTGTAAAATGTGACCCGTCTTCAGACGGTTCCCGAAACGGTTTGAGACGGCATGGGGAAGTGTGACCCGTCTGGGAGAGAGACGGTTGACTTCTGACCCGTCTGGAGAGAGGCGGGACAGCCTCGGGATTGGAGACGCCACGTGTCGGTTGGCTATTGGCTCTAAAGGGAAAGGATCTTGGAGACGGTTCAGGCTCGTTGGGAGCCGTGTCCCGTCTCTCCAAAGAGGGGTCAGAGGTTTATTTGTGCAAAACGCCCGGTCAACGGACTATTTTGGCCATTTTCCCAAAAAATAATATAACAAAGGTTAATAATGTAACCACTTTGACCATCAACAAGTGCCAAGCGCAAAAAGTGTTAGGATGTTCAACCCACCCCATTATAAAAGGTTAAAGTGTTTGCCAGGTCAACCCGGACCATTATAAAAGAAACTTACCCACTGTAACGTCAAAAAATGCTAAGACTAAAAAACTAAAAAGTTAGGCCAACACGACCATTACAAAGTAAGTCTCGATAAATTACCTGTATCACCACTCGTTGTCATACCAAGAGACAAGTTTCAAGAAGTTGTCATTCAAAGCAATCCCGGCCTTGGCATCAAAGATGCTAGACCTGCTGTCACCAACAAAGTCCGTGGATACATCTTCATCAACGTATCCCAAAATACCCTTCAGTTTGTCCACTGATTCCTCCCTGAATTATAAAAGTAACCCAAAAAAGTTATTTCAAAACATTGACTGAGTTAGTTGAACAAAATTAATAATAAATAACTAATTAGTACTTACTTGATGGCAGCCTTGACCTTCTCATAAGTAGCTGCCTTCTCAATTCTCACAGTTAAGTCAACAACTGAGACATGAAATAGTTGGTACACGGAAGGCGATTCTGGTCAATTTGCCATTGAAAGCTGGCAAAACTTTGCCAACAACATACAAAGAATAGGAATAAAATGTGTGTATAAAAACTCAGTATTCTTGAAATTGACTATTGAATAATCAAAAGTTGTCCGAACATGGTGATAAAATGGGATTGGTCTAGAAGCCTGTCTACTAATATGGAGTTTATGCAGGTCCAACAGTTGACCAATTTGCTGGTCAACTTCTCTTTTAAAGGTGGTGAAGATAGCTGGATCTGGGTCAATACGAATGGTGAAAAGTTCTCGGTTAGAAACGTTAGATCTGAATTGGAGCTGAAGATCAATGGGGCGGCTAATGGACCTGCGTTTATGTGGAATTCTTGGGCCCCATTAAAATGTAATTTTCTAATGTGGAGGGCTTTCGAAGGAAAAGTTGCAGCCAAAGTCGAGCTTGTAAAAAGAGGAGTCGCCTTAGCGAATGTAATCTGCCCAAGATGTGGTTATAATGTTGAGGAGGTGGATCATATTTTCATTGGGTGCATTTGGGCGAGAGCGATTTGGTGGAGCGTTTTATCATGGCTGAAAGTGAGCTGGCCACTCAACTCATCCGGTGTTAGAGACTGGGTGCAGCATGTGATGAGCAGCCCGGGCTCGAAAAGGTAGAGAAAAATCGTTCTTACGGTTTTGATGGCGACAATGTGGAGGATTTGGTTGGCTAGGAACGAGAAGGTTTTTGAAGGCCGGTTTATCCCGGTGAATGTCACAGTCGATCAGATTAAAGCAGACTCCTTTTTCTGGCTCTCTAATCGGACAGGTCTTCAAATGCCTTCGTGGGATAACTCGTCTGATTTTAATGTTTTGTCTATGTTGTAATCTGTTTGTTGGTGTTGCAGTTTTTTGGTGTTTGTATTTCAGCCGCTGGCTGGCTCTTTATATATATATATATATATATATATATATATATATATATATAAAGCGATTGCCGTTCAAAAAAAATAATCAAAAGTTGTCAAATTGTAGTAATTTGAAAAATATTTTACCTTGGCAGCTTCGATGCAGCTAGGAATGATGTTGAAGGAAGTGGCTCTTCGGCCTCTCCAATCCTTTATTAACGGCCCATCAACAGTCTTTTGGGTAGCTGTAATGGGTTATAAAGAAATTATATATAAATTAATTATATTTCTCAACTCCTTGTATGATAAATAAGTGATTAAATTAACCAACTGAAAGACCACATTACCAGTCATGGTAGACTGTTGTCATAAGACCCTCAACAATACCAGACCTGAAAACCGTATACACTGAAAACCAAAACAAAATGCAAGTTGAAAGAAAAAAAAAACAATTCAAATAACACCTCCTATTCACTGTGTTTCTATAAGTTAAATGAAATATATGCATAACAAACTGGGCTAATAATATACCTTAGCCAAAGGAGCAAGGCAGCTAGTATTTAAAACAATGTCAAGATCAGGTGTGTATTCATGTGCATTGACACCCACAACAAACATAGGAGCAGAGATGATGAGGCTCCACCCTGATCAAACAAAACTATATACAGATTAAGCAAACAACCCGAATGAAAACAGACAACAATATAGAACGCAAAAAACCAATCAAACCTTTAAGTGGGCAACAGCTTTGTCCTTGTCTGTGAAGACTCTAGTGGACTCAACCACAAAATCGGTTTCAGCTGCGCCCCCTGGGTTCCCAAATGTACAAAAGAAAATAAAAGTTAATTAATATGCAGAGAAAAAAAGTTCCCTACAGATGATGATGTTATTCACTGCTCAAATGTGTTAAGTATTACCTGAATCCAAAAACAGTGACAGGCTTCGCACAGGAGGGTTTTCTCATCCTTGACCTTCAAGTTCATGTACTTGAACATATATGTCTGCAAGATAGTAAACACGTAAATTTTTGCAGGAAGGTTATAACAAATCACTTAATAAATTATGATCAAACAATAAACATAAACAAAATAGATATAAAACACATATATATAAGAAAGTAGAAATGAGTGAATACACATATATACACATCTAAACATACATCTTACTTCTTGTTGTACATTGTGAAGGTTAATTCTGTTGGAAAAATAGGTGAAAATGCTATTTTCACAATTTTAGGAAAATGATTTTTACTAAGTTTTGGTCACAAATATATATTTGAAACTGAGGTTTATTTATATATTTATTTATTTGTGGGATGAATGAGATATCGATGCTCAAAAGTAGAGGAGTGAAACAACTAAGTTGGGAATATGAAATGGAAAGTGGCAAGGAGAACTTGTCCCACATTCGAAGGGAGATGAGTCTTGGACTTGTTTATAAGGAGGAACTCTCTATTGTAAGTGTTCCATGGAATCACACACTTGTTTAATTCCCATTTTGATACGTTTTTGACCTTATACACAGGAATTGGTACTTATTTTGGTATCTTTACGATTTCAGGTCTTAAATGATGTCCCGGAAGCATAACATATGGAAAAACAAAGTTTTCGGCACGCAAACGGGACCCTGGGTCCTATGAGCGGCCGCTCAATCTCTGTGAGCGGCCGCTTGCGTGTCCTGATATTTATGGAGACCTTCTGGAAGCCCCACGTCAGCACCCGGGCAACTTGTCTCACTTTTTGCAATGTGAGCTGCCGCTCACAGAGGCCGAGCGGCCGCTCACACCCCCTGATGTTGATAAAGCAGAGTTTTCAGCTTCTATATTCGCATTGGGTCTTGGCTGGACGATCTTGGGCGATTTTTGGAGCTAAAGAGTTGCTGGAAATGCGAGGAACAAGCTCGGGAAGCCGTCCGATTCATCTAACATCATCCAATCCATCACATTTGCATATTTATGGTTTGATCTATAATCTTATAACTTGTTCAAATATGATTTTGTTTGTAATATGTGATGATTTATCTAGTAGATTGTACGCCTACGGGCAAAAACATTAGTATGTAGTACGTAGAAACAATCGTTTGTATAGTTAATCATGTCTTGTATGAATTTGGCATTTTTCATGACTTAATCTTGATGATCATAATGCAACCTTGTTTCATTGTTAATGGATTTGTAGTTATGTTTGATTGACTTTGATGATTATCGTGTGTGTTAGGCGGATACATGTTGAAAAACCGTTTGTTTAATCATCCGGTAGTATACTAGTTAACTTGTTAATAAGTTTACACCATGAAACTGTAACCGGGTATTGGTTTGGTTAAAGTCAGTCAGATAATGATTATAAATGTTTACCGGCACGTAAAAGAGTTTAAAAAGCTTAATGGTGTTGTTACTGATCTTTGACACGGTTAGTGATCTTTGCTAGTTATTTTGGTTAAAATGGCGATCTTAGTAGATTTATGTTCAAAGTTGGTACAATGGAATAGGTTGTGAAATGCTCTACTTTATGCTAGTCTCGGTGGTTGTATTGTGTATTCGGTATTGCTTTCCTTGATTAGTGAGGTTAGAAAACTCTTAACGGATGACTAACTTATCTTTAGAAGATTTGCGTGAGATCATATCAGCTGCTCGCTAATGAACAATTTGAGGTGGTTAACGTGTGTTTATCGTGTTAGCTTTCCGTATACTTGTCATGTTAGGATTCCCGAAAGGGATACTAATTGTCTTAAAATGGGAATGTTGATCACACGTCTTTGTATCATATGATATATAGATGACATCCTAGGATTAATATTATTGTGTATTTATAGTTGTATTTTGTATTTGGAGTCTTACATATGTTAACTATATGTTTTAGTATTAATTTAGTTTAAACAAACTTCAACTATCTTTTCCTACTGGAAAATCGGAGATAGAGTTTTAGTACTATTGCATCCGCTTGCGTCCATGGATCGATGTCTGGTTCTTATCTCAGCTTACTACATATATGACAGGGTACACTTGCCTTTTTGTGTGTGTTTTAATGTTAAGGTCTAAACCATTTTTATAAATATTAAAACCAAACGTGTGTTAAAATCAGTGCAAAATTATATGTATATCCGCATACGTCAAGTTTTTGGCGTCGTTGCCGGGGACGTGACGAGCTTTAGGAACGAACCGAGTCAACCTTTTACCAGTGTACATGCTTGTGAATATACTTGTTTATACTTCATTGATTCGTTATTTCATTCATTTATTTGCATATATGATTCTTTGATTGTTTATTTGATTTATCTGTCTGTAGATATTTTGGATTGATTTTAGATTGGTTTATAGGTTTGCATATAGATTTGTTCATTTGTCTGCTTATAGGATTGTTTGATTTATTAATTGTTCAGTAGGATGTTGATAGATTTAATTGATTGATTATTGGATTTATTGGTTTGTCTATGAATTTGATTTGTTCTTTATTTGATTGATTAGATTTATTTGTTCGTATTTGGACTAATTATTTATTTCATTCTTTGTATAGTTTTAGGCTTTGCATGTTTATTTCTGTTCATTCTCTTGATTCTGTTAGTTTTTATTTGATTTTCTTGACTATATACCTTTCCTATATTTTCATATGTATTTATGGATTTAATATTTCATTTATTCATTTTTCTGTCTTTTATCGCCTTTTGGGTTTGTCATTTATTCCCCTGCTACAACTGTATCATTCTTATTTGCAGGTTGATGTCCACGAACCCCGGGCCTTCTGGTGATCTTTCTAAGGAGGAGCAGAGGAGTGTCTTGAGGAGAAGCGAGAGGATTAGACTTCATAAATCGCGTCTAGTTTCTGATATTCTTATTTCTACTCCTGTTATAGAGGTCCCAGTAGACGAGGCGAGGGTGGAACTGGCTAACGACGAGGGGTCGGAAGCCCATAGTGATATCATCATGGTGGACGACGACATTCCGTTGAATGATAGTGGTCGTCCTGGAGGGGATGGACTTGCACCGAGTATTGTCCGACCGGCTGTCTTGGCGGAACATTTTGAAATTAAATCAAGTATCGTTAACATGATACAAAATTCGGTGCAATTCTGTGGACTGGAGCATGAGGATCCAGGCCGACATATTGTTGCTTTCTTGGAGGTTTTAGCCACCTTTAGGATGACGGGTGTCTCAGACGATGCTATCTGTTTGAGACTCTTCCCATTCTCGTTGCGGGATAAAGCCTGGACTTGACTTTTGTCACAACCCGCAGGGTCTATCACGACATGGGCGGAGTTATCTCAACAGTTCATGCAGCAATACTTTCCTCCTGAAAAGACCCAAAAGTTGAGGAACCGCATCATGACATTTCGTCAAGATGACGGGGAATCATTGTACATGGCTTGGGAAAGATTCAAAGACCTACTCTTGAGTGTCCCGCACCATGATCTTTCAAAGAGACATTTAGTGCAAACGTTTTATCAGGGGCTCAGGTATGATTCGCAGGAATGCCTTGATGTATATGCTGGGGGAGATCTTGGAACAAAGTCCCCTAATGAAGCATGGGGGATTATTGAGAAGCTGTCTCTGAAATCTAAATCCCGACAGAGTGACAGATCCAGGTCTTCATCTGCCAGGTCTGGTGTACATGCTGTGGATAATTACACGGCCATTTCGGCACAGATAGAGGCGCTGGCTACGAGATTTGACAAATCTCAGCAACATGTGGCGCAGGCCCAATGTCTGTGTGAGCAGTGCGGGGTATCTCACGAGCCTGGCTCGTGTGCTCAGGGGGTTATGTAAACAGGCCACGAGGAGGTGGACTACATGGGTAATCAAACTAGACCCCAAAATAACCCTTATAGCAATACTTACAATCCGGGTTGGAGAAATCACCTGAACTTCATGTGGAAATCTGGTTCGTCTAACCAGAACCCGCTCGGATTCCAGCAGAGGGCACGTAAAAGAGTTTAAAAAGCTTAATGGTGTTGTTACTGATCTTTGACACGGTTAATGATCTTTGCTAGTTATTTTGGTTAAAATGGCGATCTTAGTAGATTTGTGTTCGAAGTTGGTAAAATGGAATAGGTTGTGAAATGCTCTACTTTATGCTAGTCTCGGTGGTTGTATTGTGTATTCGGTATTGCTTTCCTTGATTAGTGAGGTTAGAAAACTCTTAACGGAGACTAACTTATCTTTAGAAGATTTGCATGAGATCATATCAGTTGCTCGCTAATGAACAATTTGAGGTGGTTAACGTGTGTTTATCGTGTTAGCTTTCCGTATAGTTGTCATGTTAGGATTCCCGAAAAGGATACTAATTGTCTCAAAATGGGAATGTTGATCACACGCCTTTGTATCATATGATATATAGATGACATGCTAGGATTAATATTATTGTGTATTTATAGTTGTATTTTGTATTTGGAGTCTTACATATGTTAACTATATGTTTTAGAATTAATTTAGTTTAAACAAACTTCAACTATCTTTTCCTACTGGTAAATCGGGGATAGAGTTTTAGTACTATTGCATTCGCTTGCGTCCATGGATCGATATCTGGTTCTTATCTCAGCTTACTACATATATGACAGGGTACACTTTGCCTTTTTGTGTGTGTTTTAATGTTAAGGTCTAAACCATTTTTATAAATATTAAAACCAAACGTGTGTTAAAATCAGTGCAAAATTATATGTATATCCGCATACGTCAGTGTACCGCTCCATATTCTCCACAATCAAATGGCACCGCGGAACGTCAGAACCGCACATTAAAGGAAATGATGAATGCCATGTTGATTGGTTCGGGCGTGAACCGCGAAATGTGGGGGGGACGCCGTTCTTTCAGCTAATCATATTTTGAACAAGATAACACTCAAAAATAGGGACGAGACTCCTTATGAATTATGGCTCAAAAGAAAACCATCGTACAAATACCTCAAAGTGTGGGGGTGCCTTGCAAAGGTGATTGTACCACCTCCTAAGGCGCCTAGGATAGGACCCAAAACCGTTGATTGTATTTTCATCGGTTATGCACACGAAAGTAGTGCGCATCGGTTTTTGGTGTATAAATCCAAAAATCCTGATGTACATGAAAACACTTTCATAGAGGCAAGTCCAAATGTTATTTCATACTTTGAAAATGTGTTTCCTATGTTAGGAAAAACACATGGAACATCATCTATACCGGTTGAAGATGTACCTTCGAGTTCATCAACACTGGTTGGTAATGATATTCATGTTCAAAGACATGAACGACCTGAGATAGCAGAAGGTGAGCTTAGACGAAGCAAACGGGCAAGGATTGAAAACTCTTTTGGTCCAGACTTCTTGAGCTACATGGTTGAGGGTGAGCTCAATACCTACCGCGAAGCGGTCACCTCTTCGGAAGGGCCTCAATGGAAAGAAGCAATTAGAATGAAATAGAATCTATATTGCAAAATCATACTTGGGAGCTAGTAGATCTTCCACCTGGTTGTAACCCACTTGGATATCGTTGGATATTCAAGAAGAAGATGAAAGCTGATGGAAGTATTGATAAATACAAGGCTAGGTTGGTAATCAAAGGATTTAGACAAAAGGAAGGTCTAGATTATTCGATACTTACTCGCCTGTCACACGAATAACCTCATTCGATTGGTACTTGCTATAGCGGCTTTACGAAATTTGGAAGTTCACCAAATGGATGTAAAAACTGCTTTTCTAAATGGCGATTTAGACGAAGAGATTTACATGGAGCAACCAGAAGGTTTCTCTGCCCCAGGACAAGAGGGCAAAGTATGTAAACTCGTCAAGTCTTTGTATGGCTTGAAGCAAGCTCCAAAACAATGGCACCTAAAGTTTGATCATGTCATGCTTGACAATGGTTTCAAAATAAATGAGTGCGACAAATGTGTCTACTCAAAAGACACGACAGAAAGTTATATTATTCTATGCGTTTATGTAGATGATATCCTTATCATTGGGAGTAATGACAAAATAATAAAATCTACTAAAGACATGCTAAAATCGAGATTTGATATGAAAGATATGTGTCTAGCGGATGTGATTCTTGGAGTCAAAATCGTTAGAACCCAAAATGGTCTCGTCTTAGTAAAAATAGATGCGAGGGTGTTGCTCAATTAGAGTACTCAAGAATCATTAGCAGTCTAATGTATCTAATGACATGTACCAGACCCGACTTGGCTTACGCAGTAAGTAGGCTAAGTAGATATACTAGCAATCCAAGTGAAGAACATTGGAAAATTATAAAACGGGTGCTTAAATACATCAGATACACACGAGACTATGGACTGCATTATACCCGTCATCCAGCAGTGATCGAAGGATATACTGATGCGAACTGGATATCGGATATAAAGGATTCCAAATCTACAAGTGGTTATGTGTTTACACTTGGTGGTGCGGCTATATCTTGGAAGTCGTCTAAACAGGCGGTTATAGCTAGATCCACGATAGAATTTGAATTTATCGCTTTAGATAAATCGGGAGAAGAAGCGGACTGGCTACGTCAATTTGTGGAAGATATTCCAAGATGGCCAAAGCCATTGCCAGCTATTTGCATATATTGTGACAGCCAATCAGCAATTGGTAGAGCTAAAAGCTCAATGTACAATGGCAAATCAAGGCATATTCGATGTAGACATAACACGGTACAATAACTGCTCAATACGGGTGTTATCACAATTGACTACATTAAATCAATAGATAACATTGCGGACCCATTAACGAAAGGCTTAAGCAATGAGCTAGTTTATAAGTCGTCAAGAGAAATGGGACTAAAGCCCATGGAAAGAGGGAGTATGAGGGAAACCTAACCTAGTTGACTGGAGATCCCAAGATCTAGGTTCAATAGGACAACCTAATCATATGACCAAAAGGGAGTCACTGTGGGGTGTACCCCAACACTAAATAAAGGGAGTTATACTTCCTAGTCCATTCCAATCAGTGACATTGAGCATAAGGCTAAGCATATTTTCAGGTTAATGATTGAGCGTAATCAAATAACCATGATGCTTTTAATGATTCGTGTGAATCACCTATGATAGAGAGAAGTGTGGTCGCTTCGAATGGATATGTGGGGAGGCGCAGATCCTAGAGCTCTCGCAGAACCAAGATAGTGTTCCGTGACCATAAAGGACACGACAATGAGGAGTTGGCATAACTAGGGAGAGTGTTGTGTGAAGTGTATTGTCGTTTACACAAATGGGGGTATGTTCAAAGACATCAAGTTCTACATACCGCTAGTAGGCTAAGTATGCTTCACAAAGGAAGGTTCAAAGGTTACGCCTACGTATCCTGCAATGCTCAACTGTCGAGTTGTATCTTTGATACTTGTAAGAACAGGGCAATCTCCATTCATGTGGGGGATTGTGGGAAAAATAGGTGAAAATGCTGTTTTCAGAATTTTAGGAAAATGATTTTTCCTAAGTTTTGGTCACAAATATATATTTAAAACTGAGGTTTATTTATATATTTCTTTGTGGGTTTATGTTCTATGTTGTGAGAGCTCCGCAACGAACCAAATCGCGTCCAAAACTGAGCTAAGATGAATGAGATATCGATGCTCAAAAGTAGAGGAGTGAAACAACTAAGTTGGGAATGTGAAATGGAAAGTGGCAAGGAGAACTTGTCCCACATTGGAAGGGAGATGAGTCTTGGACTTGTTTATAAGGAGGAACTCTCCATCCTAAGTGTTCCATGGGATCACACACTATGGAAGTCGCAAATGGTGCGAAGCACCCTTAACTCGCACTCACACACGCGCGCGCGTGGCGTGGGCGATGAGGCGCAATGTGGCGCTTTGATGCCGCACTTTGCACTTCGCCCACTCGCGTCGCCGCGAGCCATTTGAGAGCCGCCTTAGTATTTTTATGATACACAGGTGAGCTGCGCAGACGCGAACGGTTCCTACAAATTCTCCAGTGCAAACGACAGTCGAAATGAAGATTGTTGTTGAGAGCATGGAACAATGAAACATCCTAGACAGCCATGTATCGAGATGCAGAGATGTTGATTACTCAAAAGAGAGCCATGTGGAATTTTATCCTATAACCTTGTTGGCTACACACTTCTTGCTTTGATGAATCACTAGTTCTCACAAAACTTATTGTGTTTTACATTCAGTTCGAGACTAAAGGGTTCATTAGCGTATAGCTATCACAATGCCTATAATAATAAGGAACCCGCAATAGATCATTCACATTATATTAGAGTACAACGCGCCAACAAATATTTACCTTTGTTTGAGTTTGGTTTCATGTTGTTAGTGGGGAAAAGAGACTGGAACTTGGGTTGAAGGTAACCGAAACTCATCACAAAAAAAACCCTAACCTCAACACAAATGTTACGAAAAAGACAGAGAAAACATAAATCTAACAAAAAATTGACTATGAGGTTAAAAAATACATACCTTTTATTAAGACATGGGTCAATGAGTCGTCGACGAAAAACAGAGCAACGGTGGCGGTGGTTGTTTGAGAGACAAACCAAGAAGATGGAGCAAGCAAATTGTGTGTGAGAACTGGTCAATCTTTTCTCTCTCAGATCAAACCCAATATCTCAGTTTCACCTCTTGCTCATCTTTCTTTATCTCTCTCAGATCAAAACCCCCATCTCTCTACCTTCTCGCTAAAGTTTCCCCTTTCGCTCTATAAGATTTGAGGCTTTTTGAAATGATTTCAGCTAAGGTATGGTCATTTACTGTGATGTTTTTGTTTTGTTTTGTTAGATTATATTGACTTGCCGCATGTTGTAACGACGTCAAAACTTAAATTAACTTTATACCGTCAAATATTTGGCCGTTTTCAAATAAAAATTTAAATCAAAATGTAGACCAACCCAAAGCGCATATGAAAATAAGCACGAAAACGTATCATATTTTACCTAAATCATTATTGAAAAAATTTACCTCATTAGGGGTGTCAATCGTGTCGGGTTGATGGGATGGCGGGTTTACGGGTTGGTGGGTAGATGGGTTGAAATGTGCAACCCGAATCCGACCCATATTATTATTCGTGTCAAATATTTCAAACCTAACCAGACCCACATAAAATCCGGGTCAACCTGAAGATGACCCGTTTATCCCATATTTTTAAATGAGTCATACATGTTCATGAGTTATCAGCTGGTTATCAATAAAATGTTTAGTGGTGAGTATATAAGTGTGACAAATAAATAATATAGTGTGCCAAAAATAACACAATTATAACTAACCATGTAAATAAAAATGAAAAAAAAAACTCAACCCAATACCATTGTTTACCGTCTGCAGAGACAAAAAAACCTAACCTCAACACAAATCTTACGAAAAAGATAGAGAAAACATAGATCTAACAATAAATTAACTATGGGATTCAAAAATACATACCAAGAAGAGGGAAAAAGCAAATTGTGTGTGAGAACCGGTCAATCTCTTTCTCTCTCAGATCAAACCCAATATCTCAGTTTCACCTCTCTCATCTTTCTTTATCTCCCTCAGATCAAACCCCCCATCTCTCTACCTTCTCGCTAAAGTTTCCCCTTTCGCTCTATAAGATTTGAGGCTTTTTGAAAGGATTTCAGCTAAGGTATGGTCATTTACTGTGATGTTTTTGTTTTGTTTTGTTAGATGATAATGATGAGGTTATTTGAGGCTATGTTAGTGATGGTGGCGTCTGACCGTCTGGGTTTTAGAGAGAGAGAGAGAAGGGGTAGCTGGGTCTTTAGAGAGAGAGACAGAGAGAAGGAAGAATGGTGTTTCTAGAGAGAGAAACTGAGAGAGAGGTGGTGGTGGCGGTGTCGGTGTTGTTGGGTGGTGGCTGCTGGAGTGACGGAATGTGGTGGTGGTTGTGGAGTGGCGATTGTGAAAGTGACCGGAAGGGGGGGGGGTTGTGGAAGTGACGATTGGTGGTGGTGATGGTGTGAGACCAGCCTCCACTAGAGAGAGAGTTTGGGTTGAATTTTATAGAGATTATAAGTAATTTTTTTGAGTTTTTTCTAATTGTAAACAAAAAAAAATCATATATTGGACATTGTGGGTACAACAGACCTAAAGTCTGCAACACGCAAAGTCTGCAACAAGCAATCATATATTAAATACAGTATGCAACATTGAGAGAGGGATAAGTGGTGGTGGCTGGGTTTTAGAGAGAGAGAGAGGGGTAGCTAGGTCTTTAGAGAGAGAGAGAGAAGGAAGAATGGTGTTTCTAGAGAGAGAAACTGAGAGAGAGATGGTGGTGGTGGTGTCGGTGTTGTTAGGTGGTGGTGTCGGTGTTGTTGGGTGGTGGCTGCGGGAGTGACGGAATGTGGTGGGGGTTGTGGAGTGGTGGTTGTGGAGTGGCGGTTGGTAGTGGCGATTGTGAAAGTGACCGGAGGGGGGGTTGTGGAAGTGACGATTGGTGGTGGTGATGGTGTGAGACCAGCCTCCACTAGAGAGAGAGTTTGGGTTGAAGTTTATAGAGATTATAAGTAATGTTTTTGAGTTTTCTTTAATTGCAAAAAAAAAATCATATATTAGACACTGTGTGTACAACAGACCTAAAGTCTGCAACAAGCAATCATATATTAAATACAGTATGCAACATTGAGTGGAACAATTCACAAAATTCACTTCCGTTGTGAAACTAACCTATAGGATAATAATAGGGGATGTGGAAATGTACACCACCTACTTTAGATAATATACACCCCCTATAAAATGTTAAACCAATCATTGTTTATATATTTATTTAGTGGACACTATTACTGCTGGGAGTCCATACTACACACTTCTAAAAGAAAGCCTCCACTCTCTTATTGGCCAAAAGACTCATGTCATCCTAGTAAATACCACCTATTGCTTTGTAGATAACAAATGTATGATAATTTATATTTAGTTTTTTTTATCGACATATTATTAGTTTATTAAATCATCTTTGAAAATTTAATAAATATAACTTTACATTATGCAACGACTAGGATTGAACTAATATTTTGACTTGCTTTACATTATGCAACGACTAGGATCGAACTAATATTGACTTTCCGCATGTTGCAGCGACGTCAAAACTTAAATTAACTTTATACCGTCAAATATTTGGCCATTTTTAAATAAAAGTTTAAATCAAAATGTAGACCAACCGAAAGCGCATATGAAAATGTAAGACCCTAACCCATTCTCATGTGTTTAAAGAATAAAATAAGGGTTGAACATGTGATGCAATTACCAAAAACCATGTTAAGACGTTAACAATTATGTACAAAACACGACTTTGAAACACTTGACATAAGTACTATGTTATTCACAATGATTTCAACCCAAAAAAGGCTTAAGTTTTACTCCCAAAATCAAGAGTCTATGCGGAAGCTTACACGATGCAACGTTCGGTTCTTCACAAAATGAGCTTGATCATCATCCATACTCCGAGTTATATACCTATGTTGAATATGAAAAACAAACCCATGAATGTGTGTTAGTTTAGTCAAGTAATTGAATAAAACAATCAGCTTAAGGCGAAGGAAAAAGACCGGCCGTAGCTTACGGCCCCAAAACAAAGAAAATCAAACAAAACTAGGCTGAGCGTCCTAGACGCACTTCTGGGCGTCCAGGACGTTGCCCAGTGTCCTGACGGGCGTCTCCAGAAGGTCTTGGGCGTCCTGAGTCTATCAGTTGGGCGTCCTAGACGCATGTCTGGGCGTCCTGAGTCTATCAATGGTATGAGTATGAGATTTGAGTCCTAGGAGGACTTACCTTAGCTCGCGCCCCTTTTTGCTTCTAGACTAGCTTGAGATTACTAACATAAAGTCTACGAATATACTCAAGCAATTAACAACAATCGATATCGGCATAATGTTGACCCTCGTTTTAGGTCCTTCTCTAACTAGTGTTTCACCCAATTGACCCGTTAGCCTAATTGGGATATTGATAACCTTCCTCTAAGGCCGTTTTCTATGAATTATGAATCTAGTTTAAGCTTCTTTTGTGACATTCCAATGACTAGTTTCAAATATACATACAATGGTATAACTAAGCATATAAACATACTAGGAATATATTGAGATTTAAGCCATCAAGTGACTTACCTTATGCGTGCTTCCATTTTTACCCCATTATGAGATTTCTTGACCAAACGAAGTTTCTTGTACTCACACCTAGATGTGTAATCCACATTGGTGATTAAAATCATGCTCTTAGACATTATTTATTTGACCAAACAATTTTTGATCAAGCTATCAATGCCTTAACTATGCCCAAATGAAAACGAGTTTCATTGGGGCATTTTATCAAACACCTTGTAGGCGTCATTTTCCTAACTTTAATTTTAGGACATTAGGACCTCGTAAATCCATCATTAACCAAGTTTATCATTACTAGCATTCCAATAAATATCTTAATCATAGTTTCTCATGTATATGCATAACAAAAGCTAGTAGTTCATAGTTTAAAGGTGATTTCTACCAATCTACCAAAAACCCAATTCATTTTATAACATGAATCTAGAAGGATATAATCATCACACAATGAATCTATCAACATACACCCAATTTTTACTAGTATTGAGCTATCCATGACTAGAATGAACACTACCAACCCTTGACTCACGTTTTTATAACATCTCAAGATTTTCATCATAGCCAAGCATGAACATTATCATTGAATTGGGCAAAATAAAGATTACCTTAGTGTGTTTTATGCTTGGATGATTCATTCTAGGGCTAATGCAACTAAAAGCCCTTTGATTCCACCTTGAATCAAGCTTGTTCTTGAGCTCCTTAGGGTTTGGTGTGTGTGTGTGTGTGATGAACGAATTTAGGGAGGTTGTGTGTGTGTTTTTTTTTTCTTTTTTTTTTCATATGTATTCAACCAAACTCATGTTTGGTTATTTGGCACATTTAGCCCCTCCCATCTTTTGTCAAGTATGTACTAGCTCAAGACACTAATCGAGTTAGTCTTGTGTAATTGCTTAATCCTTGTTTGGCTAACAAGGTTGACGGGGTTAATTCCCTAGACTAGGAAATTCGTATAAGTCATGCTTCATACGGTTCGTTTAAAAGCCACGTGTGAATATATTATCATAAAATACGATTTAGAAATTTTTGGGGTGTTACAGAAAATAAGCACCAAAACGTATCATATTTTAGCTAAATCATTATCGAAAAAATTTACCTCATTAAGGGTGTCAATCGTGTCGGGTTGATGGGTTGGCGGGTTTACGGGTTGCGGGTTGGCGGGTTGATGGGTTGAAATGTGCAACCCGAACCCGACCCATATTATTATTCGTGTCAAATATTTCAACCCTAACCCAACCCACATAAAATCCGGGTCAACCTGAAGATGACCCGTTTAACCCATATTTTTAAAGGAGTCATACATGTTCATGAGTTACAAGCAGATTTATCAATAAAATGTTTAATGGTGAGTATATAAGTGTGACAAATAAATAATATAGTGTGCCAAAAATAACACAATTATAACTTACAACGTAAATAAAAATGAAAAAAAAAACTCAACCCAATACCATCGTTTACCATCTGCAGAGACAAAAAACCTAACTTCAACACAAATCTTACGAAAAAGATAGAGAAAACCCAATATCTTAGTTTCAAAAATATGGGATTCAAAAATACATACCAAGAAGAGGGAGAAAGCAAATTGTGTGTGAGAACTGGTCAATCTCTTTCTCTCTTAGATCAAACCCAATATCTCAATTTCACCTCTCTCTCATCTTTCTTTATCTCTCTCAGATCAAACCCTCCAACTTTCTACCTTCTCGCTAAAGTTTTTCCTTTCGCTCTATAAGATTTGAGGCTTTTTAAAGGATTTTTGCTAAGGTATGGTCATTTACTGTGATGTTTTTGTTTTGTTTCGTTAGATGATAATGATGAGGTTATTTGAGGCTATGTTGGTGATGGTGGCGTCTGACCGTCTGGGTTGGTGGTGGTGGTGGGTTTTTAGAGAGAGAGAGAGGGATAAGTGGTGGTGGCTGGATCTTGGAGAGAGAGGGGTAGCTGTGTCTTTAGAGAGAGAGACAGAGAGAAGGAAGAATGGTGTTTCCAGCAGTGATCGAAGGATACACTGATGCGAACTGGATATCGGATATAAAGGATTCCAAATCGACAAGTGGTTACGTGTTTACACTTGGTGGTGCGGCTATATCTTGGAAGTCGTCTAAACAGACGGTTATAGCTAGATCCACGATGGAACCTGAATTTATCGCTTTAAATAAATCGGGAGAAGAAGCGGAGTGGCTACGTCAATTTGTGGAAGATATTCAAAGATGGCCAAAGCCATTGCCAGCTATTTGCATTGCCAGCTATTTGCATATATTGTGACAGCCAATCAGCAATTGGTAGAGCTAAAAGCTCAATGTACAATGGCAAATTAAGGCATATTCAACGTAGACATAACACGGTACGACAACTGCTCAATACGAGTGTTATCACAATTGAATACATTAAATCAATAGATAACATTACGGACCCGTTAACGAAAGGCTTAAGCAATGAGCTAGTTTATAAGTCGTCAAGAGGAATGAGACTAAAGCCCATGGAAAAAGGGAGTATGAGGGAAACCTAACCTAGTTGACTCGAGATCCCAAGATCTAGGTTCAATGGGACAACTTAATCATATGACAAAAAGGGAGTCACTGTGGGGGGTACCCCAACACTAAATAAAGAGAGTTATACACTTCCTAGTCCATTCCAATCAGTGACATTGAGGTGAAGGCTAAGCATATTTTCAGGTTACTGATTGAGCGTAATCAAATAACCATGATGCTTTTAATGATTCGTATGAATCACCTATGATAGAGAGAAGTGTGGTCGCTTCGAATGGATATGTGGGGAGGCGCATATCCTAGAGCTCTCGCAGACCCAGGATAGTGTTCCATGACCATAAAGGACACCACAATGAGGAGTTGGCATAACTAGAGAGAGTGTTGTATGAAGTATATTGTCGTTTACACAAATGGGGGTATGTTCAAAGACATCAAGTTCTACATACCGCTAGTAGGCTAAGCATGCTTCACAAAGGAAGGTTCAAAGGTTACGCCTACCTATCCTGCAATGCTCAACTTTCGAGTTGTATCTTTGATACTTGTAAGAACAGGGCACTCTCCATTCATGTGGGGGATTGTTGGAAAAATAGGTGAAAATGCTATTTTCACAATTTTAGGAAAATGATTTTCCTATGTTTTGGTCACAAATATATATTTGAAACTGAGGTTTATTTATATATTTCTCTGTGGGTTTATGTTCTATGTTGTGAGAGCTTCGTAACGAACCAAACCGCGTCCAAAACTAAGCTAAGATGAATGAGATATCGATGCTCAAAAGTAGAGGAGTGAAACAACTAAGTTCGGAATGTGAAATGGAAAGTGGCAATGAGAACTTGTCCCACATTGGAAGGGAGATGAGTCTTGAACTAGTTTATAAGGAGGAACTCTCCATCCTAAGTGTTCCATGGAATCACACACTATGGAAGTCGCAAATGGTGCGAAGCACCCTTAACTCGCACTCGCACACGCGTGCGCGCGTGGCGTGGGCGATGAGGCGCAATGTGGCGCTTTGATGCCGCAGTTTGAACTTTTCACACTCACGTCGCGGCGAGCCGCTTGAGAGCCGCCTTAGTATTTTTGATGATACACAGTTGAGCTGCGCAGACGCGAACGGTTCCTACAAATTCTCCGGTGCAAACGGCAGTCGAAATGAAGATTGTTGTTGAGAGCATGGAAAAATGAAACATCCTAGACAGCCATGTATCGAGATGCAGAGATGTCGATTACTCAAAAGAGAGCCATGTAGAATTTTATCCTATAACCTTGCTGGCTACACACTTCTTGCTTTGATGAATCGCTATTTCTCGCAAAACTTATTGTGTTTTACATTCAGTTCGAGACTAAAGGGTTCATTAGCGTATAGCTATCAAAATGCCTATATTAATAAGGAACCCGCAATAGATCATTCACACTATATGAGAGTACAACGCACCAACAAATATTTGCCATTGTTTGAGTTTGGTTTCATGTTGTTAGTGGGGAAAAGAGACAGGAACTTGGGTTGAAGGTAATCGAAACTCAACACAAAAAAAAAACCTAACCTCAACACAAATGTTACGAAAAAGACAGAGAAAACATAAATCTAACAACAAATTGACTATGAGGTTCAAAAATACATACCTTTTATTAAGACATGGGTCAATGAGTCGTTGACGAAAAAGAGAGCAACGGTGGCGGTGGTTGTTTGAGAGACAAACCAAGAAGAGGGAGCAAGCATATTGTGTGTGAGAACTGGTCAATCTCTTTCTCTCTCAGATCAAACCCAATATCTCAGTTTCGCCTCTCTCTCATCTTTCTTTATCTCTCTCAGATCAAACCCCCCATCTCTCGACCTTGTCGCTAAAGTTTCCCCTTTCGCTCAATAAGATTTGAGGCTTTTTGAAAGGATTTTAGCTAAGGTATGGTCATTTACTGTGATGTTTTTGTTTTGTTTTGTTTTGTTTTGTTAGATGATAATGATGAGGTTATTTGAGGCTATGTTGGTGATGGTGGCGTCTAACCGTCTGGGTTGGTGGTGGTGGGTGGGTTTTTAGAGAGAGAGGGATAAGTGGTGGTGGCTGGGTTTTAGAGAGAGGGGGATAAGTGGTGGTGGCTGGGTTTTAGAGAAAGAGAGAGAGAAGGGGTAGCTGGGTCTTTAGAGAGAGAGACAGAGAGAAGGAAGAATGGTGTTTCTAGAGAGAGAAACTAAGAGAGAGGAGGAGGTGGTGACGGTGACGGTGTTGTTGGGTGGTTGTGGTGATTGTGTTGGGTGGTGGCTGCAGGAGTGACGGAATGTGGTGGTGGTTGTGGAGTGGCGGTTGGTAGTGGCGATTGTGAAAGTGACCGGAGGGGGGGGGGGGTTGTGGAAGTGACGATTGGTGGTGGTGATGGTGTGAGACCAGCCTCCACTAGAGAGAGAGTTTGGGTTGAAGTTTATAGAGATTATAAGTAATGTTTTTGAGTTTTCTTTAATTGCAAAAAAAATCATATATTGGACACTGTGAGTACAACAGACCTAAAGTCTGCAACACGCAAAGTCTGCATCAAGCAATCATATATTAAATACAGTATGCAACATTGAGTGGAACAATTCACAAAATTCACTTTCGGTTGTGAAACTAGCCTATAGTATAATAATAGGGGATTTGGAAATGTACACCACCTACTTTAGGAAATATACACCCCCTATAAAATGTTAAACCAATCATTGTTTATATATTTATTTAGTGGACACTATTATTGCTGGGAGTCCAAATTACACACTTCTAATAGAAAGCCTCCAATCTCCTATTGGCCAAAAGACTCATGTCGTCCTAGTAAATATCATCTATTGCTTTGTAGATAACAAATGTATGATAATTTATTATTAGTTTTTTTTTATCGACATATTATTAGTTTATTAAATCATCTTTGAAAATTTAATAAATATAACTTTACATTATGCAACGACTAGGATTGAACTAATATTTTGCATTGCTTTACATTATGCAACGACTAGGATCGAACTATTGACTTGCCGCATGTTGTAGCGACGTCAAAACTTAAATTAACTTTATACCGTCAAATATTTGGCCGTTTTCAAATAAAAATTTAAATCAAAATATAGACCAACTGAAAGCGCATATGAAAATAAGCAACAAAACGTATCATATTTTACCTAAATGATTATCGAAAAAATTACCTCATTAGGGGTGTCAATTGTGTCGGGTTGATGGGTTGGCGAGTTTACGGGTTGCGGGTTGGTGGGTTGATGGGTTGAAATGTACAACCCGAAACCGACCCATATTTTTATTCGTGTCAAATATTTCAACCCTAGGTATGGTCATTTACTGTGATGTTTTTGTTTTGTTTTGTTATATGATAATGATGAGGTTATTTGAGGCTATGTTGGTGATAGTGGCGTCTGTCTGTCTGGGTTGGTGGGTGGGTGGGTTTTTAGAGAGAGAGGGATAACTGGTGGTGGCTGGGTTTTAGAGAGAGAGAGGCGTAGCTGGGTCTTTAGAGAGAGAGAGAGACAGAGAGAAGGAAGATTGGTGTTTCTAGAGAGAGAAACTGAGAGAGAGGTGGTGGTGGTGGTGTCGGTGTCGGTGTTGTTGGGTGGTGGTGTCGGTGTTGTTGGGTGGTGGCTGCGGGAGTGACGGAATGTTGTGGTGGTTATGGAGTGGCGGTTGGTAGTGGCGATTGTGAAAGTGAACGGAGGGGGGGTTGTGGAAGTGACGATTGGTGGTGGTGATGGTATGAGACCAGCCTCCACTAGAGAGAGAGTTTGGGTTGAAGTTTATAGAGATTATATGTAATATTTTTTAGTTTTCTTTAATTGCAAAAAAGAAAAATCATATATTGGACACTGTGAGTACAACAGACCTAGACCTAAAGTCTGCAACACGCAAAGTCTGCAACAAGCAATCATATACTAAATACAGTATGCAGCATTGAGTGGCACAATTATAATTATTAATTATATTCTTCATGTGGTGAAATCAAGACAAATAAAGATGCTTTATGAGGCTTGAATAGAGTTTTATGGCTAATAAAGAAAATTTAAGTCTCTAATTATGTGAGACTTTTCACTAGCCATGGTTCATGTATACATATGAGGCTTTGTACCTCATTTTTAAAAAATGAGAAATATACACTAAAAACTCTTGAAACACACACACACTCGAGAGTAGCAACCAAGTTTCAATTATCTTTCAGGCAAGTGTGCAAGTCCGGCAGTGCACCACTACTGTTTAGAACTGGTGTACCCTGGGAACAGACCGCGAATCTGCTTAAGAGAATTGTGTCAAACACAAGCCCGGTTCACGCTGATGATTGCATCTTCGATTTCAATGTAAGTTTTCTAACAAACTTAAACAGATTAGTAAACAAACTTTCGTGTTCTTCCTAATAAATTTGTTTTCTCAAAAGTTTGTAAGTGTTTTCTTTTGGTACATCGAATTGGATTACATTCATAATGGGAATTTAATCTTTAATCCGAAATACTGTTTTACAAAACGAATTTTTGATTCAATTTTGGATTCATGGGTTTTTTGGGTTGTGTTTAGATAAACCGGATCATTAACAATTTTAACATGTGTTTAAATGTTTTTGTAAATAATAAAGTTCTAATGAAAGTATTAGAAAAGACAGATTATTTGAAAACCCATGTAAAAATGTTTGATAATGTTTTCTTTCTAATAAAGTATTTGAAATGTATACATTTTCTAATAAGAGTATTGGAAAATAAAGGGTTTCAAAATATAAGGTTTTGAAACATGTATTTCTAACAAGCGTGTTAGAATCGATGACATTGGAAAAAAAAATAATGTGTCATGAAACATTTCTAATAAGCGTATTAGAAATTATTATTTACAAAATCGTAAGTTCAATTTGCAAACTTATATATTGATTTCTTTAACGGGCGTATTAGAAATTGATGATTTTGTAAAGACAAAATAAGTTGTTTATATTTTCTAACAAGTGTGTTAGAAAAGATTATTGTACAAAATACAAAAATGTGTTGGAAATGATTATTTTGGAAGATAATCAATATTAAACCGGTTTGGTTTAAAATTTGACGATTTCTAAGAAGTGAGTTTGAAACAGGTATATTTTGGAAAATCCAAAGTTAATACTATTTATGTAGATGGTTTAATTTTCTAACAAGCATGTTAGAAACGGTTTATTTTATATAAACCAATAAGTTCTAAAACGATTGTCATAATCGTGTATTTCTAACAGGCAGGCTAGAAACGGTTGAGAATATGAACCAGTGACATTTAAAATGTTTTGGGGTAATCATTTAATTCTAACGAGTGTGTTAGAAAAAGGTTTATCTAATATAACCAAATCTATATGATGAAACGTGTAATTGTTTGTATTCTAACAAGTATGTTAGAAATGGTTTAATTTTGAAACCGTATATGTTTATATGGTACACGTATAGCTTCTAATGAGCGAATTAGAAGCGGTTAATTGTGAAAACCATATACTCTAACAAGTGAGTTAGGAATGGTTTAAATAATAAAACTATATTAGAGTTCATGGTTTTGATTTGTAATCAAAACATAAATATGTATAGTTTATGAAAAACCCTTGTAAAAGGGGAAATGTTTTGTATGAACAAAACATATCTTTTGCAAATTATGTATGATTGATACTTGTATGAGAAGTATGATATCTTGAACCATATCATAGTCTTGAAAGACTATTTAGTGTAAAACAACTTGATGTTGTTTTGGACATATTTACTTGTTTGACTACTTGTGAATAGTTAATTATAAACAACTTTGTTGTTTTGAACAATGTATTGAGGGAGTGCCTCGAGACATGATTGCTATTATTTCGTCAGACGATAAAGTGTTGAGGAGAATAACACTTTGAGATTTGATGTTTATATATCCTTATATGAATCCGTTTAAATATATTTGTAATATAATATATTATATATATTTTGGATTATCTATTATAATTTTTTAAAAATGATCAAGTGGATTAAAATATATATATATTTGAAAAGGATATGTAAGACAATATGTTTTGGACGATGAATTTAATAAGGATATATGTATGCAAGAAGTGATTTGCATAAACACAATGAGCGAGTTGTAGTTATGAATTATGAAATTAGTTATAAACCATACATCAAATATACAATCACATCATGAGAGAATCATGAACAACGTGGCAAGTGTATTGAAGTTAAATGCACGAAAACGAGATATGTCATCTAAGGTTGAGAGCATTTACGTAGAAATGCACAAATGTGGTTTTGATGACTATAACATATGATAGTAATGTATGTTATTATTCATAAGTCTTTGATAAATTTTGCGAGATTTATTATAAAGACTTACAATATTGATGGACGTGTAGAGTCTCTACAAATCATCAATGTTGGTTGAACCATATGGAGGATTTGTATAATTTTGGGGTATGTGAATGACGCGTCGTCGAGAATGTCATGTCGTTGAGTGTCAATCTAATTGACTTGTTGATGATGAATATGTTCATCAAAGTGACTTATATTAAGACATATGTTTAAGTCCTAAAGAGTCAATGGTGAAGCCTTGGAGATTAAAGGCAAACGAGCCTTGATCCTAATGGATGGAATTAATTATGGTTTTAAAGCATTCTTAAAACCGAGGTTTTGGAATGGTAAACAAATCTCATTTTGTGTCTAAATTAAGATGTGAATGTTAGGAAGAGATAGTGAGTTATCTCTTAAGGCTGTGAAGTATCAGAATGAGGCATCTTCTGTTCACATTCTAAAGGTCTGTTTGGTATGGGGTAATGGAATCGATGGGGGAATGGAATGGACGAGGTCATGGAATGGACAAGGTAATGGAATGGATCATTACCATGCCATGTTTTGTTTGGTTGCCATGTGGGAATGAAACAAAACATTACTTTGTGTTGTTGGAGAGGCAGGAAACGACGAAGGAATAAAATCGGTGGTGAGTAGTTGTGGTGGGTGGTGATATGTAGCAGTAGCGGTGATGGTGGTTATCGGCGACGGCGGTAGTGGCGACGGTGGAAGGTGCAGGTGGATGGCCGTGATGGTGGATGGGCGACAATGGTGAGTAGTGGCAGTGATGGGTGGCAGTAGTGAGTAGTGGCAGTGGTGGGTGGAGGCGACGGTGGTGGATAGTGGTGGGTGGCGACGGTAGCGATGGGTAAAGGAAATTGTGGTGAGTGATGGTGGCAGATGGTGGAGGCGGCGGTGGGTGGTTTTGGATGCCGATGGTGGTGGGTGGAGGTAGTGGCTGGCGGTGGTTGGTGGCGGCGACGACAACGGTGGTGGGTGGTGACGGCGGTGGTGGGTGGTGGCGGCAACGGTGGTGGGCGACGGTGGTGGGTGGTGACGGCAATGGTGGGTGGTGGCAGCTGCAGTCGTGGGTGGTGGTTATGGTATTGTTAGTAAATGGTGAATGGGGGATGTAATGAAAAAAAAACATGGGGGGTGGATGGAATGGTTTTGAGGGAATGGAATGCCTTGTGGAATGGGTGATTCCATTCCTTTAACCAACCAAACACACTATTTTTCATTACCTCGTAATGATCCATTCCATTCCCCCTTCCATTCCATCATACCAAACGCTACCTAAGTATTTGTAGTCTAAAGCATGCTAGACTAATACTTGTTAATTTAGAAGCTCCACGGAGAATAAATAAACTTTGAACATTCAAACATATGTGACGACATAAGAATGAATTTTGTAACAACAGATATATAATTCATTAAAAAGGATGACTCGAAAGGACCGAATAAATAGTTCATTGGTTATGATATTATTTAGCTTAATATGAGGAGAACTCATATAGCTGAAAAAACGGTTTGTGTAAGAAATATGGGTTGAGTAATATAATGGATGACCTCAAAGATACAGATAGTTGCTATCTTATCACATGTGTCTAATGTCATCATGAGTGATATTACTCAAACTTAATCAAAGTGCAAACAATGTGGGGGGAAGAGTCATTTAAGAAACAATCCGTAGGGATGTAAAAATGGTACTTGAGAAGTTTTCAAACTACATATGAAAGGAAGAAACTTTCATCACCCCATTTGGTAGTTATCCATTAAACACATAAGTGTGGAGGTGACTTACAATTGAAACTAAAAGGTTTGATATGTACGAATGTGATTTTGGGAAGTACAAATCACACGAACCCAGAATGTACTTGTTATAAGTCAGTCCTATTATGTGGACAAAATTCTTGAGAATTCCAATGGAAATGGCTCTAATGTGGCTAGAACTCTCATTGACACAAGTCAACGTCTAGCTAAGAATCGAGGTAAGCCTGTTAACCAATTAGATGTATCTGATGAGGTGTACCAGACCAAACTTAGCAGCAAGCTAAGTAGATACACGAGCAACCCAAGTTCAATTCATTGGAATTGCCTGACACAGTTGCTTCAGTACTTAAGATACATACGAGACTACGTGCTGCAATATAAAATATATCCAGCAGTTATTGAAGGTTACTGTGATACGAATTGGATATCTGACACGAATGATTCCAAGACAACGAGTGGGTATGTGTTCACACTTGGAGGTGATGCGATAACGTGGAAATCATCTAAGCAAACGATTATTGTTAGATCCACGATGGAATCAAAATTCATCGCTTTAGATAAAGAGGATAAATAGGCAAAATGGCTATGTCAATTTGTTAAGGATATACCTAGGTGGCCAAAGCCGGCATCGGCGCTAATGCATACGCTGTGATAGCCAATCGGAAATTGGCAGAGCTCATATCACAATGTGTATTAGTAAGAACAGTTATATAAGACGTAGGCATAATACGGTACGACAACTAATCTCTATAAGAGTTATCACTCCTGACTATGTGAAGTCAAAGGATAACATCGCGGATCCGCTAACCAAAGGCTTAAGCGGAGAGTTAGTTCAGAAGTCGTTAGTAAATTCTCCTTCTTTTCTTTTCTATCCGTTAGGGGCTGTTTGGCATGGTCTGAATGGACCTCTGGATGGGAAAGGCTCTGACCGAATAAGAGGTAGTAAGATTCAGAATGTTTGGAGCGGACCTCTGAACTGAAGGAGTGTCTGAATGGAGCTCTGAGCGATTCAGAGATGGGATAAGTCTGAACCATTCAGAGATGATCATTGTTGTTGTTCAAAAACGAAAAAACGTGATTCTTGTTTCGCTTCGTCCCCACCCTTCCTCCTCCGACCGCCGCCACCCTTCCTCCTCCGACCTCCGACCTCCGACCGCCCTTCCTCCTCTGACCTCAGACCTCCGACACTCAAACCCCTTATCAGCCGCTAAACATGATTCTTGTTTGAAATGACTATCCATGTGTTTGTGTGAGTTAAAAGAGAGAGCAGAGGTTTGTGCAGTGTGTGTTTGGTATGAGTATGTGTATTGTGTAATGAAAAGAAATAATAAAATGTAATGAGAAGATAAGGTTTGGACGTTTGGTGGTGTCTTGAGTAGGGCTGTAAACGAACCGAACAAACACGAACAAGGCCTTGTTCGTGTTCGTTTGATAAGGAAATTATGTGTTCACGAACAGTTCATGAACACTTACCGAACAAGATTTTCTGTTCATGTTCGTTTGTTAAAGAAACACTCATGTTCGTGTTCGTTTGTGTTCGTCTGTTAATTTTGTTCACGAACGCACACGAACACAAATGAACATTAGTGAACACAAACGAACACAAAGAAATGTTCATGAACGGAAACAAACACAAAGGGACATATATTAACTTTTGAATAAGATCTAGACCCACCCAAAATATAACTTAGTTATACAAACATACTTAGTACTTAACATAATATTGGTATAAATAATAATTTAGTGTCTAAAAAAAAAAGCTCGCATCTTAAACTTGAAGTCTTCATTAGTTATTTATATTATTTATTCAATGACTATACTAAAAGTAGGGTTTATTGGTCTCATATACCCATATACTTAACTCACACAAAATTATAGTTTATTTGACTAAAATAATAAAAAGATAAAGAATGTCAAACACATTATTAAAATTAAAAACCCTATTAAACTATCGAACATCAACGAACACGTTATCGAACGTTCACGAACTTAAACGAACGAACGCGGCATCTGTTCATGTTCGTTCGTATAACTAAACGAATGAATTTTTTTGTTCGTGTTCGTTCATTTATTAAACGAACGAACACAAACGAACTTTTCGCCAAACGGTTCATGAAGTGTTCGCTGAAAGTTCAGTTCGTTTGCAGCCCTAGTCTTGAGTATTGTGTCGTGTGTTGTTTTCTCTCTCTCTTTTTTTAACGATATAAATATTTTATTCGGATGTCCAACCAAACACCACTGGGGCTGTTTGGTTCACCTCTTAATGGTTCATTAAGAGGTGAACCTCTTATTCGGACAGAGCTGAAGTTGTTTGGTTGCAAAAATCTCACCCTCTTAATGGTTCAGTTAAGTCTGTCCACTACAGACTCATATCAAATGCTGAATAACAAAAAAGACATCTTCACCCTCACTCTCACCCTCACCCTCACCCTCACAGCTTCCCTTTCCACCCATCACCTCCCGCCGCCCACCACCTCCCGCCGGCCCTCTTCCCTCTCTTCCACCCACGCCCAGCTCCTCCTCCTCTCCTCTTCCCTCTGAACCAAACAGATCGACGCCAAGCTTTCCTTCTGCTCGTCCTCTCCTACTCCTGCTCGTCCCTCGTCCCTGCTCTGTCCTCTGATTATTTGGGTGGGTGTTGCCGCTCGTCCCGCTCCTCCCCACTTCTGGTTATGTGGAACAGTGGGTGGTTTTGTTTGGGTTAAAGGAAAAGAAAACAAAAGAAAGAAAAGAAAGTGAGAGCAACAGGGAGAGATAGAATCAATCGTGGTGTGTGACTGTGTGTGTGTTTGGTTTTCTAGAGAAGAAAAAGAAAGGTAGGTAGGAAAAATAAAGAAAAGAAAAAGAAATATGTGGGGGTAAAAAAGTAAATTTGTAAAGTTATTCAGAGGTCTAACCTCTGTTGTAAAACAAGGTCTCGAAGGCCGAGTACTTCCCGAGTAATCGCTACAAGGTAGGTTGCCGAGTACTGATTACTCTACGCCTAGGCCGAGTACTCCCCGAGTACTCTCCGACTAGGCCGACAACTCCCCGAGTACTCCCGACTCCGACTAGGGGGTGCCTAGCGACTTTTGCAACCATGGGTCTAACCAAACAACCCGTTACTGGTTCACTGGTTCAGAGCCTCTTACCCATTCAGGCCTCTTACTGATTCAGCACTTACTGGTTCAGCACTTGCCAAACAGCCCCTTAATGATTCAGCACTTAACTATTCAGAACCTTTTACCATTCAGACCTCTTACCGAATCAGTACTTACCCATTCAGACGTTGCGAAACGCCCGTTAGTAAACTCTCGAACATAGCTTACCTATAGCTATTGTAATCATTAAATTATCTTTTTTTCAACTCTACTTTCACTAATAATCTTGATTCTTCGAGCTAAAGTCACTTTCTGAGTAAATCATTCTGCAAGCAGAGCTATCCTAAATCGGAAGCGTTCTGGTTCTGCTCACATTATCTCTATGGAGCTTCCCTTAACCATGGTTGTCAACATCTCACGGACATTATCTTCACCGTCCCTTAACCCTAACCATTCAATAGATAATAACATTTACAATTCCATCCCCACGACAAGATTGAAGCTCCGTAACGGTACAAAACGACTTCGTTTAATCGAATCCAACGTCAGTAACCATTTTTCTTCGTCGATAGTGAACAGAGAGAGGATGATTGTATGGGAAGAAAACAGGATTGTGGAAGTCATTGGGATTGGAAGCCGGAAGGACGCTGTTCTCGACTTCTGTTTGCAGTCTTCGTCGCTTTCGCCTCGTTTACGGTTCTGGTACCTCGATTGCAGCACTTTTGGTTATGTATTTGGTTATGCGTTGATGTATTAGATGTGGATTTTGGAATTATGCATTCAAACGCTTGTTGTGATTGTGATTGTGATTGTGATTGTGAATGGTGAATTAGGAAATGAGTCTGTATATGATGAAATCATGCTGTTTTGGTCGTTTCAGCTGTTTGTTAATTTACATTTAAAACCTAAAAAAAAATTAGGTTCTGATAGGTTGATTTGGTGTATTTTTGGTATTATAATCGTACATTGTTTATTATACACTTACTTGTGAATTGTATTGTTTTTAGAATCTGATTATGCGTCTCGCGTCTGTATAGTGTACTATGTGTTGCTGTACTAGTTTTCGTTGCATTGGCAAATTTATGAGATGCAAATGTATAAGTAGATTAGGCCTACTTGTGATCGTATATGCCTATATGGTGAATTAAAGAAGCAACTGGCTTATGTATAATGATGAAACCATGATTTTTGTTTTGGTCTCTTCAGCCATTACTTAGAGGGAGAGAGCAGGATATTAAGTGAATTAACATTCAAAACCTAGAAAATATCTGAAGTTGGCTCTATAAACTCACCTAAAACGTAGGACATAAAAAGTATTATATGCATAAAAGTTGTAGATGCTCCTTTTGTAGAGTATCATTTTAGCTATTTTCTAGCACAGTCAGTCAATCATTCAATCTTGCTTTGTTTCATATGCTATTATTTATTAACATGCCTATTATTATTATTATTATGGATAATATTTCTCCTCTATAAAAAAAGGAGGGAGAATGAAAACCAAGAGTAAGCAGAATTTCAAGGTCATTATAATGCTTATTATGTATATCTTTTCATTTCTTTTGGCAGGAATTTTGTCGAGGATGAAACATCGAAGGTGCAATTACAACAAAGGTTACTTGGGGATGGTGAGCTCTTGTTATTTACTAACCAATATACAATTATATTGAGATAAAGCGACTACTTATTTGTCTGCTGGTCAGCTTTGACATATATGGGATTGTCCCACTTCCTCTTTGTTTAGTTTGATATAAGTTGAAAACAACATCATGTAACCCTTTTAACACTACTGTAATCTAGAAAATCTTAGTATTGGCCTATTTGGACAGAAATCCCATTACCATGGAGAGAAATATCACCGCTTGTTCTAGTTCTTCACAAGAGTGAGGGGTTTGGATCCATTTATTATTACTTTTAATCTTTTTGAGTTTTAGGTTGCTTTGATTTGATTCAGTTGCATAAATTGTTTTGATTATTGGTTAAAAAAAGTGAACTTGAAGAAGATGATTCTTGATAGCGAGAAAGACAAAATTACCCTGTAAAAACAGACATGTGTGGCATATTATGTATTTCATGAACTGAAGGTTAAGATCCTTATAACTTTGATCATTGACAGCTTCTACTTTCATTTGGAAATTCTACTCTTTTTTGTCCTGTAGTGAAATTTATACCTATGGGGATTTTATTACTTAGTTACGTTCTGACGTTTGATGTTGCATTTCTCAGATATGAGCAAAACAGTTATGGAAGAGCGGATGTCCAAGAAGTCATGTTCAAAAGCGGTTATACTTGTTTGTACATTCCTTAACTCTTACCTACATGAAATTGTTTTAAAATAAGCCAAGACTTTTAAATATATGTTTGCCACATAATGCTAAAGAGTATAGTGAATTTAATTATTTAAAGACAAATTCCTTCCTTCTTTAATACTCATGTTCTTGTATTTGTGTCATTGTGTGTGTCATTTCTTTTTTTTTTCCTCTAGGTGGCTGGGGCATCCTATGGATCAGATCTTACTCCGGTGCATGATATATTTGAAACAGTAAAGCATGCAAATGGCTTTGTTGTAACCATCATTCTGAAGCCTTTTAGATTTGAAGGACAAAGACGCCAAAATGAGGTCTTATTTTCTTGTTTACTTATGAAATGTTTAGGAAGACACAAATTTATAACTCCATGAAATGATTAGAAATGTGTATATTATTATTGTATACCGCCCTCTGCATTGTCATCATATTACGAATTTACCTAATGCATTCTTTATCTGCAGGTGAAAGATTTACTTTGTAAACTTGAGGGGCTTACAGATTTCTGTATCAGTGAGTATTGTTATTAGATATTTAGATGCCATAATTTCATTGTTGCGTATTTGACACATAAAGAAAACTTCTACAATTTGCTTATGGTTCCTTAAATTGGATAGTGTAACTTTTTTTTCTTCCCCGATGCAGTGGTTGACGCCGATGCACTTCTAGAAAAAGATCTAGTAACTTTAGATGAGGCATTGCAGAGTGCTAACAATGCTGTGTTGATGTCATTAAATGCAGTCTCCATTTTGACTTCTGTAAGTGGTCAGCATACTTCATATTTCAAGACGCATCTTACCTTTCTTCTATTCTAACTCTTTGGTTCTATCACTCTCAGGAGTCCAACAGAAAATTTCTGGATATTCCAAATGGGAGTATCAAAGAACTTGGAGTCAAAGACCTCAAAAAGGTATCGTTTTCGACTGAAAAAACAAAAACTTGTAGAATTTTACACCTTTCTGTAACATCTAGGCTAATTGCATAACATACCCAACTATGGTCCAATTTCTGTTTCGTTTATAACCAACTTTGTTTGCACTATTAGAAAACCCTCAAAACTTTCAAATTGGTTAATGCAATGTAACCAGTTTCTCCTCGTCATATCAGCGCCGTGTAAAAAAAGTCAGCATAGTTTTTGCTGAAAGTTCAGTGGGCTTCTATTAAAAACTTTATAGTTGAGACTTGAGAGTTATTATAGTTTTTTTTTTCAAAAGCCAAGGTGTTTTTATAAAATTTTTGGAAGTTTAGTTTTCTCTACGCAAGGCATAGATGGTTACTTGAAATAGAAATTGGATTAAACTTAGTTACCTATTTATGCAATAAACCATTATTTTTTGTATTGAATTGTATTGTGGCAAACACCTTCCCTTTTTCTCTAAATAGTTTTTGTTTTTGTTTCTTTTGTGTGTGTGTGTGACTGTGCGTGCTGTTGAACACTAAAGAATTCGTTATTTTCAGATTCTAGGAAGCTACAAGGAGGCAAAAATTGGATATGGGGTCGGTCATGACATTGAAACATCAATTGTTCAAGCTATATATGATTGCCCTTTTCTTGGCTCAGGCGTAAAGGTCTGTTGGCTTTAAGTATATTAACTATTCATTAGTGTGATATGATTTTTTTATCTTCCTGTCATTCCTTAATTATACTTTATTATGAAATTTCAGGAGTTAACTGGAACTGTTGTATTCATACTCACAAGTCCAGTTGTCATCGACAGCAAGGACATGCATGGCATTCTGGGTACATTTCGCCAAGTTGCCGAATGGGAGGGAGAAATTGTAACTTCAATAGTGCATGAACCAGATATGAGTCCTGGCTCAATATCTACAACTTTGTTTACTATCGGGTAACGTCTAATTATATCAGAGCTAAAATGTCTTGTTTATGTGTTTATTTTTTCAATTTTGATTGACACGCGTCTAATTTTCTTCTCAGTTGTATAAGGCTTGAGTCTTCTAAAACTGATGGCATATTTTCTAGACTGGTCCAACGTTTTCCTTTCATTTCCAACATTTTGAAGCCACAAACACAGCTGGATACCACTCAAGAAAATAGTTCATTGGATAGTACATTTTCTTCTCAGGAAAATAATTTGGAAAAATATGAAAAGTCAAATGTAAGTTCCATGAATGGTTCTGTTGATGGTATTCACAATTGGTCTTCAGACCTACAGTCAATATTGAACAATGTTACTGATGCAAAAGCTCAACTAAGGTTTGCCTTTGTTGTTCCATGTTATCTAAAAAAACTTGCATTCTCATCTCCAATGATTGTAGACCTCACTTTTTTTCCACTTTTAGGGACAACGATGTTACAGAACAAAGTGATACTGAATTTCCACAAGCCACCTTCGACAATGAATTAGCTGACGGTAGAGTTTCATTATTAACTGTGGTTGATTACTGGTCTTGTTTAGTACGAGTTGAAATGAGCCGGGCTGGGTTAACCTGCAAACATTTAGAGTCCCTTTTGAAAATATATAATTACATTTAGGGCACTGTTTGAACCGTTTGACCTCGTTCCGATTTAAGGTAAAATTTTCAATTGGTCCGTTTGACTACAAAAGAAATATAAGACAAGCTAATCAGCGTATTTTTAAGTAACTGATTGATACTGGTACCTCTAGTTTAAAGCATGTGTTGTGCCAGTCATCAGAGCCAAAGGTCATTGTAGGTCAAACTCATAACCACCATTACTTACATTTTCTAGGGCCACAAACTCTTCAGAGGGAGCTTCTGATTAACAGAAGGCCAGGGTATCTTACTACTGAGGAAGCAGCCAATGAGACAAATGATAGTCTAATGATGAACCTGAATACATATAAACTTCCCGTTGGTGTAAAGCCATCAGGCGATCCGAAAGATGGGTTCAATGGCTCACAGGTCATTCACCTAGAGGGAAATAGTGGCCTTGAAAAAAAGGATGAGAATCAGTTTTCTGTTCGTGTGATGTTGGATGACCTGGCTGATGCCAACTTGAAAGCACCATTGGATTTTAGCAGCAAAAATGGAGTGTATCCAGATGTTTCTAGAAAGAATGGAACACTTTCTGCCCGTGCAGCTTCCATGCTGGTGAGTAGACTCTTTTTATGTAGAAATTTTGTTTTACGGAAAAGGGAGCATCTCATGTTGTGTATGTTTATGTTGAATTCTTTTTCAATAATTTTACGGTTTTTACTGACTTAGTATAATGACTTTTGGCAACCAACTTATATTAGGCCAGAAAAAAAGATCAATGTTTCAAAAGTTTTGATCCAGCTATCGAGGTAGCCAATTTTCACAATTTTGGATTTAAGGTAACCTGGGCCACCTGGCCTGCTAACTGTCAAAACGGTGACCTGGTAGCTGACATGTGTGTAGCTTTTGACCATAATACCATATTGATTTTTACTGAGGTGGCTTCTGAAAACCAATTATCTTAGTTACTTGCCTCTAAATAGATTAAAACTTTGATGATTTTCTCTTGTGTGAAATAAGTCGATTACTCAACGCAGAAGTCAGATTAAAGTTGGATGCCTTTTTATGCAATTAGCTTTTTTTTGACAATCTATAAACAGTATTAACGTATGTTATGAATTGAAGTATATATGCAATCTGTGATAGATGATCACTTTGATGTTTTGAAAACCTTGAACATAAAAGTTTTTATGTTTCTCCTAATGTAGGAATCCGAACGTGAGTCACAGAAAAAATGGAATCCTGTGGTGGAAATAAACTACCGTGGAGGAATATACGTGGGGAGGTGCCAGGGCGGTCTTCCTGAAGGAAAGGTGCTTACCTTAGCCCCTATATTTGTAAAGCTATTTTTTTAATTTTGTCGGGAGATGATTAAGAAGTACGTTTCACAGGGTCGTTTGTCACTGAGTGATGGAAGTATGTATGATGGGTTATGGCGTTATGGTAAAAGATCTGGACTGGGTACTTTCTGCTTCAGCAATGGGGATGTTTTTCGTGGGTCATGGAGAGATGATGTCATGCATGGGAAGGTAAGACTGTTATTATATGATTTAGGCTTTTGTTTTAGAAAATTTGAGTGGTTAGTATGTTTTCTATAAGAGTTATGGTTATGTAGGGATGGCTTTACTTTCGCACGGGAGATAGGTGGTTTGTAAATTTTTGGAAGGGAAAGGCAAACGGAGAAGGGCGTTTTTATTCAAGAAACGGTGATATCTTTTTTGGCCGTTTTAAAAATGGATGGCGAGACGGGCAATTTCTGTGCATCGATGTCAGCGGATCAAGGTTTGATACATTCATTCACTTAGTTATATTTTTGCCGTGCATTTTCACTCCTTTATTGTTTAATTTTAACTTTATATTCGACTTCTCCATATGGTTGACTAAAAAATGTAAAAATTGCTGACGAAAATCTACCAGTCTTGATGTGTTCCACAAGGGTGCTCAAAAACTAGTAAAACCAACTGAACCACCCAAACCGACGCAAGTCAGTCGGTTCAGCCAGTTTGAGACAAATATTTCAGTTTTGGCTGTTTAATGGTCTGGCTAACAATTTGGAATGTGGGACATGCCATGTAAACCAAACTGTTCATGAAATATTTTTATGTAGTTTTTACTTCATTCTTAGAATATGCAATTATACATATCTATTATATTCATGAACTATCTTTAATCATTTTTAAAATTCTATTACAAGCTAAAAATTTTACAAATAAATAAAAGAACCCGATTCAAACAGGCAAAACCGAACCTTCAAGTGCCAAAACCTGTAGGTCCAGTTTATTTTTTATGAAACCGTAGTTAGCGGTTCGTCTCAACATTTCGTCAAAACATCATTCTGATCTGGACCGTGAACACCCTTAGTATGAGACCTTGCAAGAAATGAAGTAAATAAGTTTTCAAATATACAACAAAAGTTTGATGTTTCATATTTTCATGTTATTTAATTAATGATTTGCAGGTGTGTTGAGATTTGGGATGAAGGTGTCCTAGTAAGCCGAAAGCAGTTGGAGTCTAATGATGGTGATGCTTAACTCTTTTTAATTACATCATTAGTTTGGTTGTACATTACATTGAAATTTTGACTTATTTTGCATGTATATATATGATGTATTAACTCTTAAACCCTGATAAATATCCAACCGCAGATTTATTATTCTGGATAAAGCCATCGCTCAAGGTGAGCCACAACAGGGTCAAGTGACTTGAGTAGAAGCTTTATCCAGTGACACGTCAGCGTCTAGTTGGCGCAATATGAAAGAATAAAGCTTGTGCTCAAGGTGAAGACACAACACACAGTCGTATATGCTAACCCTGATGTGAAAGTCAAATCAAATATATCCAGACATAAAGGTCAAATTAACTAGCCATGATCAAATGAGTGTATCCCATTGTGAGATGACTACCAATGGAGGTATCAAAGAATGTCAAACTGTTGTGGTTCGGTTATAAAAACAAAGCATAACCAAACCATAACCTTCTTTGTCGGTAAGTGAACAAATAAACATATCCAAAACCATAAAGGGAAGAGATCTACACAAGTTTCATAATTTAGACCATTTTCATCTTTGGGTCATAATTAGTCGCGCAACATGTTATAAAGGATCTCAAAGTAGAAAGACAACATTTGGGGATACCAAACATGCATTGTAGCAGCAAGCAAACCACTATTGAAATTAACTACCAAGCAACTGAAATCATGGAATTTGCTACACCATATTCGTCACAAGTTAACTTGTTTTCGTAATCCACACAGCCCCCGGAATGGCCTCTCATCACCGCTGTTTGCAGCACAGAAGGACCACAGCAACTAAAAACACGTACACAATCAAATCAACATTTAGCTTAAAAGAGAAACAGAACATTAGTCACCCAAAGTAAACTTCTAAATTCTAATGCATGCAACCTACTAAATTGTTCTTTTAGAGTTTAAACTACTAATGTAATAATGGTTTGTTTGTTATTGCTTTGCACACATTGATCAGCATGTATTGGTGGGGCTGTGAGTTTTACCTGACGGGTTCTCATGGCCACAAGAAAAGTCTAGCCGACCGCCCCATTTTTGCTACCTCAGTTAAAATTCTATATTACTAGAATTGGATCAGAGCACAAAAAATTCCTTTTAGCTCTTCGTCCACCTGGAAAGCGATTCCCTACCCTACAAATCAAGCTCCCGTCACCTTTTGGTGTGTATTAACTGCTCATCGAAATTGCGAAAGGGTTCCCATTGCACGAGGTTTGTATGGAGAAACCTCCAATCTTGATCCTCTACAAGAAATTAACATGATCCACCAAGCATTAGAATTCATTAACTCATGTATATTATTAAGCTCAAGTGAGGCTTCACAATATGTTTTATTAGTTGGTATTTGATACAAACATATAAATTTTTTAACTAAGCCTTTGATACCAAAATCCCATTTAATATAGAATCTGTTTATAAAACTCCTTGGACCAAGACAAGATTACCAAACCAAAATCCCTTGAATTATTCAAGCCAAAACATATATAAGATAATGTTACAAGCTTACACCTACATGTTATCATTATTCATTTTTAGTACTTATAATGCATGAAATGGCAATCAATCATCTATTTGACATTTAAGAGGTCAAAATGTACCTACCTTCACTAGACAAAATCGAGGCAATATTTTCAAGTCGAGTTACAAATTCTTTACTTTTGCACAACGATCAGATCACACAAGAACCGAACAACAAACAGATCACACGAGAAAGGACAATGAAAAAAGAGATGCATAATCTTGATTTTTATATGATGGTGATAAAAATAGTTGCATTTCAGAGGCCAAAATTGCAAAAACCCTACAAATTTTCACATATAAATAAGATTGGTGTTTTGACTTTCAATGATCAAAAAAGGCTCCAATTTTGGTTCAGCCAGATTGAGACTTGTACACTTTAGTTTTTGACCAAACCGTTCGTTTAATATTTTTATTTAGTTTTTACTTCATTCTTGGAGATTGTGTGAATTTGGGCATGCCATGTAAACCAAACCGTTAGAGGATCCTATATATTGTTATGTATATAGTTTATTGGTAGGTAGATCTATCATTTTGTAATCAGGTAGCCCCCTTTGGACAACCTTGTACCGGACAATCCTAGAGATTGTGTGCAACCATACTTGAGATTGTACCAGACGTTCCTAGAGAACGTGTGCAATCTTCTTAGTGATCGTACCAGACGATTCTTTGAAACCGTGTGCGATCGAAGCAGCGACACAATGTTTTTAATAAGGAAAAATGGAAATAAATAATCCCAACTATTAACAATTGGCCAATAACAGTCCCAACTACGAAAATCACCAATATTGGTCCCAACTTTCGACATATTGGAAACCAACGGACCTAAACTAACGGAGTTAGCCTCCGTTAGTGTGATGCTGACGTGGCATGCCACGTAGGATGCCACGTATGATCATTTTGCCACGTGGCATGCCACATAGGATGCCACGTAGGATCATCTTGCCACCTAAGCATGCCACGTCAGCATCACACTAACGGAGTTAGCCTCCGTTAATTTGGGTCCATTGGTTTCCAATATGTCGAAAATTGGGACCAATATTGATGATTTTCGTAGTTGGGACTGTTATTGGCCAATAGTCAATAGTTGGGATTATTTATTTCCATTTTTCTTGTGGTTTGATCTTATATTCCGCATTCGATTAAATGATTGGGTGATATCTTGGGTTGTTTGGGACTTACAAAAAGCACAACCGAACCATAACCTTCTTCGTTTGTAAGCGAACATATAAACATATCCGAAACCATAAAGAAGACGAGATCTACAAAAGGTTCATAATTTAGACCATTTTCCTCTTTGTTTCATAATTAGTCACGCAACAGATGTATACACATACTAGAAAAAGGATCCAAAAGCAGAAAGACAACATTTGCAGGTACCAAACATACATGGTAGCAGCAGTCCAACACTTCACAACCAAGTAACTGAAATCATGGAATTCGCAACACCAGATTCTTCAAATGTTATCTTGCTGTCATAGTCCAAGTCTTTCACAGCTCCTGGAATGGCGTGAGTCAACCGGAATGGCTTCTCATCGCCACAGTTTGCGGCACAGAATGACCACAGCAACTGAAAACACAAAATCAAAATAATATTTGAGCTAAAAAACGAAACGGGTCAGAAGTTATCCAAAGTGTACCTTTAAGGATGAATTTATATAAAGATTAAACTACTATTGTAAGAATGTTTTTTTTTTTTTTTTTTTTTTTTTTTTGTAATTTCGTTGAACACATAAAACAATAATAGAGGAAAAACAATTGAACAAAATGAAAAATCACCGTCTTAACATTTAACCTGTCGAGCATAAGCTGCGGTTTACCTGGTCCCACCGTTACGATCACAAAACTAAGTGTTACCCGGCCGCCCATTTTTTCCACCTCAACTAAAGTTCCATTTTACCTGAATTGGATCAGAGCGAAAGAAATTCCTTTGAACCCTTCGTCCGTCTGGAAGGCGGACCCCAACCCTACAAACCAAGCTCCCGCCAGCTTTGGGCTCTTCAGGCAATGGTGGATAATCATGTTTTTCTTTCTTTGGGACCTCTTCACCAGCGCTCGAGTCTTTTAAAATCTCTTCACTGCCACCTTCCATTGTTTCCATTGATAACGCGCATGCCAGTTTCATCTCATCATCTTCTTCATCATTTGTTTCATCTGCCGTCACAAGCCCTCATAAATTAAGTACTAAAAATTATAAAAATCTATACATAAAAAAGATAATAATAATAATAATAATAATAATAATAATAATAATAATAATAATAATAATAAAACGTAATCGTTGGGACCCTGGATTTTGGGAGGCGAGGAGTGAGAAGTCTCTTTTGGACGTTTTTGTGACAAGCTAAGATGATGATCCTTCGGGCTAGCATCCAAAAATTGTAATAAATCCTATAATTGAAAAAATGGTAACCTATTATGTATAACTATTTATTAACAAGTAATAATAATTCAACAAAATGATGTACCTCCAATAAACTTTCTGGTTGGATCATTCCACGCCATAAGCGCATTTTTTGACCCGTGATAGGGTCAATTACAAGTGTAACGGGAACCGAATCCAATTTGTAGTATGTAATTATCTTGCTGCCCTCTTCAACGTCATCAAATACCTATACGAAACACAGTTTTTAATTCATGTAATTATATTTTTCCATTTGACAACGAATTAATCATGAAAAGATTACAATTTTGGACAAAAAGTGTTTCAAGCTAGGGGTGTAAATGACACATAGCGGCTCAAGAGCTACTCGGGATCGGCTCAGTAAAAAGCTCGAACGAGCCGGGCCTTATCGAGCCCGAGCCTGAAATATGACTCGTTTAGTTATCGAGCCCAAGCTCGAGCCTTATATACAAAGCTCGTTTAGGCTCGCGAGCCTAAACGAGCCCAAACAAATGTTTTATTATTTTTTTTATATATGCAATTTTGTCCTTTGAACAAGTTCAATTTTAATTAGTAATATTGGTGAGCGAGCTCGAGCCGAGCTATTAGGTCGTTTAAAATTGTTTTTAAATTACCTCGAGCCGAGCCGAGCCGAGCTCGAGCTCTTAGGTTTTACTTTCGAGCTGAGCTCGAGCCTCAGAAAAGCATGACGAGCCGAGCTCGAGCCTAGTCGGGCTCGGCTCGTTTACACCCCTATTTCAAGGCAACCCAATCCAACAGGTTTAGACATGTGCCAACTCGTTTGACCCGTTAGCTCGTTACCCAATACACCCATTTCTCCACCTCTACATACTACATTACTACAATGCAAAATTTTAGTTAACCGAAATGAGTTGGGAAGATACGAACCTGCCAGAAGATGAAATTAGAGCTGATTGTTTGAGCAACAGCTTCATTGGCCCAAGTATCGCGGTTAAGCTGCATAATTATCATATAGAAGCAACATTTAGTGACAAACCGCAACCATGTTATGTGTTACATATGTTGTTCAATGGTAAAGCAAAAAAGATATACCGTATGTGAGCTAAATTCCCTGGTAGATTGTACGTTCACTATGAGCCATCTGTCATGCTTGTTAGCAGCTTCTTTTGCCTGACAAGAAATATGATTTTTTTTCATGAAAAGGATATATAATCGCCCGTAATTAAAAAAATATCCATTTACACCTTATTCTTTATACAAACAATATATCTGATGTTATGTGACAAAGGGATGTTTGGATGTGCGTTTTGAAAGTGATATGAGTGATATTAAACATGAAGATCAATAAAATGGATTGTAGAAAATAGTGTTTGGATGTGCTTCAGGTATTTGAAGTTGTAATAATTGAAAAATGAACATTTTTTTGTGTGAAATGTAGACGGTTTATAAACAGAAATATAAGATGATTAGAATAGGTTAAAAGAAGAGGTAAATTGGTAACTTTATAAAAAAAAACTAATTAATTTTGTGTCATAAAATAAAAAAGAGAGAAAAATTACAAGAATCATTAGATTAAGCAAATATTACCTTTTCAAATGGTCCTTGGAACATCAAAGCAAAAGGCGGACGATACATTGAAGCAAGATTATCTCGAGAAGTTTGTGCAGCTGATGTACCTTGAACTGCTCCCCAGACTCCGGGTCGTTTTAATTCCTCATCAAAATTACGAAAGGGAACCGTTGCACGAGGTTCATGTGAAGAAACGCCCAATCTTGATCCTCTGAAGATGTAATTTTAATGAATAACAAAATAAACAAGCTCTATAGGAAATTATTAACTCATGCATAATCCATAAATATTCATTGGCATTGGTATCAAACTAGAAAATTTCTAACGTTCAAGAACGTTCTGATACCAAAATCGCATTTAAGTCGAGCAGTCGATCCCATGTACTTAATACACAAACTGTTAATAAAAATCCAAAAACCTACACAAGATTAGCAAACCGAATCTTGCTTCTTCGCTTAGAAACAAACCGCTACAAAAATAAAGTCAAATACAATTTTCTACATCCGTTTTTCTTTAAACGGAATTTGTGATGATTAGCAAATCACTAAATTTATTTATTTTTTATTTTTTTTTTGGAAACCATGAGAATCCGTTAACGGAAAACTCACAAGATCCCGTCAATATCCTGCTAGAGGAGTATCAGGTAAATAAGATTTGATGGCGGTGCTTACCATATGATTCCAACTGGTAATAATTTTTAGCAAAGTTTCACAAATAATTATAGTTGAAATAGATTTAATATTTGCAGTGTCATGCAAGCGCATAACAAAAAAAATAATAATCAAAACAACAAAACAGATAACAAAAGTGAAAACAAGTAAATTAGGGCACCTGTGAAGTATTGATGTGTCGTATAGGACATCTCTTTTAACCGGTAGAGGTGCACGAACCTCGCTTCCATCATTTTTTATAACATTTTTTATTCCCGGGTCATTTTCCGCCACTCTGAAATAAGAATATGATCCAAGTTAAGAAACTACCCAACATGTAATATTATAAAAAAAAAATTATATTTACATACCCTAAATTTTGATCAGATAATAATGCCTCGTTTTCTTGTGGCGGAACGTATGGAGATAATGAAACACCACCAGACTCCATTTGTACATAATACAGTTGAACAGCTTCCTCGAGCTTCCAGCCTGTCGCCTGAATACAAGAAACACCGTCATCAATACCGGAAACGTAATTTATAGATGACAATACTATACCCATACAATCACCATGGTACAAATGTAATTTAATGTGAATACAATGCTTAAGCCTAGATCTCGCTAGTATTGTCATACAAAGAAACTTAATTAGCAGTAGAAATTACCTTCTATATTGAGTTCAAAATGTTGACTATGAATTTATGACTTTAGTCAAATAAAGATTGCAATAACAAATCATATATGAACGCCATAGTACTTGAGCTCTGCTACGATCAAAACTTAGACCCGTATGACATCAAGATCCAATAATTTAAAACAGTTAAAAATTTAAAGAAAAAAGGAGTTTTTTTTAATTATTATAGAGGCAAATCTTGAATTATTCAAGCCATAACATATATAAGAACATGTTACAAATTAACACCAACAAATTACTATTTTATAGATGATAATACTATATACATACCCATACAATCACGGATCACCATGCTACAAACGTAACATAGCATGAATAAAAGTATAATGAGTTCGAAACATTAACTTATAATTTTTAGTTAAAGTTAACGTGTACATAAAACAAAGATGATCTTACAATGCTCAAATACAGATTGCAATAATAAATCATCCACTAACATCATGGAATTCGAGCTCCAGTACAATAAACACTCAGCCCCGTATAACATCAAGATTCAAAATTTTAATATAGTTATAACTTACAAGATGGAAAAGGAAGTTTTTGTTTTAATTTTTCTAGAGGCAAACCTTGAATTATTTAAGCCAAAACATATACAAGAAAAAGTAGGGTTGTAAACGAACCAAACGAACACGAACAAGGCCTCTGTTCATGTTCGTTTGTTTAACTAAAGTACTAAACGAACAGAATTTCTTGTTTGTGTTCGCCAAACATTTATTAAACGAACGAACTCAAATGAACTTCCCGCCAAACATTTTACGAACTGTTCGCTGAACGTTTGGTTTGCTTACAGCCCTAAAAAAAGTTACAAATTTACACCAACAAATTCCTATATTTAGTACTTACAATTTACAAAACATAAATTTATAATCAATCTTCTGTTTGAAATTTAAAAAGCCAAAATGTAGCCATCTATCCGAGCCAAGATCGAAGCAATATTTGTTTTTTTAACTCGAGTTACAAATTTCTCTACTTTTGCACAACAAACCGGTCACCCTAAAAAAAAAGACACTGAAAAATGAGCTACATCATCTTGCTTTATCATAAGATAAATTGATAATAATAACAACACCACCTACATTTCAAAGACCAAACCTTTTCACAGATAAACAACAAGATCAATGTTACCCTCTAATCAACCATCACAATAAGCCCCAAATTTAATTTTAATCAACACAAAAAGACTCTAACTTTCACACATTAATCAAACAACAACTCAAATTAACTTCAAAAACCAACATCAAACATACCAAGAAACATAATCATAATCACAAACCAACCCATCAATAAAAATTAAAACTTTAACACACCCAATTGAACAAACAGCAAAAAGATTGAATCTTGACCTGCAAGAACTGTGTGGCAGTATCAGGGATGTGTCCAGAAGTAATTTCAAGAAAAGTGGACACCATTGTTTGCTTCTCTGCTTCAGACAAGGCCTCCATATCTGATTTTGGTTGATTAATGTTCAAGAATCAAGAAATGGACAGAGATCAGTTGATATGATGGAAACTGTGATTACCCAAATCAGATTTGGATATTAATTTGGAATTGAAACAAGGGTTTGATTTGATTTGGGGTTTATTGGAAGTTAGACCGACCCAAAGGCATAAACTACTGCAATAACATTGTTTGTTTGTTGTTGCTTTTTCTTGTGTTGTAATCTTTGCTACAACCTTTTTCCCAGCCGTATAAAAATCTCTCTTCTTTTTTTTTTTTTTTTTTGTGTGTGTGTAATTTTAGATGTATCACCGCAAAAAATGTATCCTTTTTATTCATATATTTTTTTACACTTAAAAGTTTCATTAAAAAATAGAAGAGAAATGATTATAAAGGAAGTGAGGAAAAATGTGTTTCAGAGTTTTTTATAGGAGGGAAAGGGAGGAAATGAGAGGGATAATAAAAAGGTTTTTAAGGTGATTTTTAATCTTTCCAATTTGGAAAGAATTGGAAAGAAATGAAGAGGAGGGAGATCCTTTCTCTTTTATCCTTTAATGAAACTCTGAAACAAAGTGTTAGCATCAACTAGGATTTAATTGTTTTTGGTTTGGCAATATGTAAGTCTTTGCTTTTACTACACCGAAACTCAGCATAGTAACCGAAAGAGAATACAGATTTATGATATTGTTAGCAACTTAAAGAGAAAACTAATAATATAAAGTGGTAATACAACAAAAACAATATGAAAATTTACGTCAAACGTAAATCAACAGAAAACATACATAAATTAGGAATGAAAACGTATAATATTTAACTTGAGTCATTTTTGGAAAAAAATCACATCAAAACGTAAAACCAACTTGAATATATACTGACATGCAAATAAAAATATAACTTGAAAAGTTAGAAACACGATCAGGTGATTGATAACGTACATTAAAATAAGAATGAAACCTAAGAACTCACAGTTCCACGTCAGAGAATGATTTGATTAAATTAGCCAAGCATGGTTGGGGAAAAAGACTTCAATCCTTAAGTGTTCATCTTCAAATGGGTCAAGAAATTGAACTGGGAATGAATGATGGACTGAGTTGTGATAATGGATGTTTATGATTTTGGTTTACCCAATACAATTCAGTCGGATCTTTCACTCACATTTTTTTTCCACCAAGAACATATTACATCTAACCTGAGTCAATTCCAAAAAAAAAAATATATTATAACGTAAACTAACCTAAATTTATACTGACACTTAGATTTTAGAAACTTCAAGGATCAAAATTACTTTTACAAACTTTTAAAAAGTTAAGTGGTTATAATTGTTAATGTTGAAAGTTGAAAGGCTAAATTTAAAAGAGTTATAACTTTTAATGTAGCAAAATATAGTTACTTTAGAAGTTGGATTGTTTTTTAATGGATAATAATATAGTACTGTAATAGTAATACGGGTTAAGTTATTTTCAGAAGAGGGTTTTAGTATGAGAAGAAACCTAAATCTTAATTTTTATTAGTAATGGTTTATATATTTTTTAAGTTTTTACTTTTTATATATCATTGTTTATGTTATATATAAAAAAACCAAAAAATTAATGCAATCAAATGTTTTTTTAAGGTTTAAACTCTTCTCTACACATGTGTTATATTATGCGTAGGTAATGTTCCTACACAAAATTTATACATGTGTAGGTTATATAAATTAATAAAATTGCTTCATATACTTGTTTTATTTTGAAGATAGATGAATAAACAACACATTTTAACAATTTTCTTATATTTTTATTTTTTTAGAAAATGATAAAAATGAATTATTTATCTTCTTCTCACACTTTTCGTACTAAAACCTCTTCTGAAATAAACCATCCCTATATTTTTATTAGAATAGTATATTTTTTAGTTATTTTTTTGTTATGAATTCAAGACTTTGAAAAATATGAACAAGTGACTTAAAAAAGTCATTGTAGATAATATATATTATTACTCATGAGTTATATGAAATTCTAGTTTTCATACATAGGTGATTAGTTTTATAAGTTACAAATACGTTTTGCTTTTGAAATATAATATAGATAATTAGATAGTTTATGGGTGGCTTCACTGGCTTGTTATCTCTCTTTAGCCTTTTGTTTTCTCCATGAGCTTTTTTTTAAGTTTTCTTCAACAGTCTTCATGACTTACTCATGCAAAAGATACTTATGAACTTCATGAACCTCTCAAAACATGTAATAAACGTGTGATCCTGCAAATTTCTTGGTCATAAAACATGTGACATACATCTTATTGTTCAAATTTCATCAAGTTATTAGCATGTAATATCAATCAAATTGACCTAAACTAATTGGTTGGGTTACTTTACTAAGTTGTCTTTATGCCTTCGAGATAATACTTGGTATGTTATGGTTGAAGAATTATCTTTAATACAACTAGTGTTATTCAAAGAAGCGTGATGTGTCTAGTATAATAATGAAGGTTCTTTGCCTCACGTTGGATAACCTTGTTGTCTTATCTGCAAGATTTTGCCATGCTAAAACAAAGGAATATTACAAAGTCATCATATCCATGAACACACCATATCGCAAAGTGCCTTATGAATAGCATAACCAAATGTTTTACTTTACACTCTGCCTTAAAATATGATGGCGAACACACACTCCCCTCATATATCTCTCCCCTACCTACTTTATCTTTCTAGTGAGAAGGATGATACAAATGTTTATAGAGAGTGTCACACCCTTAAATTTTCACTGCGGGGTTTATACCATGAGGCGTGTGACATACCAGGATCCCATAGCCATAAGTCATATGAGCGACTCTAAATGCCCAAACCATTTCGTTCGTTTTCAAAAATCAAGTTTAGCTTTTAACCAAAAAGTTTAGATAAGTTGCGGAAGTGTAAATTAAACATAACTAGTGTTTTTAAATGGCGCGCAATGCGCGCCTGCAATCTAGCTTAATTTGTCAGCATTCGTATATTCAAGATTGCAAGTTAGCTTAATTTGTCGCATTCGTATATTCAAGTCGTTAACTAAATATATATTGAGTAATCCTATTGGGTCGGTAAACTTTTTTTGAAAACATTTTCTTTACGGAAATAGCCATCGTAACAACTAAACTTTTCAACAATACAAAGAAAGACTATGTTGGCTTGGTATATGGGATAGCAGCGCACCTTGTTGGTTAAAAAAATATTTGGGACTATAGATATCAATAATAGGATAGTCCCTTGCAATAACAAATACAAAACCATAGGGTTTGTATAGGGGATAGCGGCGCAGCTTATTGGCCGTTTACCTACTATCCAAATGTAATTCGATCTATGATTAGTTGATTCGTTATCTCCTGGAAAAAAAAGACAAATTTGGAGAGCCAAAAAAAAGATACCTCATCAAATTCTTTATACCAAGATAAACTGCACCCGTAAGTTGATATTTAATATATAACGGTATAATTATCCGTGCATTGTAGCTGAGCATGCTAAATATATTACGTATTCAAATGAATTACCTTGGACTTTTACAAAATGAAAGCCTATAAAAGAAATTAATTGGGTGTGATCTACGTACTTGCAATCTTAATAAGTAGCAACTGTATATTTTGTATAACATTTTGGTGGCTATGTTTTTCGTTAGGCTATATATCACGATTTTCGTTAAATGATTAATTAACGCATATAAATAGTTGTAAGAATTTTTGTATTGTTATTTTTTCAAAGTTATTTTAGTAAATTAGTCTATTACTATTGGAACCATTTTAGTGAACATAAGTACATATAACATATACTTTTTATTGAAAGTTGCAATTGAGTTTTTGTCAGATGATCAGTGAAGATTGGTAGGAGTTGAGCATTTCAAAGTTTAAACTTTGTTAGTTTTTTTTCAACCAAATACCCACTCTCCACATTGCTCTTGTCACTACTCTCTCACTTTCTCCTACACTCTTTAGAGCCTGTCATTCTTTAACTTCTTCCGACATCAACCGATCTAAACATATCGTTTTCTCCAGCGGCAATGGGTGATGTTTTTTGGTGACTTCAGAAGATATTAGTTGTGGCAGTCGGTATTGATGGCGACGCAGTCGGTGATGAAGACAGCCGGAAACTACTACCACCGTCTCTCTCTCGCTCTGGATTCCTTTTTCTCTTGTGCATCTCTATGTTGTACCATGTGCTCACTTGGTTGTACGCAACGACGATAGTGATTTCTTTTACTTTTTTCTCCGTTTCGATTGATTTCTCTTCTTTACTCATCTCTCTCTCTCTCTGACCCTGATGGTGGTGATGGTGACGGTATGTTATAGCCAGCAGTTATGGTGACGGGGACGACATGCTAAAGCGGTTGGTGATGCTGACGGTTGATGGTGTGTTGGTGTGACGGTGGTGATGGTGACTCCGATGGTGGTGGACGTGGTGATGGGACGATGGTGAATGGTCTCTCTAACGTAATCAGCACCAACGCCGTTGTTCTGACGCCGTAGTACCGACGGCATTAGTAAGCGGCTCATTTTAGCACGAAGACCGGCTCATTTTAGCATGGCGGTAGGCGGCGCAAGTTCTTCTCTCGATGCTTAGTGATGGTGAAGGTGCATGATGATGGTAATGGGTGGTGCTTCGACGGTGTTGATGGTGACTGTGGCGGTGCTGTGATGTGATGATGGTGGGATATATGGGGTAATGAGATGACGAAAATACCCTCTACAAAAAGTAAAAGACAAAATTGCCCATTTACTGTTCAAATTTGCTCCCTGTTTAATATATATAGAATTGTTTAAGTTCATGCGCAAGACAACGCGCCCAAAATAAAACCATTGAATGTAAAGCAAAGTATAAGTTTAATAATGTTCATGACCCATGACACAATGATGCATGACCTACTCGTGCTCCAATCTAGCGACCTGCAAAAGCATGCTATCGTGTGTCAACATAAAGTTGGCGAGCTCACAAAGTAAGGTAAGTAAAAGTGTAGGTTTCCCAAACCAAGAACAACAGTTAGGTTTCCCAAACCCAAAAACAATAATCAATAACCAAAACCACTAGTTCAGCATATGCCAAGGGTAGCTAACCCATTCATGATAACTAAACAATGAAAGTACTGAACTGCTATTTAAACGATTTACTCGCCCCGCGAGCTGGTTTTTGCCTCCAATCATTGCCTATCAACAATGATAAAATCTAAGGTCGTAGTTCACGCCCGGCTCCCAGCACGGTGTGAGGTTTGTCAAACCTAATAGCGCTTTCAACTAGTAACCCGCTTGCCACCCGGTAACTCATTCGGTATAGTGAAGGACTTCCGTGATAGAATGCAGTTTAGTTCATCAAGGACACAAAAGTGTGAAACTAGCAAAACCCGATTCCTCCCAAGAATCAACCCATCCCAAAACCCAGGATAAAACAGTAGTCCCAAACCTCGACTAGAAAAGTAAGTAATTCCCAACCAGGAATTAATGTGTGTGTCTCCAACCAGAGACGCATGCTTTTGAGAAAAAGTAGTGAAACTCACCTTAGGTTGCAAGCTATAAATCCAAACTTTGCAAATATGGACGTGCTACCGACTTCCTATTACATGTGTCACTATGTGAGTATATGTGTATAATCAATACACCATATAACCCGTTTGTCCAAGATGTTTTAAAATACGAAAACGTGTAAGTGACGCCTAGTGTTTCTATATGCACAAGTAGTCCCTACGAACCCGTTGGTTAACGTTATGATTAACATCAGTCATACACTTCAAATACATCTCATATAAGTACTCATACAATTTCATGTTTATACCAAGCCATACAAGACTCCAAATAGGCATACACTTCAAATACATCTCATATAAGTACTCATACAATTTCATGTTTATACCAAGCCATACAAGACTCCAAATAGGCACATATACGCACATATCCTAATCTGCGTTTTTAAGACAGATTATGCGCTATGAAAACAATTTTATTAAAAATACTTATACAATGAATTAGACTCCCCAAATTTTACTAAATATTCCAGGGAGTCTATCGGTCATGCCCATTTTTTTGTTTCATGATAAAACCATACACAAAAATTATGAAAAATCATACAATACAGCTAGGTCCAGAAAACACTCTTAACAGATCAGTTTAGTAGAAAAATGCCCAAAAATTGTGTATTCATCCAAACGGGATGAATCCACCTGGAAGAGCCAAGTTTCTCCGATGTCGACTTACTGTCCAAATTTCATAAGCTAACTCTTTGTAGAACTCAAATTATGGCCGTTTAAAGTTGACCCCAATTATTAATCCGAAAATCAGATTAGACCTTTATTCAAATAAAATTCCAAAAACATATCAAACGAATACCAAATCGCATGATTTTGCCCATTCCAGAAATCTAAGACCATGTATGACAAGCACATAACAAGAATCGATCAAAACTAGTATTTTAAGGTCAAGTTACAAAGCCTACAAGTCGACGTATACCTTCTGTCCAGATTTTAATCATACAATATCATCAACTATATGAAACCCTAGATGTATATTATCAATAAAGAACCTCAAATAACCATCATACATCATCTCTAGTACATTAACAATACCAAAACCAAAACATGCAAGATTAACCAAGAATACAATCATCTATAAACCCTAGACCATCGAAAATCAACAACACATGTCAACATGCAATCATAATCACATAATCATCATGAAACCTATGTTTAACATGTTAATCTTTTGAAAACTCATGTTTTAATATTTATAACATTGTTTCAGATCTGGACAAACCATAATATGGTGTTTAAACATAATCAAGAAGGTTAAAAACACAAAGGTTTAAGACAATATACCTAGCACACTTCAAAATCAAGAACCGAACACCTTCTAATCTTCCCGGATGATGTTCTTGATCTTTAGCATGTGTTAGAGGGTATATTTTTCGTGTGGGGGCTATTATGGACGATTAGGGTTGAGGTTATGAGGTGCATGGGGCTTAAGGTTGCTTAAATAGGGAGTTTAAGTCGGTTTCACGTGTCAGACCCGTCGAACGGCCGTTCGGAATGAGTGAACCCCCGTTCGGTCAATCTGAACCCCCGTTCGGTCAATCTGAACCCCAGTTCAGTCAATCTGAACCCCCGTTCGGATTGGCAAGATTCGTTTCGGGCGGCCCAGTTCAGCATATTGCATGTTTTTTTCAATGTAATTGTTATTTTGGACCATACCAAGCATAACCCCATGTATTTAGACCCCAACCATCCTAACGGTTCATCGATTACGATTTTTATAACACGTTTAGTTTAAATCACATAATCACGTAGCAGTTTACACATAGTTTCACAGAAACACGTAATTGCAAATAATATCACAATAGTTATCTCACAACTATCTATTTTCTTGATTCACCAATGTTCAGGGTTCGATACTCATGTATACGATCCGGTAATTCCTCAAATTACCATTTGTGCAGTTATCAACTTGTAACTGTGTACCATGCGACTCACTTAACTAATCCTAGTCAAGTGCAATGCTATGAACTATCGTGTAAGTTAACTAGAGTTAGGTTAAACTATTTAACCCGGAAATGCGGAGTGTCATAACCACAACTATAGAGGTTATAGAGAGAGGGGGGTTTGTCTAAAATAGAGGGTTTTAAAAACCCTAAAGAAACACATGGCCCAATAGAAGACAAAAAACCCTTCGTAATACAGTTAATTACAACAATGCTATTACACTGTTCATAGTAGTTTGTTTGAGTAAAGTACAATCCCTGTGGTTCTACAAAATTTTGAAAATAGACCCCCAGTATGAGAAATTACATAGATAGTCAAAACTTTTGCAATTTGTAACACCTTTAGTCCCCATATGCCATCTAGTTTCAGGGACTAAAGGTATTACAAATTGCAAAAGTTTGGACTAAAGGTGTTACAAATTGCAAAAGTTTAGACTATCTATGTAATTTTTCATACTTGAAAACTAATTTTAAAATTTTGTTAAACCACATGGACTATCCATGCTGCCATGCACTGTACTCCAATTTGTTTATTAACACATGGGTGAATTAAAATAACTAAAAAATGATGCTAGAAAATTGAAGTAACTTTTTTTTGAACGACAAATTGGGATCACTGACATACCACTAGAGTATAATCGTATCATTAGCGGAACCATCCGAATATCCGATCATATTCATCTCCACTAGGCAATAATGACTATACACAATTTCAAGAGGAAACCCAATAACTTTGGGAAAAAACCCCTTGTAAGAATCGAACCCAGAACTAAATAGTCCCTAAGCCTTATCCCACCCTCAAAATGCTACCAGGCTTGCTATAATGCCATAGGCAATACCTTAAATAATGTTTGAAACGTTATGAAACTTGGATAACTAATCGACCATCAATGGAAAAAAAAGTTCTAGTTTACCACTGACATTAGTTTATTGTTAGTGATGACTACTAGAAGGTGTAAGGATAAGTGATTAGCTTAACATACTAAACATGAAAAGTGAATAGGGAAATCATTTTTATTTTGAATTTTTTTTTCTATCTATTTAAACATGTTTTATAGATAAATAATATAAAATTTTTTAGCATAATTACATTATTAGAGTAATTTAGTTTAAAATATAGTAATTATGTAATTAGTCTACTAGAGAAATTACACTAATTTTTTTTAGATTTCTGTACTAAGATACATGCTTAACATCGGAAAAATTAAAAAAAATCTCTCCTTCAATTCTCATGTTAAGACATATTTATAGGATAAAACCATTTCTACAAGAACTTCTCTCTTACTGGAATAAATGTAAAATTTTGTGTACATATTATAAAGGTGAGATAACATATATAAAGGAGTTGAAAGATAAATTCCAAAATTACGCACACACAAATCAAAACAAGTATGGTATTAAAATTTCATGCATGCTAAGTATTATTATTCAATTAGGTATTGTTGTATTGTCTATTTTCATGTCATTTTCCTAAATAAAAGTTTATAATCAGATATGCATATTTGGAATGAAAATCGTAAACGCAATAATCTTTTGGAACAATCTACTTTTAGCCATTTCGAAAAAAAAAAAACTTACTTTCTTATACTATACTTTTTATAAATCGATTTTTTTCATGTGCTCTAATCTATAATCTATCTATAACTTATAATAAAAGAATTGAACTTTGATGATGTGGCATTTAATGGAGGCCTCAACCCCTCCTTGAATGTGCCACGTGGCATCATGTAGGATTTTTTAATTTTGAATTTTTTTAATAAATCTATATATATTATAATTATTTTAGGAAAAGATAAGAATTTAAAAACAAAATTAAATTTTCTCTCTAATGTTTCCTACCATAACTTTTAAACGTTAATATCTTTTATATACGAGATTTTTTAAAGAAAAAAATTACACCAAATTAACGAGCGTTTTATTATCTTTCCAACGAGTACCATAGTGCTATATAAACAACGGAGAAAAAAACAACTATTTTTGTGGGGTTTTGTTTTCAAATATATTTTACTCTACTAATAAATCACAAACGATAAACATAACTTCATAGGCAGAAATTCCTTTTTTTTATATTTGAATATGAGAACTTATGGCAGAAATTTGTTTAAAATAAATAATACTAATACTAATAATAATAATAATATTATTATTATTATTATGATTATTATTATTCATTAATCATGTATTGGCAAATCATTAATTATGTTGTCATATTGGATATTTTTTTATGTTATATTAGATATTTCAACCCCGGGACACTCCCGGGATAAAAGCTAGTAACTTATAATAAAAGAATTGAACTTTGATGATGTGACATTCAATGGAGGCCTCAACCCCTCCTTGAATGTGCCAAGTGGCATCATGTAGGATTTTTTTATTTTTGAGTTTTTTTAATAAATCTATATATATTATAATTATTTTAGGAAAAGATAAGAATTTAAAAACAAAATTAAATTTTCTCTCTAATTTTCCTCCCATAACTTTTAAACGTTAATATCTTTTATATACGAGATTTTTTAAAGAAAAAAATTACACCAAATTAACGAGCGTTTTATTATGTTTCCAACGAGTACTATAGTGCTATATAAAAAACGGAGAAAAAAACAACTATTTTTGTGGGGTTTTGTTTTCAAATATATTTTACTCTACTAATAAATCACAAACGATAAACATAACTTCATAGGCAGAGATTCCTTTTTTTTATATTTGAATATGATAATTTATGGCAGAAATTTGTTTAAAATAAATAATAATAATAATATTATTATTATTCATTAATCATGTATTGGCAAATCATTAATTATGTTGTCATATTAGATATTTTATTATTTTATATTAGATATTTCAACCCCGGGACACTCCCGGGATAAAAGCTAGTTAAAATATAACGTAAACACTTTTCCATAATTTTTTAGTAATTTTTCTAAAATAAATGCACTAAATCTACACTTAGCATAAAATGATCTATGTGTCGGTTAGCTACCGTATTTATTTAACACCACAGCAAAGCGAAAACAATAAAAACTTTTTATAAAGGAAAGTGAAAAACATGTATACATGAAAATTTAATATTTTTTTAACACTCTAACAAGTATACCCGACATCCACATGACCACTTGTATATTTGACACATGAAGGTTAAATATCAAATGGTTAATGGCCAGTTAAATAAAATTTCCAACACTCTACGCCCATAGTTGTGGGTCATTAGCATGTCTAGAGGTGCACAAATCGACTTTTTTTTTCCAGATCGATTCGAGTTGGGTCAAAGATGGTTGACACTGGTTTTGGGGCAATCAAGTTTGGTAGATCAGGTCGGTTATGACCAATTCGATTTATTCAGTTTGATTCGGTTATAACCATTTTAAAATGCGCAAGGGGGGGGGGGGGGGGGGGGTTAATTTGGTTCCAATCTCCAACCCGTTCTTTCCGCACCTCTAAACATGTGTATCACTGACACGATCTCAACGTATTTTTCATTATTAGTCTCCTATGGTTTATTAAACCAAAAACGAACACATTAAGTTATGTAAATCTCGACAATATTAAGTGTTAAATAGATGACATTTCAACTAGATCTCTTAGACAGTATCCCAGCTTTTTTTTTTTTTTTTTTATCGATGGGTATCAATTAAATTATTTATTTATTTTTTTATGAACACTAATCACTGACAGATACCTTTGACAATGTTTTCGTCGAAGTAGATTTTGTAGTAGTGTTAATATCGCACCTTTTGATGTCTCATAGAAAGTTGTCTTCTTTGTATAATCTTTATTGGGCTTAACGTCTGGGCTAGGGTATTATTCTAGGCTTCCTGAGTAAAGTCGTATGGGCCTAGGTAGGTTTAGTCCGGGCCTAATAAATTATGGATATACCCTTATAAAGTTGTAATTATGTTTTTTTTTGAATGAGTAGTTCAATGGTGAAATCCTAGTCCTAACAACACCGGGACCCAAGTTCGAATCCTCCCACACGTCGGTCCCTTTCACCTTAATGGGTATAATTTTTCGATGGACGAGAATCGAACCTGAGACCTAACCCGGGTGGGAACCCACCTAGGTGGTAAACCCATGTAACTATCAGTATTTAACTTTTTGACAAAACAAATTGCTTACTCAACTAGGGGTAGGATCAAATACCCAGTGAAAGAAAAACAGAAAGTCGTAAGAATGGTATCAAATGGATTTTGATTTAACTCATTTAAGCGGCATTGAAACCGTCTCATTGAACCCTACAATCTTAGTTTTTAGGTTTTTGCTTTTTTTTTTATTTTTAGCTTGTAGTTTTTAGAATTTATGTTATACCATTGTCTCTTTTATGTAGCGTTGTGTCTTTTTCTTATTTTCATTATTGTGTCATTTTTGTGATTCATAGTGTCTTTTTTCTTCAGCATGATGTTATATTTTTTGGCATTGTGTTATATTTTGTGGCTCATTGTATCATATTTCGTGATCTATTGGGTTTTTGGTATTCTTCTTACGTATCTAATTTTTGTTACACTGTGTAGGATAACTTGATCCTACTCAACTAATCTAGTGATATTTAATAATCTATGATTCAAAAACTTAAAAAATCCATGTTGGTCATAATTAAAAGACTTTTTGTAATACTTTTTCTTAACGGGCAGCAAACATTTCTGCTCGACTACTCAGGGGAGTCCTCACACTATGGACAGACCCCCATGACCAACCCAATAGAGGGCCCATACGTACCTCGGGCGGCTGGCGTAGTCAGGCTCGCCCATGCAGTTCCCGAAACCGGGGAAAAATAATAACACAAACTATTATAAACTTGTTTTTGGAAGGTGTTATTGTTACCGTTTTCGATTATAACTTCTTCTTGCGTACGTTTTGAACCATAATACGTATGTACTAAAAGTTTTAAATCTTGTGAAGTATGCAATGTTTGAATTCAAACATCCAAACTAAGTTTATTAACACGTAAATTATCCTATAATACCCGTTTACAGGTAGGGCCTTACACATATGATAGTGTATACAATATCATATTATTACTACATGCTTTTGTCATGTAAATGAACTTTATCATTTAGCAAGGTGTCTTCAATGGCACAGTTATGTAGATATGCAATGACCGAACAACTTACACAAGAGTGATGTTTATGTTCATATTAGTCTGTTATAGTAACATACCTTTGGTTTATTAAGATTTGTTCAATAATGAGTACATGGTTTTGGTGGTGAATTGCAATCAGTTGTAAGTGGTTGTGCACATTTCTTTTCTTTTCTTTATACGAATACTTGTTAAAACATAGGGTGCACATTTCTATTCTTTTTGCGTAACTTGCGGCAAAAAACCTAAGTATCATAATGTTGTATTGCAACCCATTTGTTGATCCCGCTGCAACGCGCAGGTAAACCCTTTAGTACTACATTATAAAGGAGGAGACATGGGCAAATATGTCCAAATTGTCCAAAGTTAAGATGTCATACCAAGAGTTTCTTTACAATTTCCTAAATTTTACCACTTTTATTCCCTAAATGCCCCTAGAATACAATCAACTTTTATATGAAAATGAAACTCATCCAAACTAAATAAACACATGGGACAACAATATATTTGAACAAATTTCATATAATGGCGATGAAAGATAATAATTTATGTTACCACAATGAATAATGTTATCTCAGCTAAACGTGTATGAGTTTTAAAACTTTAAAATATAGTGACTGAAGTCTTCCTAGAGTTAAAGTCAAGCTAACCAGAGCACCTTTTTTTATATCATTCAACGCAATCATTTTTGTTTTCAATTTTAATCATGATAATTATGTGAAATTAGGCTCTATAGCTTTTATTAGTTGATTAATTTTTAGGTGTTTAATGATAGATTGATGATATGATATACGTGTCGTTCATTAGGTATTGGTTGGTGTAGTCTTTTATTGATCTGCTTTGGTAGGAGAAATTCCATGGTCTGACAATTATTATTTCGAATATATCCAAGTCCAATCTTTGTTCTTGATGATTCAGTCTATGTGAACAACTCATCTTCACCCGTGAAACATACTCCAATTACCAAAATAATGCCTAATCGATCATTGTCTTGGATTACAAACTTGTAGATGATAATTAGTTTGAAAATAGTAAAAAGATAAGGCTGAAAAGTGTATTTTTAATGAACAAAAGTACAAAACCATATTTACTACACCAATTATTAACAAAAATGTTTCTAATATACTTGACTGACCAATTTCAACCTGTACGCTAACATCTTTTGGTCAGTGTTAACATCTCTTAAATATGTTATAAGGATGCCAGCTCCCTTCCCCTCTCTCTATATATATACACACACACACATATGATATATATTAGTTCTTTTTTGCTTCAGTTTTATTCCAAATTAGAGAAAAAATAAGTGTTAGAGGCAGAGAATTCAATGGGAGGCAAGTACCAAGGTAAAATTTCTATGACCTTTATTAGTTAATATTTTTCATTTATTTTCAGTTTGAAGTTCATATTTTGTGTTAAAAATGAAGAAAAGGAACCAAACCTGAAGCAACTCAGAAAGAGTTTGTTATTTAAGGCAAAGGTTGTTCAAAGAAGGTAATTAATAAATCATTTAGCTTCTAATGGTTTGTTAACACATATATTGTTGTCACTACAGAGTATTGATTATATTCATACAAGATTGATGTGTTCTATTTAACTAAACAATTCTAACGAGCATAAAGTCTCCCAAAGTCTAATCTCCAGTTCATACATTCTCGCTAAGAAAAAAATCCACTATTAGCTTTATGTAGGTATTTGGATGCTCTTTTTCCAAGTTATTATCTGATTACTTGATTTTGGGTATTTAGTATAACAATATCACTTTTGCAAATACATATCCAAACGGTCCGTAAATGTTCGAATTTTTAGGTGGAATTGTGGAAACATCCTAACTAGAGCTTTAGCTGGAGGAGTGGTAGTTGGGGATACGTAGCTAGAGGTTGACCCTATAATTGAAGGATTATCTACCAGCATGTAACTTTCGAGCTGTAAGTAATTACCATTCATTTGAAAGGTACTAGGATATGTGCCTAGATGCTGACACTATAACTTCTTTTATTGTAACTGACACATTAATTAATAGTACTTAGTGTGCACCCTATGCGCAATGGGTTCACTTGTTGCCAAGATTCAAGGGGCAAAGGCGTCGTTTGACCTATGATAAAGCATAACTACGACTTGGCTATTTGCTGATATATGTATATTTATTCTATTCAAACTGAGGTTATCCTTTTCTTTTCTTTATAATGTTTGTCTTCATGTTCAAGATTTGCATGGTCTCAACATTGAAGCACAAAAATCATGTTGAGCTGTGTGGAAGGAAATACACGTGTCTTGGCTTATGAATGTGCAACCACGGGTGCTCTATATGACATATTGCATTTTATGAACACTTGTTTGCACTTCTGTTTTCTTGTTTAAATTAAGGGATATATAAGTTGAAATAAAATTGGTGTTAGGTTTAAAATCTATATAATATGCATATATACATGCATGTAGGAAGGGTCTACAAGGAGCACAACCGGGGCCCGTGCTTGATTAGGTGCAGCGGGTAAAGATTTTTGTTAATGCAGCAAAAGGACTGGATTATTTGCATGACAAGGTCCATCCTTAAATAATTCAGAGATATTAAGTCTAGCAATGTGTTGATATTTGAGGATTTAAGAGCCAAGATTGCCGATTTCCAACCATTCAAAACAATCACCCTGATATGGCTACACACTTGCATTCTACTCGTGTTTTGGAAATTTTTGGCTATCGTGTGCCATAGTAATACTTATACTATAAAACCTTTTCATATATATGCGTCTACTCAGCGGCAAAGTGGACGGGATGGTTCGACTCACTGGCTACATTGGACAATTTTTTAGCTGTTGGGTAAGGTTGGGCAAATAGTGTGCATATTTATATTCTTTTTGCGTAACGTGCGGCAAAAAACCTAAGTATCATACTGTTGTATTGCAACCATTTGCAGATCCCGCTGCAACGCGTGAGTAAACCCACTAGTACTACATTATAAAGGATGAGGCATGGACAAATATGTCCAAATTGTCCAAAGTTAAGATGGCATACCAAAAGTTTCTTTACAATTTCCTAAATTTTACCACTTTTATTCCCTAAATGCCCCTAGAAGATAATCAACGTTTATATGAAAATGGAATTCACCCTAACTAAATAAACACACAAGATAACAATATTTTGAACAAATTTAATATAATGACGACGACAGATAATAATTTATGTTATGACTAATCTTATCTCAGCTAAACTTGTATGAGTTTTAAAACTTTGTCATAATAATACTTATATAATTAACCCTTTTCATATATATATGTGTTTACCCAGCGGTAAAGTGGACGGTATGGTTTGCTCACTGGGTACGTTGGGTAATTTTTTAGCTGCGGGGTTCGGTTAGGCAAGTCTATTACAAACGTACAAATCACAACTTTTAATTTTTAAATGGACAGTGATCTCCATATGATGGTGTATACAATATCATATTATTACTACATGCTTTTGTCATGTGAACTTTATCATTTTTCAAGGTGTCTTCAATGGCACGGTTATGTAGATATGTAATGACCGGACAACTTATACAAGAGTGATGTTTATGTTCATATTGGTCTGTTACAGCAACATACCTTTGGTTTATTAAGAATTGTTCAATAATGAGTACATGGTTTTTGTAGTGAACTGCAATCAGTTGTATGTGGCTGTGCATATTTCTTTTCTTTTCTTTCTACGAATACTTGTTAAAACATAGTGTGCACATTTCTATTCTTTTTGCGTAACTTGCGGCAAGAAACCTAAGTATCATAATGTTGTATTGCGACCCATTTGTACATCCTGCTGCAACGCGCGGGTAAACCCACTAGTATAGTTAAAGGGTGCAACATATTAAAAATAATTGATGGGCTAGTGGTTCCGGGCTAAGGCTAGTAGTGTTGATGTGTTGGGCCTGAACTTTATTAAATAACAATATTATTGGGCTTATGGACATACGGTGAAAAAGTCGAATGCCACGAATAACCAATAGGTCAATTTTAATAGTTATGATCCAAAACTGAAAAAAAAACCAAACCAAACATATCCGTTATGTAACCGATGGCAGATAACCCCTAGAAAATCTTTCGATGACTGACTCTACCCTATTATGGTTGATATATAGACGCGGGTAATTACCAACATTGCTCTGTCTTTTAAAAAAAAAATACCAACATTGCTCTCATAAGAATAATTAGAAAATTAAGAACACAATTTGATCATCAATGATCAATCAAAAGGCATGATAGCATCACACTATGGGGCTTTAAAACCGGCTCCACATCACCCTGTTCATCTTCCGCGGGCTTTATCCCTTTGACATCCAAATTCGGCACTAAAAACGCACAAACTATATCCTTCACATCATTCCCTATCTCCTCAAAAGCACGCTTTGTGTAAGCTCTAATTACAATTGTTGGACTCATGGCATATCTGTGTGATCGCCTCATCGATTATAATTCATATAAATCGAAAGTACATAAAGCTTAATTGACTTACTATGTATTATAATGGCAAAAACTTTTATAGGTTTATTCTTCCTATACTATGAAAGCACAAGTACAAAGAAAGAAAAAATAACAATGATAAAAAAAAGAAGATAAATTACAGTTTTGAGTTTTGACGACAACTATAAAAACACATAATCCTTAATTTGTATTAAATAAATTTGTTAAACATACCTATCTATGTGGACCTTCATATGCTTAGTATAACTATTTTCCTATTTCGTGCAATTGTGGGTTAAAGTAATAAAAAGAATAAGGATAAAAGATGTAAAGGTGTTTATTGAAAGTAAAGGGAAAATGTGACTACCAAAGTTGCACAACCTTTCTCTATGCTCTCGAACCCCTTTCTTTACAAGATTACATTTTAGGGTCTTTGTAGTCTTACTTGATTACTCCTTTAGGTTAGAAAGCAATGAAAATCGAGTACAATATTGATATCCAATGCTTTCATATGTTGAAACTAGCTCATTTGAGGTTTATGAGTTCGAATCGTTTTGATAAAGTCTTGGTTACATCTTAGCCTACATGTAGTTTTCTAGATGTGTCAACTTAGGTATTTGTTCTTTATAAAATCGGCTTACGAAACCAATATTTATGAGTGGTTTTAGGCAGTGGCGGAACCAGAAGTTGTGGACTGGAGGGTCGTAACATACATGTATTATAATTATCGATGTACGTTAATAGTTGACTTAGGCAAGACCAGGGGCGGACGTAGTGTATAAATAGGTGTCGCGTCCGTTGTTGCTCAACTTCGCGCGCGTAGTGGAAAATTTGTTTTTGTTTTTTTACGAAATTTAGAAAACGTTGCTACTAAAATGAAAAAAATGAAAAACGTTACTACTTAAATTCATGTCTATATCCGCAACTGGGCAAGACTACGTAACTAATCATCTTCCATTAATTTAACTTCTTAACTTATTCTATATTTAAATTTGACATATTTAATTAACTATTAATGCTTGATATTTAGCATTTTATTGTAGTAATATAAAATATAATCAAGATCAACTTCTTGTATGATTCACAGATAAAATTTCGTACACTAAAGTAATATAAAATTTCGTACACTAATACTTAATTTAAAAGACAAACACTAGTGTGTGTGTTGGGAATGGGAAGTAAAAAGAAAACAAAATAAATTATACGAAAAGTATAGTTGGGTATTTGACCAAGACCAAAATTAAATATTAAATACTTTCAACAACTCTAGTTTTTTTTTTTTGAACAAACAACTCTAGTTATCTTCCTCCTTTTTCTTCTTTGTATTTCTATTCACTCACCGGCGATTGCATCATCTCCGTCTGCAAAAACTTAAAAACTACAACATCAATCTTATCTGTTATACTTTAAAGACTTTATGAAGACAATCTAGGGGGTCAAAACCCACAAAACCTTCTACCATCATCGCCGTCAAGTTCTCGGTAAACACAAACTTTGGCCAACCGGAGGGTCAATGGACCCCCCGGACCCCCCTGTGGTTCCGCCGATGGTTTTAGGGTCTTTCAACCCTAGCCCTCTTACTATACTCGGCTTCTAACTTCAATTCATGTTGTTATTCGATTTTCATACTCAGAGATTCTATTCAACAACTTCAAGCATACAAGTCCCTTTTTTGTCGATAACCACATCATCTTTCTACGACAAGATATCAAGTGACGCCACAAATCAATTCTTTCTATTTGTAGGTTCACACCTTATATGCATCCATTCACATTGAAATGTTATTCGCAATTTCACACATTCTTTATTGTTCATCAACCAAGAATGCAAGCATTCATGCTAGTCTAAACTACCATGATACACTTATGCATAGATAAATAGAACATAAAATATATGTTAATATATTTACCTTACAATGATAGATCACAAAATTAATGAGTAATAGAAAATTAATTTCTATTAACTAAAAGTATCTTTTTACATTACATAATTATATACCACATAGTTAACTTTTAGATAGCTTATTTTACAAGAAGTGTTAATCCATATCTACCCTTGATATTTTACTAGATAGAGCTCTTAACTTTAAGCACCGGCATTATCTATATGAACATGTTCCATATATATTTTATAAATATATTATGTTTTCTAGTTGCTATATTAACGAATTATTTTTTTAATGACTTTTTATGGTTGATGAGTTTTGCTTTTGTAATTTTTTTTTTTTTTTTTGAATAACTTATCTTAAAAGTTATTCTCACCTTTTGTTTTGTTTTTTTAAGCGATTTATATATGCTACCTAAAAAAGTTATATTTCTAAGAATGAGAAAATAACATAAATGATAAAAACAAAAACCAAACAAACCATGTCGTGGGACTATCACTAGGCAGAGTGCTAGTGGTGAGTTGTCAGTTCAAATGTCCTTTAGTGGCAAAAATTTAAATATGTTGTATTTTCTTTAGATGTTAAAGGTTCTAATCTATTTTCTTTTTTAAATTACAAGTAATGAATTTCTTGTTCGGACCAAATTTGTTTTAAATTTTTACAAAGATGAAAATGGAAAAACCTTATCTTAAATGATGGGGTTAAGATTATATATGTTACAACATATATAGAGGAACTTAAATGAGGTTTTTTTCTTATATAATTTTTTTTATCTTCTTCTGTTTTTCAGTATCGTGTAAAAGAAAAAGATGTGTTTTAGTTGAGTTAAATTAGAAAATGAATAAAATCATAAATTTGATATATGATACACACTACAATGATAATAGTAAAAAAAAACCCATATTTTTTATACTTTAAAACTTTTTCATTCTAAGTTCAAATTTTTTTATAAATGTTAATTATTAAAAACCTTTATTACTCATATAGTCCAACGAGTGAATGAGTAAAAGTTAATTTAAATACCAAATGTTTCCGGTAATAGCTCTAACAATTAAATCTATAGATTAAGCTCGAGTAAGCGGCTGGCTAGTAACAAAAGGAGGCTTGGAGCATTGCAGCGGAGTCATGGCTTGGAGAGCGGATTTGGATAGACTACCAACTCTTGTAGCATTGCAGCGGAGAAGGGTGAATTTCGGGTCTGTAAATTGCCCGTTCTGTCGGGATTTTCCAGAAACGGCGGAGCATATATTTGTGGATTGCGGGTTCGCACAGTCGGTCTGGCAGGCTGTTTCTTCATGGTGCAGAATTCAACCTATTTATGCCTTCAGTCTGCGCGACATCTTGGATTTGGACCAGTTCGTAGGCGGATCTCCGAAGAAGAGGAAAGCCGTGCACGCGATTTGTCTTATCACGTTGTGGAGCATGTGGAAAGCCAGAAATGAGGTGGTGTTCAAAAGCGAAAGGTTTTCTACTATAAAGGCGATAAGTGATATTAAGGCATTAAGTTATCTTTGGGTAAAGTCGAGGTGTAAACATCCGGGTCTGGTTTGGGATGTTTGGTGTAATTTCAATGTAGTGAGGCTAGGTTGGTAATTTGTTTTGTTCTTGTTTTCTGGTGTATGTACTTTGGCGACTGGTTATCACCCTGGTAACCGTTTTGGAATGAAATTTTTGTTGGCCGTTCAAAAAAAAAAGTAACAAAAGTAGGCAACTATTGATATTTTTCTACCATGTTTACTCATGAGTTTCAATGGTTTTTATCTATTTAATTCAAAATTTACATGTTTATTTACTCGTAAGAACATAGGACATCTATGATTATTGACTTAGCTTCTATTTTCATTTTTCAAGACACTTGATATAGCTTTAAATTAAGCAATCTTGGGAAAAACATAGTTTACATAGGCATAGCAACCTTTTTAATTAATGTAATTTATTTCGTAAACCAAAAATACTTATTTTTATCATATGATTATTTTGTTGTTATTACTGGTTTACATTAGGTGGAAGTTAAAAATAAACTGAATTTTAATATATAGGCAAATTAGAATTATAAATGAGAGTAAATTTAGAGTGAGAGTGATCAGTAATTGTTTTATAACAATACTATTATTTTTTTTAATGGCCAACTAACATTTCTGTCCGACTACTAAAGGGAGCCCCACACTATGGACAGCCCGCGATCCCTCAGCGTCCCTGGAGCAGCTGGGTAGCCAAGGCCCGCCCATGTAGTTTCCGAAACCGGGGAAAACTCAACCCTCACCCGCCCTAAGCCACGACAGTAGAGAATTGGTAAAACCCGGCTCACCAACAATATTTTGCTGCCGGTAGGACTCGAACTCCCCACCTCCTAAAATGAAAGCAAGGAGAGTGTCACTCCATCGCGTAAAGGGAATTGGCAACAATACTATTATATAATTTAATAAAGAGAAAATTACACAGATTGTCCTTTAGTTTTACCTGAAATTGCATCCTATGTCCTTTTTTCGAATTTTTGACTCCTTATGTCCTTTGTTTTATACACGTGTTACACCGTTTGTCCTTTAAGCCCAACCACGTTAAAAAAAGTCAGTTAAGTAGATCACGTGCCCCTCACGTGAGGGGCAATATTGTCTTTTCATCATACCATCATCTCCCTACCACCTTATAACGTTCGAAAAAAAATTAGGGGTTTTATAACAGATCAAAAATTAGGGTTTTTTATCACAATCAAAAAATTAGGGATTGGCAACGATGGTGTATTGTAGGTGTGGAATGCTGGCGATGATTCGAACATCAACAACAGCAAAAAACCGAGGTAGAAGATTCTATTGTTGTCCAATCGGTTGTGGTTTTATTGGTTGGTGTGAACAGACGCAATATGTAGAGTTTAACTTTCAGACTGCTAATTTGCTTCGAAAGCTTCATGAAAGTCAAGAGGAATCAAGGAAACTGAGAAGCAAGCTTTGGATTAGTTGGATTTTCTTCGTTTTTTTTGTTATTGTAGTTTATTGTTCTTGAATAGTTAGGCATGATGTGTACTTGAAAGGACCTACAATGGTTATGAAATGTAAGATAGTTTGGTTATGAAATGTAAGAAATCTTATTATGAAATGGTTATGTATTGTCAGAATTTTGATTGTCATAGTTTATGGTATATGGGTCATGAATTAGTCTCTGCACAAATAACAAATCTGTTTCCAAATGGGTCAAAACCTGGACAACAACAAGCATTAACCAAGTTGTGTTCAGATCAGAAACAACAACCATTCACAAATAGCTGTATTCAGATCAGAAAAAACAACCATTGACAAATAGCTGTATTCAGATCAGAAACAACAACAACCATTGACAAATCAAAGTCTAATGGGTCAAAAAACTGGACAACAACAAGCATTAAGAAAACCTGTATTCAGATCTGTTTTCAAATGGGTCAAAAGCTGTATTCAGATCAGAAACAACAACAACCATTGACAGACTTCAGTCAAACAAACATCAAACCATAACAGATTAAAACCATAACATACTTCATTAAAACATAAACATTAAAGTCAACATACCATACCAAATTAAAGTCAACATACCAGATCATTACAAAACATAATATAGTAATTAAAGTCAACAAAACATAAGACACCAAATTAAAGTCAACACAACAACACACTAAGACTGAACTTGTCCCTTGCAGGTCCTGCTATTGTGCCCCACATTCAAACATTTTTTGCATTTCTTGGGGATCCCTGTTTTTGACAACTTTCCCCCTTTTGTTGCATCCTCCAATTCAACAGAAGACTTCTTTCTAACCTTCTTTGGCCCGCCAATGGGCTTATGATGGTAGGGTACAGTTAGAGTAGTTGGGACATTAGACTTAGGCCACATTGTCCTTCCATTGATAGGATAAATCTTGTAGTTGTAGACCTCCTTCCACCTAGCAACTGTATAGATAGGATGAACATATGTCTCTGGCAGTTCTGTTTCCCTACCACTATACATGTTCTTGTTCCAGATTGCAGCCACAATATGTTTGCATGGCATCCCAGCTTCCACAGATGATCCTTGTATGCTTTACCCTTGAACCTTAGTTTCATATTCTCATGAATATGTCTGAGGCAAAACCTATGTTCAGCATATGGAAACAGTTTCTCTATTGCAGGAATAATACCCTAAACAATTTGCAATATTTTATGTATTCAGTAATATGTAATACCCTAAACAAAGTAATAAAGTAAATAAGGGACTCACCTTTTGTCTGTCACTAATGAAGGTGAAGTATGAGTCAGTCTGCAAATCAATGTCATCAGCTAGGCATTCTAGGAACCATGTCCAAGAGTTCAAACTCTCAGCCTCCACAACTGCATATGCTAAGGGGTATATCCCATTATTAGGGTCAACACCCACAGCAGACAACACCTGACCTGGGTATGGACCCTTAACAAAAGCACCATCAAGACCCAATAAAGGTCTACCAATAGCCTTGAACCCCTTCTTTAGTGACCCCAAACAAATGTAAATCCTCTTGAACTTCCTTGTTTCTGAATTTGGATCTGCACATGGTTCTACTTCAATATGAACTGTTGTACCTGGATTGGTGTTCATCAGTTCACCACAATAATCCCTCAAGACACTGTATTGTGCTTGATAATCACCATGTAGCTTTGTAAGGGCTTTTGTTTTAGCTCTAAAGGCTTTCATCTTTGATATCCCAATCTCAAACTTCCTCTGAAATTGCTCTTGAACTGCCTTAACAGGTATGTTAGGGTTTTCCTCAATCTGTTGCATCATCTGTTTGCTAAGAAAGGTAGAGGTGCAATGATAAACAGATCTACTTTGAAGACACTTGTGTTGAATGACAAGAGTACTCACCCTCCAACTTTCTGCAACTCCCTCTTTGGTAACAAGAATGCTCCATGGACAACACACTTTATTGGGGTTAGATTTATTCCCTCTTCCACCAACATTAACTTGTTTGTCCTTTTCCCCTTTACTTTTTACACCAACTCCTTTAGTTTTATCAGATTTCACCTTAGGTACTTTGACTTTTACATTGACTTTACCCTTCCCTTTAATGCTTGACTTTGACTTAGCACCTATGTCAGCATGGTTATGAATGCCAACTGCATCAACATGAAAATTAGGCATATTCCCTCTGCAAATTGCCCTCACCCTAACTAAATCATCCTTCACAATCCTAAGTTCCCTTCTAGTTTCAACTGCATGCAGTTTAATCAACTCTTTGGCCTCCATTTTACTTCCAAAAATCTGGCCACAATAGAAGTTACTGTTGTTCTCACTAGCCTTCCTTAAATCCCTAAGCATTTTCTTCCTAACCCTTGATGCATCATCATCAGACTCACTGCCACTATCAAAATCATTGCACAATACATCATCCTCAACTCCCTCAGAAGGTCCCTCATTATTATTCTCATCATGCCCTATATCAATGTTAAGTTTAAAATCCCTCATGTCCACTTCCACATCATCCTTACAAGTATCCTCACCATCAAAATCACTATCATCACTATCACTGTCTTTTTCCTGACTTACATCTACATCATCCATACTAATGTCATCATCATTTTTTCCAACATTCTTCTTATTTTTATGTTTATCATTGTCTATCTTCTTATTTTTATGTTTATTATTGTCTATCTTCTTATCTTTAGGTTTATCATTGTCTATCTTCTTATCAACATTAGACCTAGACCCAAAGAAAGGATCAAAATCCTCACTAAAAGCAGCATCATAAATCTCTGTAGGGGGTAATTCCACTGCAAGGGGTGTTGGTTGAGTTATACATTCACCAAATTCGTCCATGTATACCCAAATTCAACATAAACCTTCATCACCAAGCTACTGTTATTCCATACAAACTTCACAAATTTCCCAACATCAGCATCGTTGCCTAATGTTCTAAGACCAATATCTAAGTCCCCATTTGGCTCAACATAATGATAAAACCTAACCATTTCAACAGAATAATCTAGCTTCTCTACTATTTGATCTAGTGTGTTAACACAGAAATAATGTTGATTAAGCAGATCAACAAGGCTAACCTTCCCTTCCAAATACTCTCTGCCATTGCCCTGTCCCTGTGTGAAATGTCCTCCATGATGCAGTTCAATAGAAAACAACCCATCATATGTGCCTGTTAACAACCAGTGAACTTACATTACATTATGCTCAAATTTAATATCAAAAAAATTAAAACTTTAACACACACTTACTTACCATAGATACCATCAATATCTTCCTGTTCCAGATCGTCTCGTATGTAAAAGCGTTCATCTCTCACATCAGGGCTTAGTGCCCGACTATTGAAATCCATTGTCGTCTTCCTCTTTGTGTAATTTTGGGCGGGAATCGTTAGGGTTAAGTGTGATGAAGATGATGGTTTTGGTTACGTGTTCTGTGTTACGTTATGGAATTCACAGGTATTATAAACGTTCAAATGGTATGATGAAAAGACAATATTGCCCCTCATGTGAGGGGCACGTGATCTACTTAACTGACTTTTTTAACGTGGTTGGGCTTAAAGGACAAACGGTGTAACAAGTGTATAAAACAAAGGACATAAGGAGTCAAAAATTTGAAAAAAGGACATAGGATGCAATTTCGGGTAAAACTAAAGGACAATCTGTGTAATTCTCTCTTTAATAAAATGCAATTCTTTTGAAAGTTTTTTACTTTTAAGTGGAGTGGGCCCACTTTGTGCTTGGACAATACAATTAGGAGATATACGGATGAATTGATATATATCTATATAATAGATGAAGAACGTGTTCAAATCACTACATCTGAATAAATCAATAATAGATGAAGAACATGTTCAAATCACTACAAAACAAAGGATGTTCAAAGATTTTTTCGTTGGAAGGGATGACAAATTAACCCATATCTAACAAGTAAACCTGAAATATATAACGTTTTGGTGATGAATGAAATGATATTTGCCGATAAAAAAAAAAGTAAACCTGAAATATATATATTTGTGATAGTTAATGAGTTAGGTATTCGGGAAAGATATTACTTTATGGGTGATATTATTTACACAACCCCAAAAAAACCCTAAACAACCTTAGGACGGGTCGTCGAGGCCTAGATGGTCCGTTAAGCGAAATTAGGGTTTCAGGACTACCCGTCCTGGCCTTGACGGGCCGTTTGTTTGCAGAAAAGACAAAAACGACTGGCCGTCCAGGCCCAGACGGCCCGTATAAGTACGATGTAACAGCTGTTCAGTCTGAACTCCTGCAAAAGCAGGCAGTTCAGACTGAAAAGTCTGAAAAAGGCACATTAGGACGGGCCGTCCAGGCCCCGACGACCCGTAGAGATGTGTTAGGTTAGGGCATTTACTCCCTCGATGGCCCATCTAGGCCTCGACGGCCCGTTGAGATTTCCAGATTTAACCATTACACGATCAGCTTCTTCCCCATTTGAACAAAACCTTAAAACATCACCACCACCAAAACCCTCGACCCATTTCGACTTCCCGGTCTCACGATGACATATTTACAAAGCTTTTCAACCGTTGACCTGTCTGAGAACGAGTCTTACGTCTCTGAAAGCGTAGGGTATGAACCCGGGGTTCAAGTTGGTGAAGAGGAGGTTAAATCCGGGGTTCGTGGTAATGACGGGAACATGCTGCCCGATCTCAACGAGGAATATGTAGAGGAACATGAGTCATTTTTCGTGCCACCAAGCTACCCGCAGTACACGTACGGGAGTTACCATTCGCGCGGGAATCGTGCTAAGGACTTAGAGGAAGATTATAACGGCTTTAACCCGAATGATGACAACCAGGAAGACGCTTATGAAGATGTTAACATAAAAGTTGAACCTAACCCGGATGTTTCGTATGAAACCGAGCAGGTGCGTTTATTTATTTACACTAGTATATCTTTACACGTTTTAGGGTTTGCTGGATTGAACTAGTATATATTTACAGTAGTATATAATTTAGAGTGGTATGAATTTAGACTAGACTCTTGTATAAATTTTCAGGTATTCGGGTCTGTTGAAGAGATGAAACAATGGGCTTACGATAGAGCCCTTGCTAGCGGTTACGTCCTGGTTCGTACAAAAACAGAGGAAACCCTGCCGAAATTTTTTTAATGTTAGTATTATTCTGTGCAGGATGGATAGGGCCAGCAACATCCGGGACCCTCTGATCCGTTACATACACCGTTTGGTTACCTGGTCGATTGCCGGGCGGTGTAACTGTAACGAAAGGGTCCAGCAGATTGACCTTTTCTACCTTTACTGCATCCTGAGGGGTAGGCCGGTTGCGCTACACAGGTGCTTTGCCGAGTACATCGCGACCTACCCTCACAGGAACCCGGCGGGGGCTATTCCAATTGGTGGGATCATCACCGCCATCGCGCTGCGTATTTGCCCGGGCGATTTGTGGACGCATGTTGAGGAGGATAACTTACCACCTCCGATGAGACCCAAGTAAGATTATTATTATATATTATTATTTAATATTATTTATTATTATTTTTTATTTTTTTTGGTATTAATCGGTTATTCATTAAAACAAAATACGAAAGTTACATCATAATAGCAGGTAGACGAGCAACAAGCTGCGCCGCCACCCCTTTTTGAATTGCAAATCCTAGTCTACTAAAGACAAAACCTTGCCCCCCTGGGGATGAAACATTGCTGTGGACGACCCGTTGGACCCTGGTCAAGAAACGAATAGCTTCTGGCGCCAGGGAGCCAAAGGTGTCGAAGGCCAGAGGGATAAAGACATGTTGGTTATCTGCACAAGCTTTAGCGTGTTTATCTACTTTCTTTGATTCCGCCTTTCTTGATGCTTGCCCAGCTACGAACCCTGTTTCCCTTAACCCAACCAGTGGAGATACCCCGGTGAGGTCCACACAGGCATGTTTCCCCCTCTCCCAACCAAAGACAAGTAGATCTGCGGGTCGCAGGGTAGATCTCCCTTCCGTAGGGTCTGTGAGGAAGTTTACAGGGGCCTCCTTTTTGGCAGAGATCCCAGCTCTTCTCAAGATATCCCACAAAACGTCCCTCACCCAGTCATGCCGATATTTGAACCCAGGGAGCTCCTTGCAATGAATTGCATGCTCCCCGTATTTATCCATGCAAGTTTTACGGCAGATGGGGCATGTTTCATCTTCCGGGTACATAGGGATCATCAATCGGTACTTGAGTATAGCCCTGTACTCTACTGCAGACATGCATTGACCCAAACCCTCAATCGGGATAACGGTCAAAAAATCCTGAGCATGAGGCCCCTTTAGGCATTCAATCACCGCCTTCTGGCGAGTGGACAACTCAAAAACTTCTCCCAGGCTCTGAGCAGTTTTGCTGAAAAGAGCATTCGCCAAAGTTTTTTGTGGCTTTGGGGGGGCGGTGTCCTTGTTAGAAAAACCGCCAATATCAAAGTCCGGGAGATAGACATTTAAGCGTTCGAGCGCCTGTTGGTAGTCTGGGTCTAGTCCAATGACCCCACTGTTTCGGAGGATATGATCCTGAAGTTCCCAAGACTGAGCTCTGGACGCCATAAAGGCATAGACCCCAACATCTCGAGCTGAAAAGAGGCCCAAACCACCTAAACGCATCGGCAAGGATGCCAAGCGCCACTGGAGGTCCCCGAAGAAGGGGCCGCCACACACAACTATATCTTCAATAGCTTCGCGGAGACCATCATCGAAAAGGGATACCGCATCCACCATGAAGTGGGGTTGGCAAGTTCGTAACCCAAAAAGTAACTTAGCGACCCCCATGCATGACCTGAGCAGCAGAAGTTCACTCTAGGGATCTCTAAGGCGGGGCAGTAGTTTCATGAGGGCAACCGCACTCGTAGCCCGCCGCCCTGCCAACTCTCCGATAAAGGTAGGATCTCGGCTAACAGCCCCACCAAGGAGCTTAACCCCTTTCTCAGGTCTACCAATCCCTGTCGGGAAAAGCCCTTCCTGACTTTTCAACCCGTCACACGTCGGCCAAAAGACCTCTGTTTTCTTAATATTGAGATGAAGCCCCAGAGATGAAGCCCCTTTGTTTTCTTATTATTATTTAATTTTATATATTATTATTTAATATTATTATTGTTGTTTTGCATTTCAGGCCGTTAAATATTAACACTATGCAGCAGATGAGGGTGGCAGCACGGGTCCCGCGCAGCAACCCACCCGCTTATTACCAGCGTGCTTTCGGTGAGGCTGGCGACCGTGGCGAGCATTTTGTGCCACAGCCGCTGGTACATCTCGATGGGCCGAATGCCCCTGAGGTCCAGATGCCGCACGTTGGCGGCGACCCACCGGTGGATATAGAGATGCCAGATGCTCCCATTGATGAGCGACAGCGTCCTGCCCGCGTTTATCATGCTGTTAGGTTGCATGATGACACGACCCAGGTACTTCAGCAGATCCTGGATCAGTTGGGGTCGTTGCGGGCTGATGTGCAGACGATGGGAGCTGACATGCGATGGATGTTAGAGAGCGAGAATGAGAGACGGCGGGAAGCTGGTTTGGAGCCGCGTCCACTTCCGGGTTGGGCGTCCAGCAGTCAGCATGGTGGGGCGTCCACCAGTCAGCCGGGTGGGTCGGATCAGCTGGGTGGGTCGGATCAGCAGGGTGGGTCGGGTTAGACGGGTTGGTGGTATTTTGGTTGTACATTTGAACTCTTAGTTTTATGTAAATTTTTGCAATATTATGCTTATTTATGCTTTATTGTTCAGCTTGTTCGTATCTTGGGTTTTGTTTAGTTCGGCAACATAAACGATATTCGTTCATATTCATATACACAATTATATAAAAAAGATCAGATTATACAAATAAAAAAAATAACATTTATAAAAAACCAAACATTTATAAAAAACCAAAAACCAAACATTCAAACCCATTTTAAACATCCACACTCACTACACTTATAAAAAAAATCAAATAATCATCACCTAATCATTGCCAATGATTACCAATGATTGTTTTGGATTGGATGCTTTTGGACGGGTCGTCCTGGCCTTGACTGGCCGTCTGGTTTAGGGTTTAAGCCCTTAAACGGGCCGTCTGGGCCTGGACGACCCGTCGTTTTGCCCATTTGGCCCTCTACGGGCCGTCCAGGCCCAGACGACCCGTGGAGGGGTTGTGCAAATAGAAACCCTAGTTGTGTGAATATCCAGCCCCTACTTTATATATAGAATTCCGGTATGAGATGGATATGGTGTTACCTGACATTCATTTGGTTACCAGAAACACGCATGTTCGTTAACCCAAATCATACCCGTAAACATTTTACAATCGTATGTTTCTTTATGTTTGTGAACGTCTCTTTATGTTCGTTCATTTATGTTCATTTATTTGTGTTGGTTTATGTTCATTTAGGTTTATTAATTACATATACATAAGTAGTTATATTTATATAATATAAACATAAATTGGGCTTTAAGCTACTTGTATGACTATAACCAATTAGTAATTTGTTTTTTTTTGGAATACAGAATCGTTCACATTTATTATGTTCGTAACGTCCGTTTATGTTCATTCATGAAGTGTTCGTTTAGGTTTAAAACGAATGAACATAAACGAACACGAACTTGACAAATTTCTTAACGAACGAACATGAACAGAAAAATGTGTTCAATTATGTGTTCATGTTCGATTAAAGTTAAATGAACAAACAAAAACATGTCTTTGTCGTGTTCGTTCGGTTCGTTTACAAGTCTAGTAAGTATATTGACAAAAAGTAAAGAAACTTTAATGTAAGAAAAGTTCACATACAATTCTTTGTATGCAACCAAGAACAAGAAGTTTTAACCAAGATCTTTGGTGGTTATAGGTATTGGACGTGCTACCAATAAACCCAAAACTTTGTTCTAGCTTTTGGTTTCAATACGTGTAAACTCATAGTCTCTTGGTGAGAAAATTATTGGGATCATGTTCGATGAGTGAAAAAAATATGGTACGCATACCTCAAATGAAATAAGATTGTATTTATGTTAACGTTAAAAATGATGTTAAGTGTGTCCAATACCAAGTTTGTTTTGAGTGCAAAAGTGAAGCATGCCATATTTCAAAGTTGAGGGTAAAAGTAAAAGTTTATGTTTTAAGATGAAGAATGTTTAGAATGATTAATATAGTTCAATGTTATTGATTTTGTTAGTTAGCCAAGGGATTCCGACTTTAGTTTACTTTTTATCCAGAATACCTTCTGGTTAAAATTTGCAGGGGCTGGGATGTGATGGCTATGTAAGATGGTGGTAGCATACGATGGTGAAACACTTCATTAATTGAGACATGCGTTGCTTTAATCTTCATTGTTGGTTTCGCTATCTAGTGGTTTGGGTGGCGTGGCAAGGATTGCGGATAGTAGGTTGCCACCTGCGGTCTCTCTTGCAGCTATGGGTTTTTAAAACTCTGAGCAACCCATAAATCTTAAAATCGGACTTAAAGCATTGTTTGCTTACATAATATATGCAGGATTGCGGGTTAAAAGAAACGCTTAAAATCGTTCTTAAACCATTATTTCATTAGTCTTTCAACTATATATTTATCAAGGTAAAATCATTGAGGAGACCAAAATTTGCTCATCAATTGTATTTATAAAGTTCTACATACTCCAATTAAAGGGTCAAAAGTGATATCTTTTTTCTTCGAGAGAATCGCATGGTTGGTCCCTGTGCTTTCCAAATTTTGCACTCTTGCTCCTAGTGGTTCACTAATTACAAGATTGGTATCTAGGTTTAACAAAAGTGCACTCGATTGATCCCCATGACTAACGGCAGTTAACTTTTTTGGTTAAGTCCACCCACATGGGGGTATTATAGTCTTTTTATATATGAACCTACTATAAAACCCCACCCTTCTTCTTCCTTAAACCATCACCTCTGCACCTCCACCTTCTTCTTCATTAAACCACCACCATCTCCTTAAACCATCACCCTTAAACCTACTATAAAACTCCACCATCATCTGCACCTTCAACTGCCTCCCCCACCCGACCACCATCTGCACTTATTCATAAACAGTCGACCACACCACACCACTGCAGCCACTCCCCCACCATAACAATCACCTGGTGACCACACCACTGCAGCCATCCAACAGTCGAGAAATCAAGAGCCGCCACCACTGGTGGTTTCCGGTTACAACCACCATAACCCACCATCCTCAAACCCACCTAGATCCATACTGCACCATCCTCAACCCGCCACCTAGACCCCTAATTAAACCCACCTAGATGAAATGATTGGCCGGATTCATCGAAACCAAGCTGCCTGACTTCTCCCACCTGAAACCCCTAATTAAACCCGGATCTGTTGGTAGGTGTTACGGGTTAGTGGTTTTGGTGCTTGTGATCCGAAGATGAGAGCGAGTGGGGGTTTAGGTTTGAGATTCGTTGATTTAAAGCGGTTGCGGGTTGGGTTGAGCTGGTTTTGGATTAGTAATCTTGGAAAGGAGGATGATGTTTTGGTTAGGGTTTTGGAGATGGAGGCTGCATCAGATAAGGAAGAAGAAGGGTGGTGGTGCAGGGGTGATGGTTTAAGGGGGTGGGGTGGGGTGTTGTGTCGTTTTCCAGTTGCAGGATGCAGGTGGTGGTAGCTGGTTGTGTGTTTGCTCATGGGCAGGGAAATGGTTTGGGTAGCAGTGGTGGTGTGGTGGTGGTGTTGGGGAAGAAGATAAGGTAAGGGTGGGGGTGTGGTGGTTTAGTTATTTATTTATAATGTGTTATTTTTTTATAAGGGCAAAATAGACATTTTGTATCTATTTAACAGAGAATTTTAACGACCGTTAGGGGCTAGGACCAATACAGTAACGAAATTAATACATTTGGATCATGTTAGTAATAAGTTTACAACCCTCGGGACCAATCTTGTAATTAGTGAACCACTAGGAGCAAGAGTGCAAAATTTGGAAAGCACAGGGACCAACCATGCGATTCTCTCTTTTTCTTCTTAAAATAACAAGCTAAGATCTATAACTTATAATAAAAGAATTGAACTTTGATGATGTGGCATTCAATGGATGCCTCAACCCCTCTTTGAATGTGTCACGTAGCATCATGTAGAATTTTTTAATTTTTGAGTTTTTTTAATAAATCTATATATATTATAACTATTTTAGGAAAACATAAGAATTTAAAAACAAAATTAAATTTTCTCTCTAATGTTTCCTCCCATAACTTTTAAACGTTAATATCTCTTATATACGAGATTTTTTAAAGAAAAAAATTACACCAAATTAACGAGCGTTTTATTATCTTTCCAACGAGTACAATAGTGCTATATAAAAAACGGAGAAAAAAAACAACTATTTTTGTGGGGTTTTGTTTTCAAATATATTTTACTCTACTAATAAATCACAAACGATAAACATAACTTCATATGCAGAGATTCATTTTTTTTAATATTTGAATATGATAACTTATGGCAGAAATTTGTTTAAAATAAATAAATAAATATTATTATTATTATTCATTAATCATGTATTGGCAAATCATTAATTATGTTGTCATAGTAGATATTTTATTATGTTATATTAGATATTTCAACCCCGGGACACTCTCGGGATAAAACCTAGTGTTATATATTTAAAATTAAATCCAATTAAGGAACAAATCTCCTTGAACCGAGCTATCAAACTATAAGAAAACAAGATATCGTATAGTTTTATTAATATAACTTTTAATAGTCCATGTATGCTAACAAAAATTGAAAATAAATAAAAGAATATTATCGAGTACCATCCCCTTTTAACAACAAAGAAAAAAAATGAAAGAATGAGAAGAAGAAAAAGACGAGTATACTCTTCACGAAATAAACTCTATATAAACACCTCCACATATGCTCATTCTAACTACCATCACAGCTCTCTTTTTTTTCTCTCTCTTTAGTGAAGTGAAGATGAATCCTTCCATCATGAAGATGTTTACAGCAATGTTGCTTGTTGCCATGTGTCTGATGGCCAATGGTACTTCACTATTTTTAGCAATAAATCTCTTTTAGGTTTGCCTTGAAACCATAACTTTAACTATGAACATGCATGTTAATTTTTTGTACATGAACATTACTATTTTTAGCAATAAATCTCTTTTAGGTTTGCCTTTTAGTTTATCTTTGTGTACTGACTGCATAATACACAGAAATCGGTGGTCCGATGGTTGTGGAAGCGAGGACATGCGAGTCGAGGAGGCGGAGCCACAAGTTCAAGGGGACGTGCTTTAGCGACACCAACTGCGCTAATGTGTGCCACTCTGAGGGGTTTCCTGATGGAAAGTGCCATGGGTTTCGTCGCCGTTGCTTTTGCACCAGACCATGCTAGATCCGTCTACTACTAGCTAGAGTCGTGGTTTCAGTAATTGTTTTAAGTTAAGTGCATGTGTGGTTTTATGTTTGCTTGATCAATAAGTTTCTAGTTGTGTTTGTTTGGCTGTTTTTCGTTCCTAGTTCACGTTGGTCGTTATTGGGATCTTTTCTATGTATTAATGTGATTGTTAAATCACATTTTTTCTTATTATTTTTTATGATTACTCTTAATATATGTTTATACGAATACATTTACATACATAGACATGCACATACATAAGTAAAAAGAGCATGCTAAGCGTACAACGTTGTTCACGGTTGGTGCAACTTCATCCAAAAAAAGAAAATAACGCGGTGACAGTTTTGTAAATAGTGTAAAGACACATGCACAAGTAAAAATAAATGCCAAGTGTTCAATGTTGCTCACAACCTTTGATGCAACTTCATTCAAAAACAGAAAAAACGTGGTGATAATTTTGTATATAGTGTAAAAATAGAAAAAATGTGGTGATATTTTCATAAATGGTGTAATAGAAGTTAATTAAGAGATGGAAGTATATTTATATGGAGTTCTTTGTTAAGCAGGAGAAAAAAAAAGAATGATGTGATATAATTACACTTTTCTTACTACATTATTTTCTTTCTAAAATCATGCAAATATTAATTTAGAAATCAAATCACACAACTAACATCTTTCTGAACAGAAAACATAGGTAAAAAGTTCATAATATATAACGCTAAATTCATAAGTGATAAAATCGCGCAAACTACATTTTAAAATATGAAACATAGTTATTTATTTAATGACCTTTGAAAGCATAGTTTTGACATTTTTCGAAGGGTTGATAATAAAACACTGGCACAATATCCGTGGCATACTCAAAGTTTGTTAATTCTTGCACGAATTTACCAACTATATATTCAAGACACAACAGAATTTTGGAAGAATTCTCATTTGAAAAGATTCTTTCAACAATTCAAACTCTTTACACATCTATAAAAAAAGTAATAACTATTATAAAATTTATAAAAAGATAATTCAAATACTTAAGCTTGTTTCTTAAGATTCATTCATAAATTCCACATTCAAAATTGTAAGACTTTGTTTTATAAACACCGTTATTTTTGTGAAAAAATGTATGAAAATTGTAAGCTTCGGTCTTTAACATGTTAATTCATTTGAAGATTTTGACATGGTGCTTTTTTCATGATTCTTCATGTCTCTTAAACCCGACTTTGTGGGCTTTGTAAACTAACTTGCAAGGCACTTTAGTTTCGACAACTCATTTTTGTCTATGCGTCAATGACCAATCTAAAATTCAGATCATGCTTGTATTGAATCTTGTGTTTCTTGATTCTCTCAATTTGTTCAGCATGTAACTTTTTTTTGAACGGCTAAATTTTTTGTCAACCATAAGATTTGAACCCTCACTACTTTATTTTTACCGGCAAACATCATCTTTATTCCACACCCAAACATATTTACAAAATTCCAATTAGCAAGAAGCTATAAAGGAGCAGAAAGTTACAGCCCATTCGATGTCATACAACTACCATATATTTCAAATTTCCTCTATTTATCCCAATCTATTTCCCCTAGTTTTCCACGGTTCCTAACCCAAGTGTAGGATAACGTTTTGATGTCGCTCAACAATTGTTCCAGAACAACCTTCTTCCGTTAAAGATTTTTTCGTTTCGGCTTTTCCAAATGATCTAGCATGTGGTGAGAACAACTGCTTGTATCGCCTTCTTCTTAACCCGACTCAGTCCGTTTGCTTTGTGTATCTTCAGTAAGTCACGAAAAGAAAAGGCATAAATGGGTTGGATGTTGCACCATTCCTTCACCTTGTTCCAAAGATTGCACACAATGTAACATGAAGTGAACTGGTGTGTTGCCGATTCCGCATCATTGCCACAAAGACTGCATGTATCTGGCCCTTGTAAGATATTTCTATGCTTGAGTCCGTCTCGAGTCGCTAGTCTTCCTTGTCCCTCCCTCCAAGACAATAAATTAACTTTCTTAGGAACCCATGACGACCATTCAAAAGGAAAATACGGGACAACAACTCTTGACTATTGTCACACCCTCAAATTCCACGTGTGGGGTTTTACCACGAGGTGCGTGACACACCAGGATCCAAGTCAACGGTCATAATAAACGAAAACTATATGAGTTAAGATAACGTAAACCAAACAATGCAATAAGCGAAAACTATGATCTCAAATAGAGCGGAAGCAATTCAAGTTTACAAAACCAAGATAAAGATAAAACATATGTTTAAGGTTGACTCCCAAACATGAACCTAGACGCAAGTGAGACTCCGTGCGCCTAATCCGACTGCTGCCACCTTAGCGACCTGAGAAAACATGTTAAAGACGTCAACATATAATGCTGGTGAGTTCACAGGTTTTATAAAAGCGTGTCCATAAGTTCTGAAAAGTCGTTCCCGTTAATATAAAAAGCGTTTCCATGAGTTTCAAAAGATCAATCTCGTTACTATAAAAGCGTTTCCATGAGTTTCAAAAGATCAATCGCGTTACTATAAAAAACGTTTCCATGAGTTTCAAAAGATCAATCCCATTACTACCATGTTATGCGAACGTTAGCTAGGCGTTAAGCATTTGTTACTACTACGATTTTGTTGCTGAAAACCATTACTGACAAGCATTGCCTGCGTTGTTGCCCGAGTTTGTGTTGCTTGTGTTGCTGAGAGTTAGAGACAATATGCACCCGTCCGACCGCCAGTCGACCGATTGGGGTTTGTCAGGCTGAATAGATCTATCCATATTTCCCCGTTGTGCTACCTCATACATTCATGGTTTCCCCTGGGACTTCGGTGATAGCATCGTATAGTAAACAAAAGATCAACATAGTATAACATGTTTCTCCCCTGAAAACAAAACTTGTAAAAGTGGGGCCGTGAACTCACATTAGGTTGCGTTCTTCTTAAAAGACAACAGACAAGGCAATGGTAGTCCCTAGTATCGGCAACCTATCATGAGATGTATATAAGTACCCGGACTATCAACCCGTAAGTCAACTAGTCCTGAATGTCCAGACCATAACTGTGTACGTTTGAAAACATGTTTGGACGTTAATTCGACCATACCAGACAAGACCCAACATCCCATTGGTGACCCGACATCCCCCGTGTTAGCTAAATACAAGTAACCAAGCAATCACATGTAAACATGCACTTAATACGCACAACAGTTCACCAAGTCTATCATACAGTTCACATACTGCATATACGAGTCCAAATACGTGTTATTAAGTTTCTAGACATGTCACAGGGTTCCCAATATGTTCCTAGGTGTCAAACCATGTTTCGGGATCCTAAAATACACTTATAGCAGCAAAACACGCCACTAGGCATCACACACATGACTAGGAATCATAACACATGATTAGGAATCAAAACACATGAGTAGGAATCATAACACATGACTAGGAATCATAACACATGAGTACAGTAGCGAAACCAGAACTTTATCATTAGAGGGTCAATTGAATTTTTCTTATTCAAATTTTCTAGCGCAATAGAATTTTTATTTCTATGTATTATTCTAGTTATTAGGAATTTACTACATAAATTTTTTGTATATGACATGTGTATATATTTATATGATAAAAATTGGGGCGTATTTAGAAATAAAATTTCAAAAAAATGTAAATGACTAACTGTATGTATTTGGAAAACAAAAATTGTTGTGACGATTAATTATGATGACAAATCACAAATAAAATAAAATAATAAAAAAGACATATAAGTAATAAATAATCAAGTGATATAAATACGTAAAACAAAGTGAATTTTTTTATATGAGTGAAACTTAAATAAAGCTATATACTAAATAAAACTGTTGCACTATACCTATAACATAGTATTAGTTTGTTTTTTTTTCAAATGAGCTAGTACCACTACACAAATAGGTTTATTATTAAAAATAGGCTTTGGTAAAGTAAATGTTATTTTGTTTTTAAATATTTCACATGACCCCATCTTCTTCATATTCCATCTTCTTCATCTTCCATTTTAAGTTCCTTTCACTGTCCATACAGTAAAAACTCCATAATGTCATCAACAATAAAAACTCCATATTTAAGCTTATTTCTAGTCACCTACTTCATGAGATATAACTTAAGAGGGTCCAACTACGAAAGCTTCTCTGTTTGAATACCTTCGTCAGAGAAAGAAATCGGTAAGCCGGAGGTCGGCCGGAGGGTCAACAGACCCTCCTGACCCTCCCCTAATTCCGCCCCTGCATGAGTAGGAATCAAACTGGCAATTAGGAATCCTAATCACCCCCTTTACAGGCGAGTAGGAATCCTACTCGCCCCCTGTAGACCAAGAGCCACTTTTCGCGCGTTTGACCCTCTAAATCAGATCCAAAACATGTAAAAACACCCAACATCAATCCAAAATCATCAAGCAACATATCCTAAATGAAAACCCCCAATTTATCATTAGTCTATCACCCTAATTGTAAGCATTTCCCAAAATGGAATAATATTATGAAAACATCACATCAAAGCATGCATAACTTACCCTAAATGGCAAATAATCAGATTTCATCACGTAATCACGTTGCAAATCATCATCCTACTGTTACTACATCATTCTAGCATAAACCCTAACATCATACAATTATCAAATCACTTCATAACATCCTAAATCCTTCTAAATCACTCAAACTGGTCAAAACACATATTACCATCAAAACACATCAAACAACCTTCAAACTCCTAGATAATCATCCTAACAACTTATCCATATCAGTAAAACATCAAACACATACGAATCCCCATGTTTTAATTATAAAAATCCGTTCTTTGCATGAATCCATTACATAGAACTCATATAAAGGATTAGACTTGTTTTAAAAATGTTTTTAAAGGTTTTCAAAGACACAAACTTCACAAAATCAGGTCTGGACCTTTAGGGATCAAAATAACGAGATTACAAAAGCTTAGGATGGATAACACACCTTTGATTTTGCTAAAGGGGATGTGTAAAGCTTGGAAATGGTAGGTTTTTGGGCAAAAACGAGTTCCAGAGGTTAAGTATGGTGTGAGAGAGGTTTGGGGCGAGGTAGGGTTTCACAAATGATGTTTTACAAGTCAAGTATGATATTTATAGTTGTTTCTAGTCGTTTATGATGTTACACACGAGTAGGAACTGTAGGTGGCAATTAGGAATCCTAATTGCCCTCTTTACAGGCGAGTAGGATCCTAATTGCCCCTTTTACAGGCTAGATCCTAATTGCCCCTTTTACAGGCGAGTAGGATCCTAATTGCCCCTTGTAGGCTGTTGTGAGTTTTCGGCGCGTTAAACGCTATTTTAACACATATAAGCACATATTCACATACCGACAAGTTATATAATGATTATAAACACATAATACTTGATAACTAACACGTTCACATCCGTTCATTAATCCTCGAGACTCGAGACTTGCGTGTGTGCGTTAAATGACTCGAGACTCATGTGTGTGCATTAAATCCGTCGATTCTACAAATCACCAATCCTTGTACACATGATTATGGACCAACTCCCAATGATCCCTTGGATCATTGTAACGACTCCCGATGATTCCCAGAACCATCGAAACGACTCAACTGACCCAGTTAAGTATAACGTATGCATGACTCGCTAAGGTAGACTTACTTGTGCAATGCTCCCCCAGAAAATAGTTTATGCATTTTAGCATATGTATTTAAGTCTTGTGCATCCCAAATCTACTAGAACGTGCGGTTTATATTGTACCAAAGTCTACATGGTGGGTTTATATTGTATTGTCTTGTACATCTACCTAGAGGCAGCTCAACGTTATCGAAGGCCTAAAGCGAACTAAAAAAATTAGGCCCTTTTTAAAAAAAAATCTTTAATGTATCCTCCTTTACCTAGGATTGGGATTGACAACTATAAACCAAAAATTTCATATGTCGGTTCTAATTTGAAATGTTTATTTCTTAAATCAATCAAAAAAGTAATCATTTCATTATCTAAATAAATCAACAAATTAACTTAAGCAATAAAGAACGGGTAAACCAAAATATTAAATTAAGAAATAAATATATTAAACAATCATTAATAACAATCAAAGAATCATGACATTAAAGTTACAAAGGTGTTAAAGATTGGAACCAAAAGGCAAAGGCACATTTGAAGCAAAATTTCTGATAGATTAGATTAGGGCTAGATAACTATAATGATTACGATAATTTTTTTTTTAGAAAAAATGGGCCCTGTTTTTTGGGTGGCCCCAAGCCCTAGCTTGGGTTCACCACACTATTCAGCCGTCCCTGACATATACCAAGAATGCAATATCAAGTTTCATAAGTGTGGTACTTATGGACCAAGTACCCTTTCACCCCCTTCTTGGAGGCGGTAAGGTTCCTTATATATTATCAAGTGGTTGGGGCAACCATGGACGTGCTTAATGGATAAGCTTTATTCAAATTAAAACATGTTAACATTGCGGATGTAGTTTAGCTTATGGGCAAATATTAAATTACACAGTTACTTAAATTATTGCCCTAGAAACAATTGTTGGACTAATCTTGTCACACTCTTATAGTCTAAGGGATTATTAAATAAATTTATATATAGATCATATTTTTTCTTTATCAAGTGATTTGCATAAACACAATGAGCGAGTTGTAGTTATGAATTATGAAATTAGTTATAAACCATACATCAAATATACAATCACATCATGAGAGAATCATGAACAACGTGGCAAGTGTATTGAAGTTAAATGCACGAAAACGAGATATGTCATCTAAGGTTGAGAGCATTTACGTAGAAATGCACAAATGTGGTTTTGATGACTATAACATATGATAGTAATGTATGTTATTATTCATAAGTCTTTGATAAATTTTGCGAGATTTATTATAAAGACTTACAATATTGATGGACGTGTAGAGTCTCTACAAATCATCAATGTTGGTTGAACCATATGGAGGATTTGTATAATTTTGGGGTATGTGAATGACGCGTCGTCGAGAATGTCATGTCGTTGAGTGTCAATCTAATTGACTTGTTGATGATGAATATGTTCATCAAAGTGACTTATATTAAGACATATGTTTAAGTCCTAAAGAGTCAATGGTGAAGCCTTGGAGATTAAAGGCAAACGAGCCTTGATCCTAATGGATGGAATTAATTATGGTTTTAAAGCATTCTTAAAACCGAGGTTTTGGAATGGTAAACAAATCTCATTTTGTGTCTAAATTAAGATGTGAATGTTAGGAAGAGATAGTGAGTTATCTCTTAAGGCTGTGAAGTATCAGAATGAGGCATCTTCTGTTCACATTCTAAAGGTCTGTTTGGTATGGGGTAATGGAATCGATGGGGGAATGGAATGGACGAGGTCATGGAATGGACAAGGTAATGGAATGGATCATTACCATGCCATGTTTTGTTTGGTTGCCATGTGGGAATGAAACAAAACATTACTTTGTGTTGTTGGAGAGGCAGGAAACGACGAAGGAATAAAATCGGTGGTGAGTAGTTGTGGTGGGTGGTGATATGTAGCAGTAGCGGTGATGGTGGTTATCGGCGACGGCGGTAGTGGCGACGGTGGAAGGTGCAGGTGGATGGCCGTGATGGTGGATGGGCGACAATGGTGAGTAGTGGCAGTGATGGGTGGCAGTAGTGAGTAGTGGCAGTGGTGGGTGGAGGCGACGGTGGTAGATAGTGGTGGGTGGCGACGGTAGCGATGGGTAAAGGAAATTGTGGTGAGTGATGGTGGCAGATGGTGGAGGCGGCGGTGGGTGGTTTTGGATGCCGATGGTGGTGGGTGGAGGTAGTGGCTGGCGGTGGTTGGTGGCGGCGACGACAACGGTGGTGGGTGGTGACGGCGGTGGTGGGTGGTGGCGGCAACGGTGGTGGGCGACGGTGGTGGGTGGTGACGGCAATGGTGGGTGGTGGCAGCTGCAGTCGTGGGTGGTGGTTATGGTATTGTTAGTAAATGGTGAATGGGGGATGTAATGAAAAAAAAACATGGGGGGTGGATGGAATGGTTATGAGGGAATGGAATGCCTTGTGGAATGGGTGATTCCATTCCTTTAACCAACCAAACACACTATTTTTCATTACCTCGTAATGATCCATTCCATTCCCCCTTCCATTCCATCATACCAAACGCTACCTAAGTATTTGTAGTCTAAAGCATGCTAGACTAATACTTGTTAATTTAGAAGCTCCACGGAGAATAAATAAACTTTGAACATTCAAACATATGTGACGACATAAGAATGAATTTTGTAACAACAGATATATAATTCATTAAAAAGGATGACTCGAAAGGACCGAATAAATAGTTCATTGGTTATGATATTATTTAGCTTAATATGAGGAGAACTCATATAGCTGAAAAAACGGTTTGTGTAAGAAATATGGGTTGAGTAATATAATGGATGACCTCAAAGATACAGATAGTTGCTATCTTATCACATGTGTCTAATGTCATCATGAGTGATATTACTCAAACTTAATCAAAGTGCAAACAATGTGGGGGGAAGAGTCATTTAAGAAACAATCCGTAGGGATGTAAAAATGGTACTTGAGAAGTTTTCAAACTACATATGAAAGGAAGAAACTTTCATCACCCCATTTGGTAGTTATCCATTAAACACATAAGTGTGGAGGTGACTTACAATTGAAACTAAAAGGTTTGATATGTACGAATGTGATTTTGGGAAGTACAAATCACACGAACCCAGAATGTACTTGTTATAAGTCAGTCCTATTATGTGGACAAAATTCTTGAGAATTCCAATGGAAATGGCTCTAATGTGGCTAGAACTCTCATTGACACAAGTCAACGTCTAGCTAAGAATCGAGGTAAGCCTGTTAACCAATTAGATGTATCTGATGAGGTGTACCAGACCAAACTTAGCAGCAAGCTAAGTAGATACACGAGCAACCCAAGTTCAATTCATTGGAATTGCCTGACACAGTTGCTTCAGTACTTAAGATACATACGAGACTACGTGCTGCAATATAAAATATATCCAGCAGTTATTGAAGGTTACTGTGATACGAATTGGATATCTGACACGAATGATTCCAAGACAACGAGTGGGTATGTGTTCACACTTGGAGGTGATGCGATAACGTGGAAATCATCTAAGCAAACGATTATTGTTAGATCCACGATGGAATCAAAATTCATCGCTTTAGATAAAGAGGATAAATAGGCAAAATGGCTATGTCAATTTGTTAAGGATATACCTAGGTGGCCAAAGCCGGCATCGGCGCTAATGCATACGCTGTGATAGCCAATCGGAAATTGGCAGAGCTCATATCACAATGTGTATTAGTAAGAACAGTTATATAAGACGTAGGCATAATACGGTACGACAACTAATCTCTATAAGAGTTATCACTCCTGACTATGTGAAGTCAAAGGATAACATCGCGGATCCGCTAACCAAAGGCTTAAGCGGAGAGTTAGTTCAGAAGTCGTTAGTAAATTCTCCTTCTTTTCTTTTCTATCCGTTAGGGGCTGTTTGGCATGGTCTGAATGGACCTCTGGATGGGAAAGGCTCTGACCGAATAAGAGGTAGTAAGATTCAGAATGTTTGGAGCGGACCTCTGAACTGAAGGAGTGTCTGAATGGAGCTCTGAGCGATTCAGAGATGGGATAAGTCTGAACCATTCAGAGATGATCATTGTTGTTGTTCAAAAACGAAAAAACGTGATTCTTGTTTCGCTTCGTCCCCACCCTTCCTCCTCCGACCGCCGCCACCCTTCCTCCTCCGACCTCCGACCTCCGACCGCCCTTCCTCCTCTGACCTCAGACCTCCGACACTCAAACCCCTTATCAGCCGCTAAACATGATTCTTGTTTGAAATGACTATCCATGTGTTTGTGTGAGTTAAAAGAGAGAGCAGAGGTTTGTGCAGTGTGTGTTTGGTATGAGTATGTGTATTGTGTAATGAAAAGAAATAATAAAATGTAATGAGAAGATAAGGTTTGGACGTTTGGTGGTGTCTTGAGTAGGGCTGTAAACGAACCGAACAAACACGAACAAGGCCTTGTTCGTGTTCGTTTGATAAGGAAATTATGTGTTCACGAACAGTTCATGAACACTTACCGAACAAGATTTTCTGTTCATGTTCGTTTGTTAAAGAAACACTCATGTTCGTGTTCGTTTGTGTTCGTCTGTTAATTTTGTTCACGAACGCACACGAACACAAATGAACATTAGTGAACACAAACGAACACAAAGAAATGTTCATGAACGGAAACAAACACAAAGGGACATATATTAACTTTTGAATAAGATCTAGACCCACCCAAAATATAACTTAGTTATACAAACATACTTAGTACTTAACATAATATTGGTATAAATAATAATTTAGTGTCTAAAAAAAAAAGCTCGCATCTTAAACTTGAAGTCTTCATTAGTTATTTATATTATTTATTCAATGACTATACTAAAAGTAGGGTTTATTGGTCTCATATACCCATATACTTAACTCACACAAAATTATAGTTTATTTGACTAAAATAATAAAAAGATAAAGAATGTCAAACACATTATTAAAATTAAAAACCCTATTAAACTATCGAACATCAACGAACACGTTATCGAACGTTCACGAACTTAAACGAACGAACGCGGCATCTGTTCATGTTCGTTCGTATAACTAAACGAATGAATTTTTTTGTTCGTGTTCGTTCATTTATTAAACGAACGAACACAAACGAACTTTTCGCCAAACGGTTCATGAAGTGTTCGCTGAAAGTTCAGTTCGTTTGCAGCCCTAGTCTTGAGTATTGTGTCGTGTGTTGTTTTCTCTCTCTCTTTTTTTAACGATATAAATATTTTATTCGGATGTCCAACCAAACACCACTGGGGCTGTTTGGTTCACCTCTTAATGGTTCATTAAGAGGTGAACCTCTTATTCGGACAGAGCTGAAGTTGTTTGGTTGCAAAAATCTCACCCTCTTAATGGTTCAGTTAAGTCTGTCCACTACAGACTCATATCAAATGCTGAATAACAAAAAAGACATCTTCACCCTCACTCTCACCCTCACCCTCACCCTCACAGCTTCCCTTTCCACCCATCACCTCCCGCCGCCCACCACCTCCCGCCGGCCCTCTTCCCTCTCTTCCACCCACGCCCAGCTCCTCCTCCTCTCCTCTTCCCTCTGAACCAAACAGATCGACGCCAAGCTTTCCTTCTGCTCGTCCTCTCCTACTCCTGCTCGTCCCTCGTCCCTGCTCTGTCCTCTGATTATTTGGGTGGGTGTTGCCGCTCGTCCCGCTCCTCCCCACTTCTGGTTATGTGGAACAGTGGGTGGTTTTGTTTGGGTTAAAGGAAAAGAAAACAAAAGAAAGAAAAGAAAGTGAGAGCAACAGGGAGAGATAGAATCAATCGTGGTGTGTGACTGTGTGTGTGTTTGGTTTTCTAGAGAAGAAAAAGAAAGGTAGGTAGGAAAAATAAAGAAAAGAAAAAGAAATATGTGGGGGTAAAAAAGTAAATTTGTAAAGTTATTCAGAGGTCTAACCTCTGTTGTAAAACAAGGTCTCGAAGGCCGAGTACTTCCCGAGTAATCGCTACAAGGTAGGTTGCCGAGTACTGATTACTCTACGCCTAGGCCGAGTACTCCCCGAGTACTCTCCGACTAGGCCGACAACTCCCCGAGTACTCCCGACTCCGACTAGGGGGTGCCTAGCGACTTTTGCAACCATGGGTCTAACCAAACAACCCGTTACTGGTTCACTGGTTCAGAGCCTCTTACCCATTCAGGCCTCTTACTGATTCAGCACTTACTGGTTCAGCACTTGCCAAACAGCCCCTTAATGATTCAGCACTTAACTATTCAGAACCTTTTACCATTCAGACCTCTTACCGAATCAGTACTTACCCATTCAGACGTTGCGAAACGCCCGTTAGTAAACTCTCGAACATAGCTTACCTATAGCTATTGTAATCATTAAATTATCTTTTTTTCAACTCTACTTTCACTAATAATCTTGATTCTTCGAGCTAAAGTCACTTTCTGAGTAAATCATTCTGCAAGCAGAGCTATCCTAAATCGGAAGCGTTCTGGTTCTGCTCACATTATCTCTATGGAGCTTCCCTTAACCATGGTTGTCAACATCTCACGGACATTATCTTCACCGTCCCTTAACCCTAACCATTCAATAGATAATAACATTTACAATTCCATCCCCACGACAAGATTGAAGCTCCGTAACGGTACAAAACGACTTCGTTTAATCGAATCCAACGTCAGTAACCATTTTTCTTCGTCGATAGTGAACAGAGAGAGGATGATTGTATGGGAAGAAAACAGGATTGTGGAAGTCATTGGGATTGGAAGCCGGAAGGACGCTGTTCTCGACTTCTGTTTGCAGTCTTCGTCGCTTTCGCCTCGTTTACGGTTCTGGTACCTCGATTGCAGCACTTTTGGTTATGTATTTGGTTATGCGTTGATGTATTAGATGTGGATTTTGGAATTATGCATTCAAACGCTTGTTGTGATTGTGATTGTGATTGTGATTGTGAATGGTGAATTAGGAAATGAGTCTGTATATGATGAAATCATGCTGTTTTGGTCGTTTCAGCTGTTTGTTAATTTACATTTAAAACCTAAAAAAAAATTAGGTTCTGATAGGTTGATTTGGTGTATTTTTGGTATTATAATCGTACATTGTTTATTATACACTTACTTGTGAATTGTATTGTTTTTAGAATCTGATTATGCGTCTCGCGTCTGTATAGTGTACTATGTGTTGCTGTACTAGTTTTCGTTGCATTGGCAAATTTATGAGATGCAAATGTATAAGTAGATTAGGCCTACTTGTGATCGTATATGCCTATATGGTGAATTAAAGAAGCAACTGGCTTATGTATAATGATGAAACCATGATTTTTGTTTTGGTCTCTTCAGCCATTACTTAGAGGGAGAGAGCAGGATATTAAGTGAATTAACATTCAAAACCTAGAAAATATCTGAAGTTGGCTCTATAAACTCACCTAAAACGTAGGACATAAAAAGTATTATATGCATAAAAGTTGTAGATGCTCCTTTTGTAGAGTATCATTTTAGCTATTTTCTAGCACAGTCAGTCAATCATTCAATCTTGCTTTGTTTCATATGCTATTATTTATTAACATGCCTATTATTATTATTATTATGGATAATATTTCTCCTCTATAAAAAAAGGAGGGAGAATGAAAACCAAGAGTAAGCAGAATTTCAAGGTCATTATAATGCTTATTATGTATATCTTTTCATTTCTTTTGGCAGGAATTTTGTCGAGGATGAAACATCGAAGGTGCAATTACAACAAAGGTTACTTGGGGATGGTGAGCTCTTGTTATTTACTAACCAATATACAATTATATTGAGATAAAGCGACTACTTATTTGTCTGCTGGTCAGCTTTGACATATATGGGATTGTCCCACTTCCTCTTTGTTTAGTTTGATATAAGTTGAAAACAACATCATGTAACCCTTTTAACACTACTGTAATCTAGAAAATCTTAGTATTGGCCTATTTGGACAGAAATCCCATTACCATGGAGAGAAATATCACCGCTTGTTCTAGTTCTTCACAAGAGTGAGGGGTTTGGATCCATTTATTATTACTTTTAATCTTTTTGAGTTTTAGGTTGCTTTGATTTGATTCAGTTGCATAAATTGTTTTGATTATTGGTTAAAAAAAGTGAACTTGAAGAAGATGATTCTTGATAGCGAGAAAGACAAAATTACCCTGTAAAAACAGACATGTGTGGCATATTATGTATTTCATGAACTGAAGGTTAAGATCCTTATAACTTTGATCATTGACAGCTTCTACTTTCATTTGGAAATTCTACTCTTTTTTGTCCTGTAGTGAAATTTATACCTATGGGGATTTTATTACTTAGTTACGTTCTGACGTTTGATGTTGCATTTCTCAGATATGAGCAAAACAGTTATGGAAGAGCGGATGTCCAAGAAGTCATGTTCAAAAGCGGTTATACTTGTTTGTACATTCCTTAACTCTTACCTACATGAAATTGTTTTAAAATAAGCCAAGACTTTTAAATATATGTTTGCCACATAATGCTAAAGAGTATAGTGAATTTAATTATTTAAAGACAAATTCCTTCCTTCTTTAATACTCATGTTCTTGTATTTGTGTCATTGTGTGTGTCATTTCTTTTTTTTTTCCTCTAGGTGGCTGGGGCATCCTATGGATCAGATCTTACTCCGGTGCATGATATATTTGAAACAGTAAAGCATGCAAATGGCTTTGTTGTAACCATCATTCTGAAGCCTTTTAGATTTGAAGGACAAAGACGCCAAAATGAGGTCTTATTTTCTTGTTTACTTATGAAATGTTTAGGAAGACACAAATTTATAACTCCATGAAATGATTAGAAATGTGTATATTATTATTGTATACCGCCCTCTGCATTGTCATCATATTACGAATTTACCTAATGCATTCTTTATCTGCAGGTGAAAGATTTACTTTGTAAACTTGAGGGGCTTACAGATTTCTGTATCAGTGAGTATTGTTATTAGATATTTAGATGCCATAATTTCATTGTTGCGTATTTGACACATAAAGAAAACTTCTACAATTTGCTTATGGTTCCTTAAATTGGATAGTGTAACTTTTTTTTCTTCCCCGATGCAGTGGTTGACGCCGATGCACTTCTAGAAAAAGATCTAGTAACTTTAGATGAGGCATTGCAGAGTGCTAACAATGCTGTGTTGATGTCATTAAATGCAGTCTCCATTTTGACTTCTGTAAGTGGTCAGCATACTTCATATTTCAAGACGCATCTTACCTTTCTTCTATTCTAACTCTTTGGTTCTATCACTCTCAGGAGTCCAACAGAAAATTTCTGGATATTCCAAATGGGAGTATCAAAGAACTTGGAGTCAAAGACCTCAAAAAGGTATCGTTTTCGACTGAAAAAACAAAAACTTGTAGAATTTTACACCTTTCTGTAACATCTAGGCTAATTGCATAACATACCCAACTATGGTCCAATTTCTGTTTCGTTTATAACCAACTTTGTTTGCACTATTAGAAAACCCTCAAAACTTTCAAATTGGTTAATGCAATGTAACCAGTTTCTCCTCGTCATATCAGCGCCGTGTAAAAAAAGTCAGCATAGTTTTTGCTGAAAGTTCAGTGGGCTTCTATTAAAAACTTTATAGTTGAGACTTGAGAGTTATTATAGTTTTTTTTTTCAAAAGCCAAGGTGTTTTTATAAAATTTTTGGAAGTTTAGTTTTCTCTACGCAAGGCATAGATGGTTACTTGAAATAGAAATTGGATTAAACTTAGTTACCTATTTATGCAATAAACCATTATTTTTTGTATTGAATTGTATTGTGGCAAACACCTTCCCTTTTTCTCTAAATAGTTTTTGTTTTTGTTTCTTTTGTGTGTGTGTGTGACTGTGCGTGCTGTTGAACACTAAAGAATTCGTTATTTTCAGATTCTAGGAAGCTACAAGGAGGCAAAAATTGGATATGGGGTCGGTCATGACATTGAAACATCAATTGTTCAAGCTATATATGATTGCCCTTTTCTTGGCTCAGGCGTAAAGGTCTGTTGGCTTTAAGTATATTAACTATTCATTAGTGTGATATGATTTTTTTATCTTCCTGTCATTCCTTAATTATACTTTATTATGAAATTTCAGGAGTTAACTGGAACTGTTGTATTCATACTCACAAGTCCAGTTGTCATCGACAGCAAGGACATGCATGGCATTCTGGGTACATTTCGCCAAGTTGCCGAATGGGAGGGAGAAATTGTAACTTCAATAGTGCATGAACCAGATATGAGTCCTGGCTCAATATCTACAACTTTGTTTACTATCGGGTAACGTCTAATTATATCAGAGCTAAAATGTCTTGTTTATGTGTTTATTTTTTCAATTTTGATTGACACGCGTCTAATTTTCTTCTCAGTTGTATAAGGCTTGAGTCTTCTAAAACTGATGGCATATTTTCTAGACTGGTCCAACGTTTTCCTTTCATTTCCAACATTTTGAAGCCACAAACACAGCTGGATACCACTCAAGAAAATAGTTCATTGGATAGTACATTTTCTTCTCAGGAAAATAATTTGGAAAAATATGAAAAGTCAAATGTAAGTTCCATGAATGGTTCTGTTGATGGTATTCACAATTGGTCTTCAGACCTACAGTCAATATTGAACAATGTTACTGATGCAAAAGCTCAACTAAGGTTTGCCTTTGTTGTTCCATGTTATCTAAAAAAACTTGCATTCTCATCTCCAATGATTGTAGACCTCACTTTTTTTCCACTTTTAGGGACAACGATGTTACAGAACAAAGTGATACTGAATTTCCACAAGCCACCTTCGACAATGAATTAGCTGACGGTAGAGTTTCATTATTAACTGTGGTTGATTACTGGTCTTGTTTAGTACGAGTTGAAATGAGCCGGGCTGGGTTAACCTGCAAACATTTAGAGTCCCTTTTGAAAATATATAATTACATTTAGGGCACTGTTTGAACCGTTTGACCTCGTTCCGATTTAAGGTAAAATTTTCAATTGGTCCGTTTGACTACAAAAGAAATATAAGACAAGCTAATCAGCGTATTTTTAAGTAACTGATTGATACTGGTACCTCTAGTTTAAAGCATGTGTTGTGCCAGTCATCAGAGCCAAAGGTCATTGTAGGTCAAACTCATAACCACCATTACTTACATTTTCTAGGGCCACAAACTCTTCAGAGGGAGCTTCTGATTAACAGAAGGCCAGGGTATCTTACTACTGAGGAAGCAGCCAATGAGACAAATGATAGTCTAATGATGAACCTGAATACATATAAACTTCCCGTTGGTGTAAAGCCATCAGGCGATCCGAAAGATGGGTTCAATGGCTCACAGGTCATTCACCTAGAGGGAAATAGTGGCCTTGAAAAAAAGGATGAGAATCAGTTTTCTGTTCGTGTGATGTTGGATGACCTGGCTGATGCCAACTTGAAAGCACCATTGGATTTTAGCAGCAAAAATGGAGTGTATCCAGATGTTTCTAGAAAGAATGGAACACTTTCTGCCCGTGCAGCTTCCATGCTGGTGAGTAGACTCTTTTTATGTAGAAATTTTGTTTTACGGAAAAGGGAGCATCTCATGTTGTGTATGTTTATGTTGAATTCTTTTTCAATAATTTTACGGTTTTTACTGACTTAGTATAATGACTTTTGGCAACCAACTTATATTAGGCCAGAAAAAAAGATCAATGTTTCAAAAGTTTTGATCCAGCTATCGAGGTAGCCAATTTTCACAATTTTGGATTTAAGGTAACCTGGGCCACCTGGCCTGCTAACTGTCAAAACGGTGACCTGGTAGCTGACATGTGTGTAGCTTTTGACCATAATACCATATTGATTTTTACTGAGGTGGCTTCTGAAAACCAATTATCTTAGTTACTTGCCTCTAAATAGATTAAAACTTTGATGATTTTCTCTTGTGTGAAATAAGTCGATTACTCAACGCAGAAGTCAGATTAAAGTTGGATGCCTTTTTATGCAATTAGCTTTTTTTTGACAATCTATAAACAGTATTAACGTATGTTATGAATTGAAGTATATATGCAATCTGTGATAGATGATCACTTTGATGTTTTGAAAACCTTGAACATAAAAGTTTTTATGTTTCTCCTAATGTAGGAATCCGAACGTGAGTCACAGAAAAAATGGAATCCTGTGGTGGAAATAAACTACCGTGGAGGAATATACGTGGGGAGGTGCCAGGGCGGTCTTCCTGAAGGAAAGGTGCTTACCTTAGCCCCTATATTTGTAAAGCTATTTTTTTAATTTTGTCGGGAGATGATTAAGAAGTACGTTTCACAGGGTCGTTTGTCACTGAGTGATGGAAGTATGTATGATGGGTTATGGCGTTATGGTAAAAGATCTGGACTGGGTACTTTCTGCTTCAGCAATGGGGATGTTTTTCGTGGGTCATGGAGAGATGATGTCATGCATGGGAAGGTAAGACTGTTATTATATGATTTAGGCTTTTGTTTTAGAAAATTTGAGTGGTTAGTATGTTTTCTATAAGAGTTATGGTTATGTAGGGATGGCTTTACTTTCGCACGGGAGATAGGTGGTTTGTAAATTTTTGGAAGGGAAAGGCAAACGGAGAAGGGCGTTTTTATTCAAGAAACGGTGATATCTTTTTTGGCCGTTTTAAAAATGGATGGCGAGACGGGCAATTTCTGTGCATCGATGTCAGCGGATCAAGGTTTGATACATTCATTCACTTAGTTATATTTTTGCCGTGCATTTTCACTCCTTTATTGTTTAATTTTAACTTTATATTCGACTTCTCAATATGGTTGACTAAAAAATGTAAAAATTGCTGACGAAAATCTACCAGTCTTGATGTGTTCCACAAGGGTGCTCAAAAACTAGTAAAACCAACTGAACCACCCAAACCGACGCAAGTCAGTCGGTTCAGCCAGTTTGAGACAAATATTTCAGTTTTGGCTGTTTAATGGTCTGGCTAACAATTTGGAATGTGGGACATGCCATGTAAACCAAACTGTTCATGAAATATTTTTATGTAGTTTTTACTTCATTCTTAGAATATGCAATTATACATATCTATTATATTCATGAACTATCTTTAATCATTTTTAAAATTCTATTACAAGCTAAAAATTTTACAAATAAATAAAAGAACCCGATTCAAACAGGCAAAACCGAACCTTCAAGTGCCAAAACCTGTAGGTCCAGTTTATTTTTTATGAAACCGTAGTTAGCGGTTCGTCTCAACATTTCGTCAAAACATCATTCTGATCTGGACCGTGAACACCCTTAGTATGAGACCTTGCAAGAAATGAAGTAAATAAGTTTTCAAATATACAACAAAAGTTTGATGTTTCATATTTTCATGTTATTTAATTAATGATTTGCAGGTGTGTTGAGATTTGGGATGAAGGTGTCCTAGTAAGCCGAAAGCAGTTGGAGTCTAATGATGGTGATGCTTAACTCTTTTTAATTACATCATTAGTTTGGTTGTACATTACATTGAAATTTTGACTTAGTTTGCATGTATATATATGATGTATTAACTCTTAAACCCTGATAAATATCCAACCGCAGATTTATTATTCTGGATAAAGCCATCGCTCAAGGTGAGCCACAACAGGGTCAAGTGACTTGAGTAGAAGCTTTATCCAGTGACACGTCAGCGTCTAGTTGGCGCAATATGAAAGAATAAAGCTTGTGCTCAAGGTGAAGACACAACACACAGTCGTATATGCTAACCCTGATGTGAAAGTCAAATCAAATATATCCAGACATAAAGGTCAAATTAACTAGCCATGATCAAATGAGTGTATCCCATTGTGAGATGACTACCAATGGAGGTATCAAAGAATGTCAAACTGTTGTGGTTCGGTTATAAAAACAAAGCATAACCAAACCATAACCTTCTTTGTCGGTAAGTGAACAAATAAACATATCCAAAACCATAAAGGGAAGAGATCTACACAAGTTTCATAATTTAGACCATTTTCATCTTTGGGTCATAATTAGTCGCGCAACATGTTATAAAGGATCTCAAAGTAGAAAGACAACATTTGGGGATACCAAACATGCATTGTAGCAGCAAGCAAACCACTATTGAAATTAACTACCAAGCAACTGAAATCATGGAATTTGCTACACCATATTCGTCACAAGTTAACTTGTTTTCGTAATCCACACAGCCCCCGGAATGGCCTCTCATCACCGCTGTTTGCAGCACAGAAGGACCACAGCAACTAAAAACACGTACACAATCAAATCAACATTTAGCTTAAAAGAGAAACAGAACATTAGTCACCCAAAGTAAACTTCTAAATTCTAATGCATGCAACCTACTAAATTGTTCTTTTAGAGTTTAAACTACTAATGTAATAATGGTTTGTTTGTTATTGCTTTGCACACATTGATCAGCATGTATTGGTGGGGCTGTGAGTTTTACCTGACGGGTTCTCATGGCCACAAGAAAAGTCTAGCCGACCGCCCCATTTTTGCTACCTCAGTTAAAATTCTATATTACTAGAATTGGATCAGAGCACAAAAAATTCCTTTTAGCTCTTCGTCCACCTGGAAAGCGATTCCCTACCCTACAAATCAAGCTCCCGTCACCTTTTGGTGTGTATTAACTGCTCATCGAAATTGCGAAAGGGTTCCCATTGCACGAGGTTTGTATGGAGAAACCTCCAATCTTGATCCTCTACAAGAAATTAACATGATCCACCAAGCATTAGAATTCATTAACTCATGTATATTATTAAGCTCAAGTGAGGCTTCACAATATGTTTTATTAGTTGGTATTTGATACAAACATATAAATTTTTTAACTAAGCCTTTGATACCAAAATCCCATTTAATATAGAATCTGTTTATAAAACTCCTTGGACCAAGACAAGATTACCAAACCAAAATCCCTTGAATTATTCAAGCCAAAACATATATAAGATAATGTTACAAGCTTACACCTACATGTTATCATTATTCATTTTTAGTACTTATAATGCATGAAATGGCAATCAATCATCTATTTGACATTTAAGAGGTCAAAATGTACCTACCTTCACTAGACAAAATCGAGGCAATATTTTCAAGTCGAGTTACAAATTCTTTACTTTTGCACAACGATCAGATCACACAAGAACCGAACAACAAACAGATCACACGAGAAAGGACAATGAAAAAAGAGATGCATAATCTTGATTTTTATATGATGGTGATAAAAATAGTTGCATTTCAGAGGCCAAAATTGCAAAAACCCTACAAATTTTCACATATAAATAAGATTGGTGTTTTGACTTTCAATGATCAAAAAAGGCTCCAATTTTGGTTCAGCCAGATTGAGACTTGTACACTTTAGTTTTTGACCAAACCGTTCGTTTAATATTTTTATTTAGTTTTTACTTCATTCTTGGAGATTGTGTGAATTTGGGCATGCCATGTAAACCAAACCGTTAGAGGATCCTATATATTGTTATGTATATAGTTTATTGGTAGGTAGATCTATCATTTTGTAATCAGGTAGCCCCCTTTGGACAACCTTGTACCGGACAATCCTAGAGATTGTGTGCAACCATACTTGAGATTGTACCAGACGTTCCTAGAGAACGTGTGCAATCTTCTTAGTGATCGTACCAGACGATTCTTTGAAACCGTGTGCGATCGAAGCAGCGACACAATGTTTTTAATAAGGAAAAATGGAAATAAATAATCCCAACTATTAACAATTGGCCAATAACAGTCCCAACTACGAAAATCACCAATATTGGTCCCAACTTTCGACATATTGGAAACCAACGGACCTAAACTAACGGAGTTAGCCTCCGTTAGTGTGATGCTGACGTGGCATGCCACGTAGGATGCCACGTATGATCATTTTGCCACGTGGCATGCCACATAGGATGCCACGTAGGATCATCTTGCCACCTAAGCATGCCACGTCAGCATCACACTAACGGAGTTAGCCTCCGTTAATTTGGGTCCATTGGTTTCCAATATGTCGAAAATTGGGACCAATATTGATGATTTTCGTAGTTGGGACTGTTATTGGCCAATAGTCAATAGTTGGGATTATTTATTTCCATTTTTCTTGTGGTTTGATCTTATATTCCGCATTCGATTAAATGATTGGGTGATATCTTGGGTTGTTTGGGACTTACAAAAAGCACAACCGAACCATAACCTTCTTCGTTTGTAAGCGAACATATAAACATATCCGAAACCATAAAGAAGACGAGATCTACAAAAGGTTCATAATTTAGACCATTTTCCTCTTTGTTTCATAATTAGTCACGCAACAGATGTATACACATACTAGAAAAAGGATCCAAAAGCAGAAAGACAACATTTGCAGGTACCAAACATACATGGTAGCAGCAGTCCAACACTTCACAACCAAGTAACTGAAATCATGGAATTCGCAACACCAGATTCTTCAAATGTTATCTTGCTGTCATAGTCCAAGTCTTTCACAGCTCCTGGAATGGCGTGAGTCAACCGGAATGGCTTCTCATCGCCACAGTTTGCGGCACAGAATGACCACAGCAACTGAAAACACAAAATCAAAATAATATTTGAGCTAAAAAACGAAACGGGTCAGAAGTTATCCAAAGTGTACCTTTAAGGATGAATTTATATAAAGATTAAACTACTATTGTAAGAATGTTTTTTTTTTTTTTTTTTTTTTTTTTTTGTAATTTCGTTGAACACATAAAACAATAATAGAGGAAAAACAATTGAACAAAATGAAAAATCACCGTCTTAACATTTAACCTGTCGAGCATAAGCTGCGGTTTACCTGGTCCCACCGTTACGATCACAAAACTAAGTGTTACCCGGCCGCCCATTTTTTCCACCTCAACTAAAGTTCCATTTTACCTGAATTGGATCAGAGCGAAAGAAATTCCTTTGAACCCTTCGTCCGTCTGGAAGGCGGACCCCAACCCTACAAACCAAGCTCCCGCCAGCTTTGGGCTCTTCAGGCAATGGTGGATAATCATGTTTTTCTTTCTTTGGGACCTCTTCACCAGCGCTCGAGTCTTTTAAAATCTCTTCACTGCCACCTTCCATTGTTTCCATTGATAACGCGCATGCCAGTTTCATCTCATCATCTTCTTCATCATTTGTTTCATCTGCCGTCACAAGCCCTCATAAATTAAGTACTAAAAATTATAAAAATCTATACATAAAAAAGATAATAATAATAATAATAATAATAATAATAATAATAATAATAATAATAATAATAAAACGTAATCGTTGGGACCCTGGATTTTGGGAGGCGAGGAGTGAGAAGTCTCTTTTGGACGTTTTTGTGACAAGCTAAGATGATGATCCTTCGGGCTAGCATCCAAAAATTGTAATAAATCCTATAATTGAAAAAATGGTAACCTATTATGTATAACTATTTATTAACAAGTAATAATAATTCAACAAAATGATGTACCTCCAATAAACTTTCTGGTTGGATCATTCCACGCCATAAGCGCATTTTTTGACCCGTGATAGGGTCAATTACAAGTGTAACGGGAACCGAATCCAATTTGTAGTATGTAATTATCTTGCTGCCCTCTTCAACGTCATCAAATACCTATACGAAACACAGTTTTTAATTCATGTAATTATATTTTTCCATTTGACAACGAATTAATCATGAAAAGATTACAATTTTGGACAAAAAGTGTTTCAAGCTAGGGGTGTAAATGACACATAGCGGCTCAAGAGCTACTCGGGATCGGCTCAGTAAAAAGCTCGAACGAGCCGGGCCTTATCGAGCCCGAGCCTGAAATATGACTCGTTTAGTTATCGAGCCCAAGCTCGAGCCTTATATACAAAGCTCGTTTAGGCTCGCGAGCCTAAACGAGCCCAAACAAATGTTTTATTATTTTTTTTATATATGCAATTTTGTCCTTTGAACAAGTTCAATTTTAATTAGTAATATTGGTGAGCGAGCTCGAGCCGAGCTATTAGGTCGTTTAAAATTGTTTTTAAATTACCTCGAGCCGAGCCGAGCCGAGCTCGAGCTCTTAGGTTTTACTTTCGAGCTGAGCTCGAGCCTCAGAAAAGCATGACGAGCCGAGCTCGAGCCTAGTCGGGCTCGGCTCGTTTACACCCCTATTTCAAGGCAACCCAATCCAACAGGTTTAGACATGTGCCAACTCGTTTGACCCGTTAGCTCGTTACCCAATACACCCATTTCTCCACCTCTACATACTACATTACTACAATGCAAAATTTTAGTTAACCGAAATGAGTTGGGAAGATACGAACCTGCCAGAAGATGAAATTAGAGCTGATTGTTTGAGCAACAGCTTCATTGGCCCAAGTATCGCGGTTAAGCTGCATAATTATCATATAGAAGCAACATTTAGTGACAAACCGCAACCATGTTATGTGTTACATATGTTGTTCAATGGTAAAGCAAAAAAGATATACCGTATGTGAGCTAAATTCCCTGGTAGATTGTACGTTCACTATGAGCCATCTGTCATGCTTGTTAGCAGCTTCTTTTGCCTGACAAGAAATATGATTTTTTTTCATGAAAAGGATATATAATCGCCCGTAATTAAAAAAATATCCATTTACACCTTATTCTTTATACAAACAATATATCTGATGTTATGTGACAAAGGGATGTTTGGATGTGCGTTTTGAAAGTGATATGAGTGATATTAAACATGAAGATCAATAAAATGGATTGTAGAAAATAGTGTTTGGATGTGCTTCAGGTATTTGAAGTTGTAATAATTGAAAAATGAACATTTTTTTGTGTGAAATGTAGACGGTTTATAAACAGAAATATAAGATGATTAGAATAGGTTAAAAGAAGAGGTAAATTGGTAACTTTATAAAAAAAAACTAATTAATTTTGTGTCATAAAATAAAAAAGAGAGAAAAATTACAAGAATCATTAGATTAAGCAAATATTACCTTTTCAAATGGTCCTTGGAACATCAAAGCAAAAGGCGGACGATACATTGAAGCAAGATTATCTCGAGAAGTTTGTGCAGCTGATGTACCTTGAACTGCTCCCCAGACTCCGGGTCGTTTTAATTCCTCATCAAAATTACGAAAGGGAACCGTTGCACGAGGTTCATGTGAAGAAACGCCCAATCTTGATCCTCTGAAGATGTAATTTTAATGAATAACAAAATAAACAAGCTCTATAGGAAATTATTAACTCATGCATAATCCATAAATATTCATTGGCATTGGTATCAAACTAGAAAATTTCTAACGTTCAAGAACGTTCTGATACCAAAATCGCATTTAAGTCGAGCAGTCGATCCCATGTACTTAATACACAAACTGTTAATAAAAATCCAAAAACCTACACAAGATTAGCAAACCGAATCTTGCTTCTTCGCTTAGAAACAAACCGCTACAAAAATAAAGTCAAATACAATTTTCTACATCCGTTTTTCTTTAAACGGAATTTGTGATGATTAGCAAATCACTAAATTTATTTATTTTTTATTTTTTTTTTGGAAACCATGAGAATCCGTTAACGGAAAACTCACAAGATCCCGTCAATATCCTGCTAGAGGAGTATCAGGTAAATAAGATTTGATGGCGGTGCTTACCATATGATTCCAACTGGTAATAATTTTTAGCAAAGTTTCACAAATAATTATAGTTGAAATAGATTTAATATTTGCAGTGTCATGCAAGCGCATAACAAAAAAAATAATAATCAAAACAACAAAACAGATAACAAAAGTGAAAACAAGTAAATTAGGGCACCTGTGAAGTATTGATGTGTCGTATAGGACATCTCTTTTAACCGGTAGAGGTGCACGAACCTCGCTTCCATCATTTTTTATAACATTTTTTATTCCCGGGTCATTTTCCGCCACTCTGAAATAAGAATATGATCCAAGTTAAGAAACTACCCAACATGTAATATTATAAAAAAAAAATTATATTTACATACCCTAAATTTTGATCAGATAATAATGCCTCGTTTTCTTGTGGCGGAACGTATGGAGATAATGAAACACCACCAGACTCCATTTGTACATAATACAGTTGAACAGCTTCCTCGAGCTTCCAGCCTGTCGCCTGAATACAAGAAACACCGTCATCAATACCGGAAACGTAATTTATAGATGACAATACTATACCCATACAATCACCATGGTACAAATGTAATTTAATGTGAATACAATGCTTAAGCCTAGATCTCGCTAGTATTGTCATACAAAGAAACTTAATTAGCAGTAGAAATTACCTTCTATATTGAGTTCAAAATGTTGACTATGAATTTATGACTTTAGTCAAATAAAGATTGCAATAACAAATCATATATGAACGCCATAGTACTTGAGCTCTGCTACGATCAAAACTTAGACCCGTATGACATCAAGATCCAATAATTTAAAACAGTTAAAAATTTAAAGAAAAAAGGAGTTTTTTTTAATTATTATAGAGGCAAATCTTGAATTATTCAAGCCATAACATATATAAGAACATGTTACAAATTAACACCAACAAATTACTATTTTATAGATGATAATACTATATACATACCCATACAATCACGGATCACCATGCTACAAACGTAACATAGCATGAATAAAAGTATAATGAGTTCGAAACATTAACTTATAATTTTTAGTTAAAGTTAACGTGTACATAAAACAAAGATGATCTTACAATGCTCAAATACAGATTGCAATAATAAATCATCCACTAACATCATGGAATTCGAGCTCCAGTACAATAAACACTCAGCCCCGTATAACATCAAGATTCAAAATTTTAATATAGTTATAACTTACAAGATGGAAAAGGAAGTTTTTGTTTTAATTTTTCTAGAGGCAAACCTTGAATTATTTAAGCCAAAACATATACAAGAAAAAGTAGGGTTGTAAACGAACCAAACGAACACGAACAAGGCCTCTGTTCATGTTCGTTTGTTTAACTAAAGTACTAAACGAACAGAATTTCTTGTTTGTGTTCGCCAAACATTTATTAAACGAACGAACTCAAATGAACTTCCCGCCAAACATTTTACGAACTGTTCGCTGAACGTTTGGTTTGCTTACAGCCCTAAAAAAAGTTACAAATTTACACCAACAAATTCCTATATTTAGTACTTACAATTTACAAAACATAAATTTATAATCAATCTTCTGTTTGAAATTTAAAAAGCCAAAATGTAGCCATCTATCCGAGCCAAGATCGAAGCAATATTTGTTTTTTTAACTCGAGTTACAAATTTCTCTACTTTTGCACAACAAACCGGTCACCCTAAAAAAAAAGACACTGAAAAATGAGCTACATCATCTTGCTTTATCATAAGATAAATTGATAATAATAACAACACCACCTACATTTCAAAGACCAAACCTTTTCACAGATAAACAACAAGATCAATGTTACCCTCTAATCAACCATCACAATAAGCCCCAAATTTAATTTTAATCAACACAAAAAGACTCTAACTTTCACACATTAATCAAACAACAACTCAAATTAACTTCAAAAACCAACATCAAACATACCAAGAAACATAATCATAATCACAAACCAACCCATCAATAAAAATTAAAACTTTAACACACCCAATTGAACAAACAGCAAAAAGATTGAATCTTGACCTGCAAGAACTGTGTGGCAGTATCAGGGATGTGTCCAGAAGTAATTTCAAGAAAAGTGGACACCATTGTTTGCTTCTCTGCTTCAGACAAGGCCTCCATATCTGATTTTGGTTGATTAATGTTCAAGAATCAAGAAATGGACAGAGATCAGTTGATATGATGGAAACTGTGATTACCCAAATCAGATTTGGATATTAATTTGGAATTGAAACAAGGGTTTGATTTGATTTGGGGTTTATTGGAAGTTAGACCGACCCAAAGGCATAAACTACTGCAATAACATTGTTTGTTTGTTGTTGCTTTTTCTTGTGTTGTAATCTTTGCTACAACCTTTTTCCCAGCCGTATAAAAATCTCTCTTCTTTTTTTTTTTTTTTTTTGTGTGTGTGTAATTTTAGATGTATCACCGCAAAAAATGTATCCTTTTTATTCATATATTTTTTTACACTTAAAAGTTTCATTAAAAAATAGAAGAGAAATGATTATAAAGGAAGTGAGGAAAAATGTGTTTCAGAGTTTTTTATAGGAGGGAAAGGGAGGAAATGAGAGGGATAATAAAAAGGTTTTTAAGGTGATTTTTAATCTTTCCAATTTGGAAAGAATTGGAAAGAAATGAAGAGGAGGGAGATCCTTTCTCTTTTATCCTTTAATGAAACTCTGAAACAAAGTGTTAGCATCAACTAGGATTTAATTGTTTTTGGTTTGGCAATATGTAAGTCTTTGCTTTTACTACACCGAAACTCAGCATAGTAACCGAAAGAGAATACAGATTTATGATATTGTTAGCAACTTAAAGAGAAAACTAATAATATAAAGTGGTAATACAACAAAAACAATATGAAAATTTACGTCAAACGTAAATCAACAGAAAACATACATAAATTAGGAATGAAAACGTATAATATTTAACTTGAGTCATTTTTGGAAAAAAATCACATCAAAACGTAAAACCAACTTGAATATATACTGACATGCAAATAAAAATATAACTTGAAAAGTTAGAAACACGATCAGGTGATTGATAACGTACATTAAAATAAGAATGAAACCTAAGAACTCACAGTTCCACGTCAGAGAATGATTTGATTAAATTAGCCAAGCATGGTTGGGGAAAAAGACTTCAATCCTTAAGTGTTCATCTTCAAATGGGTCAAGAAATTGAACTGGGAATGAATGATGGACTGAGTTGTGATAATGGATGTTTATGATTTTGGTTTACCCAATACAATTCAGTCGGATCTTTCACTCACATTTTTTTTCCACCAAGAACATATTACATCTAACCTGAGTCAATTCCAAAAAAAAAAATATATTATAACGTAAACTAACCTAAATTTATACTGACACTTAGATTTTAGAAACTTCAAGGATCAAAATTACTTTTACAAACTTTTAAAAAGTTAAGTGGTTATAATTGTTAATGTTGAAAGTTGAAAGGCTAAATTTAAAAGAGTTATAACTTTTAATGTAGCAAAATATAGTTACTTTAGAAGTTGGATTGTTTTTTAATGGATAATAATATAGTACTGTAATAGTAATACGGGTTAAGTTATTTTCAGAAGAGGGTTTTAGTATGAGAAGAAACCTAAATCTTAATTTTTATTAGTAATGGTTTATATATTTTTTAAGTTTTTACTTTTTATATATCATTGTTTATGTTATATATAAAAAAACCAAAAAATTAATGCAATCAAATGTTTTTTTAAGGTTTAAACTCTTCTCTACACATGTGTTATATTATGCGTAGGTAATGTTCCTACACAAAATTTATACATGTGTAGGTTATATAAATTAATAAAATTGCTTCATATACTTGTTTTATTTTGAAGATAGATGAATAAACAACACATTTTAACAATTTTCTTATATTTTTATTTTTTTAGAAAATGATAAAAATGAATTATTTATCTTCTTCTCACACTTTTCGTACTAAAACCTCTTCTGAAATAAACCATCCCTATATTTTTATTAGAATAGTATATTTTTTAGTTATTTTTTTGTTATGAATTCAAGACTTTGAAAAATATGAACAAGTGACTTAAAAAAGTCATTGTAGATAATATATATTATTACTCATGAGTTATATGAAATTCTAGTTTTCATACATAGGTGATTAGTTTTATAAGTTACAAATACGTTTTGCTTTTGAAATATAATATAGATAATTAGATAGTTTATGGGTGGCTTCACTGGCTTGTTATCTCTCTTTAGCCTTTTGTTTTCTCCATGAGCTTTTTTTTAAGTTTTCTTCAACAGTCTTCATGACTTACTCATGCAAAAGATACTTATGAACTTCATGAACCTCTCAAAACATGTAATAAACGTGTGATCCTGCAAATTTCTTGGTCATAAAACATGTGACATACATCTTATTGTTCAAATTTCATCAAGTTATTAGCATGTAATATCAATCAAATTGACCTAAACTAATTGGTTGGGTTACTTTACTAAGTTGTCTTTATGCCTTCGAGATAATACTTGGTATGTTATGGTTGAAGAATTATCTTTAATACAACTAGTGTTATTCAAAGAAGCGTGATGTGTCTAGTATAATAATGAAGGTTCTTTGCCTCACGTTGGATAACCTTGTTGTCTTATCTGCAAGATTTTGCCATGCTAAAACAAAGGAATATTACAAAGTCATCATATCCATGAACACACCATATCGCAAAGTGCCTTATGAATAGCATAACCAAATGTTTTACTTTACACTCTGCCTTAAAATATGATGGCGAACACACACTCCCCTCATATATCTCTCCCCTACCTACTTTATCTTTCTAGTGAGAAGGATGATACAAATGTTTATAGAGAGTGTCACACCCTTAAATTTTCACTGCGGGGTTTATACCATGAGGCGTGTGACATACCAGGATCCCATAGCCATAAGTCATATGAGCGACTCTAAATGCCCAAACCATTTCGTTCGTTTTCAAAAATCAAGTTTAGCTTTTAACCAAAAAGTTTAGATAAGTTGCGGAAGTGTAAATTAAACATAACTAGTGTTTTTAAATGGCGCGCAATGCGCGCCTGCAATCTAGCTTAATTTGTCAGCATTCGTATATTCAAGATTGCAAGTTAGCTTAATTTGTCGCATTCGTATATTCAAGTCGTTAACTAAATATATATTGAGTAATCCTATTGGGTCGGTAAACTTTTTTTGAAAACATTTTCTTTACGGAAATAGCCATCGTAACAACTAAACTTTTCAACAATACAAAGAAAGACTATGTTGGCTTGGTATATGGGATAGCAGCGCACCTTGTTGGTTAAAAAAATATTTGGGACTATAGATATCAATAATAGGATAGTCCCTTGCAATAACAAATACAAAACCATAGGGTTTGTATAGGGGATAGCGGCGCAGCTTATTGGCCGTTTACCTACTATCCAAATGTAATTCGATCTATGATTAGTTGATTCGTTATCTCCTGGAAAAAAAAGACAAATTTGGAGAGCCAAAAAAAAGATACCTCATCAAATTCTTTATACCAAGATAAACTGCACCCGTAAGTTGATATTTAATATATAACGGTATAATTATCCGTGCATTGTAGCTGAGCATGCTAAATATATTACGTATTCAAATGAATTACCTTGGACTTTTACAAAATGAAAGCCTATAAAAGAAATTAATTGGGTGTGATCTACGTACTTGCAATCTTAATAAGTAGCAACTGTATATTTTGTATAACATTTTGGTGGCTATGTTTTTCGTTAGGCTATATATCACGATTTTCGTTAAATGATTAATTAACGCATATAAATAGTTGTAAGAATTTTTGTATTGTTATTTTTTCAAAGTTATTTTAGTAAATTAGTCTATTACTATTGGAACCATTTTAGTGAACATAAGTACATATAACATATACTTTTTATTGAAAGTTGCAATTGAGTTTTTGTCAGATGATCAGTGAAGATTGGTAGGAGTTGAGCATTTCAAAGTTTAAACTTTGTTAGTTTTTTTTCAACCAAATACCCACTCTCCACATTGCTCTTGTCACTACTCTCTCACTTTCTCCTACACTCTTTAGAGCCTGTCATTCTTTAACTTCTTCCGACATCAACCGATCTAAACATATCGTTTTCTCCAGCGGCAATGGGTGATGTTTTTTGGTGACTTCAGAAGATATTAGTTGTGGCAGTCGGTATTGATGGCGACGCAGTCGGTGATGAAGACAGCCGGAAACTACTACCACCGTCTCTCTCTCGCTCTGGATTCCTTTTTCTCTTGTGCATCTCTATGTTGTACCATGTGCTCACTTGGTTGTACGCAACGACGATAGTGATTTCTTTTACTTTTTTCTCCGTTTCGATTGATTTCTCTTCTTTACTCATCTCTCTCTCTCTCTGACCCTGATGGTGGTGATGGTGACGGTATGTTATAGCCAGCAGTTATGGTGACGGGGACGACATGCTAAAGCGGTTGGTGATGCTGACGGTTGATGGTGTGTTGGTGTGACGGTGGTGATGGTGACTCCGATGGTGGTGGACGTGGTGATGGGACGATGGTGAATGGTCTCTCTAACGTAATCAGCACCAACGCCGTTGTTCTGACGCCGTAGTACCGACGGCATTAGTAAGCGGCTCATTTTAGCACGAAGACCGGCTCATTTTAGCATGGCGGTAGGCGGCGCAAGTTCTTCTCTCGATGCTTAGTGATGGTGAAGGTGCATGATGATGGTAATGGGTGGTGCTTCGACGGTGTTGATGGTGACTGTGGCGGTGCTGTGATGTGATGATGGTGGGATATATGGGGTAATGAGATGACGAAAATACCCTCTACAAAAAGTAAAAGACAAAATTGCCCATTTACTGTTCAAATTTGCTCCCTGTTTAATATATATAGAATTGTTTAAGTTCATGCGCAAGACAACGCGCCCAAAATAAAACCATTGAATGTAAAGCAAAGTATAAGTTTAATAATGTTCATGACCCATGACACAATGATGCATGACCTACTCGTGCTCCAATCTAGCGACCTGCAAAAGCATGCTATCGTGTGTCAACATAAAGTTGGCGAGCTCACAAAGTAAGGTAAGTAAAAGTGTAGGTTTCCCAAACCAAGAACAACAGTTAGGTTTCCCAAACCCAAAAACAATAATCAATAACCAAAACCACTAGTTCAGCATATGCCAAGGGTAGCTAACCCATTCATGATAACTAAACAATGAAAGTACTGAACTGCTATTTAAACGATTTACTCGCCCCGCGAGCTGGTTTTTGCCTCCAATCATTGCCTATCAACAATGATAAAATCTAAGGTCGTAGTTCACGCCCGGCTCCCAGCACGGTGTGAGGTTTGTCAAACCTAATAGCGCTTTCAACTAGTAACCCGCTTGCCACCCGGTAACTCATTCGGTATAGTGAAGGACTTCCGTGATAGAATGCAGTTTAGTTCATCAAGGACACAAAAGTGTGAAACTAGCAAAACCCGATTCCTCCCAAGAATCAACCCATCCCAAAACCCAGGATAAAACAGTAGTCCCAAACCTCGACTAGAAAAGTAAGTAATTCCCAACCAGGAATTAATGTGTGTGTCTCCAACCAGAGACGCATGCTTTTGAGAAAAAGTAGTGAAACTCACCTTAGGTTGCAAGCTATAAATCCAAACTTTGCAAATATGGACGTGCTACCGACTTCCTATTACATGTGTCACTATGTGAGTATATGTGTATAATCAATACACCATATAACCCGTTTGTCCAAGATGTTTTAAAATACGAAAACGTGTAAGTGACGCCTAGTGTTTCTATATGCACAAGTAGTCCCTACGAACCCGTTGGTTAACGTTATGATTAACATCAGTCATACACTTCAAATACATCTCATATAAGTACTCATACAATTTCATGTTTATACCAAGCCATACAAGACTCCAAATAGGCATACACTTCAAATACATCTCATATAAGTACTCATACAATTTCATGTTTATACCAAGCCATACAAGACTCCAAATAGGCACATATACGCACATATCCTAATCTGCGTTTTTAAGACAGATTATGCGCTATGAAAACAATTTTATTAAAAATACTTATACAATGAATTAGACTCCCCAAATTTTACTAAATATTCCAGGGAGTCTATCGGTCATGCCCATTTTTTTGTTTCATGATAAAACCATACACAAAAATTATGAAAAATCATACAATACAGCTAGGTCCAGAAAACACTCTTAACAGATCAGTTTAGTAGAAAAATGCCCAAAAATTGTGTATTCATCCAAACGGGATGAATCCACCTGGAAGAGCCAAGTTTCTCCGATGTCGACTTACTGTCCAAATTTCATAAGCTAACTCTTTGTAGAACTCAAATTATGGCCGTTTAAAGTTGACCCCAATTATTAATCCGAAAATCAGATTAGACCTTTATTCAAATAAAATTCCAAAAACATATCAAACGAATACCAAATCGCATGATTTTGCCCATTCCAGAAATCTAAGACCATGTATGACAAGCACATAACAAGAATCGATCAAAACTAGTATTTTAAGGTCAAGTTACAAAGCCTACAAGTCGACGTATACCTTCTGTCCAGATTTTAATCATACAATATCATCAACTATATGAAACCCTAGATGTATATTATCAATAAAGAACCTCAAATAACCATCATACATCATCTCTAGTACATTAACAATACCAAAACCAAAACATGCAAGATTAACCAAGAATACAATCATCTATAAACCCTAGACCATCGAAAATCAACAACACATGTCAACATGCAATCATAATCACATAATCATCATGAAACCTATGTTTAACATGTTAATCTTTTGAAAACTCATGTTTTAATATTTATAACATTGTTTCAGATCTGGACAAACCATAATATGGTGTTTAAACATAATCAAGAAGGTTAAAAACACAAAGGTTTAAGACAATATACCTAGCACACTTCAAAATCAAGAACCGAACACCTTCTAATCTTCCCGGATGATGTTCTTGATCTTTAGCATGTGTTAGAGGGTATATTTTTCGTGTGGGGGCTATTATGGACGATTAGGGTTGAGGTTATGAGGTGCATGGGGCTTAAGGTTGCTTAAATAGGGAGTTTAAGTCGGTTTCACGTGTCAGACCCGTCGAACGGCCGTTCGGAATGAGTGAACCCCCGTTCGGTCAATCTGAACCCCCGTTCGGTCAATCTGAACCCCAGTTCAGTCAATCTGAACCCCCGTTCGGATTGGCAAGATTCGTTTCGGGCGGCCCAGTTCAGCATATTGCATGTTTTTTTCAATGTAATTGTTATTTTGGACCATACCAAGCATAACCCCATGTATTTAGACCCCAACCATCCTAACGGTTCATCGATTACGATTTTTATAACACGTTTAGTTTAAATCACATAATCACGTAGCAGTTTACACATAGTTTCACAGAAACACGTAATTGCAAATAATATCACAATAGTTATCTCACAACTATCTATTTTCTTGATTCACCAATGTTCAGGGTTCGATACTCATGTATACGATCCGGTAATTCCTCAAATTACCATTTGTGCAGTTATCAACTTGTAACTGTGTACCATGCGACTCACTTAACTAATCCTAGTCAAGTGCAATGCTATGAACTATCGTGTAAGTTAACTAGAGTTAGGTTAAACTATTTAACCCGGAAATGCGGAGTGTCATAACCACAACTATAGAGGTTATAGAGAGAGGGGGGTTTGTCTAAAATAGAGGGTTTTAAAAACCCTAAAGAAACACATGGCCCAATAGAAGACAAAAAACCCTTCGTAATACAGTTAATTACAACAATGCTATTACACTGTTCATAGTAGTTTGTTTGAGTAAAGTACAATCCCTGTGGTTCTACAAAATTTTGAAAATAGACCCCCAGTATGAGAAATTACATAGATAGTCAAAACTTTTGCAATTTGTAACACCTTTAGTCCCCATATGCCATCTAGTTTCAGGGACTAAAGGTATTACAAATTGCAAAAGTTTGGACTAAAGGTGTTACAAATTGCAAAAGTTTAGACTATCTATGTAATTTTTCATACTTGAAAACTAATTTTAAAATTTTGTTAAACCACATGGACTATCCATGCTGCCATGCACTGTACTCCAATTTGTTTATTAACACATGGGTGAATTAAAATAACTAAAAAATGATGCTAGAAAATTGAAGTAACTTTTTTTTGAACGACAAATTGGGATCACTGACATACCACTAGAGTATAATCGTATCATTAGCGGAACCATCCGAATATCCGATCATATTCATCTCCACTAGGCAATAATGACTATACACAATTTCAAGAGGAAACCCAATAACTTTGGGAAAAAACCCCTTGTAAGAATCGAACCCAGAACTAAATAGTCCCTAAGCCTTATCCCACCCTCAAAATGCTACCAGGCTTGCTATAATGCCATAGGCAATACCTTAAATAATGTTTGAAACGTTATGAAACTTGGATAACTAATCGACCATCAATGGAAAAAAAAGTTCTAGTTTACCACTGACATTAGTTTATTGTTAGTGATGACTACTAGAAGGTGTAAGGATAAGTGATTAGCTTAACATACTAAACATGAAAAGTGAATAGGGAAATCATTTTTATTTTGAATTTTTTTTTCTATCTATTTAAACATGTTTTATAGATAAATAATATAAAATTTTTTAGCATAATTACATTATTAGAGTAATTTAGTTTAAAATATAGTAATTATGTAATTAGTCTACTAGAGAAATTACACTAATTTTTTTTAGATTTCTGTACTAAGATACATGCTTAACATCGGAAAAATTAAAAAAAATCTCTCCTTCAATTCTCATGTTAAGACATATTTATAGGATAAAACCATTTCTACAAGAACTTCTCTCTTACTGGAATAAATGTAAAATTTTGTGTACATATTATAAAGGTGAGATAACATATATAAAGGAGTTGAAAGATAAATTCCAAAATTACGCACACACAAATCAAAACAAGTATGGTATTAAAATTTCATGCATGCTAAGTATTATTATTCAATTAGGTATTGTTGTATTGTCTATTTTCATGTCATTTTCCTAAATAAAAGTTTATAATCAGATATGCATATTTGGAATGAAAATCGTAAACGCAATAATCTTTTGGAACAATCTACTTTTAGCCATTTCGAAAAAAAAAAAACTTACTTTCTTATACTATACTTTTTATAAATCGATTTTTTTCATGTGCTCTAATCTATAATCTATCTATAACTTATAATAAAAGAATTGAACTTTGATGATGTGGCATTTAATGGAGGCCTCAACCCCTCCTTGAATGTGCCACGTGGCATCATGTAGGATTTTTTAATTTTGAATTTTTTTAATAAATCTATATATATTATAATTATTTTAGGAAAAGATAAGAATTTAAAAACAAAATTAAATTTTCTCTCTAATGTTTCCTACCATAACTTTTAAACGTTAATATCTTTTATATACGAGATTTTTTAAAGAAAAAAATTACACCAAATTAACGAGCGTTTTATTATCTTTCCAACGAGTACCATAGTGCTATATAAACAACGGAGAAAAAAACAACTATTTTTGTGGGGTTTTGTTTTCAAATATATTTTACTCTACTAATAAATCACAAACGATAAACATAACTTCATAGGCAGAAATTCCTTTTTTTTATATTTGAATATGAGAACTTATGGCAGAAATTTGTTTAAAATAAATAATACTAATACTAATAATAATAATAATATTATTATTATTATTATGATTATTATTATTCATTAATCATGTATTGGCAAATCATTAATTATGTTGTCATATTGGATATTTTTTTATGTTATATTAGATATTTCAACCCCGGGACACTCCCGGGATAAAAGCTAGTAACTTATAATAAAAGAATTGAACTTTGATGATGTGACATTCAATGGAGGCCTCAACCCCTCCTTGAATGTGCCAAGTGGCATCATGTAGGATTTTTTTATTTTTGAGTTTTTTTAATAAATCTATATATATTATAATTATTTTAGGAAAAGATAAGAATTTAAAAACAAAATTAAATTTTCTCTCTAATTTTCCTCCCATAACTTTTAAACGTTAATATCTTTTATATACGAGATTTTTTAAAGAAAAAAATTACACCAAATTAACGAGCGTTTTATTATGTTTCCAACGAGTACTATAGTGCTATATAAAAAACGGAGAAAAAAACAACTATTTTTGTGGGGTTTTGTTTTCAAATATATTTTACTCTACTAATAAATCACAAACGATAAACATAACTTCATAGGCAGAGATTCCTTTTTTTTATATTTGAATATGATAATTTATGGCAGAAATTTGTTTAAAATAAATAATAATAATAATATTATTATTATTCATTAATCATGTATTGGCAAATCATTAATTATGTTGTCATATTAGATATTTTATTATTTTATATTAGATATTTCAACCCCGGGACACTCCCGGGATAAAAGCTAGTTAAAATATAACGTAAACACTTTTCCATAATTTTTTAGTAATTTTTCTAAAATAAATGCACTAAATCTACACTTAGCATAAAATGATCTATGTGTCGGTTAGCTACCGTATTTATTTAACACCACAGCAAAGCGAAAACAATAAAAACTTTTTATAAAGGAAAGTGAAAAACATGTATACATGAAAATTTAATATTTTTTTAACACTCTAACAAGTATACCCGACATCCACATGACCACTTGTATATTTGACACATGAAGGTTAAATATCAAATGGTTAATGGCCAGTTAAATAAAATTTCCAACACTCTACGCCCATAGTTGTGGGTCATTAGCATGTCTAGAGGTGCACAAATCGACTTTTTTTTTCCAGATCGATTCGAGTTGGGTCAAAGATGGTTGACACTGGTTTTGGGGCAATCAAGTTTGGTAGATCAGGTCGGTTATGACCAATTCGATTTATTCAGTTTGATTCGGTTATAACCATTTTAAAATGCGCAAGGGGGGGGGGGGGGGGGGGGTTAATTTGGTTCCAATCTCCAACCCGTTCTTTCCGCACCTCTAAACATGTGTATCACTGACACGATCTCAACGTATTTTTCATTATTAGTCTCCTATGGTTTATTAAACCAAAAACGAACACATTAAGTTATGTAAATCTCGACAATATTAAGTGTTAAATAGATGACATTTCAACTAGATCTCTTAGACAGTATCCCAGCTTTTTTTTTTTTTTTTTTATCGATGGGTATCAATTAAATTATTTATTTATTTTTTTATGAACACTAATCACTGACAGATACCTTTGACAATGTTTTCGTCGAAGTAGATTTTGTAGTAGTGTTAATATCGCACCTTTTGATGTCTCATAGAAAGTTGTCTTCTTTGTATAATCTTTATTGGGCTTAACGTCTGGGCTAGGGTATTATTCTAGGCTTCCTGAGTAAAGTCGTATGGGCCTAGGTAGGTTTAGTCCGGGCCTAATAAATTATGGATATACCCTTATAAAGTTGTAATTATGTTTTTTTTTGAATGAGTAGTTCAATGGTGAAATCCTAGTCCTAACAACACCGGGACCCAAGTTCGAATCCTCCCACACGTCGGTCCCTTTCACCTTAATGGGTATAATTTTTCGATGGACGAGAATCGAACCTGAGACCTAACCCGGGTGGGAACCCACCTAGGTGGTAAACCCATGTAACTATCAGTATTTAACTTTTTGACAAAACAAATTGCTTACTCAACTAGGGGTAGGATCAAATACCCAGTGAAAGAAAAACAGAAAGTCGTAAGAATGGTATCAAATGGATTTTGATTTAACTCATTTAAGCGGCATTGAAACCGTCTCATTGAACCCTACAATCTTAGTTTTTAGGTTTTTGCTTTTTTTTTTATTTTTAGCTTGTAGTTTTTAGAATTTATGTTATACCATTGTCTCTTTTATGTAGCGTTGTGTCTTTTTCTTATTTTCATTATTGTGTCATTTTTGTGATTCATAGTGTCTTTTTTCTTCAGCATGATGTTATATTTTTTGGCATTGTGTTATATTTTGTGGCTCATTGTATCATATTTCGTGATCTATTGGGTTTTTGGTATTCTTCTTACGTATCTAATTTTTGTTACACTGTGTAGGATAACTTGATCCTACTCAACTAATCTAGTGATATTTAATAATCTATGATTCAAAAACTTAAAAAATCCATGTTGGTCATAATTAAAAGACTTTTTGTAATACTTTTTCTTAACGGGCAGCAAACATTTCTGCTCGACTACTCAGGGGAGTCCTCACACTATGGACAGACCCCCATGACCAACCCAATAGAGGGCCCATACGTACCTCGGGCGGCTGGCGTAGTCAGGCTCGCCCATGCAGTTCCCGAAACCGGGGAAAAATAATAACACAAACTATTATAAACTTGTTTTTGGAAGGTGTTATTGTTACCGTTTTCGATTATAACTTCTTCTTGCGTACGTTTTGAACCATAATACGTATGTACTAAAAGTTTTAAATCTTGTGAAGTATGCAATGTTTGAATTCAAACATCCAAACTAAGTTTATTAACACGTAAATTATCCTATAATACCCGTTTACAGGTAGGGCCTTACACATATGATAGTGTATACAATATCATATTATTACTACATGCTTTTGTCATGTAAATGAACTTTATCATTTAGCAAGGTGTCTTCAATGGCACAGTTATGTAGATATGCAATGACCGAACAACTTACACAAGAGTGATGTTTATGTTCATATTAGTCTGTTATAGTAACATACCTTTGGTTTATTAAGATTTGTTCAATAATGAGTACATGGTTTTGGTGGTGAATTGCAATCAGTTGTAAGTGGTTGTGCACATTTCTTTTCTTTTCTTTATACGAATACTTGTTAAAACATAGGGTGCACATTTCTATTCTTTTTGCGTAACTTGCGGCAAAAAACCTAAGTATCATAATGTTGTATTGCAACCCATTTGTTGATCCCGCTGCAACGCGCAGGTAAACCCTTTAGTACTACATTATAAAGGAGGAGACATGGGCAAATATGTCCAAATTGTCCAAAGTTAAGATGTCATACCAAGAGTTTCTTTACAATTTCCTAAATTTTACCACTTTTATTCCCTAAATGCCCCTAGAATACAATCAACTTTTATATGAAAATGAAACTCATCCAAACTAAATAAACACATGGGACAACAATATATTTGAACAAATTTCATATAATGGCGATGAAAGATAATAATTTATGTTACCACAATGAATAATGTTATCTCAGCTAAACGTGTATGAGTTTTAAAACTTTAAAATATAGTGACTGAAGTCTTCCTAGAGTTAAAGTCAAGCTAACCAGAGCACCTTTTTTTATATCATTCAACGCAATCATTTTTGTTTTCAATTTTAATCATGATAATTATGTGAAATTAGGCTCTATAGCTTTTATTAGTTGATTAATTTTTAGGTGTTTAATGATAGATTGATGATATGATATACGTGTCGTTCATTAGGTATTGGTTGGTGTAGTCTTTTATTGATCTGCTTTGGTAGGAGAAATTCCATGGTCTGACAATTATTATTTCGAATATATCCAAGTCCAATCTTTGTTCTTGATGATTCAGTCTATGTGAACAACTCATCTTCACCCGTGAAACATACTCCAATTACCAAAATAATGCCTAATCGATCATTGTCTTGGATTACAAACTTGTAGATGATAATTAGTTTGAAAATAGTAAAAAGATAAGGCTGAAAAGTGTATTTTTAATGAACAAAAGTACAAAACCATATTTACTACACCAATTATTAACAAAAATGTTTCTAATATACTTGACTGACCAATTTCAACCTGTACGCTAACATCTTTTGGTCAGTGTTAACATCTCTTAAATATGTTATAAGGATGCCAGCTCCCTTCCCCTCTCTCTATATATATACACACACACACATATGATATATATTAGTTCTTTTTTGCTTCAGTTTTATTCCAAATTAGAGAAAAAATAAGTGTTAGAGGCAGAGAATTCAATGGGAGGCAAGTACCAAGGTAAAATTTCTATGACCTTTATTAGTTAATATTTTTCATTTATTTTCAGTTTGAAGTTCATATTTTGTGTTAAAAATGAAGAAAAGGAACCAAACCTGAAGCAACTCAGAAAGAGTTTGTTATTTAAGGCAAAGGTTGTTCAAAGAAGGTAATTAATAAATCATTTAGCTTCTAATGGTTTGTTAACACATATATTGTTGTCACTACAGAGTATTGATTATATTCATACAAGATTGATGTGTTCTATTTAACTAAACAATTCTAACGAGCATAAAGTCTCCCAAAGTCTAATCTCCAGTTCATACATTCTCGCTAAGAAAAAAATCCACTATTAGCTTTATGTAGGTATTTGGATGCTCTTTTTCCAAGTTATTATCTGATTACTTGATTTTGGGTATTTAGTATAACAATATCACTTTTGCAAATACATATCCAAACGGTCCGTAAATGTTCGAATTTTTAGGTGGAATTGTGGAAACATCCTAACTAGAGCTTTAGCTGGAGGAGTGGTAGTTGGGGATACGTAGCTAGAGGTTGACCCTATAATTGAAGGATTATCTACCAGCATGTAACTTTCGAGCTGTAAGTAATTACCATTCATTTGAAAGGTACTAGGATATGTGCCTAGATGCTGACACTATAACTTCTTTTATTGTAACTGACACATTAATTAATAGTACTTAGTGTGCACCCTATGCGCAATGGGTTCACTTGTTGCCAAGATTCAAGGGGCAAAGGCGTCGTTTGACCTATGATAAAGCATAACTACGACTTGGCTATTTGCTGATATATGTATATTTATTCTATTCAAACTGAGGTTATCCTTTTCTTTTCTTTATAATGTTTGTCTTCATGTTCAAGATTTGCATGGTCTCAACATTGAAGCACAAAAATCATGTTGAGCTGTGTGGAAGGAAATACACGTGTCTTGGCTTATGAATGTGCAACCACGGGTGCTCTATATGACATATTGCATTTTATGAACACTTGTTTGCACTTCTGTTTTCTTGTTTAAATTAAGGGATATATAAGTTGAAATAAAATTGGTGTTAGGTTTAAAATCTATATAATATGCATATATACATGCATGTAGGAAGGGTCTACAAGGAGCACAACCGGGGCCCGTGCTTGATTAGGTGCAGCGGGTAAAGATTTTTGTTAATGCAGCAAAAGGACTGGATTATTTGCATGACAAGGTCCATCCTTAAATAATTCAGAGATATTAAGTCTAGCAATGTGTTGATATTTGAGGATTTAAGAGCCAAGATTGCCGATTTCCAACCATTCAAAACAATCACCCTGATATGGCTACACACTTGCATTCTACTCGTGTTTTGGAAATTTTTGGCTATCGTGTGCCATAGTAATACTTATACTATAAAACCTTTTCATATATATGCGTCTACTCAGCGGCAAAGTGGACGGGATGGTTCGACTCACTGGCTACATTGGACAATTTTTTAGCTGTTGGGTAAGGTTGGGCAAATAGTGTGCATATTTATATTCTTTTTGCGTAACGTGCGGCAAAAAACCTAAGTATCATACTGTTGTATTGCAACCATTTGCAGATCCCGCTGCAACGCGTGAGTAAACCCACTAGTACTACATTATAAAGGATGAGGCATGGACAAATATGTCCAAATTGTCCAAAGTTAAGATGGCATACCAAAAGTTTCTTTACAATTTCCTAAATTTTACCACTTTTATTCCCTAAATGCCCCTAGAAGATAATCAACGTTTATATGAAAATGGAATTCACCCTAACTAAATAAACACACAAGATAACAATATTTTGAACAAATTTAATATAATGACGACGACAGATAATAATTTATGTTATGACTAATCTTATCTCAGCTAAACTTGTATGAGTTTTAAAACTTTGTCATAATAATACTTATATAATTAACCCTTTTCATATATATATGTGTTTACCCAGCGGTAAAGTGGACGGTATGGTTTGCTCACTGGGTACGTTGGGTAATTTTTTAGCTGCGGGGTTCGGTTAGGCAAGTCTATTACAAACGTACAAATCACAACTTTTAATTTTTAAATGGACAGTGATCTCCATATGATGGTGTATACAATATCATATTATTACTACATGCTTTTGTCATGTGAACTTTATCATTTTTCAAGGTGTCTTCAATGGCACGGTTATGTAGATATGTAATGACCGGACAACTTATACAAGAGTGATGTTTATGTTCATATTGGTCTGTTACAGCAACATACCTTTGGTTTATTAAGAATTGTTCAATAATGAGTACATGGTTTTTGTAGTGAACTGCAATCAGTTGTATGTGGCTGTGCATATTTCTTTTCTTTTCTTTCTACGAATACTTGTTAAAACATAGTGTGCACATTTCTATTCTTTTTGCGTAACTTGCGGCAAGAAACCTAAGTATCATAATGTTGTATTGCGACCCATTTGTACATCCTGCTGCAACGCGCGGGTAAACCCACTAGTATAGTTAAAGGGTGCAACATATTAAAAATAATTGATGGGCTAGTGGTTCCGGGCTAAGGCTAGTAGTGTTGATGTGTTGGGCCTGAACTTTATTAAATAACAATATTATTGGGCTTATGGACATACGGTGAAAAAGTCGAATGCCACGAATAACCAATAGGTCAATTTTAATAGTTATGATCCAAAACTGAAAAAAAAACCAAACCAAACATATCCGTTATGTAACCGATGGCAGATAACCCCTAGAAAATCTTTCGATGACTGACTCTACCCTATTATGGTTGATATATAGACGCGGGTAATTACCAACATTGCTCTGTCTTTTAAAAAAAAAATACCAACATTGCTCTCATAAGAATAATTAGAAAATTAAGAACACAATTTGATCATCAATGATCAATCAAAAGGCATGATAGCATCACACTATGGGGCTTTAAAACCGGCTCCACATCACCCTGTTCATCTTCCGCGGGCTTTATCCCTTTGACATCCAAATTCGGCACTAAAAACGCACAAACTATATCCTTCACATCATTCCCTATCTCCTCAAAAGCACGCTTTGTGTAAGCTCTAATTACAATTGTTGGACTCATGGCATATCTGTGTGATCGCCTCATCGATTATAATTCATATAAATCGAAAGTACATAAAGCTTAATTGACTTACTATGTATTATAATGGCAAAAACTTTTATAGGTTTATTCTTCCTATACTATGAAAGCACAAGTACAAAGAAAGAAAAAATAACAATGATAAAAAAAAGAAGATAAATTACAGTTTTGAGTTTTGACGACAACTATAAAAACACATAATCCTTAATTTGTATTAAATAAATTTGTTAAACATACCTATCTATGTGGACCTTCATATGCTTAGTATAACTATTTTCCTATTTCGTGCAATTGTGGGTTAAAGTAATAAAAAGAATAAGGATAAAAGATGTAAAGGTGTTTATTGAAAGTAAAGGGAAAATGTGACTACCAAAGTTGCACAACCTTTCTCTATGCTCTCGAACCCCTTTCTTTACAAGATTACATTTTAGGGTCTTTGTAGTCTTACTTGATTACTCCTTTAGGTTAGAAAGCAATGAAAATCGAGTACAATATTGATATCCAATGCTTTCATATGTTGAAACTAGCTCATTTGAGGTTTATGAGTTCGAATCGTTTTGATAAAGTCTTGGTTACATCTTAGCCTACATGTAGTTTTCTAGATGTGTCAACTTAGGTATTTGTTCTTTATAAAATCGGCTTACGAAACCAATATTTATGAGTGGTTTTAGGCAGTGGCGGAACCAGAAGTTGTGGACTGGAGGGTCGTAACATACATGTATTATAATTATCGATGTACGTTAATAGTTGACTTAGGCAAGACCAGGGGCGGACGTAGTGTATAAATAGGTGTCGCGTCCGTTGTTGCTCAACTTCGCGCGCGTAGTGGAAAATTTGTTTTTGTTTTTTTACGAAATTTAGAAAACGTTGCTACTAAAATGAAAAAAATGAAAAACGTTACTACTTAAATTCATGTCTATATCCGCAACTGGGCAAGACTACGTAACTAATCATCTTCCATTAATTTAACTTCTTAACTTATTCTATATTTAAATTTGACATATTTAATTAACTATTAATGCTTGATATTTAGCATTTTATTGTAGTAATATAAAATATAATCAAGATCAACTTCTTGTATGATTCACAGATAAAATTTCGTACACTAAAGTAATATAAAATTTCGTACACTAATACTTAATTTAAAAGACAAACACTAGTGTGTGTGTTGGGAATGGGAAGTAAAAAGAAAACAAAATAAATTATACGAAAAGTATAGTTGGGTATTTGACCAAGACCAAAATTAAATATTAAATACTTTCAACAACTCTAGTTTTTTTTTTTTGAACAAACAACTCTAGTTATCTTCCTCCTTTTTCTTCTTTGTATTTCTATTCACTCACCGGCGATTGCATCATCTCCGTCTGCAAAAACTTAAAAACTACAACATCAATCTTATCTGTTATACTTTAAAGACTTTATGAAGACAATCTAGGGGGTCAAAACCCACAAAACCTTCTACCATCATCGCCGTCAAGTTCTCGGTAAACACAAACTTTGGCCAACCGGAGGGTCAATGGACCCCCCGGACCCCCCTGTGGTTCCGCCGATGGTTTTAGGGTCTTTCAACCCTAGCCCTCTTACTATACTCGGCTTCTAACTTCAATTCATGTTGTTATTCGATTTTCATACTCAGAGATTCTATTCAACAACTTCAAGCATACAAGTCCCTTTTTTGTCGATAACCACATCATCTTTCTACGACAAGATATCAAGTGACGCCACAAATCAATTCTTTCTATTTGTAGGTTCACACCTTATATGCATCCATTCACATTGAAATGTTATTCGCAATTTCACACATTCTTTATTGTTCATCAACCAAGAATGCAAGCATTCATGCTAGTCTAAACTACCATGATACACTTATGCATAGATAAATAGAACATAAAATATATGTTAATATATTTACCTTACAATGATAGATCACAAAATTAATGAGTAATAGAAAATTAATTTCTATTAACTAAAAGTATCTTTTTACATTACATAATTATATACCACATAGTTAACTTTTAGATAGCTTATTTTACAAGAAGTGTTAATCCATATCTACCCTTGATATTTTACTAGATAGAGCTCTTAACTTTAAGCACCGGCATTATCTATATGAACATGTTCCATATATATTTTATAAATATATTATGTTTTCTAGTTGCTATATTAACGAATTATTTTTTTAATGACTTTTTATGGTTGATGAGTTTTGCTTTTGTAATTTTTTTTTTTTTTTTTGAATAACTTATCTTAAAAGTTATTCTCACCTTTTGTTTTGTTTTTTTAAGCGATTTATATATGCTACCTAAAAAAGTTATATTTCTAAGAATGAGAAAATAACATAAATGATAAAAACAAAAACCAAACAAACCATGTCGTGGGACTATCACTAGGCAGAGTGCTAGTGGTGAGTTGTCAGTTCAAATGTCCTTTAGTGGCAAAAATTTAAATATGTTGTATTTTCTTTAGATGTTAAAGGTTCTAATCTATTTTCTTTTTTAAATTACAAGTAATGAATTTCTTGTTCGGACCAAATTTGTTTTAAATTTTTACAAAGATGAAAATGGAAAAACCTTATCTTAAATGATGGGGTTAAGATTATATATGTTACAACATATATAGAGGAACTTAAATGAGGTTTTTTTCTTATATAATTTTTTTTATCTTCTTCTGTTTTTCAGTATCGTGTAAAAGAAAAAGATGTGTTTTAGTTGAGTTAAATTAGAAAATGAATAAAATCATAAATTTGATATATGATACACACTACAATGATAATAGTAAAAAAAAACCCATATTTTTTATACTTTAAAACTTTTTCATTCTAAGTTCAAATTTTTTTATAAATGTTAATTATTAAAAACCTTTATTACTCATATAGTCCAACGAGTGAATGAGTAAAAGTTAATTTAAATACCAAATGTTTCCGGTAATAGCTCTAACAATTAAATCTATAGATTAAGCTCGAGTAAGCGGCTGGCTAGTAACAAAAGGAGGCTTGGAGCATTGCAGCGGAGTCATGGCTTGGAGAGCGGATTTGGATAGACTACCAACTCTTGTAGCATTGCAGCGGAGAAGGGTGAATTTCGGGTCTGTAAATTGCCCGTTCTGTCGGGATTTTCCAGAAACGGCGGAGCATATATTTGTGGATTGCGGGTTCGCACAGTCGGTCTGGCAGGCTGTTTCTTCATGGTGCAGAATTCAACCTATTTATGCCTTCAGTCTGCGCGACATCTTGGATTTGGACCAGTTCGTAGGCGGATCTCCGAAGAAGAGGAAAGCCGTGCACGCGATTTGTCTTATCACGTTGTGGAGCATGTGGAAAGCCAGAAATGAGGTGGTGTTCAAAAGCGAAAGGTTTTCTACTATAAAGGCGATAAGTGATATTAAGGCATTAAGTTATCTTTGGGTAAAGTCGAGGTGTAAACATCCGGGTCTGGTTTGGGATGTTTGGTGTAATTTCAATGTAGTGAGGCTAGGTTGGTAATTTGTTTTGTTCTTGTTTTCTGGTGTATGTACTTTGGCGACTGGTTATCACCCTGGTAACCGTTTTGGAATGAAATTTTTGTTGGCCGTTCAAAAAAAAAAGTAACAAAAGTAGGCAACTATTGATATTTTTCTACCATGTTTACTCATGAGTTTCAATGGTTTTTATCTATTTAATTCAAAATTTACATGTTTATTTACTCGTAAGAACATAGGACATCTATGATTATTGACTTAGCTTCTATTTTCATTTTTCAAGACACTTGATATAGCTTTAAATTAAGCAATCTTGGGAAAAACATAGTTTACATAGGCATAGCAACCTTTTTAATTAATGTAATTTATTTCGTAAACCAAAAATACTTATTTTTATCATATGATTATTTTGTTGTTATTACTGGTTTACATTAGGTGGAAGTTAAAAATAAACTGAATTTTAATATATAGGCAAATTAGAATTATAAATGAGAGTAAATTTAGAGTGAGAGTGATCAGTAATTGTTTTATAACAATACTATTATTTTTTTTAATGGCCAACTAACATTTCTGTCCGACTACTAAAGGGAGCCCCACACTATGGACAGCCCGCGATCCCTCAGCGTCCCTGGAGCAGCTGGGTAGCCAAGGCCCGCCCATGTAGTTTCCGAAACCGGGGAAAACTCAACCCTCACCCGCCCTAAGCCACGACAGTAGAGAATTGGTAAAACCCGGCTCACCAACAATATTTTGCTGCCGGTAGGACTCGAACTCCCCACCTCCTAAAATGAAAGCAAGGAGAGTGTCACTCCATCGCGTAAAGGGAATTGGCAACAATACTATTATATAATTTAATAAAGAGAAAATTACACAGATTGTCCTTTAGTTTTACCTGAAATTGCATCCTATGTCCTTTTTTCGAATTTTTGACTCCTTATGTCCTTTGTTTTATACACGTGTTACACCGTTTGTCCTTTAAGCCCAACCACGTTAAAAAAAGTCAGTTAAGTAGATCACGTGCCCCTCACGTGAGGGGCAATATTGTCTTTTCATCATACCATCATCTCCCTACCACCTTATAACGTTCGAAAAAAAATTAGGGGTTTTATAACAGATCAAAAATTAGGGTTTTTTATCACAATCAAAAAATTAGGGATTGGCAACGATGGTGTATTGTAGGTGTGGAATGCTGGCGATGATTCGAACATCAACAACAGCAAAAAACCGAGGTAGAAGATTCTATTGTTGTCCAATCGGTTGTGGTTTTATTGGTTGGTGTGAACAGACGCAATATGTAGAGTTTAACTTTCAGACTGCTAATTTGCTTCGAAAGCTTCATGAAAGTCAAGAGGAATCAAGGAAACTGAGAAGCAAGCTTTGGATTAGTTGGATTTTCTTCGTTTTTTTTGTTATTGTAGTTTATTGTTCTTGAATAGTTAGGCATGATGTGTACTTGAAAGGACCTACAATGGTTATGAAATGTAAGATAGTTTGGTTATGAAATGTAAGAAATCTTATTATGAAATGGTTATGTATTGTCAGAATTTTGATTGTCATAGTTTATGGTATATGGGTCATGAATTAGTCTCTGCACAAATAACAAATCTGTTTCCAAATGGGTCAAAACCTGGACAACAACAAGCATTAACCAAGTTGTGTTCAGATCAGAAACAACAACCATTCACAAATAGCTGTATTCAGATCAGAAAAAACAACCATTGACAAATAGCTGTATTCAGATCAGAAACAACAACAACCATTGACAAATCAAAGTCTAATGGGTCAAAAAACTGGACAACAACAAGCATTAAGAAAACCTGTATTCAGATCTGTTTTCAAATGGGTCAAAAGCTGTATTCAGATCAGAAACAACAACAACCATTGACAGACTTCAGTCAAACAAACATCAAACCATAACAGATTAAAACCATAACATACTTCATTAAAACATAAACATTAAAGTCAACATACCATACCAAATTAAAGTCAACATACCAGATCATTACAAAACATAATATAGTAATTAAAGTCAACAAAACATAAGACACCAAATTAAAGTCAACACAACAACACACTAAGACTGAACTTGTCCCTTGCAGGTCCTGCTATTGTGCCCCACATTCAAACATTTTTTGCATTTCTTGGGGATCCCTGTTTTTGACAACTTTCCCCCTTTTGTTGCATCCTCCAATTCAACAGAAGACTTCTTTCTAACCTTCTTTGGCCCGCCAATGGGCTTATGATGGTAGGGTACAGTTAGAGTAGTTGGGACATTAGACTTAGGCCACATTGTCCTTCCATTGATAGGATAAATCTTGTAGTTGTAGACCTCCTTCCACCTAGCAACTGTATAGATAGGATGAACATATGTCTCTGGCAGTTCTGTTTCCCTACCACTATACATGTTCTTGTTCCAGATTGCAGCCACAATATGTTTGCATGGCATCCCAGCTTCCACAGATGATCCTTGTATGCTTTACCCTTGAACCTTAGTTTCATATTCTCATGAATATGTCTGAGGCAAAACCTATGTTCAGCATATGGAAACAGTTTCTCTATTGCAGGAATAATACCCTAAACAATTTGCAATATTTTATGTATTCAGTAATATGTAATACCCTAAACAAAGTAATAAAGTAAATAAGGGACTCACCTTTTGTCTGTCACTAATGAAGGTGAAGTATGAGTCAGTCTGCAAATCAATGTCATCAGCTAGGCATTCTAGGAACCATGTCCAAGAGTTCAAACTCTCAGCCTCCACAACTGCATATGCTAAGGGGTATATCCCATTATTAGGGTCAACACCCACAGCAGACAACACCTGACCTGGGTATGGACCCTTAACAAAAGCACCATCAAGACCCAATAAAGGTCTACCAATAGCCTTGAACCCCTTCTTTAGTGACCCCAAACAAATGTAAATCCTCTTGAACTTCCTTGTTTCTGAATTTGGATCTGCACATGGTTCTACTTCAATATGAACTGTTGTACCTGGATTGGTGTTCATCAGTTCACCACAATAATCCCTCAAGACACTGTATTGTGCTTGATAATCACCATGTAGCTTTGTAAGGGCTTTTGTTTTAGCTCTAAAGGCTTTCATCTTTGATATCCCAATCTCAAACTTCCTCTGAAATTGCTCTTGAACTGCCTTAACAGGTATGTTAGGGTTTTCCTCAATCTGTTGCATCATCTGTTTGCTAAGAAAGGTAGAGGTGCAATGATAAACAGATCTACTTTGAAGACACTTGTGTTGAATGACAAGAGTACTCACCCTCCAACTTTCTGCAACTCCCTCTTTGGTAACAAGAATGCTCCATGGACAACACACTTTATTGGGGTTAGATTTATTCCCTCTTCCACCAACATTAACTTGTTTGTCCTTTTCCCCTTTACTTTTTACACCAACTCCTTTAGTTTTATCAGATTTCACCTTAGGTACTTTGACTTTTACATTGACTTTACCCTTCCCTTTAATGCTTGACTTTGACTTAGCACCTATGTCAGCATGGTTATGAATGCCAACTGCATCAACATGAAAATTAGGCATATTCCCTCTGCAAATTGCCCTCACCCTAACTAAATCATCCTTCACAATCCTAAGTTCCCTTCTAGTTTCAACTGCATGCAGTTTAATCAACTCTTTGGCCTCCATTTTACTTCCAAAAATCTGGCCACAATAGAAGTTACTGTTGTTCTCACTAGCCTTCCTTAAATCCCTAAGCATTTTCTTCCTAACCCTTGATGCATCATCATCAGACTCACTGCCACTATCAAAATCATTGCACAATACATCATCCTCAACTCCCTCAGAAGGTCCCTCATTATTATTCTCATCATGCCCTATATCAATGTTAAGTTTAAAATCCCTCATGTCCACTTCCACATCATCCTTACAAGTATCCTCACCATCAAAATCACTATCATCACTATCACTGTCTTTTTCCTGACTTACATCTACATCATCCATACTAATGTCATCATCATTTTTTCCAACATTCTTCTTATTTTTATGTTTATCATTGTCTATCTTCTTATTTTTATGTTTATTATTGTCTATCTTCTTATCTTTAGGTTTATCATTGTCTATCTTCTTATCAACATTAGACCTAGACCCAAAGAAAGGATCAAAATCCTCACTAAAAGCAGCATCATAAATCTCTGTAGGGGGTAATTCCACTGCAAGGGGTGTTGGTTGAGTTATACATTCACCAAATTCGTCCATGTATACCCAAATTCAACATAAACCTTCATCACCAAGCTACTGTTATTCCATACAAACTTCACAAATTTCCCAACATCAGCATCGTTGCCTAATGTTCTAAGACCAATATCTAAGTCCCCATTTGGCTCAACATAATGATAAAACCTAACCATTTCAACAGAATAATCTAGCTTCTCTACTATTTGATCTAGTGTGTTAACACAGAAATAATGTTGATTAAGCAGATCAACAAGGCTAACCTTCCCTTCCAAATACTCTCTGCCATTGCCCTGTCCCTGTGTGAAATGTCCTCCATGATGCAGTTCAATAGAAAACAACCCATCATATGTGCCTGTTAACAACCAGTGAACTTACATTACATTATGCTCAAATTTAATATCAAAAAAATTAAAACTTTAACACACACTTACTTACCATAGATACCATCAATATCTTCCTGTTCCAGATCGTCTCGTATGTAAAAGCGTTCATCTCTCACATCAGGGCTTAGTGCCCGACTATTGAAATCCATTGTCGTCTTCCTCTTTGTGTAATTTTGGGCGGGAATCGTTAGGGTTAAGTGTGATGAAGATGATGGTTTTGGTTACGTGTTCTGTGTTACGTTATGGAATTCACAGGTATTATAAACGTTCAAATGGTATGATGAAAAGACAATATTGCCCCTCATGTGAGGGGCACGTGATCTACTTAACTGACTTTTTTAACGTGGTTGGGCTTAAAGGACAAACGGTGTAACAAGTGTATAAAACAAAGGACATAAGGAGTCAAAAATTTGAAAAAAGGACATAGGATGCAATTTCGGGTAAAACTAAAGGACAATCTGTGTAATTCTCTCTTTAATAAAATGCAATTCTTTTGAAAGTTTTTTACTTTTAAGTGGAGTGGGCCCACTTTGTGCTTGGACAATACAATTAGGAGATATACGGATGAATTGATATATATCTATATAATAGATGAAGAACGTGTTCAAATCACTACATCTGAATAAATCAATAATAGATGAAGAACATGTTCAAATCACTACAAAACAAAGGATGTTCAAAGATTTTTTCGTTGGAAGGGATGACAAATTAACCCATATCTAACAAGTAAACCTGAAATATATAACGTTTTGGTGATGAATGAAATGATATTTGCCGATAAAAAAAAAAGTAAACCTGAAATATATATATTTGTGATAGTTAATGAGTTAGGTATTCGGGAAAGATATTACTTTATGGGTGATATTATTTACACAACCCCAAAAAAACCCTAAACAACCTTAGGACGGGTCGTCGAGGCCTAGATGGTCCGTTAAGCGAAATTAGGGTTTCAGGACTACCCGTCCTGGCCTTGACGGGCCGTTTGTTTGCAGAAAAGACAAAAACGACTGGCCGTCCAGGCCCAGACGGCCCGTATAAGTACGATGTAACAGCTGTTCAGTCTGAACTCCTGCAAAAGCAGGCAGTTCAGACTGAAAAGTCTGAAAAAGGCACATTAGGACGGGCCGTCCAGGCCCCGACGACCCGTAGAGATGTGTTAGGTTAGGGCATTTACTCCCTCGATGGCCCATCTAGGCCTCGACGGCCCGTTGAGATTTCCAGATTTAACCATTACACGATCAGCTTCTTCCCCATTTGAACAAAACCTTAAAACATCACCACCACCAAAACCCTCGACCCATTTCGACTTCCCGGTCTCACGATGACATATTTACAAAGCTTTTCAACCGTTGACCTGTCTGAGAACGAGTCTTACGTCTCTGAAAGCGTAGGGTATGAACCCGGGGTTCAAGTTGGTGAAGAGGAGGTTAAATCCGGGGTTCGTGGTAATGACGGGAACATGCTGCCCGATCTCAACGAGGAATATGTAGAGGAACATGAGTCATTTTTCGTGCCACCAAGCTACCCGCAGTACACGTACGGGAGTTACCATTCGCGCGGGAATCGTGCTAAGGACTTAGAGGAAGATTATAACGGCTTTAACCCGAATGATGACAACCAGGAAGACGCTTATGAAGATGTTAACATAAAAGTTGAACCTAACCCGGATGTTTCGTATGAAACCGAGCAGGTGCGTTTATTTATTTACACTAGTATATCTTTACACGTTTTAGGGTTTGCTGGATTGAACTAGTATATATTTACAGTAGTATATAATTTAGAGTGGTATGAATTTAGACTAGACTCTTGTATAAATTTTCAGGTATTCGGGTCTGTTGAAGAGATGAAACAATGGGCTTACGATAGAGCCCTTGCTAGCGGTTACGTCCTGGTTCGTACAAAAACAGAGGAAACCCTGCCGAAATTTTTTTAATGTTAGTATTATTCTGTGCAGGATGGATAGGGCCAGCAACATCCGGGACCCTCTGATCCGTTACATACACCGTTTGGTTACCTGGTCGATTGCCGGGCGGTGTAACTGTAACGAAAGGGTCCAGCAGATTGACCTTTTCTACCTTTACTGCATCCTGAGGGGTAGGCCGGTTGCGCTACACAGGTGCTTTGCCGAGTACATCGCGACCTACCCTCACAGGAACCCGGCGGGGGCTATTCCAATTGGTGGGATCATCACCGCCATCGCGCTGCGTATTTGCCCGGGCGATTTGTGGACGCATGTTGAGGAGGATAACTTACCACCTCCGATGAGACCCAAGTAAGATTATTATTATATATTATTATTTAATATTATTTATTATTATTTTTTATTTTTTTTGGTATTAATCGGTTATTCATTAAAACAAAATACGAAAGTTACATCATAATAGCAGGTAGACGAGCAACAAGCTGCGCCGCCACCCCTTTTTGAATTGCAAATCCTAGTCTACTAAAGACAAAACCTTGCCCCCCTGGGGATGAAACATTGCTGTGGACGACCCGTTGGACCCTGGTCAAGAAACGAATAGCTTCTGGCGCCAGGGAGCCAAAGGTGTCGAAGGCCAGAGGGATAAAGACATGTTGGTTATCTGCACAAGCTTTAGCGTGTTTATCTACTTTCTTTGATTCCGCCTTTCTTGATGCTTGCCCAGCTACGAACCCTGTTTCCCTTAACCCAACCAGTGGAGATACCCCGGTGAGGTCCACACAGGCATGTTTCCCCCTCTCCCAACCAAAGACAAGTAGATCTGCGGGTCGCAGGGTAGATCTCCCTTCCGTAGGGTCTGTGAGGAAGTTTACAGGGGCCTCCTTTTTGGCAGAGATCCCAGCTCTTCTCAAGATATCCCACAAAACGTCCCTCACCCAGTCATGCCGATATTTGAACCCAGGGAGCTCCTTGCAATGAATTGCATGCTCCCCGTATTTATCCATGCAAGTTTTACGGCAGATGGGGCATGTTTCATCTTCCGGGTACATAGGGATCATCAATCGGTACTTGAGTATAGCCCTGTACTCTACTGCAGACATGCATTGACCCAAACCCTCAATCGGGATAACGGTCAAAAAATCCTGAGCATGAGGCCCCTTTAGGCATTCAATCACCGCCTTCTGGCGAGTGGACAACTCAAAAACTTCTCCCAGGCTCTGAGCAGTTTTGCTGAAAAGAGCATTCGCCAAAGTTTTTTGTGGCTTTGGGGGGGCGGTGTCCTTGTTAGAAAAACCGCCAATATCAAAGTCCGGGAGATAGACATTTAAGCGTTCGAGCGCCTGTTGGTAGTCTGGGTCTAGTCCAATGACCCCACTGTTTCGGAGGATATGATCCTGAAGTTCCCAAGACTGAGCTCTGGACGCCATAAAGGCATAGACCCCAACATCTCGAGCTGAAAAGAGGCCCAAACCACCTAAACGCATCGGCAAGGATGCCAAGCGCCACTGGAGGTCCCCGAAGAAGGGGCCGCCACACACAACTATATCTTCAATAGCTTCGCGGAGACCATCATCGAAAAGGGATACCGCATCCACCATGAAGTGGGGTTGGCAAGTTCGTAACCCAAAAAGTAACTTAGCGACCCCCATGCATGACCTGAGCAGCAGAAGTTCACTCTAGGGATCTCTAAGGCGGGGCAGTAGTTTCATGAGGGCAACCGCACTCGTAGCCCGCCGCCCTGCCAACTCTCCGATAAAGGTAGGATCTCGGCTAACAGCCCCACCAAGGAGCTTAACCCCTTTCTCAGGTCTACCAATCCCTGTCGGGAAAAGCCCTTCCTGACTTTTCAACCCGTCACACGTCGGCCAAAAGACCTCTGTTTTCTTAATATTGAGATGAAGCCCCAGAGATGAAGCCCCTTTGTTTTCTTATTATTATTTAATTTTATATATTATTATTTAATATTATTATTGTTGTTTTGCATTTCAGGCCGTTAAATATTAACACTATGCAGCAGATGAGGGTGGCAGCACGGGTCCCGCGCAGCAACCCACCCGCTTATTACCAGCGTGCTTTCGGTGAGGCTGGCGACCGTGGCGAGCATTTTGTGCCACAGCCGCTGGTACATCTCGATGGGCCGAATGCCCCTGAGGTCCAGATGCCGCACGTTGGCGGCGACCCACCGGTGGATATAGAGATGCCAGATGCTCCCATTGATGAGCGACAGCGTCCTGCCCGCGTTTATCATGCTGTTAGGTTGCATGATGACACGACCCAGGTACTTCAGCAGATCCTGGATCAGTTGGGGTCGTTGCGGGCTGATGTGCAGACGATGGGAGCTGACATGCGATGGATGTTAGAGAGCGAGAATGAGAGACGGCGGGAAGCTGGTTTGGAGCCGCGTCCACTTCCGGGTTGGGCGTCCAGCAGTCAGCATGGTGGGGCGTCCACCAGTCAGCCGGGTGGGTCGGATCAGCTGGGTGGGTCGGATCAGCAGGGTGGGTCGGGTTAGACGGGTTGGTGGTATTTTGGTTGTACATTTGAACTCTTAGTTTTATGTAAATTTTTGCAATATTATGCTTATTTATGCTTTATTGTTCAGCTTGTTCGTATCTTGGGTTTTGTTTAGTTCGGCAACATAAACGATATTCGTTCATATTCATATACACAATTATATAAAAAAGATCAGATTATACAAATAAAAAAAATAACATTTATAAAAAACCAAACATTTATAAAAAACCAAAAACCAAACATTCAAACCCATTTTAAACATCCACACTCACTACACTTATAAAAAAAATCAAATAATCATCACCTAATCATTGCCAATGATTACCAATGATTGTTTTGGATTGGATGCTTTTGGACGGGTCGTCCTGGCCTTGACTGGCCGTCTGGTTTAGGGTTTAAGCCCTTAAACGGGCCGTCTGGGCCTGGACGACCCGTCGTTTTGCCCATTTGGCCCTCTACGGGCCGTCCAGGCCCAGACGACCCGTGGAGGGGTTGTGCAAATAGAAACCCTAGTTGTGTGAATATCCAGCCCCTACTTTATATATAGAATTCCGGTATGAGATGGATATGGTGTTACCTGACATTCATTTGGTTACCAGAAACACGCATGTTCGTTAACCCAAATCATACCCGTAAACATTTTACAATCGTATGTTTCTTTATGTTTGTGAACGTCTCTTTATGTTCGTTCATTTATGTTCATTTATTTGTGTTGGTTTATGTTCATTTAGGTTTATTAATTACATATACATAAGTAGTTATATTTATATAATATAAACATAAATTGGGCTTTAAGCTACTTGTATGACTATAACCAATTAGTAATTTGTTTTTTTTTGGAATACAGAATCGTTCACATTTATTATGTTCGTAACGTCCGTTTATGTTCATTCATGAAGTGTTCGTTTAGGTTTAAAACGAATGAACATAAACGAACACGAACTTGACAAATTTCTTAACGAACGAACATGAACAGAAAAATGTGTTCAATTATGTGTTCATGTTCGATTAAAGTTAAATGAACAAACAAAAACATGTCTTTGTCGTGTTCGTTCGGTTCGTTTACAAGTCTAGTAAGTATATTGACAAAAAGTAAAGAAACTTTAATGTAAGAAAAGTTCACATACAATTCTTTGTATGCAACCAAGAACAAGAAGTTTTAACCAAGATCTTTGGTGGTTATAGGTATTGGACGTGCTACCAATAAACCCAAAACTTTGTTCTAGCTTTTGGTTTCAATACGTGTAAACTCATAGTCTCTTGGTGAGAAAATTATTGGGATCATGTTCGATGAGTGAAAAAAATATGGTACGCATACCTCAAATGAAATAAGATTGTATTTATGTTAACGTTAAAAATGATGTTAAGTGTGTCCAATACCAAGTTTGTTTTGAGTGCAAAAGTGAAGCATGCCATATTTCAAAGTTGAGGGTAAAAGTAAAAGTTTATGTTTTAAGATGAAGAATGTTTAGAATGATTAATATAGTTCAATGTTATTGATTTTGTTAGTTAGCCAAGGGATTCCGACTTTAGTTTACTTTTTATCCAGAATACCTTCTGGTTAAAATTTGCAGGGGCTGGGATGTGATGGCTATGTAAGATGGTGGTAGCATACGATGGTGAAACACTTCATTAATTGAGACATGCGTTGCTTTAATCTTCATTGTTGGTTTCGCTATCTAGTGGTTTGGGTGGCGTGGCAAGGATTGCGGATAGTAGGTTGCCACCTGCGGTCTCTCTTGCAGCTATGGGTTTTTAAAACTCTGAGCAACCCATAAATCTTAAAATCGGACTTAAAGCATTGTTTGCTTACATAATATATGCAGGATTGCGGGTTAAAAGAAACGCTTAAAATCGTTCTTAAACCATTATTTCATTAGTCTTTCAACTATATATTTATCAAGGTAAAATCATTGAGGAGACCAAAATTTGCTCATCAATTGTATTTATAAAGTTCTACATACTCCAATTAAAGGGTCAAAAGTGATATCTTTTTTCTTCGAGAGAATCGCATGGTTGGTCCCTGTGCTTTCCAAATTTTGCACTCTTGCTCCTAGTGGTTCACTAATTACAAGATTGGTATCTAGGTTTAACAAAAGTGCACTCGATTGATCCCCATGACTAACGGCAGTTAACTTTTTTGGTTAAGTCCACCCACATGGGGGTATTATAGTCTTTTTATATATGAACCTACTATAAAACCCCACCCTTCTTCTTCCTTAAACCATCACCTCTGCACCTCCACCTTCTTCTTCATTAAACCACCACCATCTCCTTAAACCATCACCCTTAAACCTACTATAAAACTCCACCATCATCTGCACCTTCAACTGCCTCCCCCACCCGACCACCATCTGCACTTATTCATAAACAGTCGACCACACCACACCACTGCAGCCACTCCCCCACCATAACAATCACCTGGTGACCACACCACTGCAGCCATCCAACAGTCGAGAAATCAAGAGCCGCCACCACTGGTGGTTTCCGGTTACAACCACCATAACCCACCATCCTCAAACCCACCTAGATCCATACTGCACCATCCTCAACCCGCCACCTAGACCCCTAATTAAACCCACCTAGATGAAATGATTGGCCGGATTCATCGAAACCAAGCTGCCTGACTTCTCCCACCTGAAACCCCTAATTAAACCCGGATCTGTTGGTAGGTGTTACGGGTTAGTGGTTTTGGTGCTTGTGATCCGAAGATGAGAGCGAGTGGGGGTTTAGGTTTGAGATTCGTTGATTTAAAGCGGTTGCGGGTTGGGTTGAGCTGGTTTTGGATTAGTAATCTTGGAAAGGAGGATGATGTTTTGGTTAGGGTTTTGGAGATGGAGGCTGCATCAGATAAGGAAGAAGAAGGGTGGTGGTGCAGGGGTGATGGTTTAAGGGGGTGGGGTGGGGTGTTGTGTCGTTTTCCAGTTGCAGGATGCAGGTGGTGGTAGCTGGTTGTGTGTTTGCTCATGGGCAGGGAAATGGTTTGGGTAGCAGTGGTGGTGTGGTGGTGGTGTTGGGGAAGAAGATAAGGTAAGGGTGGGGGTGTGGTGGTTTAGTTATTTATTTATAATGTGTTATTTTTTTATAAGGGCAAAATAGACATTTTGTATCTATTTAACAGAGAATTTTAACGACCGTTAGGGGCTAGGACCAATACAGTAACGAAATTAATACATTTGGATCATGTTAGTAATAAGTTTACAACCCTCGGGACCAATCTTGTAATTAGTGAACCACTAGGAGCAAGAGTGCAAAATTTGGAAAGCACAGGGACCAACCATGCGATTCTCTCTTTTTCTTCTTAAAATAACAAGCTAAGATCTATAACTTATAATAAAAGAATTGAACTTTGATGATGTGGCATTCAATGGATGCCTCAACCCCTCTTTGAATGTGTCACGTAGCATCATGTAGAATTTTTTAATTTTTGAGTTTTTTTAATAAATCTATATATATTATAACTATTTTAGGAAAACATAAGAATTTAAAAACAAAATTAAATTTTCTCTCTAATGTTTCCTCCCATAACTTTTAAACGTTAATATCTCTTATATACGAGATTTTTTAAAGAAAAAAATTACACCAAATTAACGAGCGTTTTATTATCTTTCCAACGAGTACAATAGTGCTATATAAAAAACGGAGAAAAAAAACAACTATTTTTGTGGGGTTTTGTTTTCAAATATATTTTACTCTACTAATAAATCACAAACGATAAACATAACTTCATATGCAGAGATTCATTTTTTTTAATATTTGAATATGATAACTTATGGCAGAAATTTGTTTAAAATAAATAAATAAATATTATTATTATTATTCATTAATCATGTATTGGCAAATCATTAATTATGTTGTCATAGTAGATATTTTATTATGTTATATTAGATATTTCAACCCCGGGACACTCTCGGGATAAAACCTAGTGTTATATATTTAAAATTAAATCCAATTAAGGAACAAATCTCCTTGAACCGAGCTATCAAACTATAAGAAAACAAGATATCGTATAGTTTTATTAATATAACTTTTAATAGTCCATGTATGCTAACAAAAATTGAAAATAAATAAAAGAATATTATCGAGTACCATCCCCTTTTAACAACAAAGAAAAAAAATGAAAGAATGAGAAGAAGAAAAAGACGAGTATACTCTTCACGAAATAAACTCTATATAAACACCTCCACATATGCTCATTCTAACTACCATCACAGCTCTCTTTTTTTTCTCTCTCTTTAGTGAAGTGAAGATGAATCCTTCCATCATGAAGATGTTTACAGCAATGTTGCTTGTTGCCATGTGTCTGATGGCCAATGGTACTTCACTATTTTTAGCAATAAATCTCTTTTAGGTTTGCCTTGAAACCATAACTTTAACTATGAACATGCATGTTAATTTTTTGTACATGAACATTACTATTTTTAGCAATAAATCTCTTTTAGGTTTGCCTTTTAGTTTATCTTTGTGTACTGACTGCATAATACACAGAAATCGGTGGTCCGATGGTTGTGGAAGCGAGGACATGCGAGTCGAGGAGGCGGAGCCACAAGTTCAAGGGGACGTGCTTTAGCGACACCAACTGCGCTAATGTGTGCCACTCTGAGGGGTTTCCTGATGGAAAGTGCCATGGGTTTCGTCGCCGTTGCTTTTGCACCAGACCATGCTAGATCCGTCTACTACTAGCTAGAGTCGTGGTTTCAGTAATTGTTTTAAGTTAAGTGCATGTGTGGTTTTATGTTTGCTTGATCAATAAGTTTCTAGTTGTGTTTGTTTGGCTGTTTTTCGTTCCTAGTTCACGTTGGTCGTTATTGGGATCTTTTCTATGTATTAATGTGATTGTTAAATCACATTTTTTCTTATTATTTTTTATGATTACTCTTAATATATGTTTATACGAATACATTTACATACATAGACATGCACATACATAAGTAAAAAGAGCATGCTAAGCGTACAACGTTGTTCACGGTTGGTGCAACTTCATCCAAAAAAAGAAAATAACGCGGTGACAGTTTTGTAAATAGTGTAAAGACACATGCACAAGTAAAAATAAATGCCAAGTGTTCAATGTTGCTCACAACCTTTGATGCAACTTCATTCAAAAACAGAAAAAACGTGGTGATAATTTTGTATATAGTGTAAAAATAGAAAAAATGTGGTGATATTTTCATAAATGGTGTAATAGAAGTTAATTAAGAGATGGAAGTATATTTATATGGAGTTCTTTGTTAAGCAGGAGAAAAAAAAAGAATGATGTGATATAATTACACTTTTCTTACTACATTATTTTCTTTCTAAAATCATGCAAATATTAATTTAGAAATCAAATCACACAACTAACATCTTTCTGAACAGAAAACATAGGTAAAAAGTTCATAATATATAACGCTAAATTCATAAGTGATAAAATCGCGCAAACTACATTTTAAAATATGAAACATAGTTATTTATTTAATGACCTTTGAAAGCATAGTTTTGACATTTTTCGAAGGGTTGATAATAAAACACTGGCACAATATCCGTGGCATACTCAAAGTTTGTTAATTCTTGCACGAATTTACCAACTATATATTCAAGACACAACAGAATTTTGGAAGAATTCTCATTTGAAAAGATTCTTTCAACAATTCAAACTCTTTACACATCTATAAAAAAAGTAATAACTATTATAAAATTTATAAAAAGATAATTCAAATACTTAAGCTTGTTTCTTAAGATTCATTCATAAATTCCACATTCAAAATTGTAAGACTTTGTTTTATAAACACCGTTATTTTTGTGAAAAAATGTATGAAAATTGTAAGCTTCGGTCTTTAACATGTTAATTCATTTGAAGATTTTGACATGGTGCTTTTTTCATGATTCTTCATGTCTCTTAAACCCGACTTTGTGGGCTTTGTAAACTAACTTGCAAGGCACTTTAGTTTCGACAACTCATTTTTGTCTATGCGTCAATGACCAATCTAAAATTCAGATCATGCTTGTATTGAATCTTGTGTTTCTTGATTCTCTCAATTTGTTCAGCATGTAACTTTTTTTTGAACGGCTAAATTTTTTGTCAACCATAAGATTTGAACCCTCACTACTTTATTTTTACCGGCAAACATCATCTTTATTCCACACCCAAACATATTTACAAAATTCCAATTAGCAAGAAGCTATAAAGGAGCAGAAAGTTACAGCCCATTCGATGTCATACAACTACCATATATTTCAAATTTCCTCTATTTATCCCAATCTATTTCCCCTAGTTTTCCACGGTTCCTAACCCAAGTGTAGGATAACGTTTTGATGTCGCTCAACAATTGTTCCAGAACAACCTTCTTCCGTTAAAGATTTTTTCGTTTCGGCTTTTCCAAATGATCTAGCATGTGGTGAGAACAACTGCTTGTATCGCCTTCTTCTTAACCCGACTCAGTCCGTTTGCTTTGTGTATCTTCAGTAAGTCACGAAAAGAAAAGGCATAAATGGGTTGGATGTTGCACCATTCCTTCACCTTGTTCCAAAGATTGCACACAATGTAACATGAAGTGAACTGGTGTGTTGCCGATTCCGCATCATTGCCACAAAGACTGCATGTATCTGGCCCTTGTAAGATATTTCTATGCTTGAGTCCGTCTCGAGTCGCTAGTCTTCCTTGTCCCTCCCTCCAAGACAATAAATTAACTTTCTTAGGAACCCATGACGACCATTCAAAAGGAAAATACGGGACAACAACTCTTGACTATTGTCACACCCTCAAATTCCACGTGTGGGGTTTTACCACGAGGTGCGTGACACACCAGGATCCAAGTCAACGGTCATAATAAACGAAAACTATATGAGTTAAGATAACGTAAACCAAACAATGCAATAAGCGAAAACTATGATCTCAAATAGAGCGGAAGCAATTCAAGTTTACAAAACCAAGATAAAGATAAAACATATGTTTAAGGTTGACTCCCAAACATGAACCTAGACGCAAGTGAGACTCCGTGCGCCTAATCCGACTGCTGCCACCTTAGCGACCTGAGAAAACATGTTAAAGACGTCAACATATAATGCTGGTGAGTTCACAGGTTTTATAAAAGCGTGTCCATAAGTTCTGAAAAGTCGTTCCCGTTAATATAAAAAGCGTTTCCATGAGTTTCAAAAGATCAATCTCGTTACTATAAAAGCGTTTCCATGAGTTTCAAAAGATCAATCGCGTTACTATAAAAAACGTTTCCATGAGTTTCAAAAGATCAATCCCATTACTACCATGTTATGCGAACGTTAGCTAGGCGTTAAGCATTTGTTACTACTACGATTTTGTTGCTGAAAACCATTACTGACAAGCATTGCCTGCGTTGTTGCCCGAGTTTGTGTTGCTTGTGTTGCTGAGAGTTAGAGACAATATGCACCCGTCCGACCGCCAGTCGACCGATTGGGGTTTGTCAGGCTGAATAGATCTATCCATATTTCCCCGTTGTGCTACCTCATACATTCATGGTTTCCCCTGGGACTTCGGTGATAGCATCGTATAGTAAACAAAAGATCAACATAGTATAACATGTTTCTCCCCTGAAAACAAAACTTGTAAAAGTGGGGCCGTGAACTCACATTAGGTTGCGTTCTTCTTAAAAGACAACAGACAAGGCAATGGTAGTCCCTAGTATCGGCAACCTATCATGAGATGTATATAAGTACCCGGACTATCAACCCGTAAGTCAACTAGTCCTGAATGTCCAGACCATAACTGTGTACGTTTGAAAACATGTTTGGACGTTAATTCGACCATACCAGACAAGACCCAACATCCCATTGGTGACCCGACATCCCCCGTGTTAGCTAAATACAAGTAACCAAGCAATCACATGTAAACATGCACTTAATACGCACAACAGTTCACCAAGTCTATCATACAGTTCACATACTGCATATACGAGTCCAAATACGTGTTATTAAGTTTCTAGACATGTCACAGGGTTCCCAATATGTTCCTAGGTGTCAAACCATGTTTCGGGATCCTAAAATACACTTATAGCAGCAAAACACGCCACTAGGCATCACACACATGACTAGGAATCATAACACATGATTAGGAATCAAAACACATGAGTAGGAATCATAACACATGACTAGGAATCATAACACATGAGTACAGTAGCGAAACCAGAACTTTATCATTAGAGGGTCAATTGAATTTTTCTTATTCAAATTTTCTAGCGCAATAGAATTTTTATTTCTATGTATTATTCTAGTTATTAGGAATTTACTACATAAATTTTTTGTATATGACATGTGTATATATTTATATGATAAAAATTGGGGCGTATTTAGAAATAAAATTTCAAAAAAATGTAAATGACTAACTGTATGTATTTGGAAAACAAAAATTGTTGTGACGATTAATTATGATGACAAATCACAAATAAAATAAAATAATAAAAAAGACATATAAGTAATAAATAATCAAGTGATATAAATACGTAAAACAAAGTGAATTTTTTTATATGAGTGAAACTTAAATAAAGCTATATACTAAATAAAACTGTTGCACTATACCTATAACATAGTATTAGTTTGTTTTTTTTTCAAATGAGCTAGTACCACTACACAAATAGGTTTATTATTAAAAATAGGCTTTGGTAAAGTAAATGTTATTTTGTTTTTAAATATTTCACATGACCCCATCTTCTTCATATTCCATCTTCTTCATCTTCCATTTTAAGTTCCTTTCACTGTCCATACAGTAAAAACTCCATAATGTCATCAACAATAAAAACTCCATATTTAAGCTTATTTCTAGTCACCTACTTCATGAGATATAACTTAAGAGGGTCCAACTACGAAAGCTTCTCTGTTTGAATACCTTCGTCAGAGAAAGAAATCGGTAAGCCGGAGGTCGGCCGGAGGGTCAACAGACCCTCCTGACCCTCCCCTAATTCCGCCCCTGCATGAGTAGGAATCAAACTGGCAATTAGGAATCCTAATCACCCCCTTTACAGGCGAGTAGGAATCCTACTCGCCCCCTGTAGACCAAGAGCCACTTTTCGCGCGTTTGACCCTCTAAATCAGATCCAAAACATGTAAAAACACCCAACATCAATCCAAAATCATCAAGCAACATATCCTAAATGAAAACCCCCAATTTATCATTAGTCTATCACCCTAATTGTAAGCATTTCCCAAAATGGAATAATATTATGAAAACATCACATCAAAGCATGCATAACTTACCCTAAATGGCAAATAATCAGATTTCATCACGTAATCACGTTGCAAATCATCATCCTACTGTTACTACATCATTCTAGCATAAACCCTAACATCATACAATTATCAAATCACTTCATAACATCCTAAATCCTTCTAAATCACTCAAACTGGTCAAAACACATATTACCATCAAAACACATCAAACAACCTTCAAACTCCTAGATAATCATCCTAACAACTTATCCATATCAGTAAAACATCAAACACATACGAATCCCCATGTTTTAATTATAAAAATCCGTTCTTTGCATGAATCCATTACATAGAACTCATATAAAGGATTAGACTTGTTTTAAAAATGTTTTTAAAGGTTTTCAAAGACACAAACTTCACAAAATCAGGTCTGGACCTTTAGGGATCAAAATAACGAGATTACAAAAGCTTAGGATGGATAACACACCTTTGATTTTGCTAAAGGGGATGTGTAAAGCTTGGAAATGGTAGGTTTTTGGGCAAAAACGAGTTCCAGAGGTTAAGTATGGTGTGAGAGAGGTTTGGGGCGAGGTAGGGTTTCACAAATGATGTTTTACAAGTCAAGTATGATATTTATAGTTGTTTCTAGTCGTTTATGATGTTACACACGAGTAGGAACTGTAGGTGGCAATTAGGAATCCTAATTGCCCTCTTTACAGGCGAGTAGGATCCTAATTGCCCCTTTTACAGGCTAGATCCTAATTGCCCCTTTTACAGGCGAGTAGGATCCTAATTGCCCCTTGTAGGCTGTTGTGAGTTTTCGGCGCGTTAAACGCTATTTTAACACATATAAGCACATATTCACATACCGACAAGTTATATAATGATTATAAACACATAATACTTGATAACTAACACGTTCACATCCGTTCATTAATCCTCGAGACTCGAGACTTGCGTGTGTGCGTTAAATGACTCGAGACTCATGTGTGTGCATTAAATCCGTCGATTCTACAAATCACCAATCCTTGTACACATGATTATGGACCAACTCCCAATGATCCCTTGGATCATTGTAACGACTCCCGATGATTCCCAGAACCATCGAAACGACTCAACTGACCCAGTTAAGTATAACGTATGCATGACTCGCTAAGGTAGACTTACTTGTGCAATGCTCCCCCAGAAAATAGTTTATGCATTTTAGCATATGTATTTAAGTCTTGTGCATCCCAAATCTACTAGAACGTGCGGTTTATATTGTACCAAAGTCTACATGGTGGGTTTATATTGTATTGTCTTGTACATCTACCTAGAGGCAGCTCAACGTTATCGAAGGCCTAAAGCGAACTAAAAAAATTAGGCCCTTTTTAAAAAAAAATCTTTAATGTATCCTCCTTTACCTAGGATTGGGATTGACAACTATAAACCAAAAATTTCATATGTCGGTTCTAATTTGAAATGTTTATTTCTTAAATCAATCAAAAAAGTAATCATTTCATTATCTAAATAAATCAACAAATTAACTTAAGCAATAAAGAACGGGTAAACCAAAATATTAAATTAAGAAATAAATATATTAAACAATCATTAATAACAATCAAAGAATCATGACATTAAAGTTACAAAGGTGTTAAAGATTGGAACCAAAAGGCAAAGGCACATTTGAAGCAAAATTTCTGATAGATTAGATTAGGGCTAGATAACTATAATGATTACGATAATTTTTTTTTTAGAAAAAATGGGCCCTGTTTTTTGGGTGGCCCCAAGCCCTAGCTTGGGTTCACCACACTATTCAGCCGTCCCTGACATATACCAAGAATGCAATATCAAGTTTCATAAGTGTGGTACTTATGGACCAAGTACCCTTTCACCCCCTTCTTGGAGGCGGTAAGGTTCCTTATATATTATCAAGTGGTTGGGGCAACCATGGACGTGCTTAATGGATAAGCTTTATTCAAATTAAAACATGTTAACATTGCGGATGTAGTTTAGCTTATGGGCAAATATTAAATTACACAGTTACTTAAATTATTGCCCTAGAAACAATTGTTGGACTAATCTTGTCACACTCTTATAGTCTAAGGGATTATTAAATAAATTTATATATAGATCATATTTTTTCTTTTTTCTTCTTTTTGGGTGGAAATCCAAATATTTTTGTGCATTTGTTGGCTTTTAGAAATCAATTTAGGATTTAGGTGATTCTGTAAGCCGAACTTGCGGAATAGGGTGATGTGGATGTTGGGTTGGTGATGTTAGACTTTGACTAGGATAAAGGGACTGTGAGTAGGACAAACCCGCAACCTTAGGTTGCGGAATTCTGACAAAAATATAAACCTATAAGGAAGGCGACATATTGTGGCTGGGTTGGTCCGACGGCTATGGGATAGATGTTAGAAACAAATGGCACAATAACAAATTTTAAGAAGGCAGTCAACACATATTTTATTAGTAAAAAAAAAAGAAGAACCGGTACATATTGCATCTCATACTAACACCTATTTATAACGAGGGAAATCAAATCAAAGAAAATGAACTGATTGCTAAAATCAAGCAATGCTTGATTTAAGCTAAGACTTTGCCTGCTTGACTGCTGGAATTCACCACATTCACCCCCTTAATTCCGGCCTTCACTTTCGATAGATCTTTGACTCCAAAAATTCCCTCATCTAAAAAACTTGATCCTTGGCAAAGCTTTGGTCAAAATGTCAGCCTTCTGTTCATTACCACTAACTAGGGGTGTAATCGAGCCGAGTCTAGCCAGGCTAAGCCCGAGCTCAAACTTAAACGAGCCAGCTCGGCTCGGCTCGTTTTTCGGGTCGAGCTGAAAAGCCGAGCTCGAGCTCGGCTTGTAAATGTTCGAGCCGAGCTCGAGCTGGTTCGAGCCAGCTCGTTACTTTTTAAAAATATTTATAAAATAAAAAACAAAATAAATAAAAATAAAATTACACATATACATGTATATTTTTTTATTTTTCTAATATTTTAATGAATGAAAGGCATACTAAAAATATTATTTGTATATTTGTGTTTTTGTTCTATTATTTTTGATATTTTATTGATTAATTCAAAGTATTATTAAATATATAAAAGATGTTTATCGAGCCACGAACCGAGCCACCAAGCCGAGCCACCAAGCCGATCCATCGAGCCGAGCCACCGAGCCAAGCCATCGAGCCGAGACCACTAGCTCGAGCTTGGCTCGATTGCAAATCGAGCCGGCTAGGCTCGGCTCGATAAGGCTCGATAACAAAACGAGCTTTTTCGAGTCGAGCTTTTTTAGAGCGAGTTTCGAGCGAGTTGCGAGCCGCGAGCATTTTGTACACCCCTACCACTAACAAACTCAACTTTCACCTGACCATTTTCAACACACTCACGCATGTAGTGATACTTCATGTGGATGTGTTTACTATTTTTGTGAAAAATAGGTTTTTTTTATTAACTTGATTACAGATGTGTTGTCTACACAAATGGTGATTACTTCCATGGTTTGTCCCATGATTTCTTCAAGTAATCCCTTCAGTCATACTCCTTGGCAGGCAGCAGCTACCGCTGCCATGAACTCTGCCTCGCAGGAAGATTAAGCAACAGTTGGTTGCTTTTGACAGCTCCAAGCGATTGGCCCTCCCCCGTAATAAAAAATCATGCCAGTAGTGCTTTTTCCATCAGTTATGTCCGAGGCGTGTGAGTATCTAACCAGAAGTCCCTCTCTACTTCTATGATAGCAGATTCCAAAATCAACAGTCCCTTTTACATACCGCAACACCTGTTTAATAGCTTGTAAGTGTGCTTTTTTGGGGTTTTGCATGAATCTGCTAGTGATGCCAACTTCATAGCTGATGTCTGGTCTAGTGTGTGTGAGGTACCAAAGACAGCCTACAAGGCTTCTGTACTTGGTTGCATCATCGTTTTCTTGGTCTTCATCTTTACCAAGCTTGACTCCTAGGTCCATGGGAAACTTTGCAGGGTTATACTCCCACAAATTCGCATAATTTAGAATCTTTTTAGCATATGTCGTTACCTTCAGTGTAATTCCATCTTCACTTTGATTTACTTCAATTCCCAAATGATAAGTTAGTAGCCCTAAGTCACTCATTTCAAAATGCCTTTTCATTTGTGATTTAAAATTGCCAATTTCTTCTTTGCTTGAACCTGCAATGATTAAATCATCAACGTAAATTCCCACTGTCAGTGGTCCTGATTTTGCAACCCTTTCGTACACTGCATGTTCCCTTGGGCATTAATCAAAACCAAGCTATTTAAGAGTTGCATCCAGCTTAGAGTTCTACGCCCACGGTGCTTTTTTCAAGCCGTATAAGGCTTTATTGAGCTTGTACACAAGATGTTCTTTTCCTGGTTTCTCAAACCCCTCGGGTTGAGATACGTAGAAATCTTCCTTCAAATTACCATTAAAGAAAGCGGTCTTGACGTCAAGGTGATGAACTTGCCACCCATTAGATGCAGCTAGAGACACGATTAACCAAAAGGATTCCATTCGAGTGACTGGAGCAAAAACTTCTTCATAGTCGATGCCATGCTTATGGACATAGCCTTTTGCGATAAGTCGTTCCTTGTAGCGGGTTATGTTACATTTGGCATCCTTTTTTACTTTAAAAACCCACTTCAACCCAATTGGTTTGACTTCATTCGGAAGTTGGATTAGGTGCGATGTGTTATTCTGCTCAATTGACTTTAGTTCTTCTTGCATAGCATTTATCCATTCTTTATAGGTTTTGGTTTCATACATGATGAACTTGACTGTTTAAAGTTGATTGGGCTGTCAAAAAGGCTGATTGGACTGTTAAAAGGGCTGTTTGGACTCAAGGCAGATTGATTCGAGTTACCTGATTCGTCAAGTGAGCTGTTGTTTAAATTTGTGCTGTTTTTTACAACCGGGTTGCCATTTACAGCTAGGCTGCCAAACTCAGTTGGGTTGCTGGTTACAAAGGTTCCCTCGCTTTAACTGTGCAATGTTTGGGCTGAGCTAGAAATAGTTTCATTACTTTCGTTTTCAACAACAAACTCAACCCACTCTTCATCTTTTCCGAGCCCAGTTGACTAGTTCCACGGCTTGTATTCTTCAAATTTTGCGTACCGACTAACTACAACCCTTTCGCTCTGTGATTGTAAAATTGGTAGGCATTGCTTCATAAGGGGTCTTTCCTTTTACAGATTTAGTTGGGGTTTGGTTTCATAAGGGGTCTTTCCTTCTACAGATTTAGTTTGGGTTTGGTTTTGGTTTAGGACACACGACATGTCGTACATCTGTAAGACCCTCAACTCTTATCTTAAGTTTTAAAATAAAATAAGAAGATAAAAAACGGACTTTTTATTTGACACGTAATAAAATTCAAGAACTTTTAAACATTTCCCAATTGGAAATCAAAACATATGGAAACATGTGTACATAAAACGACAAACCTAGGTTTTAAAGCTAAATACAGCGGAATACATCAACAAGTTGTACACAAAATGTTTCGCTAATGTACTTGATAAATGTCTAAACCTAAAAATTTTCCGTGGTTCGTTCGGTTCGGTTGCTTGATCCTTCATCCAGGTACCTATCATACCATCAACCTATCATGCAAACAATAAAGAAGGTTAGTTTGAATAGAAACGAGCATCAAGGATGACAAACGGATCAATCCCAAGCTGATCACTAGTGAACGGCCGTTCGCCCAGGGCGAACAGTCGTTCACCCTGACTGTTGCTGTTGATATCTTAGTTGTGTGTCAGTGAACGGCCTTTCACCCTTTACAGAATGTTCAGGCCTTCCTATTTCACAGGTGAATGGTCGTTCACCTTGGCGAACGACCGTTCAGCCTTGTCTGATCATGCCTTGCACTTTATTCAACCAAGTTCATGACTTTGATTGAGAATTCACTACCTTGGTCTCTACAACCTGCTCAGGATTGGTTTTACCTCGGCTTATTATTGTATGGGGATGCCTCAGGCTCTACAATCCACACGGAATTGCTTAGACTTTGGTCCTATTCCCCTACTAACACTTTTCTAGTCTCAATTTCCCATTTGGCCCTTTTGAGTCCTTAATGGTGGGTATTTCACCATAGTCTCTTAATCTCATTCGCATTCGTATGGGTTGCAACCATGACAACATTTCTAGACATACCATTGTCCCTATAACTCCTTGGGACTACCTAGACTTTGGTGAGCTATGTTTCATCTGGTCTACTCTCATTACTTTATCTTTCGAACCATTTCATTACAATGGCAGTACAATATGACATGTACAACGGTTATATAAAAAGTGAATACAACTAAACATGTACCTTATAGCTTTCCTTTTTGACGAGTGTTGGATTCGCCTTTAACCTCCGAGGTCCCACTTGAGCCGCCTAAACAAGCACCCAAGCATTTTATTAATACACTTAATGTTTGATCATCCAATTAAAACAACTCCTACTAATGATTTAATCACTTTTGAGGATATTATCACAAATGATTTCGTTTAGGCATCTAATCAAACACATAATAGGCACAATTCTTAACCGAATTGTTCAATCAAATGGGTCAACTAGTTCATAAATTCTCAACTCATAATCCATACCATGGTGTCACCCATGATTTAATAAGAACAACTAAGTTACAACTCATTATAACCAAGCAATAACATAAGACTTATAGTGGTTGTTTCACCCTAGAAGGAATCCACCTAGTGTACACCAAAATCCCCAAAATTCATTATCTAGGGTTATATTACTCATATTATGTAGAACTTAACATGTTTCAAGTTACCCCTCCTTATAGGGTTCCTTCCAAATTCATTAATTGGTCATAATTAAGAACCCTAGAATTTCACCCAACATCATATAGGCTATAGTACATCAATTAAGATAAAACGAATGATAGCTGGATATTTATTGGAGTTAAATGAGCCGATTAAGCCCTAATGCAGGTGGATTATCTTCCGATTAAGCAAGATTCAAGCTTGATTTTTGAGTTGGAGCTTTGGTGTGTTTTTGTGTGTGTTTTTAGGTGTGTTGGTCGACATACCCATCTGATATGTCGATTTCCACCTTGATCCATCTAAGGCCTCTCCATCACTTCTATAATATGACAAGTCTAGTCCCTCAAGTTGTGATTTTTAGATTATGTATTATAATTTTTGGTTTTAAATGAATATGCCGGCTTTCATTTGATTTTAACGTAGGTTCTGATGAGCACAAAACTTTAAGTTAAGGAAATACAACTCTTAGGGTGTTACACAAGTCCAGTGGGATTCTTCCTGCATCATGCATATATATCTTTTTTTTCTGTTCAGATGCATGTTCGAATAATTTCCCAATACACCTTACTTGAACTTTATGACTGATTGATTGCAGCAGTATGGTGTACTGAAAAACTAGAATTATACAAAAACCATCAAAACTTGTTTTATCAAAATATGAAATGCTTTCCACCATACAAAATTCTGATGCAAGTATACGTAGAATCTTTGTGCAGCAACATGTACAATTCTTCCTGCCACTGCAGGGCTCTTAAAATGTACAACACTAATCATCTTGGTTAAAATTCTTTGAAATAGCAATAGACTTTTAAGTACAAATTCATGACCCATCTTTACAACAATTTAATTAGATGTCAATGGAAAAAACTTTGTGTTGTCATCGAATTTAGTCTTTCATTTACGCCACATATGCACCAGTACCTTTGGTGCATTGATTACCCAACTCGTATCTATCCACCTTAGTAGCTTCTTCTTCCATAAACAAAATTCTTTTGCTGAAGCGACGTTGAATGTCAAAAACCTATGCAAACGTGTTCCATTAAACAACCTATTAATTGCATCTTTTGCAAGACTAGGTATGGTGACAACCACTTCTGGTGTGACAAGTTCCTTTGTAGCTTCAGTTTTTTCAGGATTCCTTAAGACATCAGTTTCATTTATCTTTCCTTCTTTGAAGACCCTTTGATTTAGAATCTCAATTTCATCGTTCCACTTTTCCCTCAACCTATTCATGTTATCCTTTGAATTGTTTAGGCTATGAGAGATCTCTACTACAGATGTGAAATCTAACCCAACAACTAAAGCTTTATTATCCAATTTATCAATACAAACTTCTTTTTCACCATTTCTTGAATCATCATCCATAGATTCCTTTATTTTATCTTTATCATTCACAGGCATTTCATCAAATACCTTGGGTACAGTCTTATTGACATTCCCATTTTCTTTCAAAACATCATTATCAATTACTTCATCTACAATCGTTCCTTGAATGATATTATCACAAGTTTCTTGAATCTTCCCATTTCAAAACAATTCATTAGCTTTCATCAATTCATTGAGAGTGATGTTACTATCAATCTCTAAATCTTTGTTGTAAAAAGAAGAATTAGGATCAAATGCAGAAAACGAGTCTTGCAAGCCATTAGAATCAACTTTTAAAGCCAATGAAATCACATCTTTCACCTTAATACAACTATATTGATGCCATATAGCAAAGATTTCCCTAATTTTCAGTTCTAAACCACATATGAAAATGTATATAGCATAGATTTTAGAAATTTCTTTAAAAACTTTGACCCTATCAAACAAGAATTTGAATTCATCACAATATTCATCAACCGTACCTTCTTGGCTTAGTGACATGAACTTTCCCATTACTGATTCCATGATATTCACCATTCTTGATATGTTGTTGCTAGGTTTTTTATTGCTAAAGAGATGTTGTTTGTTTCCCTAAATTTGATTGTTGTTGTAGAAAACCCAAACCCTAACCCAAGGTCAGAGGAAAGACAGCTTTGATGCCATTGTTACGATACAAATTGGTAATCAAGAGATTAAGAGCTAAGAATTGGAGAAGAAGAAGAATTCAGAGAGAAGGAGATTAATCTCAAATCATTAGTTACCCATTACTAGGGGTGTAAACGAGCTGAGCCGGGCCCGAGCCTGACTGGGTTCGAGCTCGGCTTGTCATGTTTTTATGAAGCTTGAGTTTGAGCTCGAGCTCGGCTCGGTTCGAGCCTTATACTTTGAGCTCGAACTCGGCTCGAAAGTAAAACCCAAGGGCTCGAGCTCGGCTCGAGATAATTACAGAACAATTTAAAAGGAGCTAAAAGCTCGACTCGAGCTCGCTTTGATAGCTTAAACGAGTCAAAGCTTGGCTCGAGCTCGACTCGCCAATGTTAAATAGTGGGTATACTATATATAAAATAATAATAATATAAAATTTGTTTGGGCTCGTTTAGGCTCGCGAGCCTAAACGGTCTTTGTATGAAAAGCTCGAGCTCGGGCTCGATAACTAAACGATTCATGTTTCAAGCTCGAGCTCAGTCTCGTTAAGGCTCGGCTCGTTTGAACTTTTTACCGATCTGTCCCTAATAGCTCTCGAGTCGTTGCGCATCATTTACACCTCCACCCATTAACTATATATTTATAGCCCTGCTATTTGAACAGTGCCTTCTATTCTCCCTACTACCTTTTTATTTCTATATATTGATGCTGCTTTGGATTTACTGATATATGTTGTTTTGGCATGGTGGTTTGTGGTACATTTGTTATATGTCTGTGTGGGTGTTCGATACCCGGTCCCTGCGTTTTCCCGTTTATTTCTTTCCCTCCCCTGCCATGTGTCTTCTCTTTTAAAACTTGGCTCTCTTATCTTTAACTAAATCTGCTTTCTTTCCTCCTCCTTTATCCTTTCATCCCGTGCATCTTTTGCTCCTCTTTTTTTTCCCACCTTTTTTCCCTTCTATTCCTAATTGTTTTCTTATCTTTCATTGCTGGATTTGGTATACACTCTTCCTATGTTAACAAGCTTTAGTCGCTCCTCATACTTTGTTTATCTTTTTCCGTTGAAAATTGTATGCCCGCCAGTTGCTCGACTGAATGCTTACACCTCGGTTATCTTCCTTGCAGTCCTGTTTTCTGAAATATTGATAAGATGTGATTATGTTATGTGGGTTTAATCTTGATGCCTACGGCTATGTGGCTTTAATCTTGAACTTTTCTGAAATATTGATGTTATGTCGGTTATCTTGGATTTATAATTGTTGATATGTGATTATGTTATGTGGGTTTATTCTTCTTCTTTCTGAAATCTTGAGGCTTACGGCTGTGTTGTCATTATGCTATGTGGGTTACATATTTTTACTTTACATTCTAAATTTTCGGTTATTTGTTTCTTGTCTGCTTTGTTTTTCCCGGCTCTGTGGATTTGATGACGATGTTGAATTGTGTTGATTAACTGCATTTTTTTCCAAGCCCTATATTGTTTATCAGGTTTCTTTTATCAGTATTAAGGTTTCTTATGGTCATTGTATTTATGACTTTCTTATATTCCGTGGTCTATTTTATGCGTCGCGTTTACATAATATAACAGCTTCAGTTGCTATTCCGTTTGTTTTAGGTGAGTTTTACATTCTTTAAGTTCTGATGGTATTGCTTATACTCACTCTCGCTTCTAAATTAAATTTGTTTGTCTTTGCCTTTGAAATCCTTGCATCTCTTTTAATAATTTGGTCAGCAAACATTGCTATTTTGATTTCTATCTTATTGATTTGGCTTTCAATGTTTGTTTGCATTGCACACATTTTAGAAAAGTGATTGACAAATACGAGATAATTAGTTAGCGATGAAATCCTGGCATCTCTTCTTAGAAGTTGGTTTGCAAACATTGTTATCTTTTAGCTATTTAGGTCTAAGTTTGTTGCTTGCTATTCGATTTTTTGATTTCATGTCCGTTGACATACATGGTTTTAAAAGAAAGGAAGATAGCATGAGAATGTTTTATTGTTATCTATTCCAAGTAATAGTGATGTTACTAACCAGTTAACTGGGTTAACTTAGAAGCCAAACATGCGTACGCTTTCAATTATGTATTGCTTAGTGAATTTATATTGTTTTAAAACGAATCTTGATTTACTGTTTTATGACATGATATTAATTGTCTTTAATGAATTTGCTGGTATCATGTTGACTTCTATTTAGGTAATCGACTGAATCATTAATGTTTCCTCAAAGCTGATATTCATTTATCACTTTTGATGTCAAATGCATCCTGCTGTAAATGTAACCATTGTGGTGTTGAATTGGTTTTCCGTCGCACCGTATCAAGCATGACCTTTTTAATTGCGGATTGTGATAATTTTAGTTCTTCACAATAATTTTATGTGTTTTATGCAGGTTGTTGGTTTTTATTATTATGTTAGAATTACAGTGTGTATGTGTGTGTCTATGTATTTGTCTATGTTAAACTAGCTTTTATCCCGGAAGCGTTCCAGGGTTGAAAAATATAATCATTCTAATAATACTAATACTAATAGTAATAATTATTACTCTTGTAATTAAATAAATAAAAAAATAACTTTGCTATAAGATGACACTATGTGTTGCAGTGTTGCGCGATTCTTTCTTCTAGCTTCTCTTGATGAAGTATACCTATCCATCTTTAGAAGAGTAAAATTCCAATGATAGCATGACGATTGGGCTGAATTTCAACATCGTAGATAAGAATCTGCTTTAAAAGAAAAAAACATGATTAATGATTAACCTGAACACTTTGTGTTTTTTTTTCCTGTATGAACGAAACCCCACAAAAAATAGTCGTTTTTTTCTCCGTTTTTTATATAGCACTATGGTACTCGTTGGAAAGATAATAAAACGTTCGTTAATTTGGTTTAATTTTTTTCTTTAAAAAATCTTGTATGTAAAATATATTAACGTTTAAAAATTATGGGAGGAAACATAAGAGAGAAAAAATTTAATTTGTTTTTAAATTATTTTTTCCTAAAATAACTTAATTTAATTTTAGTATAGATTAAAAACAAATTATTAAAATAATAAATTCAATACTATCACCTCAAGGTGCCACATGGCACATTCAATGGGGGTTGAGGCCTCCATTGAATGCCACCTCATAAAAACTCAATTCTTTTATTGTAAGTTATAGATGTGTCTGCCTCGGTTTTCATGTCCACTGTGCATTGTGTCTGTTATGCTCCTTTCTTGGAGGTTTAGTATTAGAAAAACAACTTGAATCAAGGCCTACACATGCTTGCCTTTGTATTTTTTCCCTGCTCCAGTTAAGAGTTAAGAATTAAAAATTTGAGTTTGTGTGAATATATTTTATAGTTGGTCTGCGTTACAGTTAACAGGGTCGCTTACCTCGAAATACACACAGAAACAAGCATTACCCAAGCAGCACACCAACAACTCCACAAGCAGCAACACCCGCCCCAAAAAACCATACCACATCCTTCGCAAAAAAGATCAACGCTTCATTTGGAAGGTGAGTGATTTCCAGAAAGAATTAATCTTCATTTTCATGTGCAAAATAAAACTAACTTGAAATGATCCACCAATTGTAGGTCCTGAAGAAGCAACATCAAAGACATGCAAGAACCACAACATCACCAATTAAAACATCACGTGGCTTTTTGAATCTTTCGCAACATAAACAGTAACCATTCATAATATGTTAGGGTACATTTGATACTTGAATCATGTGAATCCAGCCCCCTTTTGACAATGTAAATTCAATGATCAACTTTTGAATGTTATGAATGAAACAAATTAAAAAAACCCGTTTTGCAGTCGCGCAACGCGCGACATTCAAAACAACTAGTTACATTGAAAGATATGTGTATCTGTACAAGTAGACTCGTTCACAATCACCCCATACTACTTTACAATTACATTTAACGTCCCTCTATTGTTTGTCACCTAACACTTACGCACATTTTTTCACGATCACGTAATGAATTTTTGTCCAACAAATGGGGCGACGACGCGATGTATCATGAAACGCCCGTCCACCCTAAAACAACTCCTTAAAAGTTACAAGTTAAAACTTAAAAGAAGACAAGACGTCTTTTTCTCATGTTCTCTTTAAATCTTTTTTTAAAAGGAGGTATGTGGGGTGGGGCCCCTATGTGCATTATATAACTTGTTTTGGCCACATATAATGTTTTATTTTATTTTATTTAGTATTTTTTTTCAATTTTTTACTGTAGCGGGTATGGATTGCATTTATTGTCCCATTTTAACTACTTTTACCGATTACAATTCACTTAAAACTAACGATTTAAAAATACTTACAAGTAACTTTTATTTAACTAAAATATTTTCTCTTAAATTACTTAAGGTTAGAAAAAATTCTGATAAATTCTAGTGACAGATGATAGATGATGATCAACAATTCAACATAACCCACTTTTGACATCACTCTATAAGGAAAAAAAAATAGTGAAATTGAATACTTTGGATGGCCAGGCTAAAAGTATAAATTTGCTATGTATTCGAGTGTTTTATTGATTTCTAACAACCATATTATATTCTTATTTATTTAAAAAGAACTTTTTACCTTTTCTTTTTTCTTTCGGTTAAAGGATATGAGAGGATAAAGATAAGTATATCCTTCACAAATAAACTCTATATAAACACCTACATACATTGTCATTCTATATACCATCACCCTTCCTTTTCTCTCTCTCTCTCTAGGTCAAGATGAAGTCTTCCATGAAGCTATTTGCAACATTGTTGCTTGTTGTCATGTGCCTAATGGCTAATGGTAACCCACCCCATGAATGTTTTTGTAACTTTAATTATGAACCTTCTCATTTTGTATATGTGTTAGTAATAGAGTTTCTAACTTTGATTTTTAACACACACACCCCTTGACTTTACATATCTAGGTAAGAACTAAATACTAGACTTTAAACTATTTATAACTTTAATCATTAACTTCCATTAAAACTTTGATAAGTCAATTATGGCCAACATTATTTACTGGGTACGGTTGTTGTTATATACGTGTTAACATGTATTCATTTTATATACAGAAATGGATGGTCCGATGGTGGTTGAAGCGAGGACATGCGAGTCACAAAGCCACAAGTTCAAGGGGACGTGTTTGAGCGACACCAACTGTGGTAATGTGTGCCACTCTGAGGGGTTTCCTGGTGGAAAGTGCCGTGGGTTTCAACGTCGGTGTTTCTGCACCACACATTGCTAGATCGACCGAGCATGTTTCATGGCCGGTTGTTTGAGTTGTCATCTTTAGTTAACTGTGTGTTAGATGTTGCCTAAATAAAGGTTTCTTGATCAGCTTGTTTGGTTGGGATCTACATTTCTATATAATGTAATGTGATTGGTCAATCACTTTCTTATTTATCTTATCCTCTCTCTCTCATAAAAAGTAAATGATGAAAGAACAAGATAAAATATAAAATGTGTATCATGTGATTCAGCTAATAGTAGCGGTATCAATGTGTGTACATAATAGTGTCTCTCAGTAATGTTGTAAATATAGCCATTTAAGAGTAGGATAAGAGGCGCATGTGTTTCCCTTTCATGACCGTCCTGAAAAGCGCTGAAAATACAAGGGCATAGACAAATATGAAAGATGGGTCCCTCAAAACATATAAACCTGAATACCTGATTGATTCTTTTATTTTTTGCCGACACCAACTTTATTTAGTTGAGCATAAATGTGTGATTAAAAACAATATTAGGCTAATTACTTAAGATGAATAAGTTTAAATGAAAAATGGGTTTAATTGTTTAAAGGGACTATATTAAACCAAAAGTTAATATGTTTAACAAACAATTTTTTTTTTCTTTTTTGCACACAACCAAACCTGCCAATCTGGCTCTTATATATATTTTTTTAGATTTAAAGGACTTCTATTTCCGGACAAAGAAAATTACATCAAGATAACGGAAGACGGACAACAAGCTGCGCCGCCACCCTTTTCTGAATAACATACAATTAAATTGGTTTAAAAATTAATATACATACAATTTAAATCTTTGGGCCCCTAGAAGGTGAGCCATAGGCGATCACCCACTTGGTAAAAAACATTAAGATAGATAAAAAAAATAGAATACTTAGGTGGAGGGGCGCTTCATTGAAAAAAAATTCACTTCACTGGTTTATACTAATACTGTACTGCCATATCATTTTGCTGAAACAATTTTTTAGAAGCAGTACTTTACTGATTCTTTACCCAATAATTAATTGTTTTCACATATAAAAGTAATAAAATAATAATATGCACTTCACTGTCACCACCCTGCACCTTCTCTACCACAAGTATATATATATATATTTTTATTTTGGAGAGAGAAACTCGCAGGAAAGATCCCGTTAGATAGAACCAAAATTTGGTTCACGGATCCACTACCAGCACCGGTGACGGCAGCGTTACCGTGTTAGTAGTGGAATACCGGTGACCAAGTCTGGTGGCACCCCGTCCCCCTTATATGTGTAAAGTAAAAAAAATAAAGAGAAAATTGCGAAATGAGTTACTTCTCGTATTGCATGTGAGATGTAAGCTATTAGTTACCTGACACATTGGTCACATGTTCATTTCAGCATGCGAATTTATTTTTATAAAGTACATCAAACACATTTTATGTTTTTTTTTTCTTCATTTAGACCGCCTATTAGCAACTTGTAAACCAAGCTCACTTTTCCTTGTAATATTGGTGTATCTATGTTTCTTTTCTAACACATTAACTTCTTATATATATATCTATATATAAACCAATTCCATAACCCATCTAAACACATATATAACTAAGTAGATTAATATGAATCGATGTTATACTGGTTACGACGGTGATTCAACCATATTACTATATTAGAGCTATTTAAAATCACAAGATCAATCAATATTGATTCTTAAAGTTAGTCATGTGAGTGACACTTTGCAACACTATCAACGTATCAAAATACATACATACATACAGTTTGTTGCTCTTTCATTTTTTCATTTAAAATATGCATCACCGAGGTTTCAAGCCTGTTAGCGCATCTAGCTACCACTGCATTATATGGCCGGAGATAGTAAAGAAGTTAGGGAATGATGGCCAAATATCATCTTAAATTGCCTAACAACTTATATCAACCAACATTCAGCCATGGTTTGTGTAGTTTTGACATTTATGTTGTCCATGATGTTCATTAAATCCTCATCTTTCGCTAGGTTGACAACATCGGAAAATGTTTTCATCCTGTTTATTTAGAGGTTAATTGTAATGATATAATGCAACATTAGTATCCTAGTGTGCAAGTTTGAACACATGTTTTTCGAGACAGAGAGTGGTCTTCGGGGAGAAGACTTGTAGCATTCACTTGTTAAAATAAGTTGATACAAACAGGGGCGGACCTAGCTAAAGGCTAGGGGCCGCGCCCGTTATGGCTCAATTTTTTGCGTGAAGTGGAATTTTTATTGTTTACGATTTTTGTAAAACGTTACTACTCAAATAAAATTTACGTTACTACTAAAATTATATTTACGTTACTATTAAATTAAATTATACGTTATGACGTTATGTTACTTGAAATAATGTTTATCGAACTCGAATAAAAAACATAACACATTCAAAAGTCTAAACCAAAGTTTTATAAAACTCAAGTTCAACTACCCAACTTTGAGCCCAATGCATAGCCCACCCCAACCCATCAAGCCCACCCCTGACCTAAACCCAAACAACATAAAAATAAAAAAACCAAACCCTTCTTGTTGCCTGTTCTGCCTTGTCTTGCTCTCTTCCGTGTTACGAAATCAGCAGCCAAAAAACGAACCTTTGCCTCTAGCCTCCCTCCTCCAGTCAGGGCGTTAGCCGTCCTCCTCGGCTCCTCACTCGTCAATGACCTTTAATAAATAATAATCACTGAGTTGAAGTCACACATTCAAAAGTCTAAACCCAAGTTAAACCCAAATAAAACTCAAGTTCAACTACCCAACTTTGAACCCAATGCATAGCCCACCCTGGACCTAAACAACCAAAAAAAAAACCCTTTCTGTTGCCTTTCCTACCTTGTCTTCCGCTCTTCCGTGTTACGAAATCAGCAGCCAAAAAACGAACCCTTGCCTCCGGCCTCCCTCCTCCGGTCAGGGTGTTAGCCGTCCTCCCGGCTCCTCCCTCGTCAATGACCTTTAATAAATAATAATTACTGAGTTGAAGTCACAATTCTTACCTGCCGTAGTCTTTGTATACAATTTTATACCACCATAATTGATTTTTATGACAACAAGTCAATAGTTGTTGTGTAAGGAATATTCCATTGTTGACATAATGGATTAATGGAATACATGTAGATATGCACTTATGGATTTAATTGATTTCTAGATTATTTTTTATATGATGTTTTAAACTAGGAATTTAGATGTTATAATTGTTTTATTATACTACTATTAATAGAAAAAGTGATTTGAGTAGTGTTTTTCCCTATCTATATTGTGTTGTTAAGTATGTTGTTTGTTGGATAAATATGAATAGGTTGTGAGTGGCCTGGTGGTTGAGTTGTTGTGTTGCTTCCCTTACTACCTGGGATCGAGTCTTTTGGGCAGTTTGTTCCAGACCAATTTTTTTCTGGCTGCACATGTCATGTCTTTCACCCCCTCATCATCAATAATCCTCATTTATTCTCAATAAAAGTTTGGAATGTGCTTTACTGTTGTGCTCATCTAATATGGGCTTTTATTCTTTGAAGTAATTGATATTCCACAAGATGAATGTGACTTTTATTTTTCTCTTCTTATTTAGATTCCATTTTCATAATTTCATGTTGTTTCACAGTGATTGAAAAAATGGGTATTGAATATACCCTACCGATCTATCATTTTTTTTTGTAGAAATTAGGTGGGGTTTCGTTTAGAGGGCGGGCAACGTGTGGTTGCTACCCTCGCCGCCCTGTAAAGGGTCTTTACTCGCCGTTTCCTTTGCCCCCCAACTCATCTCGAGTTCGGCGGTTTACATTTCGCACATGGCCCCTGCCAGGAGGGCCCGGAACGCCAAGTCGCGAAGTTCTGCGCAGGGCTCTGTTAGTGGTCTGAGGGCCTACCCCTTTAAACTTTTTCACGATTGTAAAGATGGTAAACCGGGGCATGGCGGATTTCTGCGCCTTCTTGGACACATCCAAAGCACCCACCTCAACACAGAAAACCGAAGGCTATCTCTGAAGGAGGCTATCTCGAAGGATCGGGACCTTTTTTTAGATGTCGGGGAAGTTCTCAGGGAAGGAGATAAATGGTTATGTGGGAGGTGCATGGTGATGCATGCTCTCAGTAGGGGATGCAAGCATGACGATGAGGTTGTATCGTTCTCCGTGGTCTCCGAAGATGTCGAAGATTTCATTATTGGGATACGGAAACCATGTCCAACGGTAGACGACGCAAACCCAAGTCACCCAACCGGGATGGTTGGGGATGTCGCCCTCCTTGAGCGTGTTTTTTCCCTCCCTATTCAGACTATTAAAAGCATCCCCCCTAGTTGTCGTCTGATGTTTGCTCAAGCGCTAACAGGTGCTTTACGCAAAGTAGTGGCGTCGCCAGGCTCGATTGACAATTGGGTCCAATTGTTATTGCTTCCACGGTTAACCTTGCGGGTGGTCAGACCATCCTCCAGGCAAGAGCGAAGATCAGGGAACAGGAAATCCTTGCAGTGTAGTAGCATCATGCAAGCGTTAAGGGAATGGAAAGATGGGTCTGGGTTTGCGGTCTTGGTTTCTTCCCTTTTGGATAGCGCGGGGGAGGTCTCGGTATCTAGGGGAGAAGCCAAAATGGGAGAGGACAGTGCAAGCGAACCTAATCCAAAACAATGTCTTCGAAAAGTCAGGGATGGTCATTTCACGGCGGCGGTAAAGGTTTTGTGCTCTAGTGGAGTCGCCCCTCTATGTGAATCGACCATGAAGGCCCTCATTGATAAACACCCAGTGGTGCCGCCTCCATCCTTTCCTTCTAACCCTATAGCCCAACCCGCTCTATCAGTAGATGAGGGTTGTGTGCTTAAATGTATCCGATCTTTCCCTAAAGGGACGTCTTGTGGTAGGGACGGGATACGTGCCCAACACCTGTTGGATGCTATTGGGGGCGAAGGCTCCGTGACTTCCTCGGGTTTGCTCGCGGCCATCACTGAAGTTGTAAACCTATGGCTTAGGGGGGCCTGCCCTAAGACGCTTGCTGAGTTCATTGCATCGGCCCCCCTCACCCCCTTATTGAAGCCCGATAATGGAATTCGGCCTATCGCTGTGGGGGGCATTTGGCGAAGGCTAGTTTCTAAGGTGGCAATGAAGAAGGTTGAGAAAGACATTGCCCAGTACCTGGGGGACTTTCAATTTGGAGTAGGGGTACCAAATGGGGCAGAGGCGGTGCTTCACAGTGCCAACAGGTTCCTCAACTCTTTTCATGCGGATGGGTCTCTGGCTATGCTTACAGTAGACTTCTCCAATGCCTTCAACATGGTCGACCGTACAGTTTTTCTCCAAGTGGTTCACCAGCGATGCCCGTCCATATATCCGTGGGTCCAGTTCCTTTATGCCCAGCCTGCTAGGCTGTATGTGGGCAATGATTGTATTGGGGCTACCACCGGAGTGCAGCAAGGAGATCCTTTGGGGCCCCTTCTCTTTGCCCTTGCCTTACATCCCCTTATCATGCGGATTCAAGAACACTGTAACCTACCGTTTCATGCATGGTATTTGGATGATGGGACGATCATAGGCAACGCAGTGGAGGTTGCTAAGGCTTTAGACATTATCAACGTGCATGGGCCATCTCTGGGGCTTCATCTCAATATTAAGAAAACAGAGGTCTTTTGGCCGACGTGTGACGGGTTGAAAACTCAGGGCGGGCTTTTCCCGACAGGGATTGGTAGACCTGAGAAAGGGGTTAAGCTCCTTGGTGGGGCTGTTAGCCGAGATCCTACCTTTATTGGGGAGTTGGCAGGGCGGCGGGCTACGAGTGCGGTTGCCCTTATGAAACTACTGCCGCGCCTTAGAGATCCCCAAAGTGAACTCCTGCTGCTCAGATCATGCATGGGGGTCGCTAAGTTACTTTTTGGGTTACGAACTTGTCAACCCCACTTCATGGTAGATGCGGTATCCCTTTTCGATGATGGTCTCCGCGAAGCTATCGAAGATATAGTTGTGTGTGGCGGCCCCTTCTTCGGGGACCTCCAGTGGCGCTTGGCATCCTTGCCGATGCGTTTAGGTGGTTTGGGCCTCCTTTCGGCTCGAGATGTTGGGGTCTATGCCTTTGTGGCGTCCAGAGCTCAGTCTTGGGAACTTCAGGATCATATCCTCCGAAACAGTGGGGTCATTGGGCTAGACCCAGACTATCAACAGGCGCTCGAACGCTTAAATGTCTATCTCCCGGAATTCGATATTGGCGGTTTTTCTAACAAGGACACCGCCCCCTCAAAGCCACAAAAAACTTTGGCGAATGCCCTTTTTAGCAAAACTGCTCAAAGCCTGGGAGAAGTTTTTGAGTTGTCCTCTCGCCAGAAGGCGGTGATTGAATGCCTAAAGGGCCCTCATGCTCAGGATTTTTTGACCGTTATCCCGATTGAGGGTTTGGGTCAATGCATGTCTGCAGTAGAGTACAGAGCTATACTCAAGTACCGATTGATGATCCCTATGTACCCGGAAGATGAAACATGCCCCATCTGCCGTAAAACTTGCATGGATAAATACGGGGAGCATGCAATTCATTGCAAGGAACTCCCTGGTTTCAAATATCGGCATGACTGGGTGCGGGACGTTTTGTGGGATATCCCGAGAAGAGCTGGGATCTCTGCCAAAAAGGTGGCCCCTGTAAACTTCCTCACAGACCCCACGGAAGGGAGATCCACCCTGCGACCCGCAGATCTGCTTGTCTTTGGTTGGGAGAGGGGGAAACATGCATGTGTGGACCTCACCGGGGTATCTCCGCTGGTCGGGTTAAGGGAAACAGGGTTTGTAGCTGGGCAAGCATCAAGAAAGGCGGAATCAAAGAAAGTAGATAAACACGCTAAAGCTTGTGCAGATAACCAACATGTCTTTATCCCTCTGGCCTTCGACACCTTTGGCTCTCTGGCGCCAGAAGCTATTCGTTTCTTGACCAGGGTCCAACGGGTCGTCCACAGCAATGTTTCATCCCCAGGGGGGCAAGGATTTGTCTTTAGTAGACTAGGGTTTGCAATTTAGAAAGGGGTGGCGGCGCAACTTGTTGCCCGTCTACCTTCTATTATGATGTAATTTTCGTATTTTGTTTTAATGAGAAATTTGACATTATTATGAAATTAATATCCATATTGTTTTAAAATAAGTTGAGTTTGTTGGAGCTAATTGTTAGGTTCAACATTCACGGATTGTTGGTGTGCGAGCCTCTTGATTGAGTCATGGGTGGTTAAGTCTTTTTATATGGTTTTATTAAATTTAATTGGTTTGGTTTTGAATTATTTAGAACAGTAGGTTAATTGGTCTGCTTTTATTAGTTATTGCTCATAAAAAACAACTGTTATCTTTATAACGCAACTAACGTTTACAAGTAGTCTGGTCATGCGGATCAACTTCGACCCATATACTTATAAATTAACGAGTGACTTTGGCTTATCTATGTTTTCTAAATATTTAAGTGGTTAAAGCTGTCGACGTAGTCCCAATGAAGTTGAGCCACTCATTCAGAACATACAAACCCGAACATACGTTATTGCTTACAAACAACGAGTGACTCTTTGTTTATTTATTATCGCAACTAAGGTTTACAAGCTGTTTGGTGCTTGCGCGTGTAGGTTCTTTTTAGATAACTTGTAATCTTTGATTATAGAAAATTAATGTTGCCATAAGTTTGCTTCAATTCTGTTGTCTTGTCAAGAGGCATGCATGTTTAGGATTTTTAATCGAAATATGGTACGTGTTCCTGTATCGTCTCATGTAAGTAAAGTTACATACATTCCCTTGATCTTGAAAAAGTAAGCTGGGAAAACGATGGGTCAGCTTGGGTTACGTACGGATCAAACTGGGGCATGTTTTTTAGCAGGTAGAGAATGGTAAGAACATATAATGGTTTCATAATCTGCTGGTTGGCTTCTATTCTATCATGTAGAATGAGCAATAAGTTTCATAGTTTTTTAACTGTGGGTTCTACAATGCGGAAGCAATATCTATTAACGCGAGCATTGTTTTCCTTCAATGTTATACACCCCATATACGTACCCTTGAGTAAAATAGTTTACTCAATTGCCATTCAGCGCTATTATTATTATTATTATTGTTCTTTTTTTGGGTTTGCAGGAGTTGGCATTTACTTTTGGATATTGTTATCAAACAATCTTAGTCGTTGCCGCTCTATGCATTTGCTTCCGTTATTTCATACTAGGTTGTGGTATTTGAAATTTATTAAATATGTTACCGTAATGATTCAAATATTAGTTGTGCGCATTTCTGAGTGTGTATTTGTTTTGTTTTTTCCCTCCGTATATGTCACTTTGGGTTTATTTGATCTACCATTTTATGTATCGTATTTGAGCCAATGCGGATACTATTACATGTTTGTTAAAACTAGGACGGTGCCGTTGGCCGCGCGCTCCTTTTCCACATTCGCCCCTTTCATGTGGACGAATGAAGCCTTCTCCTATCAATCTATCTACATTCGACCTAAGACAACTACATTCGACCTCCCGACTGGTCGAATGTGTCTTCAAGCTTAAGTCTTGGTCGTTTCTTGATCATCTGAACCTTCGACATTAAGTACCGGATCACTAGCTAGGGAAATACATGAATAATGCACTTACAATGCCAAAAGCCAAAAGTCAAAACAGAAAGTGCTTTTGAGTTACACAAACAGCTTATTGACTTATTGGCTTCTTGAAAAAGCCAATAAGTCAATAAGTTGTTTTGAAACACAATCCCAAACACCCCCTAAGTCAATATGAGGTATTCCACGGCTTTAGCAATAAGGTCAACCCGAGATCCAGTTGGTTCTAAATTCAATTTTTTTCTCGGGTGGTAGTTTGGAAGGATCTTTATTGAATACCTTATGAAATTTGACCACTACTTTTACATCCTATGAATTCTTGTCTTCATAGTCTTTAGTCGGCGGCGAAATTATGATGTCAGCGTTATGGATATATGTCGCCTTAATATATACATATGTTAGTAGCGCTTAGTGGGCCTTTGAAGCCTTAATATATATTACATATGTTAATAACGTCTTGAGTTGCATTAATGTTTCTATGCCACAGGACTGATGTATCATACACAATTTTATGTGTTAATCATGTCTTCTGGTATCGTGAGTATTCGCCTTCATGGTTTATCAAAAGTCATGTTTTATACAATAAGCTTACTAATTGTATCTCTTTATACTTATAATTTTATAATTTTAATTCAATATATTAAAATTAAAACAATCCTTTTTTGACTTCTCCTTCTTGTTCACGCCAAACACAACACACATCATATATTTTATTTTCCATTTTTTTCTCAACCTTCATCAGAATAAAACCAATTGATAGCCAAAGTTGTCTACAAACTTCCGCTAAATAACCTGTCATCTCCCTCAATTTCTGCCGGAGTTGGGCCCATCCCATTGTTTAGACCTAGGTAAACCCACGTCAGTAAGATCATCTTCTCTAGCGGGAGATGATGGAGGTGTGATGGTGCCTTCACCCTTTACAACAGAGCGTCTTCTCCGGTCAGATCTAGGGAGAGTGGATGTCTTCAGATCCGTCATCATTGCTTGCGGCAGCGGTTTAACATCGACCTTCGTCTCCGCCGCCTAGCGCCGTGACTGTAGCCACTGCCATCGAGTCACTTGCTACTTTCAGGGGAATTAGTCGAGGCCTTTGATCTTGACAGTCATGTCGGGATCTCTCTTAATGTGTTTTGTGTGTACGAATTAGGAGCATATGTAAACTGATGTTAAAATAAATGTTGGAGAACAGAGAGAAGATAGACAGGGCAATACTGTGATTTTGTAATTTTGAAAAGGGTAGTATGGTAACTTTATGGGGTGCCACCGACCATGCATTTTAAGTATTATATAAACTGTCTTAGGAGGTTAAATTTTAGATGCCATTTGAAGCGCCGCAACGCGACGCCGAGTTAAAACACTAGTTGTTTTTGATGAATTAATTAGGTTTGCCACTTTTAGCAAGGATGAAACCACCTGAAATCTCAACACCTTTTCTTTCGGCAAAACTTGTAATATATGCAGCCTCAAAATAAGTTGAAACCATCACCTAAAACCACAACGCTATTTTTTTGTTTCTTTCAGCAACACTTGTAATATATGTGCCCCATTTTAGCCCCACCGGTCTTTATGAATATGCCAGAAAGTAAGTTTAAAATTGGCGGTGTAATTACAACAAATTTTTTTAACGGCAAGAAACGACGTGCCAACCACCCTGACACTAGGCGTTGTGGCCAATATCGACTACTCGATCGCAGCCAGCTCCTTGGCTTTCCCAGATGCGCGGAAACCCGACCTCCACCTGCCCGAAGGCCAGAGCCGGTCCTGAGGATTCAGATGCCGTGGACGAACTTGAAAAAAGGCCCCGACGTATAAAACTATATAAACTATTTTTATAAAACGATGATAAACAGTGAAGTACCCAAGATTATTTTTATATGGGGTCACATTTTTATACTTATATATATCAAACGTAAGACTTAAATTTTCAGGTCACGTTAGGTATAATAAAAACGTATTTTATCATGGTAAAAAATACATCATCTTTCTAAACAAAAAAAAAACAAAATATTATTATAAGTGGTTGGAAACATTACCTTCATATATTAGTTATACAAATCTACCGGATTTCACATGTATACTAGTGAAAATCAGTTGTTATACTTTAAATTAGAGAGTTAAATTATTAAGAAAAATTATAAAATTTATAGAGTAACCATTGATTTTTATCGGTATTCATTTTATTTTATTAAATTATTTTGTATTACTTTATAGAAATAAAAAGTGAGTAATGAGTGGGGGGCCCAACTTCCCTTCTCTCTTCCCTTTACCTGCACGTCTTCTTTCTTAAAAACAAAACAAAACTCACCATGAAACCCACCATTGAAGCTCAAAACAGAGGCTCATAATAAATCAAGTCACTATCTTTGATTAATTTCTCCAATCCAAACTGTTAAGTCTCTACTGACAATTTCAAGGTTAAAGTATATATGATATATTTCTAAAAAACTTTGGCCCCAAGAAAAAAACGTGCCTCGGGCCGGGGGTGCGGCTCGCCCACCCCCAAGGCCGGCTCTGCCGAAGGCAATGACAGTGGAATAATCGGTAAAACCTCACCTCTCATTAAGTCGAACCGGTGTCACCCGTATTGGCTCTTCACCTAGATGCCATAGAAAAATAATGGGTGGAATGAGAATCGAACCTGTATCACAAGGATTTATTCATCATATTGCACAACAAATACATTTATTATATGTGCTTATTGTAAGTGTGTTATAATTATCAAGTTTTCCTACATGAACTATGTAGAATGTCCTCATTTTATCAGCAAAAAGTTGTATTATTCAATATGTAGAATTTCTTCATTTTATCATCTATGAGCTCTACCAACCTAATTCTATTAGGGTTTCCGACAAGGTGTTTAGCTACATCACGTTTTTGTCACAAATGCGTAGAAAAGGGTGATTTATGACACATTTTCTACGAAAACTGGCATAGAAAATTTGAGTTTTACTAGTAGTGAGGTGAAGATGGTGGTGGGTGATATAGATCGAAGAAGATGAGGTGGGTTTCATGCAATTTTTAAAGTTTTGGGCTGGACTGGCATATTGGCCCAAACCACAGGACGGTTTTGGTAATTATAAATAAGTTCTACTTTATATTATAAAAAATTATAAATAATGTTATCAAATACATATCCTACAAGAAAAAAAATTTTTTTTATCACATAGAACAACTATTAGAATGAACGTTTACTAGATTAGGGTCTAAAAATGAATCAGGTTTGTTCATCGAGTTCGTGTTTAATGTCATCCATACGCTCCCGCTCTTTTGGATTATAATCATGAACGTTTGGAAAACTGGATTTAGAAAATTTTCAAAAAAAAAATTATAATAATAATAAAAATAAAAAAATAAAGCTCCCCTCAAATTGGGTGGACTCACTCTCCATGTCCGGGTGGATGGAGAGTTGTTGATGCGGACCCTTGAACAAAAACCCAGACTTTCAAACCTTAGAGATAGGACACACACTAACAATAGTTTTCTTCCATACAAATAATCAATTTGATAGGACCAAGTTATGAGTTATGGGGAGGTCAATGAGTGTGCACCAAAAGGCCAGGATGTGACAAAGGGGAAACATGTTTACAACTATGATGTCCTTAACCTCAACGGTCTGATCATATACACAATAAAATTGAGCACATAAACTCCTGATAACACATTACAACCACCACCACCAACTTATAGAGCCAAGGTAGGATGTAGGCAAGTCCTACCTTTATCCCGATAACACACTATATATTAATATTTTTTTTGTCATATCACTGTTGTACTAGGTTTGACTAGCGAAAAGAGATTAACTAATTCTTTGAAGTTAGATCCATCATCCATCAGACATAGACTTCGAGCGTCAAGTAGTACCCCAAGCTCTAGTGAGTTTTTCATCTAACGTCTCTTCTTTTTTGTCTCAACACTAGAACTTGAATAATTTCCTCATGATAACACGCCCATAATGAGAAATGAAAGCCCGTGTGGATCATGACCGGAATTTCATATACAAATTTCTTATACAAATAAGAAATATGAAGCTTTTCACTTAAAAATAAGAAGCTTTCTTTACACTTGTTCATGTACCATTCATTGATCATTGTTTGTGAGCAAGCTTGTATAGTCTATCTTAGCTAAACCTCTTGTATTGCTTGAATAAAGATGAAGCTTAATTGGTATAAATTCATGTTTTCTTTTATCAAGGTGATTTCTTTTATATATCCTCTAATTGTCAAAGTCGTCACACGAATTGGGTTTCATGTATGACATCTCTATTGTAATTCTATTTTGACATAAGATGGATATGTACACGAATCAAGGTTGATAGAGGGCCAAAAATGTCACATAACACATGGTTATAATTAATTGCTCACATTGACTGGCAAGTAGCTTTAGAGGGTAAAGGTTTTAAGATTAGTCAATCTAAGACCGAGTATTTGTATTGTGATTTCAGTGGCGTAGAGAATGATGAGGACACCCAGATTACCATTGAAGGTCAAGTGGTTTCGCAGGTGACTACGTTCAAGTGTTTAGGATCGTTTGTACAAAGGGATGGGGAGATCGATAGTGATGTAGTACACAGCATCCAGGCTGGATGGCGTAGGTGGAGAGCAGCCACTGGGGTATTGTGTAATAGGAGGTTTCCTGTTAAATTAAAGGGGAAATTTTATAGGGCAGCAATTAGACCTGCTATGTTATATGGGACGGATTGTTGGGCCATCAAGAAAACACATGCACATAAGATGGACGTAGCAGAGATGAGGATGCTGAGGTGGATGTGTGGGCACACAAAGTTAGACAGGATAAGAAATGAGGTTCTTAGAGAAAGGTTGGGAGTAGCAACTATATCCGATAAGATAAAGGAGGGGAGATTGATGTGGTTTGGGCATGTGAAGAAGAGATAGACGACGGAGCCAGTTAGGGCGGTGGAAAACCTCATTGTGGAGGGGAGGAGGGGTAGGGGTAGGCCCAGATTGACTTGGGATGAGAGGATTAGGAAAGATTTACAAGAGTTACACCTCTCTGAGGACATGGTCCAGGATAGGAGCTTGTGGAGACAAAGGATTAAGGTTAAAGATTGTTAGGATAGGGTCATTTGAGTTTTTAGATGAGTCGTAGGAAATAAGATATTCATACACACTTTTTTTGTTGATCTTTATATGTGACTGTCTCCTTGTGCTTTATAGGTTCTTTATAGGTTTTTTTCTAGTTGTATTTCTTTTCCATTTTTACCATATATTCTTTCCACCATCTCTGATATTGGTAGTTTAAATTATCATATCTTATCTTATTGTCTATCTTTAAATTATTATTATTATATTTACTTTTTTTTAGCCGAGGGTCTCTTTGAAAGCAGCCTCTCTATTCTCAGGGATAGAGGTAAGGTTTGTCTACATCCCACCCTCCCCAAACCCTACCAATAGTTTACTATTTGTGGGATTTCACTGGGTATGGTTGTTGTTGTTGGTATTAAGGTGTATATCACATCCTAACATTAAAGAGTTTCTGACTTAGTTGAGAGAATAATCACCACGATACGTCAGAAGAGCCCTCCAAACCTCTAAAATATGAGCCTAAACAATGATGTCCCTGAGGATTTGCGTATATCCGCGTTAAAGAATATGTCCCTTAGGTTTTAAAGAATTTTAAACTGAATTTTATTACAATAAACATAACAATTAGCAAAATCATAGTATTAGAATAGGTATTGAGCTTATAAATGTGTTATGGGTTAAATAAAAACTTAACAAGATTTGAATTTTAAACAGACTTTTGTTGGGCCCAGTTTAGGTGTTAAATTAGTTTTCTATTTTAAAAAATACATACACACATGTGTATATATACATATATATATACACATAGGTTTAGGTTCATGTATAAAGAACATATTTCGTAAAAAGTGTTAAAATGATTAAGAATTGACATGTAGGCATCATGTATAGGTGTATAAATGATGATATGTTGATTTTTAGTGGAATCTTGGATTAATATTCTGGTGATGGTTATTGGAAATGTAACTATCATGATTTTAGGGTGGCTGATTTTTGAATATTCTAAATAGTGGCAAAAAAAATAATAATTGTGATGGAAATTTGCAGATACGAGAAGTGAGACCAAAGGTAACGCTAGTTGTAAGGATGGCAGCTTCCGTCGCTAACTATGATTATATAGTCGATTGGGAGTTTCAAATGGACGGATTGATTCGAGTCAAGGTTAGATTATGATTCCATTCGCTTTCATTTAATACATAATCAATTTTATGTAAAATAATCACTACATCACCTAATGTATATAACCTTTCGTGCGATGCCTGGTAAATAAAGCATATGTTAAAAATTTTTTTGGGTTTTGCTAGAAAACTAATAACAGTTTCAGCATGAATTTAAATTTTTTTTTTGGGTTTTGCTAGAATAATAATAACAGTTTTGGGGATAGTTTTTGGTTGCATACCAAGTGTTTGATCAAATGCTTGAATGAAAAAAAAACTTATGTTAACCTTTTTTTATTTTTATTATTATTATTATTATTTGTTTATGTTATATTGTTATTAGATCGGGGACATGAGGTTAATATTGTTTTGGCATGTGAAAATGTTATGAACTCGTCTAGGGTGCATGTCTATTTTTTTGCGGTCCGAGTCTTGTATGCTCACACACGTCAGTGATGCTAACACATGCTAGTATATGCCCAACTAACAGGTGTTAGGGTCCATATGACATACATTAGTTTCAGTAAACCATATATTTTAGAATATGCTAACACATGCTACTGATGTATTGTTGGATTTCAAACCATATTAATCGTATTTGAGTAGTTGTATTAACATAGTTGTAAAAATCGCGTTTAGTGTTGTTTATACACATGTTTGAGTATGATACACTTGGCACTTCAAATTGAGTACGATACACTTGGCACTGCAGATTTGGTATTTTTTATACACATGTTAGTGATGCTAACACATGTAATTGATACGAGTCTTGTATGCTCACACACGTTAGTGATGCTAACACATGCTAGTATATGCCCAACTAACAGGTGCTAGGACCCTATGACATACGTTATTTTTAGTAAAACATGTATTTTAGAATATGCTAACACATGCTACTGATGTCTTTTATTATATTATATATTTCGTGTGCTAGGGTTTTGATTCGATTTTTTAAATTTATTATTGTTGGATTTCAAACCCTATTAATCGTATTTGAGTAGTTGTATTAACATAGTTGTAAAATTGAGTATGATATACTTGGCACTGCATATTTGGTGTTGTTTATACACATGTTAGTGATGCTAACACATGCTAGTATATACCTAACTAACAGATGTTAGGGTTCATATGACATACGTAGTATATGCCCAACTAACGTGGGTTAGTGTTCATATGACATACGTTATTTCAGTAAAACATATGTTTTAGAATTACACTACACATGTTAGTGATGTCTCATTATATGTTTCGGAGAGTCCAACTAACACGTGTTATCTTTTTTTGTAGGTGAAGAGATGTTTCGTGTTAAAGATGAAGATGGGTATCAAGAATGAAGCATAGCTAGATCTTTTTTATGTTATGATAGTTTTTTATCATTCACAAATAATTATGTATGTATGAAAACTTTTTGGATACATTTTTAGTATTGATTGTAATGATCGTTTTTATCATTTATTAAATAAATACACATTTTATGTGTTCTTTTACTATGTTCTTTTAGTATATGTCTGGTAACACATGTTAGCGATGTCTCACACGAGTTCAGAATTTTGCATCACAACACTAACGTATGTTATTTTTTTCGTGCTGAAGAAAGTGTCATAAAGTAGGAGAGAGGTGACTTGACAAGTGTCAAATCAACCTTTTTAAACCTAGGATTCAGAAATTTAAATTATAAAAAATTCATTTAAAATGACCTTAATGCCCTTAATCTACCTTTTTAAGCAAGTGGCCCACTTGCTTTTGAATATTATATAGAAAATAATTTTGGACTATTGATCAAACTTGATCAATGGTCACAATAGAGTTTTCAAGGTTTTTCATGAAGATGAGGTTTCCTCTTTATCCATCCCCTATATATATATATATATATATATATATATATATATATATATATATATATATATATATATATATAGGGAATGGATATAGAGGAAACCTTAGTTATTTGGTAAACTATGAAAACTCTATCATGACCATCCATCTCATACTATCAATGGTTGAGATCAACCCATTGTACTTCCCACTAGTTATATTAATATTTTAATTGACAAAAAGAGCAGCAAGGGTATTTTGGGGACATAAGAAGTTCCTCTCTCTCTCTCTCATAAGTACTAGGGTCATGTCACACCCTCTCTCATACTTTTTCTTTAAAAAAATATTATAATAATGGGTCATGTCACACCCTCTCTCCTACTTTTTCAAAGTCAACATCACCATTCTCTCTCCTCTCTCATACTTTTTCTTTAAGAAAATATTATTATAATAGGTCATGTCACATCATCTCTCTCCTCTTTCCTACTTTTTGTTTAAGAAAATATTATTATAATGAGTCATGTCACACTCTCTCTCCTACTTTTGGTTTAAGAAATATTATTATAATGGGGCAAGTACGTGTGTTAACATATCTTACCAGCCTTATTGAAAAAAAAACCTTGGTAGAGATATTAAACCTGTTAATATGTGTTAACCTATGCTACCAGCCTTTTCAAAACCTTAATAAACGCCTAAAAACAACCTTTGTTAACACATAGTAGAGATATTAAACCTGTTAACATGTGTTAACATGTTAACACATTGTTATCTCTCTCCTCTCTCCTACTTATGAATAACATGTGTTATATATAAAACCCTGGTTGAGGCATAAGTTGACAAAGTTGGCAGTCGAGGAATAAGTTCTTGTCAGTTTTGGCAATGACTAACAACTGTTAACAAGATAACACAAAGCAGCAATTTACGCAACCACATACAGCCTAGATTCTAAATGGGTCACCATGGGCGTCACATAGTTTAACTTATACATATCAAAGGTTTTAAAAAGATCATATGCACTAAGTAACCGCTAGACGCAAAAAACATGGCGACATAGATACCCAATTTTGATATATTAAAACTGTTAACATGTGTTAACATATCTTACCAGCCTTATTGGAAAAAAAGAAAAACCTTAGTAGAGATATTAACACTGTTAACATGTGTTAACATGTTAACACATGTTAACAGTTTTAGTAAATCTGTCCCATAAAACTTTGTTAACACTTGTTAATAAGTTGATGTATAAAAACTTTGTTAACACTTTGTTATGACATGTTAACAGTTTTAGTAAATCTGTCCTATAAAACTTTGTTAACACTTTGTTAACAGATGTTAATAAGTTGACGGCTAAAAACTTTGTTAACACTTTGTTATGGCATGTTAACAGTTTTAGTAAATCTGTCTTATAAAACTTTGTTAACACTTTGTTAACACTTGTTAATAAGTTGACGTATAAAAACTTTGTAGATAGTTGGTGCTAAAAACAAGAAATCATAATTGAGATATTAAAAGTGTTAACATGAGATATTAAAAGTGTTAACATATCTTACCAGCCTTATTGGAAAAAAAAGGAAAACCTTATTAGATTTACTAAACCTGTTAATACATGTTAACAGTTGTAGTGAATCTGTCCTATACAACTTTGTTAACACTTGTTAATAAGTTGACGTATAAGAACTTTGTTAACACTTGTTAATAACAAAAAGAACCTAACTGTTAACATATAATATCAACACAAAAAATATCATTCTGTAATAATAACATAAACAAAACGTAATTGATAATACAATCTACTGACTTTTATGCTAAAAAACGTAATTGATTAAAAAACGTAAAAAAAACGATTCTTGTAAAATGTGGCTATGTCTTCTTGCAGAGAAATATAATAAAATCTAGTGACTTTCATGGGAAACGTATACCATAACCACTTTATTACAAAGTATCATTACAAACAATTAACCACTTTAACAAAATAAATCTAGTAACTCTATACCTTGAGTACAAAAAAGAAAACGTTATAAAAAAGTTTTTCTACATATTTTTCTCGGCTTCCTTCAACTTCGTTTGTTAACATATGTTAACCAGTGAGGTCTTCGTTATCAACTGCAAAACAATAGATGAGATATTAACCGGTGTGACCAACTCATCATTTAACATACTAAAACAGGAGTAACATGTGTTAGTCGGGGCCCAAATAACTACTTAAAGTCACAAAATCTAAATTTCCAAATTCCAACTGTTAATATTAATTCAATATTTCTACCTCATCGCTTTCAACTAATAAACACATCATTCTAACATCAATTAACCTTCAATCCTCACTAAACTGAAATCGGCCCAAGTTCAAAACCTAGGGCTCCAAAACTAACAAAATCTAAACAATACGAATTCAAAACTCAAACGAACTCTTGACCTTCACATAAATGATAAACCTACTATATATACATATAACATGCATCAATAACCATCTTTAACATCAAACTGTAGAACAGAAACCAGATCTACAACCTCATGTCCCCAATCCAATAACAATCTAACATAAACAAAATAATAAAAAAAAATCAAAAAGGTTAAAATAAGTTTTTTTTTCATTCAAGCATTTGATCAAACACTTGGTATGCAAACAAAAAAAATCTATGATTTGAGTGAAAAAAAGTTAAAACAATCTTATGTTAATCGACCAAAAAGCTTTAGCAACGACCATAAACAGAAAAACAAAGAAAAATCTTTAAAAAAACACTACATAAACGAAAAAAAAACTTACCTTCAATTTCAACATGTGGGGACCTATCAACAACAAGTGGTAATGGTTGACCAAAAAGCTTTAGCAACCTCCAATCGTGACTCACCCTCACTTCCGGAATGTTCGTCGGCCTGCTGGAATTTTGTCGTCTCCGGTCGCAGCCTTTGTCGTCTCCGGTCACAGCCAAGATGGATTTGTTCACCGTCTGTTCAGTCCAAACCCACTTCAAAACCTCGATTGAAGATGATGAATTACGAAATCTGGGTTTTGATAAGGAGAAAGAGAGATTCAAACTTGAAATTGTGTTTGAAAAAATGAAAATGAAATAGAAACAAAGATTCAAAGAAAAGAAATAAAGAGAAAGGTAGAGAGAGAGAGGATGGTACTTTGATAAAGATAGTGAAGTGACAAGGTGAGGAAATTACTTCAATACCCTTAGATATAATATAATATTATTTTTTCTTTAGGTGATGTGGCTCATTCCAAACCACAAGATGGGTTTCAAAAGTTTACCAAATAACTTGGATTTCTTGTATATACTTATACTATATATATATATATATATATATGGGAAAGTTCAATTGATAACTCATAGTTAGGGAGAGAACTCGAGAACTCCTACTTAAATTAAGAAAAAACTAAAAAAAAATTCATAACTCAAAATTTAAGTCAAAAACAAAAAATCTGGTTCGGAGCTTCTATTTCCCACGTCATCCCCGTTCAGAAAAAAAAATAAAAATAAATAAATAAAATAGGCGACTTCTAATGCACATGTGTGTAGTAAATGTCCTGTTAGCTTTAGGGTTTAGTGTTTGGGTTTAGTTTAGCTTTTAGGGTTAGTTTTTTTCATGTTTAGCTTGTAAGGTTTAGGTTTTTGGGGTGGGGTGGGGGTGGGTAGGGTGGGCTTAGGTTTTTGGGTAGGGGGTTAGGTTTTTGGTTGTGGCAGGTGGGGCTTAGGTTTTTGGTAGGCGATGGGTGGGGTGGGGTGGGTTTAGGTTTTTCGGTGGGGGTGGATGGGTGGTTTAGGTTTTTGGGTAGGCGATTTACGTTTTTTGGTGAGGGTGGGGGTGGGTGGGGTGGAATTAGGTTTTTGGGTAGGGGTAAGTTGGGGTGGGGGGTTTAGGCTTTTATAGGTTATACTACACATGTGCAGTAGCGTTTTTAGGTGTATTTTTTTTATTTCTTTTATTTTTTTTTCTGAACGGGTATGACGTGGGAAAGAGAAGCTCCGAACTCGTTTTCTATTTTTTACTTAAATTTTGAGTTATGATTTTTTTATTATTATTTTTTGTATTAGTTAGGAGTTCTCAAGTTCTCTCCCTAAATTGAGTTCTCTATTGAACCATCCCCTATATATATACATATATATATATATATAGGTTTAAGTGTGAGAAGGATTAATAATTGACATGTAGGCATCATGTTTTGGTTATAGGAATGATATTTTAGGTTGTTTTAAGTTGGAAAACAACAAACACAACAATCTAAAACACAATGCAATGTATTATAGTCATTAAATTTAAAAAAAAAACAGCTAAAACACACTACTTAACACTTAAAACACACTTTTAATGTTCTTAGCATGGTGTTTTAAGTTTTAAGCCTAAAATTCATTGTTTTCGGTTTTTAATTTTTATGTTTGGTGTTTTTCTAGGCAAAACAATCCAAAACATCATGACTAAGTTCAAAAAATGATGTCTACATATCAATTTTGTTAATTCACATTACGTACACATATAGAAAGAAAACCATGCCAACTAGGTTGGGAAACCAACCAACAAACCAAACAGAAATAGAAATTTATTCAGGCAACATATATCTAACAAAAAGTGAACATAAAAACAACTCAAACACGACTAAGTTCAAAAAATGATGTCTTCATATCAATTTTGTTAATTCACATTACGTACACATATAGAAAGAAAACCATGCCAACTAGGTTGGGGAAACCAACCAACAAACCAAACAGAAATAGAAATTTATTCAGGCAACATATATCTAACACAAAGTGAACATAAAAACAACTCAAACACGACTCTCACACTCAAATTTATCCTTCTCACACTCAAATTTATCCTTCTCACATAAAAACAAACCAAACAGAAAGAGAAATTTATCCTTCTCACACTCAAATTTGGTGTTTTTCTAGGCAAAACAATCCAAAACATCAAGCGATTTTTAAAGTTTTGGGCTGGACTGGCATATTGGCCCAAACCACAGGATGGTTTTGGTAATTATAAATAAGTTCTACTTTATATTATAAAAAATTATAAATAATATTATCAAATACATATCTTACAAGAAAAAAAATATTTTTTTCACATAGAACAACTATTAGAATGAACGTTTACTAGATTATGGTCTAATCATGAATCAGGTTTATTCATGTAGTTCGTGTTTAATGTCATCCATACTGTCACGGATTAACTCAATTAAGAGGGTCGTGACATTACGCTCCCGCTCTTTTTAAAAACACCAAATTTAAGTGTGAGAAGGATAAATTTGAGTGTGAGAGTCGTGTTTGAGTTGTTTTTATGTTCACTTTGTGTTAGATATATGTTGCCTGAATAAATTTCTCATTCTGTTTGGTTTGTTGGTTGGTTTCCCCAACCTAGTTGGCATGGTTTTCTTTCTATATGTGTACGTAATGTGAATTAACAAAATTGATATGTAGACATCATTTTTTGAACTTAGTCATGATGTTTTGGATTGTTTTGCCTAGAAAAACACCAAACATAAAAATTAAAAACCGAAAACAATGTATTTTAGGCTTAAAACTTAAACACCATGCTAATAACATTAAAAGTGTGTTTTAAGTGTTAAGTAGTGTCTTTTAGCTGTTTTTTTTTAAATTTAATGTAATACATTGCATTGTGTTTTAGATTGTTGTGTTTGTTGTTTTCCAAGTTAAAACAACCTAAAATATCATTCCTATATCCAAAACATGATGCCTACATGTCAATTATTAATCCTTCTCACACTTAAACCTATATATATATATATATATATATATATAGGGGATGGTTCAATAGATAACTCATTTTAGGGAGAGAACTTGAGAACTCCTAACTAAATACAAAAAATAATAATAAAAAAATCATAACTCAAAATTTAACTAAAAAAAATAGAAAACGAGTTCGGAGCTTCTCTTTCCCACGTCATACCCGTTCAGAAAAAAAATAAAAGAAATAAAAAAATAAAAAAAATACACCTAAAAAACGCTACTACACATGTGTAGTATAACCTAAAAGCCTAAACCCCCCACCCAAAAACCTAATTCCACCCCACCCACCCCCACCCTCACCAAAAAACGTAAATCGCCTACCCAAAAACCTAAACCACCCATCCACCCCCACCCAAAAACCTAAACCCACCCCACCCATCGCCTACCAAAAACCTAAGCCCCACCTGCCACAACCAAAAACCTAACCCCCTACCACAAAAACCTAAGCCCACCCTACCCACCCCCACCCCACCCCAAAAACCTAAACCTTACAAGCTAAACATAAAAAAACTAACCCTAAAAGCTAAACTAAACTAAAAAACTAAACCCTAAAGCTAACCGGACATTTACTACACACGTGCATTAGAAGTCGCCTATTTTATTTATTTTTATTTTTTTTCTGAACGGGAATGACGTGGGAAAGAGAAGCTCCGAACCAGATTTTTTGTTTTTGACTTAAATTTTGAGTTATGAATTTTTTTTAGTTTTTTCTTAATTTAAGTAGGAGTTCTCGAGTTCTCTCCCTAACTATTAGTTATCAATTGAACTTTCCCATATATATATATATATATATATATGTGTGTGTGTGAAATTTAAAAAAGAAATATGCCTCTACAATTATGGATCAGCCCGCTGGCTTCCTCAGCCACCATAAAAGCCGGCCCCGAGCCTAAAAAAGGTAAAAAAAAATAAGGAAAAAGGAGACATGATCAACGAGTTTATATCAACCAGCTATATGCTAATATTTTAAATTGTTTATTATGGTATCCGTTTATGATTTATTATGAGTATTAACTAGTGAAATTTTGGAGTAAAGAATGAGAATATAATTATGAGTGTACTTCACAATATTAACTCTATATAAACACGGAGATGCACCTCTATATATGCTCATACATCTCTCTCTCTCTCTCTCTCTCTCTCTCTCTCTCTCTCTCTCTCTCTCTCTCTCTCTCTCGGTGAAGATGAAGCCTTCCATGAAGTTGTTTGCGACATTATTGCTTGTTGTGATGTGCCTAATGGCCAATGGTAATCTACTAATCCACCTAAAGAATTTAAAAACATGAACATGAATGTTTTTATAACTTCTATTATGAGCATGTTTATTTTGCACATGAACATTACAATTCTTACTTATGAATCTATAAGTGTCCGTTGTTTACAGAAATGGGTGGTCCCATGGTGGTGGAAGGGAGAACATGCGAGATGCACAACCAAAAGTTTAAGGGAATTTGCGTGATGAACATGGACTGTAGTGGTTTTTGCCAAAAATCTGAGGGGTGGCCTAGTGGAAAATGCAAAGGTGTTCGGTGCTTCTGCCTCAGAGAATGTTAAACTGCTTGAGAGTCGTGTTTGAGTTGTTTTTATGTTCACTTTTTGTTAGATATATGTTGCCTGAATAAATTTCTCTTTCTGTTTGGTTTGTTGGTTTCCCCAACCTAGTTGGCATGGTTTTCTTTCTATATGTGTACGTAATGTGATATTTAAGTCCTTTTTTTTCTTAATTATCTTATTTTCTTTCTAAGCATGAAACCAAATTAAAGACATACATAATCGAACCGAACTAGCCGAATCTAAACCAAAATCAACATATTGGGCGTTTATGTTATTGAGAAAATCTTACCAATAGTTAAGAGCTCGATTATGGTTAAAATCAATTGATGGTTTTTAATGGTGAATAAGATGAAACACAAAGCTCATGAAATCGGTGAAGTAGTGTCTAACTAGTTGATGGTCCTAAGGGTTAATGATTTCAATCAAGCTGTAAGCGTAGGTGTTGTTCATGCATATGCATGTAATGTTCATGCACATGTGAAGATGATGAAATATAAAGCTAGGAATCGCTTTGATTCGGTCATGGCGGTTAATTTTCAATACAGAAACCATAACCAATTGGTCGGTTAACCGATGCCTTAAAACCATAACCCTTGGTTATCTCGGTTTAGTTATCTCAGTTATTTTTGGTTATCGGTTTACAGTGGCGGAGCTTGAAAATATTTTTCAGGGGCCGAAAGTCACGGGACCCTTAAAACAGAGGGGTCCGGACTCAATACGTGTGAAATTTTCAAACGAAAAGACGTAAATTTACACTACTAAGAAAAAAAATATAGGGAGGGGGCCAGGGCACCCTTGGGCCACCACTAACCTCCACCCTTATCGGTTCATCTATATGAAATCACGCATACACAAGGGCGTAGCTTTATAGGGGCGGGGAGGGGCACCCGACCCCCCGAAATTTTCACTTACAAGTTTCGATTATATGGTATCCGTATATAATTTTTTTGGTATATAGGGTTTTGACCCCCTGTAACTAGTGAATCCTGACCCCTGGTGACTCCACCCCCCTCGAAATTTCCACTCAAGCTTCGCCACTGCGCATATAGACCGCTTCGTTGCTCTCACACGTACAACCGTGTATATGAATAACAATCTTAGTGTCATTAAGGATTAAAGATGCTATGCATCGAGACAAATTAAAAAAAAGGCAAAGATATCTGTGAAGAAAAGGGAGAAAATAAGGATTCTGATCAACTATACATTTACGGTTATTATGACCCATAACCCATTTATCACGTATGCACTTTAACTTGTGTATCCATCTTTACTACATCAAATACATGCTTAAATCACATTGTACGTACATGTGTATCACCTTTTCATCACCTATATTTTGCTTACGGTGAAGGGAGTGATTGTCACTCTTGCGGCTTGCCACAACCCATTTTTCCTCCACAACATCATCACATAAGCTTTTCCTACTAGTCTCTCTCTCACCTTTGGCTTTGATCGGCACACACATGATAAAAGTGTTACATAATTTCTTGGTACTCATATATAGATCCTTGATGTTTTTTTTTTATGTTTTCTAATGTTTTGAAACGAAGCATGTTAAAACTCACTTTGGTTGCAAAAATGATTTCTTTGAGACATCCTAAAAACCCAACTTTAATTTATCATGATTTGCAAATACTTATCTCGTGATGTTCTTTCAGACATCTTCAAATACTTATTCCATGAATCACTACAAATGTCATATGTCCTTTGATGAATTGCCGATGTGCATTTTTGTAGGTAGTAAAACCACTTTTACCTCTGGCATCCCACCATAATGTAAAAAACATGTTCAAATTTGCCAAATCACTGGCAATATGCATGAATAGATGACGACTCATTCGAAATCGACGTCAAACTGTTTATTGGTGTAAACAGGGTTTTCAGCAAAGTAGTTCGTCACCAAACATTCATGAGCACCTATAGCTTAAAATAAATTAAAAAAATGTTTAAAATAGTATTTAACATCATCAAAGAAAAAATAAAATAAACAAATATTTAAAATAATCAATGAAAAAAATAGTATACCCTCTCGATCTCTATTTAAAGGCACACTTCATATTGTTGGTTATGACGTATGTTCATCTTCTTCTTCCTCCAAAATAACTTGCGATGTCTGAATTACCGCATTCACATAAAATGTTATGGCTTCATCGGATGAGGAAACCAAACCGTGATTGATTTCCTTAGCCGAAGATGAAGAAGAAACTATTTTGTAATGGGAATTTGTATATTTGTTGGAGAGTTGTATTCCCTAGTTTAATTAAAGGAAAGAAGTGGAGAGAAACTAAAAAATAGGTGTGTTCCAGAGTTTAATTAAAGGAACGAGAGGTGGAAATAAGCGGAAGGAAAATCATTCACTAAGGTTGTGTCTGTTTTTTGGTCAAAAGTGCTTCTGAGCACTTTTGTCTGCGCCGTGCAGGCGCGGGCAGACATTTGGGGCGCGCAACTTGTTTATTTTTTTTGGAAGACCTTTCAATAAAAAGGGTTTTCCTGATCTCTTCTTGGTGCAGACTTGAACCGATGTCTTCTAAGGTCTTCTCATCCTCTCTTCTCCTCTTCATCAGATTTTTTTTCTTCTTCTTATTTTCTTTTCCTCCTTTTCTTCTCCTTTCCTCCAATTCTTCATTCATCCTTCTTTTTCTTTTCTCTTCTTCCTCCCCCTCCTCCCCCTGGCCGCCGCCCTCCTCCCTCCCCTCCCCCGACGTGTATTTGTACAAACTTGTTTCAGGCACAAGGGCTCGTGATGCTCACTTGTGACCCAAAGAATCTTGAACACATAATTAAAACCCGGTTCAATAATTACCCGAAAGGCCCAACTTGGTTATGGTTATTGTGGGTTGTGGTGGTTCACGGTGGTTATGGCGGGTTGTAGTTGGTTATGGTTATGGTGGGTTGTGGTGGTTCACGGTGGTTATGGTGGGTTATGGTTGGTTATGGTTATGGTGGGTTGTGGTCGGTTATGGTTATGGCGGATTGTGGTTGGTTATGGTTATGGTTAGGTTACACAGACATTAACAAACAAACAGTCTTCTTATTGCAGACTGCAGACCTTTGGTCCACCTCTTCTCCTGCAGATGTGGTTCGCAGACTGTAGACCTTTTACCTCTTCAAAAACAAACAGGACCTAACTTTTCTTCCAAAATGGAAGGGAAAAAAAACAAATAAAATGTTTATGATTTACTATTTTACCCTCATATTTAAACTATTAAGCATGGCGGGGACAGGAAAGCTGGCTATGCCCCGAGTCAGAGAAGCACACCCCACGTCAACCCTTACAGCTAAGCAAGATCCTACGAAGATTTTAAGTGATTACATGAGCCGTCTCCTACTCCATATTTTAGCTTATAAATTGAAATTCACCATCCCTTATCAACTTACCTTATATCTTTCTACTCAAAACATTAAGTTTATTTTCTGTGTTTTTAGGATCTAGGATTTGTAAGAACAAACTTTAAACATTCCAATCTTGTATTTATCACTAATCAATCAAGTTTTGTTATGTTTCATAAAATAGCCATGAGTGGCTATGTTCTTGTAATCACTTGAGGAAGATGAACCCTTATTGATCTTTTAATTTCGTTTATGGATAACTAGTCAGTGTATGTTAATGACTTTAAGCAACTAATTTAATATTGAAAGGGAATTTTAAAACAAAACACTACTTCGTGTTTAGTGATTCATAATCATTAGAATATATGGAACATATAAAGAGATATAAATTGTATTTATTTGTATTAAAGTGAATATCATAGGACTTTAAGAAAGTATCAATCATCATAGCTATATCCTTTGGGTCTTGCTCACTGTCCTCCTTGATTGGAATTTTGTCACCCTTAAATAAAGGGGAATCGTATGTTTGTTTATTCATCAAATAATATCACAATTACTTTTTTGGCATCAGAGCCAATATTCCCTTCTTCTTTTTTTCCTATCTCTTTCTTGATTGCCAACCAAAACACTGCACCCCAAAATGAAACAGTAGCCACGGCTGCCACCAAACCTCTCCACCCTGTGTATTCCGTCTCCATCATCCAGAATAAGATTCGTGTCCTCGACGGCGTGAAAGTCACCTACTCGTCATGGGTGAAGCTCTTCAAACATCACGCCCTGAGAAGACCGCCACGGATTACGATTCGTGGGCAAAAATCGATGCAATCGTGTTGTAGTGGATTTACGCCACATTATCAGATGATATCTTGGCTCGAGTCTTAGATCTGGAAGTCACAGCTCTTCAAGCCTGGACTCGAGTCCAAGTGATTTTCTTGGGCAACAAAAGCTCCAGAGCCGCTTCCCTTGAGCACAGTTTCACTACTCTGACCTTGGCGGCACGTTCTTCCATTGAAGAATATTGCCAAAAGTTGAAAGATTTGGCCGAGCAGTTGAAGGATGTGGACCATCCCGTTTCCGAGTCACGACTTGTTCTCCAGATGGTCTGTGGCCTTCCCCACATACGACACTACGGTGTTGTTCATCAATCAGTCCAAAACAACATGGGACCAGGCCATTGATATGGTTCTCTTGGAGCATCAAAGACAGACGACAAGGCAGAACCAAGGATCCGCTTATGTGGCCAGTCGGCCCAACCCACCAATCGGTTCTAATCCGGGTCAACAACAGGTGCAATCATACCCAAATACGGAACCTACCCCGGAACTATATGACCAGCGAAACAATAGGAACATGGGACGTGGTCGCATGAACCGAGGTGGTCGAGGCCGTGGAAGATACTCTGGGAACCACACTAACTCGCAGCCCAAAAATGCTTCACAATAGCCTTACGGAGGTTGGCCATGGTGGAACGGACCGCCTCCCTGCCCATACCTGGCTCAACAGGCTTGGTCCAAACCGTGGGTTTCGAAACCAGCCGCCACTAATAACTCATCAACCCAGCAGCCTTGGACAACCTCCACTCAGCCCACAGGAACAACCGGATGGAACACCACTCCCGCAGCTCACGCTGCCTTCGGCCCAGGTGACAATCAAACTGGGTCTGCATCGGCCCAGTTCAATGCTGATCCACCGGTGCACCCACTGTGTCCAACTGACCTCGATCATGCTCTTGCTGTTGTCACGCTGAATACACCGGATCCGACATGGTACATGGACTCAGGCACCTCTTCGCACCTCACTTCGAAACCGGGTAAGATCACTAGTCCTTTGTTTAAAACTTTTAATGACAACATATTTGTTGGTAGTGGCCATAAATTGTCAATAATGGGTTCGGGTAATGGTTCTGTTGACACACCCACACATACTTTTAAACTCAATAACATTCAACTAGCACCAAATATTGTCAAAAACCTTTTATCCATTTGTAAATTCACCCGTGATATATAGTCTTACTTCAATCGAATTTGACCCCTATGGTTTTTTTCTTGAAGGATCTCAAAATGTAACATCTTGTTTTGTGGATGAAAATAAAATAATATATGCTGAATATTTCGGGTTAGATCATAAGTCGATACATTGGGTGTTTAAACAAACACCTAGTGCTATTTAATATTTTGTTTAATTTAATATGTATATTCACATTTTTACTTTTTTTTTTATCACAGTAGGTTATATCTTAATAGAAGGTAGACGGACAACAAGCTACGCCGCCACCCCTTTTTGAATTGCAAACCCTAGTCTACTAGAATATATATTAAATTAAATAATAATAATAATAATAATAATAATAATTTTTTTTTTTTTATATGAATTGAGTTTGTCCAACTTTTTTCATTCATAAACACATAATCGTGACTCATTACATCAAGATAGTGGGCATGGGGACTTTGCAAGCATTCAATAACTGCCTTTTTGCGGGGGGACAGATCAAAAGTTTCACCCAGGCTCTGTGCGATTATTATTAATAATAATAATAATAATATTAATAATTTTCGAATGAACTAGAAAAAAAAGAAGTTGAAGGCACGTGGATGGCATCTTGCCATGTGTTTAACAAATTGCCTTCCACACATGTATTCTAGTCTGACTCTTCGTAAGAGTGTAATTTTTATCCTTTAAGATTGGGTGAGTGCATGTATATTCAGGAGAATTCAAAAGATTCATTATGAAATAGTGACAAATATTGGTGGAGTTAGTTAACGGGCGGTGATCTACAATATTGTTGGTGGACTCCTAGTAGAGGAAATCTACGGGTGTGGTTGATAAGCGACTAACTCGAATCTCGTCTAGGGCTGATACTAAGTTTGAGAAGTAAGTAAACAAACCCTTAAAAGTATACATGATTATTAGTTGTGATTCAGTATATGAATGATTATATCATTGTGTACTTGATATTAGTTTGAAACAAATATAGGCCAGTGGTCTTAAAAGTATATGTGGATGTTAGTGGTAATATAAGATTTGAATAATTTATATTACTACATATTTAATATATATGTGAAACAAATATATAGAAAAATGAGTTTAGAGACCGGTGGTCTCATAAAGTAGACTAGAGACCGGTGGTCTCAGGCAATAATATAGAGACCGATGGTCTTGGACAATAAAGTAGAGACCGGTGGTCTCGGGAAATAAAAATAGAGACCGGTGGTCTGAGGAAATAAAATAGAGACCGGTGGTCTCAGGAAATAAAAATAGAGACCGGTGGTCTCAGGAAATAAAAATAGAGACCAGTGGTCTCGGGAAATAAAATAGAGACCGGTGGTCTCAAGGAATAAATTAGAGACCGGTGGTCTCAAGAAGTAAAATAGAGACGAGTGGTCTCGGAAAATAAAAAAGGGGGACTGGTGTTCTTTAAAAATATATTAAAGACCTGTCATGTGTACTTACTTAGCTATGGCTAATATGATATTCATGTATACTTTCAGGAAAGAAAGTGGACGAGGACTAGAGACCAGGATCGGATCGAATACAGAAAAACACCTTTGTATAATTAGTACTTATGTAATATCTTTTGAAACGGTTGCTTGTAAAAGATATGTTATGATATAAAAAGTCGCTGGAGCGACTGGTTTTGGATGTAAACTGGGACCGACTCTGATATATATTAATGGTGAAAGTTTTATAAAAAAAGGAAAGATTTGGCGTGTTTCAAGTTGGTATCAGAGCACTGGTTTGAGGGATTTAAGTACTTAGTATGGATACTTAGACTCAAACTTCTAGTGCTCTAAATGAACAAAGGTGAAATTCGATCCGAAGATGGTCCAAGACTTGTCTAAGTAAGTACTAAAAGGGGGAAATTTTAAAGGTTTCATTATAAGAAACCTATATAAAAAGGGGGTTATGGATAATGTAATGGACCGAAACTTGTTATTTGAAGTACGATATGATAATTGTGAGAAAACATAGGTTTCGTATGTATAAGATTACACCTGGCCAATGTAATGTTATACATATGGTGCCAGTGTGTTCTTGTAATGATCATGTTGATATTAGATAATAACAAGGAGTAGGAGGAATGAGAAAATATGCATAAACCTGTATACGTGCATGTAGCATGTAGGATAAGAATGCATATAAGTGTGCGTGGAAATATATATGTATATAGGAAAACCCTAGCTATGCCATAGGGTAAAACGCACACTAAGAAAAGCCTATGTTTTAGTATGAGCTATGGCTAATCAAGAAGAGTAAAGTTACCACTATGGTGACGAAAAGCCTGATAGTAACAAAGAAAGAGAGGGGTCCTCTACAAGATGTGAATGTGAGACAAGTCCTTTGTCTGAAAGGATAAGGGATCAAATAACGATTGAAGCGGGGAAGGCTTTTCAAGCCAATATTCCATTTCTTCTTATAGAAATGCAAAGTTTTGTGAGGAATTTGATTCAAGATGAATTATCAAAATTTAAGACGCCACGCGAGCAATGTACCCCTGAGAAAGAGAATTAACATGATGAATCACGTAAAGAACAAGAAAAGTACCGGTGTACTTCTAAAGACTTTACGACGTGTAAGCCTTTGGAGTTCAAAGGTGGAATTGACCCACTAATCAGTCACAGATGGATCACCGAGATGAAAAGTATATTCGATAGAAATCATTGTGATAAAGTGAGGAGGTGATCTTTGCTACAAGCCAACTCCAGGAGAGGGCAAAGGACTGGTGGGATATGGTTGAAGCGGAAAAGGGGCAAAGAGGCCATACGAATAATGACGTGGAGCGAGTTCAAAGTGATATTCTTAGAATATTTTAGTTCACGGCTAGCTATGGACCGAATTGTTTAAGAATTCCTCCACATGCGGCAAACGCACCAGACTATAGATGAAATCACAGCAGAATTTTTGATAAAGCCAAATTTGCCTTCATTGGTAGCCATAAAATGTATGTGGCTAAATCGCTGCCATTTGATTTTGAAGGCAGAATTAAGAGAGTAGTATCTCCTTCAAAGTGTGAGAAGTTATATGAGCTTATTAATTGGGCTCGTGAAAAAGAAATAGAGATAAAGAGGTAGGCAGAGAATGGCGAGAAATGAAAGGCTGAGACCCCAGCAGTGGCTGCACCATCAAAGAAGCCAAAGATATCAGGAAAGATTACAAATATGGGGTCAAGGAATGAAATACGTAATTGTGGCATCTGTGGCAAAGGACATTTAGGGGAATGTCGTTATAAGAGTTTAGCTTGTTACAAGTGTGGAAGGATTGGGCAACTGACATCTCAATGTCCTAGTCCAGTAAATTTATGCTTTAATTGCTATAAGACGGGGCACGTTGAGAGCGATTGCCCAGAGTTAAGAGCAAGTATGTATGTATGGAGAAAGAAGGAGCAATATTATTGTTTGCTCAATGGCGAAGGATAAGAGTTACTTAAGACATGTGCGTCAAGCATTTTTAGCCTATGTGTCTGATAAGGAAACAAAAGGAAAGGAACTTGTTCAAGTCCCTATAGTTAATGAATTCCCTGATGTTTTTCCTGATGAGTTACCAGGTGTTCCACCTGAAAGATAAGTAGAATTTAAGATTGATCTAGTTCCTGGGGCTAAACCAGTGGCCAAATCTCCGTATCGGTTGGCACCAAATGAAGGGAAAGAGTTGATGTTCCAACTTCAAGACCTATTGGATAGAGGTTTTATTCGCACAAGTGTCTCACCTTAGGGAACACCTATTCTTTTTGTTAAAAAGAAAGATGGTTGCATGCGGACGTGTATTGGTATGCAAAATTTTCTAAATGTGAATTTTGGCTTCGGGAAGTACAATTTTTGGGTCACGTGGTGAATGTACAAGGTATTCTAGTAGATCCTGCTAAAATAGAGACTATTATGCGGTGGTCAGCTATGAAAACTCCCACTGAAGTTAGAAGCTTTTTGGGTTTAGCGGGTTATTATCGACGGTTCATTCAAGATTTCTCAAAGATAGCTTCCCCGTTGACTAAGCTAACTCGTAAGAATTCCAAATTTGAATGGAAGCCAGAGCAAGAGAAGTCGTTTGAACTGTTAAAAGAACAGTGGACAAAAGCTCCAGTATTGGCTCTGCCAGAAGAGACAGAAGATTTTGTAGTCTATTTTGATGCCTCAAGTGTTGGATTGGGTTGTGTTCTTATGCAAAAAGGGAAGGTAATAGCCTATGCCTCACGACAGTTGAAGTCACATGAAGCGAACTATCCAACCCATGATCTTGAGCTAGCGGCAGTAGTATTTGCGTTAAAGATTTGGAGGCATTATTTATATGGAATGAAGTGCACTATCTACACTGATTATAAAAGTTTAAAGTATTTCTTTGATCAGAAGGAATTGAATATGAGACAAACACGATGGTTGGAGCTGGTGAAGGATTATGACTGTGAGATACTTTACCATCCAGGTAAGGCTAATGTGATGGCAGATGCCCTAAGTCGGAAGGGGAATTACGCTCCAATCAAGGTGAAGTCATATAAACTAATTATAAATTTAGATTTGTTGGATCAAATTAAGACTGCGCAAGCAGAGGCGTTGAAAAGTGAGAATCTAAAACGTGAAAGAATCATCGGGCAAATCCATCAACTTGAAGAAAATGATAAAGGACTTAAAGTTCACCGTGGACGAGTTTGGATTCCTTGGACGTGTAAAGTTAAAACAATGATTTTGGATGAGTCGCATAAATCAAGATACTCAATTCATCCAGGTGCGACAAAAATGTATAATGATCTGAAGACGGATTATTGGTGGCCTGGTATGAAAAGAGATATTGTTAAGTATGTGGAGAGGTGTTTGACTTGTTTACAAGTCAAGGCTGAACATCAAAAACCATATGTAAAAATGCAACTGCTATAGAAATTCCATTATGGAAATGGGAACACATTACAATGGACTTGGTGACGAAACTCCCCAAAACGACCAAAGGTTATGACGCGATATGGGTAATTGTCGATCGTTTAACAAAAAAGTGCTCACTTTATACCCATTCGTGAAAATTATTCGTCAGAACGAATGGCGGAAGTATATACCAAGGAGGTAGTGTCAAGGCATGGGGTGCCAATATCTGTTGTATCTGATAGAGATACTCGTTTTACCTCAAGATTTTGGAGAAAATTTCAAGAAGAAATAGGAACTAAATTATTAATCGGTACGGCATATCACCCACAAACATATGAACAAAGCGAGAGGACGATTCAAACTCTCGAAGATATGTTGCGTGCTTGTATTATTGATTTGGGTGGCAGTTGGGATAAGTATTTACCCCTGGTAGATTTCTCTTATAATAATAATTACCATTCAAGCATTGGGATGCCCCCATTTGAAATGCTTTATGGTAGAAAGTGTCGTACTCCTGTGTGTTGGGGAGAGGTCGGTCAAAGAGAACTTGTTGACAAAGAAATTGTTAAAGTAACTAATGAAGAGATTGATCAAATTAGAGCACATTTGAAATCTGCTCAAGATCGAGGGAAATCGTATGCTGATAAACGTAGACGCCCAATTGAATTCCATGTAGGAGACTATGTCATATTGAAAGTTTCTCCATGGAAAGGTGTGATTCGGTTATGCAAACGTGGAAAGTTGAGCCCATGATTTATTGGTCCGTTTAAAATTATTGCTCGTGTGGGGCAAGTTGCATATCGTTTAGAATCACCGGATGAACTAAACGGTATCCATAATACTTTTCATGTGTCATATTTACGAACATGCTTGGCTGATGAAACGGCATATGTGCCATTGAACAACACTGAAGTGGATGAAAAGCTTAACTATGTGGAAAAGCCGGTGGCGATTCTTGATCATAAAGTTAAGCACCTTCGAAATAAAAGAGTAAGCCAAGTGAAAGTACAGTTGAAACATCGGCGTGGTTCTGACACCACATGGGAAGCCGAAGACGAAATGAGAAAATATTACCCCGAATTATTTAAGGTATGAACAGGTTTCGAGGACGAAACCTAAATAAGGGGGGAGAGTTGTAACATCCTGTTTTGTGGATGAAAATAAAATAATATATGCTGAATATTTCGGGTTAGATCATAAGTCGATACATTGGGTGTTTAAACAAACACCTAGTGCTATTTAATATTTTGTTTAATTTAATATGTATATATATTAAATTAAATAATAATAATAATAATAATAATAATAATAATTTTCGAATGAACTAGAAAAAAAGAAGTTGAAGGCACGTGGATGGCATCTTGCCATGTGTTTAACAAATTGCCTTCCACACGTGTATTCTAGTCTGACTCTTCGTAAGAGTGTAATTTTTATCCTTTAAGATTGGGTGAGTGCATGTATATTCAGGAGAATTCAAAAGATTCATTATGAAATAGTGACAAATATTGGTGGAGTTAGTTAACGGGTGGTGATCTATAATATTGTTGGTGGACTCCTAGTACAGGAAATCTACGGGTGTGGTTGATAAGCGACTAACTCGAATCTCGTCTAGTGTTGATACTAAGTTTGAGAAGTAAGTACACAAACCCTTAAAAGTATACATGATTATATCATTGTGTACTTGATATTAGTTTGAAACAAATATAGGCCAGTGGTCTTAAAAGTATATGTGGATGTTAGTGGTAATATAAGATTTGAATAATTTATATTACTACATGTTTAATATATATGTGAAACAAATATATAGAAAAATGAGTTTAGAGACCGGTGGTCTCGTAAAGTAGACTAAAGACCGGTGGTCTCAGGCAATAATATAGAGACCGGTTGTCTTGGACAATAAAGTAGAGGCCGGTGGTCTCGGGAAATAAAAATAGAGACCGGTGGTCTGAGGAAATAAAATAGAGACCGGTGGTCTCAGGAAATAAAAATAGAGACCGGTGGTCTCGAGAAATAAAATAGAGACCGGTGGTCTCAAGGAATAAATTAGAGACCGGTGGTCTCAAGAAGTAAAATATAGACGAGTGGTCTCGGAAAATAAAAAAGGGGGACTGGTGTTCTTTAAAAATATATTAAAGACCTGCTGTCATGTGTACTTACTTAGCTATGGCTAATATGATATTCATGAATACTTTCAGGAAAGAAAGTGGACGAGGACTAGAGACCAGGATCGGATCGAATACAGAAAATCACCTTTGTATAATTAGTACTTATGTAATATCTTTTGAAACGGTTGCTTGTAAAAGATATGTTATAATATAAAAAGTCGCTGGAGCGACTGGTTTTGGATGTAAACTGGGACCGACTCTGATATATATTAATGGTGAAAGTTTTATAAAAAGAAAAAAAAATTGGCGTGTTTCACAAAACTGGAACAATTCTTTCATGCCATGATAGTACCGATGATCTATATCCGTTCACCTCTCCGCCGTGTGCTTTGCTTACTTCAACTATCAATAAGTGGCATGATCGTCTTGGACATCCCGGCCACCAAGTTTTAAATTTTCTTTCTAGTAAATCGTTTATTTCGTGTAATAAGGATTCTACATCCCGTGTGTGTCATTCTTGTAATGTGTCGAATAGCAAACGGTTACCGTTTTTTGATTCACTTTCATTTACTGTTGCACCTTTTGATATCCTACATTGCGATTTGTGGACATCTCCGATTCAGAGTAATGCGGTGTATAAATATTATATGGTGTTAATAGACAACTACACGCAATTTGTGTGGGTATACCCGCTTAAATACAAGTCCGAGTCCTTTACCACTTTTGCTAAATTTCACAAATTAATCCCCACCCAATTTCATACAAAAATCAAAACATTTCAATGTGACTTAGGGGGAGAATTCGACAACAAATAATTTCATAATTTCGCCTCCACTCACGGTCTTGTCTTTCGTTATTCATGTCCTCAAACATCACCACAAAATGGCAAAGCCAAACGGATGATTCGGCGCTTAAATGATATCATTCGGACCCTTCTATTTCATGCTCATCTACCACCCGTTTTTTGGGTAGAAACCATGCACACCAGTGCATATCTTCACAACATTTTGCCAACCAAACGTCTTAACTTTCACACACCATGTTATGCATTGGACCATCGGCACCCCACGTATGATCATCTACATGTTTTCGGGTGCGCGTGCTACCCAAAAATTGCCTTAGTACTAGTGTCTATCAACACTAATAGGAAAGATGTGGTCAGAAGTTCATGCCCGTGACACAAGCACCTCAAGCATGAGGTTGCTGCACAACCTAATAGTGCTACCAACTAATACCCCGTTCGCCTCCAGCGATTAACCCAATAATATATAAGGACTTTAAGTGATAGAGTGTGTTTAGTTCACAAAGGACAGTAAAAGTTGCAAACTGATAATAAGCACGATCCACACAAGGAATCGTAAAACCCGACCCACACAAGGAGTCAAAACATCTCAAAACCCGAGATGTAAAGTAGTCCCAAACCGGACTAGAAAACGTTTACCAAAGTTGTCTCAAACCCAAGACGCATGCTTTGGAGAAAAAGTAGTGAAACTCACCTTTGGTTGCAAGCAAATTATCCAAACTCCAAAACAATAACGTGCTATCGACTCCCTGTTACAAATGTCACTAAGTGAGTATATGTGCATACCAATACACCATATAACCCGTTTGTCCATGACGTTTAAAAGTTTCAAAACCGTGTATGTGAAACCTAGTGATTCTACATGCACAAGTAAGTCCTACGAACCCGTTGGTGAACATATTGATTAACATCAATTTTTATACTTCACATGCATCCCACATAAGTGTCCATACAAGTTCATGTCAAATACATACCACATAGGACTCCAAATAGTCACATAAACATACTATACACAATCTGTGTTTTCAGGACAGATTGTGCGCTGTGAAAAACAATTTATTTAAAATACTTAACGAACTAATTAGGCTCCCAAATTTTTACTGAGTATTCTTTGGGGTTTACTTGGCAACCCATATTTTTGTTTTGTCTTGAAACCAAACCCAAAAATTATGAAAATTCGTACAAACGGGGTGAATCCAATTGGAAAAGCCAAGTTATTCCAATGTTGATCTACTGTCCAAATTTCATAACCTAACTCTTTATAGAACTCAAGTTATGATCGTTTAAAGTTGACTCAATTTACAAGTCCGAAAATCTGATTTGACCCTTATTCAAATAAAATTCCAAAAACTACTCAAACGACGTCCAAATCAGACGATTTTACCCATTATGAAAAGCTAAGACCATGTGTAATACAACCATGCAAAGAAATCATCAAGATTTATACTTCTAAGTCACGTAACAGACCCTACAAGTTGACCCAAGCATTCTGTCCAGATTCTAAACATGCTATAACCCTAGTTATAATCAACCTTTCATGCATATTATCGATCAACAACATCCAACAATCATTATACAATATTAACAAGATGTAACATGATCTAAACCTATCAAGATTCATGCATATATTATCATTCATCAACCCTAAGAGTCTAAAACATCAAGAACATGTATAATCATGCAAAACACATAATATCCATTACATAACAACATGATTTATCCTTTTAATCTTTATAAACATCAAGTTTTAACTTTTATAAAAGTGTTTCAGACCTGGACGAACATGGTTTTGGTATTTAAAAACATATTAGAAGTGATTAAAACATATTAGGATTAGTAGCTACCGAAAGCACTTCAAAATCACTAACCGAACACTCTCCAAGCCTCCCGAATGGTGTTCTTAAGCCTTAGCAGGTATTAGGGTTTGTATTTTTCGTAAACCAGGTGTTTAGGGCGATTATGGTTGTGATAATGAGGTTGCATGGGTTTAAAATCGTTTTATAAAGCTCAAAACTTGTTTTCCACGTTTAGGCCTCCCCCGCGGACCGCGGAGCCTCAACCAAGACCGCCCGCGGACCGCGGCGCGTCTTGGTTCCGGTTCTGGGCCTTTGGGCCTCGCGGGTGTGGGCCGGTTTGTTTGATTTTGTTTTGTTTTATTATTTGGGCTTCCCACATCATAACTAATCCATAAAATATGCCACCCAACTATTTTATAATTAAAATACATTCTTGGCTTGTCGGGTGTCAGTTACCGGTTCCGTAACGCGTTTTGCTTAAATAAACGTATTCGCACAATACTTCACACATAGTTCCACGTAAGCACGTAATTGCAAATAATGTCAAACAATTATTTCACAATTATTTATTTTGTTATTTCACCAACGTTTGGGGTTCCCTGCTTGTGTACGTGGTCCGGTAATTTCCCGAATTACCATTTCATGCAGTTATTAACCTATAACTGTGCAACAAATACTCATTCTAACTAACCATAGTTAATTAGAATGCAAGACAAGTATGTACAAATAACTAGAGTCTAGTTAAAGTGAGAACCTTAAATTGCGGGGTATCACATCATCCCCAAGTTGAAAAGAATTTTGTCCCGAAATTCAGCAACTAAACAATAAAGCCAGCTAAAAAAAGTGTGCTTGGTTCCCGAATGTCACAAATTTTCCACAACCTACAAATCATCCATCACCAAACAATTTTGTACCACCTATTGGGCCTACCTCACTCCCACATATTCCTTCCCACACTACTGGGCCTACCTCACCCCCACAACCCATAAACAACCACGATCCAACCCTACAACCCATCCCAAATATAGATCTTGTCACCAACGCAAACTAATCCCATGGCGCATCCTAGCCCACTATCACCGAACCAACCATGGTTCCACCCAGACCACAGCCCAATGCTTCCACACCACCTCCACTTCTTAACTTGCACTCCATGACCACTCGTGGCAAGGCTGGCATAACCAAACCAAACCCAAAATTATCTCTCTCTACTCATAGGTCATCTCCCGTCTCACCTTTACCCTCTTCCTATACCAAGGCCCAATCTGACCCGAATTGGCAAATGGCTATGGCTAATGAATATAAGGCATTAATAGATAATAGAGTTAATTGCCAATTTAGTTCCCGAGGTTTGTTAAAAATTGTCACTTTCATCAAAAAGTTTTTTTTCGCATCTGTGTCCCTGTGGTTTCATTTTTTTGTCATTTTAGTCCAACCCTCTAACTTCGTTAAAAAAAGTCAGTTAAGCCGGGTGTATTTTGGTCATTTTACATATGTATTTCTTTTTTTTTTTTTGCCATTTTCATCCAAAACCAATTTTAAATATATTTTTTTTTTGCATTTGACCTCATATGTTAGGGGTGTGCACGGGTCGGTTTTTGGCCATAACCGTAACCGAAACCTTAGCACGTTTTTGAAACCGATCGGGTTCGGTTATTTCGGTTTAGGGTGTTTCGGTTATTTTTCGGGTTCGGTTCAGTTTCGGTTAACTGAAACATATGATAGGGGTGAGCATAAAACCGAAAAAACCGAACCGTAACAAAAAAAACAAACACAACCGAAACACCCAAAACCGAGATAACCGAACCATCACCTCCACCATCCCTTTAACTGAAAAATATGATAAGGGTGAGCATAAAACCGAAAAATCCAAACCGTAACTAAAAAAACCGACACAACCGAAACACCCAAAACCGAAATAACCAAACCCGATCGGTTTCGAAAACGCACTAACCGAACATGTCGGTTTTGGTTACGGTTATGGCCAAAAACAGTCCCGAACCGACCCGTGCACACCCCTAACATATGAGGTCAAATGCAAAAAAAAAAAATTAAAACTGGTTTTGGATGAAAATGGCGAAAAAAGAAATACATATGTAAACTGACCAAAATACCCCTGACTTGACTGAATTTTTTTAACGGGGGTAGAGGGTTGGACTAAAATGACAAAAAATTGAAACCACAGGGACATAGATGCGAAAAATAAAACTTTTGGATTAAAGTGACAATTTTTAACAAACCTCAGGGACTAAATTAGCAATTAACTCTAGATAATAATACATGGGAACTAGTGCCTCGCCCAGATTCGCACCCAAATATCAGATGCATGTGGTTATTCAAAGACAAATTTAAATCAGATGGTAGCCTTGAACGATACAAAGCACGCCTAGTCGTCAATGGAAAATCTCAAACGGTTGGCGTTGATTGCCTTGACACATTTAGTCCGGTTGTCAAACCGGCTACTATACGCACCGTCTTATCCATTGCTCTATTAAAGAACTGGCCCTATAATCAACTTGATGTCAAAAATGCTTTCTTACATGGTGATTTGCAGGAAACAGTATTTATGCATCAACCTCCAGGTTTTGTGGATCCACGCGTTCCTAATTATGTGTGCAGGTTGAAAATATCCTTATACGGCCTCAAGCAGGCTCCAAAAGCGTGGTTTACTTGCTTTGCTACATTCGTTCAGTCCCTCGGTTTCAAAGGTAGCTCATGTGACAACTCGTTGTTTGTGTACAAAAATGGTACAACCATGGCTTACTTGCTCCTTTACGTGGACGACATAATATTAACGGCATCAACAACAGCTCTTCTTCAACACATCAGTAATTCTCTCTCTATACAGAATTCGCTATAACAAACTTAGGCCCTCTCCGTCACTTTCTAGGCATCCATGTGACACAAGACAGCAAGGGTATGTTTTTTTCTCAGTCCGAATACGCCAAAGATATTTTACACAGGGCTAATATGTCAAATTGTAAAGCGTGTGTAACACCTGCAGACACGTCCTCCAAGTTGTTTGAATCAGTGATGGTTGTGGTGATATGTGTCTGATGTTGATGAGGAGGACTTCTTTCAATTGATTTTACATTTCAAGGTTCAATTCGTATTTCATTGTTGTAGTTTCCATTCTCATCTTTTTCTAAGTTTGGATGAAGATCAAATGAAAAACAGGGAGAGGCCAGTGAGTTCTTCTTGAGTGACAATCTGGATTAAGGGTGAATCTTTAGTAATGAAGTATGTTTTTATTTTGTTTATGAATCTTTACTTATGTGTAAGTCTACTCACTACTATTAAGCGCCTTTTTATGTTTGTTTTAATTTCTTCTTTATTTATTTATTTATTTTTTTGCAGGTGAAGAAGGAATGGGTAACTTTATGTTGAAATATAAAAGTTTAGGTTCACTCTTTTCATTCGCTTTATGTTAAAATATATAAGTTTAGGTCCACTCAATTTAATATAATAATGACAGTAATTTGGCATATTTAATTTTGCGATTGCATTGCCCGATTTTTCAAGCAGTGGCGAAGCTTGGAGATTGAATCGAGGGGCCCGTGTTTGAATTAATCCTTATCTACAAAGGTTTATGTATCCATCTAGAAGTTTGATTAGTTGCTATGTTTATCTATTTAAGTTTCCTTGTAGAATAAGGTTAGGAATCTAGTATGTTTTCTATTAGTATAAATAGGGTGTTAGATGGAAGACTTTGTATTCAGAAAATTTGTTTTCCTCAGTTTAATAAAATAGAGTCGCGGGTGTCCCCCCAAAACCGTGTGTGCGTGTTGTGTTTTCCATTTGTTTTCCAACAAGTGGTATCAGAGCCTCGGTTCAGGCTCAAGTCGGATCTGATTGAAGATCGACTAAATAAACACAACAACTGTAACAAAATCAGCCATTCAAGAATGATGGGTGATCAACCACGTCCCAACCCGCAAAACCAAATTGTTGTTCAACAACGTGACATGACATCAACTGCACTAACATGTCCCAAGCTTACGGCTTCAAACTATGGGACATGGGTGATTCTTATGGAAGCTATGCTGGACGCTCAAGGACTATGGGAAACCGTTGACCCGAGTTCGACTGACGAAGTAGATGAGAAAAAGAACAAGTTTACAAGAGCATTAATCTACCAAGCGCTTCCAGAGAACATTCTAACTCAAGTCTCAAGAAGCAAAAGTGCTCGTGAGATTTAGGAATCAATCCGGGTGAGGTATCTTGGTGCCGAAAGAGTGCAGCAAGCCAAGATACAAACACTGAAACATGAGTTCGACAATCTAAAGATGAAAGATACCGAAACAGTAGAGGATTTTTCGGGAATGATGGCTGATTATGTGTCAAAGTTCAACAACATGGGAAAAGATCTTGCGAAGAAGTAGTAGTTAAGAGGATGCTGAACGCTATGCCTCCAAGGTTCATTGCAATCGTGGCGACAATAGAACAGGTGGTTGACCTTAAAGAACTCAAGTTTGAAGAGTGTGTTGCTCGATTAAAGGCGTTTGAAGAATGCATAAAGGGCCAACAAAACTCGGTTGAAAGGGAAGGGAGATTAATGTTCACCAGGACCGATTCTAACCAGAGAAATAATAGTTATTCAGAAAGTCGACAAAACAATGGTTGGGGTCGAGGTTCATACCAACGTGGCCGAGGCAGGGGTCGCGGACGAGGCTCAAACCGAGGTAGAGGACGAGGTTCGGGTGGGCAGCAAAGGCGCGAGGATAATCACCCAAGAGAGAACAACAAGGACCGAGAAACCAATCGGGGAAGAGATAAAAGGCAAGTCAGATGTTTTAATTGTAACAACCTCGGTCGTTATTTTTGGGTGTGCACCAAAGAACCGGAAGTTGAAGCAAACCTAAATCAAACCGAAGAAAACGGACCAACATTAATGATGGCGTCTATCAAAACGGGGGAGGAGAAGATTCTCCTTAATGAAGAAAAGGTTAATCCGATGATTTATGTTGGCTACTCGACGAACAATTCGATGTGGTATCTTGATAATTGCGCCTCAAATCACATGACCGGTTTTGAAGCACACTTTACCTAATTGGACAGATCTATTACTATTCTTGTAAAGTTTGGTAATGGATCAAAAGTAAGAATCAAAGGAAACGGGTCAATTATCATCGAATGCAAAAACGGTGAACAACGGGTCATACACGATATGTATTCTATACCGGATCTGTGCAGCAACATCCTAAGTTTAGGACAACTTACTGAAGATGGATGCAGAGTATGGATGGCTGATTGTTTTCTGTGGATTTATGAGCAGGAGGGCCGATTACTTATGAAGGTTCCAAGAAGCGCCAATCGACTCTACAAGATCGTGTTGAAGACAGGAAGACCCAAATGTTTGATAAACTCGTTAGCTGATCAAGAATGGTTGTGGCATGCGAGGCTCGGCCACACTAATTTCAAATCAATGGCTTACATGGCAGAAAAGGGGATGGTTATTGGAATGCCGAAAACTTCACACAAGGCGATAATTTGTGATTTGTATTTAGTCGGGAAGCAAAGTCGAGTACCATTCAATAACCAAGCATCTTATCGAGCAAAGAAACCTTTTGAACTTGTTTATACAAATTTGTGTGGACCTATATCACCTCCTACCTTAGCGGGTAATCGGTATTATATCTTGTTTATTGATGATTATTCAAGGTATGCTTGGGTCTATACGATCAAAACTAAGGATGAGGCTCTTAACATGTTCAAAAATTTTAAACAGGAAGTTGAGTTAGAAAGCTCTTTGAAGATCAAGTCTTTGAGAAGCGATCGTGGCGGTGAGTTTTTGAACAAGTTGTTTACAAGTTACTATGATGAGACTGGAATAAAGAGACAGTTTGCGGCTCCATATTCACCGCAACAAAACGGTGTAGTTGAAAGGCGAAACCATACTATTTTGAATGCAACACGGAGTATGTTGAAAGCAATGAGTGTCCCGCAAAACTTATGGGGTGAATGTGTGCAGCATGCGGTGTATATCAAAACAGAACTGCAACAAAAGCTCTAAAAAATATGACTCCGTACGAAGCATTAAAGGGGTACAAACCAGATCTTTCAGAATTACGGGTTTTTGTTTGTTATGCTCATGCTACGGTGCCACCAGTGAATTTAAAGAAGCTTGATGACAGAAGCAAGATGCTCGTGTACGTTGGAAGGGAACCAGATTCTGTGAACGATCGGTTATATGATCCAGAACATAACCGCATTCATGTTTTCCGAAAGCGAAAGTATGAAGAAGATAGAGTCTTGGATTGGTCTAGGTACTCAAAGCAGATGGAAGTCGGCACAGGAGATGAATGGGTCGAGTTCAGAATCAACCTAGAAGAAAATAACTCCGCTTCGAGTCAAGACAGTCCCTCAACGGAAGGAGAAGACCATCAGCCACAAACTCAACATTTAGACAATGAGGAAGACAATTATGATCCTGCTGTATAGGATCACGATGACAACAGTGATCAGTTCGAAGATGAAAATCAGCAGCAAGACGCAACAGTCCGAAGGTCAAGTCGACAAGTCAACTTACCAAAACGTTTTGATGATTTTGTAATGTTACAGGAAATTGAGAATCCTCTACTAGAAGAGGAACCCATGAGCTATATTGAATCCAAGGACAATAGTAACTGGAAGATGGCAATGAGATTGGAACTCGAGTCGATCGAGTTGAATGGAACATAGTTTTTAACCAATTTGCCGAATGACCACAAAGCGATAGGTGCTAAATGGGTTTATAAAATCAAGCGAGATGCACAAGGTAAAATAATCAAATACAAGGCAAGGCTAGTGGCGAAAGGCTATGTGCAGCAGTACGGGATCGATTATAGTGATGTTTTTGCACCGGTGGCGAAAATCGAAACAATAACATTATTTCTGGCTCTAGCTGCAAAACGCGAATGGCATGTCTATCATTTAGATATGAAATCTGCGTTTTTGAATGGCGAAATAAAGGAAACCGTTTATGTTAAACAATCGGAAGGTTTTGAGATCGCGGGAAAGGAGAACATGGTGTATCGACTAAAGAAGGCCTTATATGGATTAAAACAAACACACCGAGCGTGGAATGAGAAGCTGAATCGGGTACTAAAGCGACTTGATTTCAAGCGATGTCCAAGAGAGCAAGCCGTGTATGTGAAGGAGATAAAAAGCGGCTTGGCTATAGTCGGTGTGCTCTCATATTATCTAGGTATTGAGATTTCACAGGAATTGGATGGTGTAACTTTGCAACAAACCGCGAATGCGAAGAGGATACTAAAACAAGCTGGGCTCAAGTTGTGTAATCCAACCTGTTATCCGATGGAACCGAAAACTATGTTAAATAAAGACGAGAATGAGAATCGTGTTGATGCTACACAGTTTAGAAGCCTAATTGGGAGTCTTAATTATTTGGTTCACACTATACCCAATTTGAGTTATTCGGTTGGTGTAGTGAGTAGATTTATGCCAAATCCAAGGGAGAGTCATATGAAGGCATTGAAGCATATACTTCGCTACGTGAAAGGGACTTTGAATTATGGGTTGAAGTATAGTCGATGTAACAACCCAGAGTGGACCCCAAAATTTCTCTGTATTTATATTAATTAAAACCAATACATAAGTACGATTATGTGCGAAACTAAAAACTGAACCATCGTATGTATAAAATATTATTTGAATACGTTTTATAAAACCGAACCGATACGCGTAACGAACCAGAACCCGCCCCGAAAAAAAACCGGTGACTCACCAAGGGAGGACACTTGTCCTCCCCTCCTTTGGCCACTTTACCCCAAAACCATTAAATGGTTTTGGGGAAAACCATTTACTAGTTATATTATAAAAACCCTCAACTCACATTTTGTAAAACCATTTGTCTGCCCTTCTATATATCCACACGAGAGAGAGAGAAATGGAAACTGGAGAACCACCACCGCCATAGTGGTGGAGCACGGTGGTAACACCACCTCCCCGGCAACGATACTCACCACACAACACACACTCACACCCACCCTACCCTCCTGATTATTGTTATACATAAGAGAGAGAGAGAGGGACCGATGGAGAAGGATCCAAGACCACCACCATCGACGGTGGTCTCCAACAACACCCGACGCAACAACCATCAACCCCAACCATCTGACCTGTTTGAAGAGAGAGAACAAAAGGAAGAGACAGAGAGAGGAGCAGATCTAGAGAGAGACAGAGACGGTGGTTGATGTGGTGGTGCACGGCGGCGGCACCGCCTCTGCCACACACTATCCACACCTTCAAGGTAAAATCCAGCATACCTATTTTATGGATAATAATCAGTGATAATTGGTGATAGTGATGTTCGGTAATGGGTCAGAGAGAGTCACGGCGGTGCAGGTGGTTTAGGGTAAGGGTTATAGTGATGATCTTGGTGATTACTAGTATTGCGAGGAGGATGGAGATGGTTGAATTGTTGTTAAATGACGAGGTGGGTTTAAGGTTTGGGTAGGGGTACAGAGAAGGAACCAAGGTTGCAGGTGGTTGGAGCTCGATACTAATGGTTGGGTCCGGATCTCGAAGGTGAGCTATGACAAGAACGACGATGATGACTGTGATGCAGAGGTTCGGGTCAAAGGACGGGTCAACATAAGTCAACCTTCATGGTCAACAACAGTCAACTTTGGTCAACTGAGTCAACCGGTCAACCCAAACTATGTTCCGAACGTAAGGTAGAACTGAACTTGTTAATCCGATAATTATATATTTAATTATGAACTATTATTTATTGTAACTAGATGTGTGGGACTTGACGAGCTTTTAAGAACCAAGATCATGATCACAATCTAGTTCAGACATTAGTTATATACCTTGACTCGGACACTTGGGAGTTGGATAATATTTTGGCGCTTAGACACATAAATAGGATTAGACAAGAATATAAACACCAAGACTTGGAGTTTGGATGACAAGACTAAATGGACACGGATACCAGCTTGTAATGATGGAACCTTGGATTATAGGTATATGGACTTAAACATTTAGATTGATCATAGGAACTTGGACATTGAGACTAAGATTCGGACATAGTAGAATCTATACATATGCTAAGTATAAACATATATATTGGGATAGATAAAGACTTGGACTTGAAACATAAGTGTAAAACCTCGACATGTAATATTAACTAGAACCATGGATATACGACACATAAGAATAGTAGAATACGACACTCGGATCATAAGGGTGGACATAGTTATGACTACTACCTGTTAAGTACAAGCAGATAGGTTGTGGATTATCGGAACCCGAACATAGACATGGAACTGTAATGAATAAGAACCATACGCTCGAGCTCATCCCACACACATAACCATTACGAATGAAACCAAGACTAATACTATTTGTCGACTTAGGGATCGATCAGGAGAATATCGATACAGGATAACAGGCGTCCAGTTTCTTATGAACTATCCGTGTGCTATGTTATCAGGTGAGTCTCGTGAACCATCCCCTCTTTTTCTGTTTTAAACTGTTTTGGGGTGAACATATGCTTCCAGTGTAAAAACCAGAATGATAAACCAGTTTGATGTGACAAGGTGTGCTCTCGAATACCGAACCTTCACACTCATTAACCCAACGGGAGATTGGGCCACTTAATATGTGGGTAGTACTACTTGGGGAAACCCCCACACACAGTGGATCCGGAAACCCGGGGAACCCTCCACTGAGGTTTGTGACACGTATTCTGCCATGGGAATCCATAATGAGAGCAGATGGATTCAGTGTCTGGTTTGAGGTGCGGCTTGTACATCACCAGTGCAACCATGTGTTAAACCGTATTAAACTTGTTTTGGAATGTTAAACATGTTTTGTGTTAAACCAAGTAAAACCGGCTTTTGAACGATAAACTTTTATTAAAACCAGTTTAACGCACACACGGACTCACCAACATATTTGTTGACCCAAACTATTTTTAAGCATGTGTTCAGGTACAACTCATGGATGGATGGCGAATGCGAGGTATATTATATTATGTGCGGAGTAGAGCGTATAGAGCTAAGTGCGGCTAGAGATTGGATTGATTAAGGATTGCACATCATCAACTGCTTCGACGACCGCCGCGATTCGTCCCTGCATACCTTTAAACCGTTTATTTAAGTATTGTATTTTTATAATTGAATTAGAAATTGTATTAAACCTTTGATATAGTAATTTTTACTTCCGCTGTGTAAGTTTGATACCAATTTGTATTTCGACCAGGCCCACCTTGGTCGGGTTGTGACAGTCGAGGAGGAAATGAAGATTTGGTGGGATACAGTGATAGTAGTTTCTCAACGGACCCGATAGATGGCAAGAATACAACCGGTATGGTGTTTTACTTGGGAGATTCGATTATCTCATGGAGTTCTCAAAAGCAAAAGACTGTAGCTTTATTGTCATGCGAAGCAGAGTTTATGGCAGCAACCATGACCGCGTGTCAAGCAATTTGGCTTAGGGGATTGTTGAGTTAAGTTACTAGTTCAAAAGAAAAGGTGGTGGTGTTACAAGTTGATAATCAGTCGGCAATAGCATTAATGAAGGACCTGGTGTTTCATGGACTTAGCAAGCATATTCATCCGAGATATCATTTTATCCGAGAAAGCATAGAAAGAGAAGAAGTTCAAGTTGAAAATGTTAGTGGTGAAGAACAAAAGACGGATATCTTGACTAAGGCGTTGCCGAGGATGAAGTTTGAAGAAATGAGGAACTTGCTTGGAGTGAAGGATTTGGGAGGAGGTGACATATGGATTAAGGGGGAGAATGTTTGAATTAATCCTTATCTACAAAGGTTTATCTATCCATCTAGAAGTTTGATTAGTTGTTATGTTTATCTATTTAAGTTTCCTTGTTGAATAAGATTAGGAATCTAGTATGTTTTCTATTAGTACAAATAGGGTGTTAGATGGAAGACTTTGTATTCAGAAAATTTGTTTTCCTTAGTTTAATAAAATTGAGTCACGGGTGTCCCCCCAAAACCATGTGTGCGTGTTGTGTTTTCCGTTTGTTTTCCAACAGGCCGAACTCATTTTTTTCGAATAGGTAGGGACCGGAAGTTCAAATCGGTGGGGGCCGGATTCAATTCATATAAAAATTACTTACGAAAATCGCAAAATTCAAGGGGGCCGGCCACCCCCTAGCCCTCACAAACCTTTGCCCCTCTTTGCAAGCGAAGAACGCAACGAGGCAAAAAGGTGTTGATTGATGATCTTACACACAAACTGTTTGGATTTTAGGTTACTGATTTATTTGAATTTTTTTAGCTTTGGACATCAGTTTTGTGTTTGATTTGTTAAGTTTGCAGGATTAATTAAGTGATAGCATCGTGTCAGTTGTCAGCTTTTTTTCATTTTGCACATTGCCCACAACTTATCGTTGCATTGGTCTGCCTTCCAAACTTACTTCAGTCCATAAATGTGAACAGACGTCAAATTGATGGGTGATAGATAAAAAGGGAAAAAATTGAAGTTTCTATTGAAAAATAATAATAATAATTGTTACCTCGCTTTTCGCTGACAACCGGTTTTGATGCTCATACAGTCTTTGGAAATGGACGAGTGGATCCAGTGACAGGTCAAGACGAGCTTACACATTACAATTTCCTGCTATTCATCCTTCTGTGCATGTCTTACCTACTTCCAGGTGTTCATGATTCTTGAAGAATATGTTAGGATCAATAGTTATAGGAGATGTTTGAAGAAACATAACAGGATGTGTGTTTAATGAAAATCGACTATACAAAAGATGCTACATGGAAGCTGCAGACCTGATAGGTGATGACTCTTGGGAAGTCTACTAAATGATCCTACTGTGAGGCCAATAAAAAGAAAGCTTAATGGTGAACTTTATACTAAGCAACATCTTTCTTCCCTTGCCCCGATCTTTAACTTTGTATTGCTGCATACAGTTGGTTTATGTCTAATTTGTTTGACAGGCCTATTTGAGTGTTAATGGTAAATTTGTTCTCCACATTAACATTGTTTTGCCGATGCTACCCAGATTTTAATATGTAAAATGAAAATTGGTACTTGTATTTTCTTCAAGTAATTTTTTTATTGAATTTGACTTTTCACTACAATGCTTCTTTGACCCATTAACAAATGACAGTCTTTTGTTGCTGGTCGTATATCTAATTATCTATTCATGTGTATCTTTGGTGTTTATTAATAGGGTGTTATTTTACAAGTGTTCAAAAATGATGGTCTACAACTTTTATATCAACAAAAGGTTAGGTACTTATGTATCCATCAAGGGGAGATGTGTGTATGTACTTAATTTTAGCCAACCACATCAATGCACTATTGTAGCAACGAAACAACTCTTCTTCATATAACATGTAGAATCCCGTCACACGCCGCAACGCGCGGGATATAAAACTAGTTTGTATTAAAATCGACTAAAATTGATTAATATTTATGAACACCACAAGGACCATTTTATTATTTGTTATATACCGCCTTTAAAATAGCTCTGAACAATTTTTGCCATTAAGAACATATCAAGGTACGATGTCACCTCATACTAAGAAAGTTAATTAAAGTTGGAGATGTAACAACAACCACCTTAACTGATATGGGAAAATATGTTTGTAATCAGTAAACAATGAATCAAGGTTATCTTTTGCAGTTATCATCTTTTTCTTTATTATATAATAAAAGAAACTAAATGGGCGATGGTTATCATTTATTGTAGCCCTCTAATTTTTTTTTGTTTTTCTCTCTCCTACTTAATTATGCATAATTAATTTTTTTTCAAATAAAGATAACTATTATATCATTAACTTTTATTTTAAAATTTCAAATATGTTAATTAATATTTTTATGTTTATCATTTCTTTATATTTATTTACTATATAGTAAATAATTCCATATCACCTTTGTTTTCTCTTTTCCTATTAAATAACAGTAGCTCCTCCCTCCGGCGTCGTAGCTCCTCCCGTCGGCTTCTCTCTGCAAAAGGAAGTGGTCGCCTCCAAATCCGCTATAAGTTGCATGACCTTCACAGCCGCAACAACTTCAAGATCACTTCTCTCACTGCAAAACTGATCCACAGTATAACTTAAATACCAATATCACCATACCATCTCCTCCCTCACCTCACCTCACCACCGACTCCCTTGCCCCCAATATCACCATACCATCTCCTCCCTCACCTCACCTCACCTCACCTCACCACCGACTCCCTTGCCCCTGAACGTCGTACCATCTCCTCCCTCCCCACACCTTGAAATCCCACCTCCCTTCTCCCTTCATCCGTCTCCCTCTTCCCTCCTACCTCACCGTCGTACTATCTCCATCCCTCAAACCTCAACCCCTATAATGGCTCCTTTTTGATTTCCTAACATTTATGGAAACTTGGTGATCTTAGAAACTCCACTGAACCCGGAAAGGAGGGGTGGGTTCGAAAACCACCTTCCACCCGGAAACCCAAAGTTCGATCCGGAAACCACCTCCCTTACCTCACCGTACTAAGTTCGATCTGGAAACCCAAGTTCGATCTGGAAAGCATATTTAATCAGGGATCTCTTCTTTGCAGTAATCAGCTCCAAATTTTATAATAATAATAATAATATAGTATGATGGCGAAAATAAGGTAGTTACGGTTACCGGGTAGGAGGTGAGCAATTGTTGGTTGTTCCCCGTCCACTTTCCTGTTTTCCACAGGGAGTTTTAAGCCCTTGTTTATATTGCCCCACCTCGCCTCGAGTAGGGGTTCCTTCAGTTTTTATTGCTCTTTATTTGGGTTGGTGTGGATTTGTTTATGGCTCATAACAAAAGGGATCGGAATGGTAAACTAGGAGGTTTTAGCCCTGGCTCAAGCAGTGGGCTTAGAGCATGCCCCTTCAAGCATTTCCATGAGTGTAAAGATAGTAAACCAGGGTCTTCGGGGTTTTTCTGCCTTCTCGAGCACATGCAGAGTCTGCATTTCAAGACAGAAGATTAGAAGGCGCCCTTGAGATGCAAATATCTCAAGACTTGGACCTTTTTATGGATGTTGGGGGTGCCCTTAAAGATGGGGCCAAATGGCTATGTGGGAGGTGCATGGTGATGCATGCTCTTAGCAAAAGGTGTAATCATGGCGTTGATGATGTCTTCTCCTTCTCTATGGATACAGGAGATGTGGAAGATATCATTGTTGGGATTCAGAAATCTCGTTATGTGATTGTGGATATGGAATCGAGTTCTTCAGGAGGTGTTGTCGGGGATTTATCCCTCCTAGAAAAGGTTTTCTCTCTACCCATTCAAACTATTAAGAACATTCCCCTAAGCTGTCAATTGGCGTTTGCCTAGGCTTTGACAGGTGCCTTACGCAAGGTGGTGGCCTCACCAGGATCTGTAGAAAGTTGGGTCAAACTGCTTTTATTGCCGAGGTGTACCCTGCGGGTGGTAAAACCGTCAACTAGGTAGGAGGGAGTACATATTACCATTAGATTTGTGATGTTTTTTATTTCTTATTCGGCAGTTTTTTCAACAACGCGTCCTAGATTTTCTAGGATAAATACACCACAACATTCAATTTTTGCAAGATTTAAACCCCAACCTTTAGGTTGTGAAGTACACCGTGTACTACCGCCATAGTGTCCTCTTGAGAACCAGTAGATAGTTTATTATATTGTTAGAAATCAACTAATCATTTAAGTGATATCTAGGACAAACATTTAACTTTTCTTATGACACTTCAACCAGAATGAAAGACTGAAGCTTGTGTGAATTCATATCCAAAATTTCATATACTAATTAAGATATCAAAATCAACTATAAACAATCATATATGCGATTAAAGTACTTGCGCTGAGAAGGCGTCGACAGCGAACCAAGCCAAAGGCAGTAGACTATCTTCATCGACGGCCATTCTAAATGACAAGAAAACTCATCTACGAGCACGAAACATGTAACGAGTCAAGATGGTTGAAAACCAGATACTGAATCAACAATGTACCAATCATACCTTGAATAGAATATTGATACAAGCTAAAAAAAAAAAAAAAAAAAAAAAAAAAGCTTTTAGAATCATCCCACTAATTCTACATGCTAAATTATGAAAGTTTTGCTTTCATTTAGAACACTAATACTCAAAACAAAGATCAAAAGTTATGCATCTAAGAGTACACACTTCACTCTTTTGTAGCAGTCTCATCTTCTTCCTCCATGTATTCCTCACCTTCCTCCAAGTTATAGTCTTCTCCATCAATCTGTTCATCTTCATACTCTCCATCTCTTTGATCATAAGCTTCAAGCTCTTGATCTAGCAATGCATCCTCATCAACGGACCCCACTTTATTCTCTGCAGCGCTCGGTTTGTGATCAAAAGAAGATTGACCATGTGTTGACTTTTCGTTGTCAGCATTGACCGTGTTCCCAGATGGGATATCTGTTCTTTCCTTCTGATTATCTCCGTTTGAGTGATTATCTTCGTTGATCGTTGAAGAAATGACAGATCCTCGTTTTCGCTTCAAAATCTCGCTAAGAGGCTTTGGCCCTTCAAATGACAGGCTGACTTCAGATTGTTGACTTTCGGGTCTTGGGTATTTCCTCTTGCCCAGAGTTTGACTATCATCTACTTGTTGACTTTTTGATTCCGACCATCTCTTAGGTCCGTTAAACTCACTACTGTTACCACGATAACCCCTATAATCTCTTCGCTGGTTATTGTAATCATCATTTGATCTGCCCGTTATTCTGTCTCTAAACCTGCTATGGTTTGATGATACGTGTGGCGGCCTTTCAGGTGTGTATCTGGACCGACGTTGTCTTCTAATGTTAATTTCCCTTTCTACCCTTGAGCCGTTTTCATAGCCAGGTGATGTTGACCTTCCTGGAATCTTAATTCGTCCTCTAAGCCGGCTACTGAGAGGACCAGAATCCAACCGGCGGTCGTGGTGGCTGTCCCTCACAATTCTGTCATCATGGTTATCATGAAAATGTTCACGACTAATAACTGACCTTAGACCGCCAACATTATCACCCCTCTGCTTCGATAACCGGTGGCGTAAGTCGGAATGCTCAAACTGATTCGGGCTTTCATCTCTCGGATACCGCTTCCTTCCGAAATTAGAATTTTCTCTATAATCCTCCCATGCATACCCTTCTTTATTATAGTGGTCAACGTCGCGTTTCTCCGGATACATATCGCGGTCAACGTCATAATCAACAGACCTTCCAAACCCTTCTTCATTAGGATAGTATTCAGAATCATCAGCCTCGTTGTCGACAAGAACATCAAAGCCAGGGGTCGGTTCTCTGGAATATTCTTCAACATCCTTACCATTTATTTCCTCGTTATCTGAAACATGATCAGTCTCGTGAACACCTCGGTTACACCTGCTGAGTTGGAAATCATTCATCACAGGTGGCGGAGTGACAGTGGCAGGTTTGTACCTAGATGGCTCCTCATGTGGCGGTGCAACCTTTTTCTCCATAGCAACACCACCACCACCGTTTCTCAGCTGCACTTTAGGTACTTGGTTCGTCTGAGGGGGCAGAGACTCAACGGGCTTTTGGACCGTTCCATAATGCGTAGACTTCTGTTCTTGAACGTAATTATCTGGGTCCGCAGAATCTACCTTAGAAGGCTTGGTAACAGGCTTAGGTGGAATAGGTTGCACAGCTGAGTTATTGACTACGTTTGGTGGCCCGTGTAAGAAAGGGCAAAAATGTCCTTTCAGACAGTAACCTTTCTGGAAGAAAATGCAGGCAACGCCTTGCTTTACTGGAGCCTGAGGCACAGCAGGCCCAGCAGGAGTAGGAACTTCGGCTCCCAATAATCCGTCAAGAGGCTGAAAACAACAAGTTAGACGAAATAAATTCAAAGGCCCAGTTTAAAAAAAAAAATTTTGACAAAAATGAAAAAAATGAGCCAGCGTACGGAAACTTACAGGATGACGGAAAGCACATTTTGGATTCAAACAATTTCCGTTTAACCAGTAATAACAATCCCTGGGGTTGACCCGTGCAATGTCACTATGGCGATACTCACATTCACTTCCCTGTAAACATATGGCAAAAAGAGAACGTAAGTATAGATACCACACTAACATACTAAATACTGAATCAGTGAATCTCTAAAACCCTTAGGTTGTGGGTCAAACTATAAAGCATCTTTACAAATATCGGTTTTCAATTTGTTTAAACCATTTAGAAGTAACATAGAAACGCTATATTCACAACGTGCGATTGGGCGTGGCTCCCTAATTTGACCGACATTATCCATGTTTATACTCCCTCCCCAGGAAAAAAAAAACACATATTTGACATCAAATTAATAAGAATCGCTCTCTTAAAAAAACAAGCAAATTGAATTAATGATCCAAAGTATGGCCACCCATTGGCCGATAAAATCCATACCGACAACGTCATTCAACGAAACTCCTGACTTTCACTTCCCACTTTAACAAAGCAGTGTATGCCCTTAACTTTCCTTTATGGTGTTTCAATAAAATATACAACATTATGATTGGCATAAAAATCAATCAAACATGCAACAGAGTAAGATTACGTTTCGCGACGAAACTGAACCTTAGGAGTGTCAGTGTTCACATTGCCGGTATAACTTATTATCGACCAATAAGTCATAGTTCGGTAACTAAATTTCAATTTTCCTATAAAAGTTCATACAAATTATTACAATTACAACACTCCAAAGCTACAATCTAACAACATTAATCTCAAATTTAAACACAAACCTATCAATTCACACACAACAAGATCCAATCCAACCAAAAAAAAAAAACAAGACCATAAAACACCCAACATCAATCAAAGATCTAACACATTACAAAACCCAACAAAAACCCACAAATCTTATGACATAAAAACAATAAAAAGACTACCTTTTTGCATGTTAAAGGAGAAGCAAGAAAATAAACACAATCAGTGTTTCTTTTCAAGAACTCTTCTTCCTCAGTCAATGGGGCCAATTCATTAGCTTGTGGTGGTTGATTAATAGCACTGCCAACCATTGTTGGGTTTAAAACACAAACCCTGTAAAGATTTAAGACAATATTGATCGTTGGATCTAGGGTTTGTAAGGGGGTCAATAGGGATATTGAAGATGTGGGTATTAATTAATGTAACATATATAATAATATGTGAAAAGATAGAGGGTTGTGGTTAGTGAAAGAATTGATAGCCGCCAAATAGTAGAGAAGGGTGTTGAAGCCCTGAAGGGAGGAACAAGAAGATGAACCCCACAGATGTTTAAATAAAGCCAAGAAGATTTGACCCTGAACTAGTATGGGTTTAAAGGGGGGTGGGTCATGGGCTCAATGGGTTATGGATGGATGGATACATGGTTAAAGATTCAAACGTGAAAATGGTTTGGGTTTGAATGTTTGTGGATATAAATTTGAGTTTGAGCTAGTATTTTGTCAGTCGTGCGTTGCGGGGTCGAATCGTTCAGTAACACACGAAGCGTAAAACATAATGCGTAGGACACAGTGCGCTACACACAACTTGTAAAACATAATTTGTAAAAGCTAATTACTAAAAAGTGTAAAACACAATGTTTTTAACTCGGTTCAGTACAAAATTTACATCAAAATGCTGACCAACGGGAAGTGTACATAATATAAGCATGAAATTTATTATATTTTGACATTACCCGTTTTCCAAAAGAAAAAAAGTTTATGTCGAAACGTAGACCGACTCATATTTATACTGACACATATATAAAAATTCGCATGTAAAAAATATTTTTTTTCCAAGTAAAGATACGAAAAGGGATAAACTCGAAATTTTGCAAAAGAAAAAAAAATTAAGTCAAAACGTAGACCAACTCGTACTTATACCAACACGTATATAAAAAGTTTCACGTAAAAAAAAGTTTTTTTCCAAATAAAGGTATGAAAAGGAGTAAACTCGAAACTTTTGAAACTCGAAGGCAAAATCTTTAAACATGTCAATAAATTAGTTTTTTTAAAAAATATTAGCGAACGAAGGGGCTATGAAGTAGTAGTGTAGGGTTAAAATTGCAATTATTAAAAGTTAAAGGCGTAAAACCGGGCTAAATATGACAAAGTTTAAAAGTTGAAGGGGTTAATTGGAAAACATCCCATCGAGAGTCCATTTTATGATGAAACACAATGTTGATTCGAATGATTTAACGAAATTGAATAACTTCAATTTTGAATGTGCAAAAAGGCATATAAAACAAATGATTGAAAAGATGAACATATAGGGTTTAAAGTTATGTAGCAAATTATACTTTGATTAATATTGTATTAGGGGATTACATAGACATAAATTGTTTAAGCAATTATGATCAAGGTTAGAGAGGGAGTATTCTGCCGTATTGACCTAACGATTCGTGACCAAACAAAGAACATGTGCTAAGAGTTTATCTTGTAAAAATCAAATAAACCAATATGAAATGCGTAAACCAAATAATAGTATATGATTATGTAAACACCAAAAATGGATGATTGATAATAAATTCAACAAAGTTCAATTCGTGCTTCAAACACAACATACCAATTACATCATAATTGTTCATAACATAGCGAATAACTAAAAATTCAAATCCCAAAAAAAACACAAATCAAAGACATAAAGTTTGCAAACATGAGCCATACACTCGGGGATCACTAGAAAAATTACCTAACATGCTCATGATGTTCTTACACAAATTAGATCTCCAATCTTCACTTTTCGGCATGCAATCTTCAACAACATGACATGAGAGCTATCCAAGCCTCCAAAATCTCGCCAAAATCGTCCCCAATTAAGTGTGTAACCGAAAGATTTGAAATCATTGATAAAATTGTTAGTTGAATTTTTAGACACGCTTTATAACACTTTACATTCCAATGTTTACCATATATCATTCATTTATCATTTGTAATTAAATTATTCTGTGCAACAATTGAATTGGAAAAACGGAATCATATGCTCCGGATCTTAGTGATTGAAAAATTTAAAATGATTTGTAAACCTTCGATATTATGTCATGTAAATTATTGCTTAATCATATACTCCAAAAACCTTTTTGGTTACACTTCTCAATATGCGCAAAAAAGATGGTTTTAACATGAGTTTTTTCCTAAACTAGTGTTGGTGGAAAAAGTATTTACCAAAATGGTGTTCTTCAAAAATTATTTGCCAAAACAGTGTTTTTTTATATATTTGCAATTTGTTTTTCAACCAACGTATTAGATCTATTTATTCATTTCTTTTCATTTGTACATTATATACTTATTTATTCTTTAATTATATATTTCTTTTCAATTAAAGCAATAGTTTTCTAAAAAATATTTGATTCATCCGATCAACCCATTATAGTTTTTAGGGGTTGTTTGGTAGCCTCTTAATGAGGCTCTTAACCATTCAGTGCTGAATGATTCAGCATTCAGCGCGTTTGTTTCAGCCTCTGAATGGAATGGTTAAGGCTGAATCATTAAGACTTGAGATGTTGCTGAACCATTAAGCACTGAACTAGGCTGAACCTTAATGAAACTCTCATACCAATGTGGGACAAGAAAACTAACCATTAAGAGGTCCAACTTAATGATTCAGCACTTAACCATTCAGACCTCTTAACCATTCAGAACTCTTAATGATTCAGCACTTAATCAACCAAACAGCCCCTTAGTTATAATTCATTTTTTTCCCAAATAAACACAAACCCTATAAATGAACCCAACGATCAATGAACCGTTTGGCTAGAGGTCGTTTACATTATTCCATTTAATAAATAAACAAAAATGAACACAATTTCTTTCATTTAATTAAATGAATGAACATGAATGCATGTGTTGTTCGTTCATTTACGATCGTGAACAATCACTTTTTTTTTTTCATTTACATTCGCTTATGTCCATTCATTCAAACGATCGAACAGTACTAAACAGACGAATAGGACTAGATTGCCATTCAAGCATAAATTTTATTTCTCTATTTGTCTTTGCTTCACTCATTTCAATTTCACCTGGATCATCTAGAATATTAAATATTTTTAATTGAACCAAAACAAAATATAAAAATAAAAACATGTCTGAAACAAATATCTACTACATCAACATGTCTTGTTTTGTTTCTTTTAAAAATTGAAACTCTAAAAACCAATAGTCATGTGATCTTAATTAGTTGTGTTAAGATATTGTTTGTTGGCTCAAATCAATGTACGATATAAGTTAGCAAAAAAATTTACATTAATCCTTAGTATTGTTAAAGGGTGAAGTGTAATAAGAGATCAACTTTTGTTATGTAAAAGAAAAAAAAAATACTGGATTGATTAAGTAAAATTTAAGAAAGTTAAATATTCAACATTTAAAAATATAAGAGTGAAGAAATAGAGGGAAAAAAAACCAAGCTAATATGTGATTTTCAATAATGAAATGCAAATACAAAATGGATGAAAAACACTATTTTAGTAAATACTTTTTGAAAAACACTATTTTAGTAAATACTTTTTCCACCAACACTAGTTTAGGAAAAAACTCGTTTTAACATTGTTAAACCCATATAACACTCAACAATCACCATTCAACCAAGAAACATTGTTAAAAGTCAGATGTCATGTGAAAACGTGGTCATGTATCAATTTCATGAATGAAAAAAAAAAAAAAAAAAAAAAAAAAAAAAAAAAAAAATTTCAATTCGTGGATCCCACTTTATTGAATAAAATGCCAATGTTAATAATTTATGCCAGTGACTCACATTTCGTGCATCGTATTTCATTGGTATATAAGTAGTTTAATAGATTTAATGCATCTTCTATGCGATATAACTCTTCATCTTCTTCATCTTCTTGTGTATCACTCTCCTTATCGGCTAGGCTATCGAGTAATGACAAAAGAGTTGCTATAAATAATTAAATATGCAAATTTGTAGAAGGATTTTCAATTCAAAACAATATGTTTTCGTAAACTCATATATAGAGATTGGTATTGGTACTCGTTTAACAATATGCTACATGGTTAGGGTGGATACAAAGAAGAGGTAGGGGGTGCCTAGGCACCGGCTCGAAAAAAAAAAAAAAAAAAAATTCTATTTCTCTTTTATTGTCTAACTAAAATGCAATAGAAAATCAAGGAACCAACACGTCGATATACGATTGTATATTTTGCGTTTGTCTTTTTTTTTTTTTTCTCTTACTATTTATCCAAAATTTAATTAAATAACTTTTTTAAAAATTTGAATGCTTTTCTTTTTTATTATCTAACTAAAAAAACAACGAACCGACACATGTCCACATACGACTAGATATATTTTTTGGGTTTTTTTTATTTTCTTAGAATATTTTAATTAAGTTTATTTAAATAGTTTTTAATAAATTTTGAAATGCTTCTTCACTTTTATTGTTTTAACTAATTTTTTTAAAGACCAACGAACGGAATAACCTTTGGGCATATTATTTTATTTTGCTTGTATTCTCTTACGTTTGTTATACGAAATGAAAAAAAAAAAAATTGGAATGACTAGTTTATTTTTATATTTCACTCACAAAGCAGTCAACCCAAACGGAAGACAATTCTACATGGCTTTTAAGTCAAAGTAGCATGGTTTTAGAATTAAACCATCTTCCACATTTTATGAAAATCATAATGTTTTTTTATAATACTTTCCACATTGATACAAACTCTATCTTCTTTGTATGGTTGGAGAACATGACTCGCAATGTTTTCAATTAACCAACTGTATTCCATTATTTTATATGTATTTTCATTTATATATCTCAAATACTTTATAAACCGATGCATTTCAAAACAAAGTCTAGAATATATTATTATAATATTTTGTTTTAAGTTTAAGTGAAACGCGTACGAAGACTTTCGAAGATCATGGTTTAAGTTTCTTGACATATACAGCCAGATTGTCCCCGAAGACTTTCGAAGTCTTGGGAAGATAGAAACGAAAAGAAGCATTTTAATTATTATTCTTTTTAATGGTAAAAATGACGCAATATACAAAAATATTAATCAATCATGTTGATCATAAAATTTCAATTTTTTTTATATGGCGATTTTACAATTATTTCCTAAAAACCTTGTAGGAAATTTGGGTTTGTTTTTTGGGTTACAACTTTATCGTAAATGCATAGCTATATCTGAAAAAAAAATGCGTAGCAAATTTTGAGTAGCAGAAACCATGGGTTTTTAGTAGGTTTCTAGTAGTGTATATATTTTGTGAGAAAAACACAAACCTTTAATTTTTTTATTAGTGGTTAGTTTCTTAAGGTTTTTACTTATTACACACAAATTCGTATGCTATGTTCATAAATTCTATTAAAAGTAATTTGTTCATAGTAATTTGAACGTTTTTCTTTTTTGAACGACCAACAACATTGAATTGCCAAGGTACTCCGTACGGGGTGACCCAAATGCAAAAGGCCACCGCTAGCTGGCCCAACCCAGCCGTATGGAGCCCTTAAGCACACCAAGTTATCCCCACCCACTAGTGGTAAAACCCGGATGCTCTCAGGATCAAACTAAAGATCACAAAGATCCCAGTCTTCCTTCACTGAGCCACCATTCCGTCTCCAAAGTGTTGCCAATGGGATTCGAACCTGAGTCTCAAGTAGAGAACTCAGGCTTCCTACCACTACACCCCAATGAAAGTTGCGTTATTTAAACTTTTTAACTATTAACCTACACACGTGTAGAGTACATTAAGGTAATATAACCTATACATAACATATGTTCTATGCATAAGCAGAATTTGTTCACATTTTCTTTTGAATTTCAGTATAGATCACTTACATATTTTATTTTAACCAATTTTCATATTTTGAAAATGAAAAAAATGAATTTTTTTTAATCCGACTTCATTGTGTGAAGTGTACTAAACAACCCTGGACCCATAATATACTTCTTTAACTAAAAAAAAAATATTATTCTATAAAATCAAGCATTTTGTTATATATCTTTAATCTAATTTAAGTATAGTAGTTTCGTTAATAAAGGACTTTTTATAAGTTTATTATTTTGTACTTAAACATCATGTGTTTTACATGGTGGTGATGAAAAAAAAAAACCACCCACCCCACTTTCTACGTAAAATATATTTCCTACAAAACAATCACCACACCCCTATATATGTACGAAACGAAACATATGCTACACATCATTTGAATACTCATGAAGATGAGATTTGAGGGTGGTGTTGCTTCTTTTTTAGCAATTGTTTTCGCCCTTGCTCTCATTTCCTCAACGATGACAGTTGGTGAAGTAAAACATGAACTAATAAACCCAAGGTCCGGCTTGACTAGTCGCATGGGTGGCTGCTGGAGGTGTTGGGATGATGATCCCTTCCACAAGAAAAGAGGTCATTTGTTTTTCAAAATCTTTAATAAATATTACCGGTTATACTTCTCTTATGCAGTCATAGACATACACATTGTGTATTTGTATGTTTGTATACCGTAAAATATGACAAAACGTAATTGTGTTATTTGTGTATATGTGTATGTTCTTAGATTGTAGAAGAAATCCTTATACCAAGACCAGGTGCTACCGGCAATAAGCTACTGGGGACAATCGGATGAGGTCATCGGTCATGATGTTAAATTGTTAATGATGGTATGTACGTATAACATACCTCAAACTTAAACAAGAGAAATCTGTTATGTTTACCGATAGTTAGAAACATGTTTTGTCTTTAATTTATGCATGATTATTATTAATTCTCTGTGATCACCTTTTTTTATTGTTTAAGATAGTTATAGAACGTATATTTCTTTCATGTATGTTTGTTATAATTGGTAGTCATGATGTTTTTTATTTACGATCCCATATTCCAAATTTATGCTAAAAACTGTTTATACGAGATTAAGTCTTCATTTAAGCTCATTTTATTAACGACCTCAAACGTATCAAGTTCAACTAACATGCATGTGGGTCTATACAAGAGTCAAAGACTATTATTTATATAGATCTTTGTTTAATATGTTGAATACCTATTTACATAATAATTATTATATATAAAATAATGATAAAAATTAAGTAGATAACTAGGTTTATACTCGCCGCGCGGCAAGGTGAACGGGTTACTGCGTCATATATAGCCCTCGACTGTAACGTAACATGGCCGTCATCCCATAGCGCAGCACGGGAACGACACCCTTGGTGACAACCATAAACAGCATCGGCGCTCACGCGATGCGCTCCAAACGATGTCACTGGAAACATATGATTATATGCCTGATGTTTTCCATAAAATGAGAATTTTCAAATAGCTGCCTAAGGATAGACGGTGGTTTTAGCAGAAGTGGCAGCGTCACACAACCTGATTTACAAAGACGGTCATCAGCAAATCAGTAACAAATACATATACATGGTAGAAGATGTTAACCGTAATGTAAGAATAAAACAAACAATCAGTACCATGAAGCACAACAAAGAAGATACTAACACTACAAATAAAATGTCATACAGTGACATACACAAAGTGTCACAGAAAGCTAACAAAGTGCCACTGAATGCTCATGCAGAAATGTGTGGCACACAAAAAAAAGCGCCACTACAAACAGTGCCACTAAAACTTTTAGTGGCACTTTTTTTGTGTGCCACACATTTCTGCAAGGGTCTTTAGTGACACTTCTTGAGTGCCACAAAATTAACTACAAAATATCAACACTACTTTTAGTGGCACTTTTTTATGTGCCATACATCTTGTGCCATAATTAGAATGAAATATATATCCCAAATGTTGAAACGAAAACATGTAAAATTATAATAACTTTATTATAATTTGATGCAATATATATCTCAAATGTTCAAACACGTTTCAAGAAGTTTCAAAAATATCAAGTGTTCAACAAAAAAAAGCCAAAACAATCTTTTGGTTTGTTAACTCCATCCCAAAACATTCTTGATTCTTCTCATTTCTATTTAACCAAAGATTCAACTTTTGTCAACTCTTTCACCGGCGTTATTTGAAGATAATCCGTTAATAGAACCAAGACGAGTGACCTAAAAAATTGACCAACAAAAAAAAACACTATTAATAAAAAGAAATTGTACTAACAAGCAAAAGAAACACTATTAATTAACTTGTATTGCTAAGAAGCGTAGATAAGTTTGTATTGGGTAGAAACATATAAAGTAAACTAGGTTTTTAAGCGACGTGCATTGTGCGCTTTGAATGCGTTTTTGTATTATGTAGAAACAATCAAATTCGGATTAGGCAAAATGCATTGTTCATAACATACATAATGGTCGTAACCCTACGACCACCAACAAAAACCTCCACAACGCAGTATCCAAAATACCTGAATAAATTCAGAACTTTACATTACGGTTTCTGACTCTCTCCAATGTTGTTGTTCTGATCGCTGCCAGTGAGTACCGTTAATCTTGAAATTATCAACTCAATTAAAAAAAGTAAGAAGGGAAAAGGATTAGTTAGTTGAGTTGAAATTTTAAAAAATGAAAATTAGCATTCTAGGTGAAAGGAAAGCTGGTATGATTGAAAATTATAAACTGTGTATATCAGAATTCGTTTGAGGTTATGTATAGCTGCATTTGTTTGAGCACATTTGCCTACATTTTGATGGCCGAAGTAGATCTGCTAGAGTTTTTCTATTTGTTTAATCATATCCTTGTGGTAGTTAAGAAGTTACAAGTGAAGTTTAGTTGAAGACAGAAAATCTAATTACAAAGATACTAATATTAGATTAATAAAAAACGGATAACCTAAGACCATCCATTTAAGATCAAAAGGACGAATGACCAATGTGATAACAAAATGGGAGCATTACGTGTTGGACATGTCAAATCTAAGTCACAAACACCCGTTTATTAAGCAAGTTAGTCGTGTCAACCAGGCTATAACCCAAACCCATTTATCCCCAATCCTAACCTATTTACTTATGGGTGGTGATCCGTTTCCCCTTGTATGATCCTTCTTTCTGTATAAAAAAGAAAATTCACATACATGTACCTTTGACAACTGGACTGAGTCATCATGTTCTGGATGCAGAAGAAGCTGCAGCATCAAGAAATATATGTCATCTTTATATGAACACTACTAATACACAGAATTCATTACTTGAGAGAATCTTATAACAAAGAGTTTAACGACCTTATGGCTCCTTTTTAGCAGGATAAAATTCAGCAACAACACCTTTAATAATACCTACAAGAAATATAGCATAAATATTAGTTCCCATCAGATGATGAAATCTTAATATTAAGTTTCATTTACAGAAGCACTTACAATTTATCTTCGTGCCACTAAACTTTTACTTTTGTATCAACCAGGCTTTCATCATATATTATCGTATTAGATACCTGGGAAAACATAAATTTCATGTTCCAACATTTCAAAATTAGTTAAACACAGTATTTTAGGCTAAAGAGAATCACCTAATGTTGGGACAAGCCCCCAAATATTAGTTAATCTCCACAGCTATAACAAATGGGCGCTATAGTAACTTGTCCTGGCCATTTAGTTTATTTCTAAAGACCATATAAAACAACCAGTACATTCTATATATCGCATTTATATTGCCACATCCCAAAAAACCATAATATTCCATGCCATTTCTTGAGAACCAGTGAGAAAATGAAACGACTGATTTGTTTTAAATGAATTGAAGTGAAGAGGATTAAATGGCACGAGTATATCACCACCCATTTGAACAAACTTTAATTTGTTGTTTAAAGTAAGCGAAAATACTATGTACCTAGGTGACTTTACAGGTCTTGCTACCGACTCGCAATTACTTCGGCTCTTACACTTTTCCTACGCGTTTAGGCATTTTTTAAGTGCACCTTTCTGGACTCAAGGTGGTTGCACACCAAAACATTTTAAGACCAAGGTAATCAATAACAAGCTCAAATAGTTAGGGCAAGTAGGGTGTTGAATTAAAAATAGTTTGTGGTTGGTGACTAATCAGTTGATTATGTTGTTATGAAGCTTGCTATAATTCTTAAAAAAAATTGGATTTATGATGAAACAGAATGTTGATTCGAATGATTTAACGAAATTGAATAACTTCAATTTTGAATGTGCAAAAAGGCATAAAAAGCAAAGATTGAAATCTCGGGTTTCAAGTTATGTAGCAAATTATACTTTGATTCGAATTGTATTAGGGGATTACATAGACATGAATCGTTTAAGCAATTATGATGAAGGTTGATTAGAGAGGGGGTATTAAGCCGTATTGACCTAATGATTCGCGACCAAACAAAGAGCATGTGCTAAGAGTTTATCTTGTAAGAATCAAATCAACCAATATGAAATGCATAAACCAACCAATAGTATATGATTATGTGAACACCAAACATGGATGATTGATAATAAATTCAACAAAGTTCAATTCGTGCTTCAAACACAACATACCAATTATATCATAATTGTTCATCAACATAGTGAATAACTAAAAATTCAAATCCTAAAACACACAAATCAAAGACATAAAGTTTGCAAACATGAGCACTACACTCGGGACCAATAGAAAGATTACCTAGCATGCTCATGATGTTCTTACACAAATTAGATCTTCAGTCTTCACTTTTAAGCATGAAATCTTCAACAAGCTGATATGAGAGCTCTCCAATCCTCCAAAATCTCGCCAAATTTGTCCCCAATTAAGTGTGTAACGGAAAGATTTGAAATCATTGATAAAATTGTTAGTTAAATTTTTAGACATGCTTTATAACACTTTACTTTCTAATTTTTACCATTTATCATTCATTTATCATTTGTTATTTTATTATTTTGTGCAACAATTGAATTGGAAAAACGGAATCATATTCTCCGAATCTTAGTGATTGAAAATTTTAAAACGATTTGTAAACCTTCAATATTATGTCATGTAAATTATTGCTTAATCATATACTGCGAAAACCTTTGTAGTAACAGTTCTCAATGTGCTATTATTTAACAACTATATGCGCAAAAACAATGGTTTTAATATCTATACTATATTATAAAGCATGAGGGAAGGATACCGGTAAAATTTAAGTAATTACAAATTTCATTGCTTAAAGTACAAACACTTGATGCATTTGTAAAAGGGTAAGTTAGTCTTTTACTCATCTATATTGAGGTTAATGATTATTATCAATGGGCAAGTTAAAGAGTTATAAATAATAATAATTAATAATCTATATTTATTAAAGAAACTGGATGGACAATATTTACAAACTTTTTAAGATGGGAGACCAACAGCCTAAGTTCAAAACTCCAATTTTTAACCTATTTCTGACCGGAATACCCTTGTCATTGTACCTGTAGGCACGCTTCTTCAAAGAATGAGTTCGCATTCATCAAACGCATTCAAACCCTCAATTCATCAACTTATACGTTTCTCCTGCATTCATCTCTCATTCATCAATCGCATTCAATGCTTCAATTCATCAACCTTAATGCGTTTTACGTTTCTCCTACATTCATCAACCATTATTAAATTCCTTAATTTCAATTCTACGTTTCATCCTCAACCATATTCACCTTGATCTATATATGGCACATTCTCAGCACCCATATTGCTCCTCCTGCACCTCCCCAAATTTCATCCAAAGGTACTATACTGATTTTGTTTTTATTAATATTGTTTAATTGTTTAATGTATTTGTTAATAGGATGTGTGTACGGCAGTTTCTCTATTTTCATTTTGATATATCTTTATTATTTACCAAAATTTTGATACCAGATAAGTAACTTAGGGCTATGGCTTAAAAATCAGTTTATAGGATATGTGTGTTGGTCTATTTTTATGGAGATTACCTTGTCTTATTTACTACATTTGTTTTTTGTTGTATCATCTTTATTAACATCTTTACTTACCTGTATTATGATCTTAAATAAGTTAGGGTTTGAATTCTTTTATAGGATGTGTGTGTCATTGCTTTTTCATGGAGATTACCCAACATTGTTTGTCTTATCTATTTGGACACTCAGGTTTGGGTAAGAATGACCACAAGATGTATGTGCCATTCTTAATAAATTAAAAATTAATAAAAATTAACTAATTTGTAATTTATAAGTGTTGATGAATGTAATTTTTTAATAAATTTTATATTTAGCTATGGTGGTTTTGATGATGGTGTTTTGAGTGGTGATTGTTGTTCGGCCATGGTGTAGAATGATGACGATGATGTAGAGTTGCAGATAGATCCACCGGTTAGCGACGGTAATGGTGGTGCTTTGTTTCTCTGTAACAACACAGTCCCGTCGGGTATTCGGTAAGGTTAGACTACCTTTAATTTATTCATCTATGGTTTCTTGATTTTCAAGGGATGCTGAATTTGGTTGATTTTTGTTCTAAAGTCAGTTTTTTTCCCAAAAAAAAAACTCTTCTCCAAATAGATCGTCAAATAAAGATCAATGGAGTTCTTACTAAGTTGTTGTGCACACGAGTATTGGTTGGCACTTGTATGGTAATTAGAGGTGACTCTAATCATCTGTTATGAATAGTTTAGGTATCGATTTCCAATACGCTTTCTTTTCGAGATTGCAAGTATTTTGGTTATTTTTACTTAATTAATGTTCGTTCTGTTCGATTTTAAATTCATCATCTTTGTTATTCGATTTCATTAGGATGTTCGTGGTCAAACAAAACCGATTCACCGTCTATTTTATTCGAATACCATGAAAAGATCAAGCACGCACATTTGCAATATTGGTCTATGGTTTGACAGAGTCAAAACTTGAAAGTGGCATGAAAAAGGGAACATGTAACATCTGTTTCAGATAGAAAAGAGAGCATGTAAAATTTGTTTATGAGTTTATGTGATTATCTTCACTCATCTATATTTATTAAATCAATATCTGAACTCGTATATTTTGACAATTTATTCAAAGATTTTATCAAATAACAAATTATTGAATTTTTAGTTAGTTAAATTCCCAGCCTGTGACTCACAATTGCATAAGTCCGAATATACGAATATGTGGAAATCATGAAGCACTTGAATTATCTTTGTTGCCATATGACACTGCTAATTGCTAATTAATTTGTCAAGTTGGTCTAATGAGGAAACTAACCATAGTTATATCCGTGTCATATGTCATGGTGCAGACTCAGTTGTTATGGGAAGCATTTCACACTTTCTCTGAGATTTGCCAAGCTTCACATCATGAGAAAGATCTTAGATTTTAATGGAAGATTTGTGTTTTTTGCATCATTGATGGTAGTTGAGGTGATTTCAGATTGTATTTTGTTGATAATGGATCCGATTGCAGATTAATAGATTGTATTATGTTGGACACGGATCAGACTGCAGATTGTATTTTGTTTGTATACATGTTACTCTATTACTGATTGATGCATCGGTAATGTTAGTTGTGGCGATTTCCACCCTCTTGCAAGTTGCACGAAAGCCGGTTGACTCTAATTTGGTGATGGGTTGAGTGGGTAAGCATTTAGAAAATGACCAATTCCCTCCTACGTCTGATGCACATGTAACATCGCATATTTTCCCTAATTTTTAAATAAAAAAATATCTGTTTATTTTTAAATATATGTTTTAAACATCTTAAACTAATAATTATTTAATAAAACGTGGTGTTTTTGACATTCTTATACGTTTTAAAAATGTTTTGTGACACTTTTGGACTCATATAACCATACTATAAACATATATTAATATTATAATTGTGATATAATAGCCAAAAAATAAAAGGCATGGACCGGGACTCGAACCCGCGTCCATGGCCGGTTCAATCTACACAAACACCTTAACCAACTGGGCTGCCTCATGTTTGGTGATAATACTCAATCGAATATATAGATGAATCCTTCCTATTTTGTGCACAGTTGACTTGGAAAGTCAACTGCGAGTCCATTCTTTCCAATATCACATCCAATCCGCGTTATGATCGAAATTCTGTTATGGAAAGGTTTAACCGACTCATTCCTGTTTATTCCCCACGCCAGATAGTGAGTAAAACTTACCAAACTTTTGAGCAATTTACGCGTATTATATAAGGTATGGGTCAAACCTACCAAATTATCCAATTCGTGTATATAGGAGGTTTTGGCTCGATTAACTCTGCATACACCCACCTACATATGCGAATAACATAACCCCTATAACATATCCATCTTTCAAATCATCAAACTCCCTGATTTTTAAGCTTTCTGGCCGCAACCTATGCCCAAGCGTTCCACATCTTTAAGTATAATTTAACTCGAAGTTTTTGATGGGTTAGGGTCGGTTTGGTGTAGGGATTAAAAGCCCTATAATTGATTTTGTTATTGTAATCTTTTCTGATGTTAATAAAACGATTTAAAATTCTAGGGTTTATGTTCTTATTTGGGGAAGATGAGCAATTCGTATATTTAATAAAAATTTTGAAAACTGAAACACAAACAGATCTGATACCCAGATCAGTTGGTGGTACTCGTTTATGTTAAGCACTGAATCGGAGGTGGTCTGGGGTTCGAGCCCAGGCGCACCCTTTTTTATTTTCCAATTATTATGGATTAATCTAATAAGTCTTTATAATTAATTGAATCCAACATAAACATGTTCTCAGGGTCAGCACAGTGCTGGCTTGTGATTTAAAACACCTAGACCGGGTTCACCCGGGTTTGATTCCCATGAACCCAAACAATTTTTTTTAAAAAGCTTTCTTTTATATTTTTGTTACTAACTTTTAAAATACCAAAAGAGGGTTATAAATTCTATAAAAAAATATTTTATGTCATTCTAATGGTAAAGTTTATCATACAATTTTTAGTTTTTCAAAAAATCATTTATTTAATATATATATATAATATATTACAAGTTTATTCAATTATAATTTTAAAATTCTATAAAAATATCCAAACTGTTTTATAAAATTCCACAAAAAATATTTTAAACTTTTAGATCCATAAATATTTCAGAAATAAACTTTTATTCCGGAAAACCATTTATTTAATATTTTTAATAAATTCTTGTTATTTTAATCATAATAAATTCATTTTTCACTATTTTTATGCCAAAATTTTACATAAATTATTTTTGTTCATTTATAACAGAAATATAAATTTTAATTTGAAATTCCATTAATTTTGATATTTTTAGACATTAAAACTATATTTTGACAAATAGAAATAAATATACTAAATACTTAATTTTTGAGAAAATAATTTTATAAAAATTATTTTCATATTTAAAATCTTATAATACGACCATCCTTAATAAAAACTCTACAATTAGTCTTTTATTTATTTATTTTCCGAATTTCTTTATTTATTAACAATTTACCTAATTAACAATTAAACAATCACTTATCCCCAAATTAGGAACCCTAGAAATACTTGCAGACTAGAATGACTTAGACTTATTTATTGCCTTAAACATAGGATAATACTTAGCAACGTTGGACCACACTTATTCTATTTCACAAGACTTAACACTTTGCCAAGGTGAGTTTACGTAACCTTGTTTATGCAATTCTTTATACTTAAAACTTTATACTTAAGCAATTATACATACATGTCTAGTTGTAAACTTTGATGCCTCATGACTTAGACAAAGACTATTAGACTTAAACTTAAACTTGCATAATCATTAACCCTGATCAAGCCGGCGGTATACAATGATAGATCTATTGGATTGACAACCCCACCCAGATTCGTTGACCATCTTTTATGGGGAGCGCGGGTGATTGTTATCGTTCAAACGTTATATTAAGGTGAAACGTGGATGCGGGATGGACCTAAACTTTGTCGAAGGATTGATTATGTGCATACTATACTTGTTGTTTATTCAGGTAGACTTAAACTTACATTAGACATATGAATTGCTAAACTTTTATTCTTTTAAAACTTGTTGCTTGATTTAGCTTATGTATTCTCACCAACTTCTAGTTGACCCCCCCATCTTTTACAAACTCAACAGGAAATATTGATGCTTGAAGTCTAAAGCTAGCATGAGGAGTTATTTGAAGTTTTAAGTTTCGTTTGTTTATTTGATGTATTAGATTTCATTCAAAACTTAATGTAATTCAATATTGTAATGAAATAAAGGATTATTTAAACATGTGTATTACCATGAGCTACTGAGCAATCATTCATACGTGACACCTCGATGTTTCTACCATCAGTTGGGGTGTTACAGCACATGACCTTTGAATTATCAAAAAGTTTCATCATTTCATCTTTAAAAGATACACTTTATCTGATGCACTGAATGATGCACACAGTTGAAATTTGACACGGGTCAGGTTGATGCATGATTCTATATTTGATACACAAGGCATTCTTCATTTCACAAAAAGAAATAAAAGCCAGTACATGGTTATAGAATAATGTGAAGAATGTGCTAAACATTGGTTTGTGCATCACTAATGGTACTTGTGGCAGAGATTTGTGTATAAAAAGATGGAATATGGATTTGCTACACGGGTTGGGTTGATGCATAACTTTGATTTAGTTGTCAAATTTTAAATTTTGATGAAATAAAAGATTAGTCAAGAAAAATGAGGTTATCTGCCTCTTATACCTTCTCCTTGTCAAATTTTAAATTTTGATTTAGTTATAAATATAAAATAAAGTTCTCATTTATTTAATTATTTATTTATTTTTTGACAAAAAATCATATCTTTCATTATTTTTCTATTTTTTGTAGATCCTACATTTTTATAGGATTTGCTACACGGGTTGGGTTGATGCATAACTTTGAATATGATGCACAAGTATAATTTAAATATAGTGTCACAAAGTTCCATTTAAATCATCATATTTCATTAGAAAGAAAAAACGCGACATCGTTGTATGATAAGGTAAACTATGTGCTAAAGTAATATACAGTTCATAAAGTTGGTGTTTAACCTGTTTGGAATATAAAACCCCTGTTGTGCACTCTTGAAAAAGTAACTCGAAATTCAGTCAATGGGGCAATTAGAAATGTTTCGCAGCAGAGCCGGTCCTAAGGATTCAAGTGCCTTGTACAAATTGGAATAAAAAGGCCCTTACATGCTAAAGAAATCAATCACGCATGTTATGGAGAGCGAGAAGTCGGTCTATTTTGGTACTCACTATATTAAACGGTAAACAACCCGGAGATTTACGAGCACAACACGTGACACAATGTCAAATTAATATACATATTTTAATCTTTTTCAGGAAAACAAAGTTTATTATAAACTAAAATATTAACAATTATACTTTTTTTCAAAAAGTTTACCGAAAGGTAGTCCCTTATATGTTAGTCAGTATTTAAATTTCATATTCAAAGTTTACTTGTATCTAAGTGATAATAAAATGATATAAAACACAAAATAGAAAAAAGAGAAACATGGAAACAACTAGAGATAAAAGGACTTTAATTGCAGAAAATGAAGAAAGGCAAACTCGAACACGCGTTTGGGAAGTTGAAACGAAAATCAACTAACCACTGTGCCACATAACATATTTGTTACAGTTATGATTTTCGTTATGTTTATATATAAAATATTGAAAAATAAAAAAATAAAAATTAAGGCCCCACGAAAAAACGGGCCTCGGCCGGGGGTGCGGCTCGCCCACCCCTAGGGCCGGCCCTGTTTCGCAGCGATGGAGGTTTTGAAGGCCTTAGGTCAGTGCCTAATTTGATAGTAAATTCGTCATTTGCGTTGAATTATTGAGATTTCATGGTAACTTGATTGACGATCTTTGTGTGTTGTGGGTAAGGTTTTTCCTTAACTGAATGTCTTAATTTTGTGCCCCAACTAACACTACAAAAATCGCAAATTTTCACTACCGCGCCAAAAAAAGGAGGGGGGGGGGGGGGGATTCAAATCCTTCGCCCCTATATATGTGTGTAGGATACTCAACTGCTCTTTGTGAATTCATATTAAAAATAAATTACATCAAACCCGACATGCAAAGTTTGTCAAAAAAACATAAGTACCCGCAGCAACGCGCGGGCACCACCACTAGTAATTAAACCCATATAAAACTTAACCATCACCATTCAACCAACAAACATTGTTAGACTAGAGGGAATGGGGCGGGATGGTGAGGTGGAGGCGGGAACACCGCCCCCTTGGGGCGGGAGAGGACGGGTGGGGAGGGGAAGCCGGGCGGGGGGGAAGGGTGAAGCCACGTGGAGGAGTTTTATTGGCCGATTTTTTTTATTTTTTTTTATTTAACTTTAACACAATATAATATTATTCCTTTCACCCCCCCTTTCACTCCCCACAATTCCCCCCCCCCCCCCACATGGGTTCCACAAGTGCCACATGGCGCTTCACCCCCTCTTTTCCGCCCCTCCACTCCCTCTGGTCTTAGAGTCAGATGTCATGTGAAAACGTGGTCGTTTATCCATTTCAATTCGTGGACCCCACTTTATTGAATAAAAATGCCAATGTTAATAATTTATGCGAGTGACTCACATTTTGTGCATCATATTTCATTGGTATATAAGTAGTTTAGTAGATTTAATGCATCTTCTATGGGATATAACTCTTCATTGTGTGTAAATTCTTTTTTGAGTTCCTATGATTTAGTCATTTTAACTAATTGAGTTCAAAACCTAAACTTGTTTTGATTTGAGTCCTAATGGTTTCTAATCTTAACTTCTTAAGTCCAAAAGATAAACCCCATCCAAATAATTTGTTTATTACAAGGGTATTTTAGTCGTTTGAGCCTAAGGTACAAGCATCTAATGCATAATGTACTTAAAAGATATTTTGACCTATTTTTTTTGTGTGTGTGTATATATATATATATAAAAGCTAGGCTTTCCCACTCACCACCCCCTAATGCACCACTATGTGATCATCATATCCCACCGTCATCCACCACAACATTTTACCCCACCATCTTCGATCTATGAAAACAACTTACCACCACCGTCAAAGGTCTGTCGCACATACTGGTGTTATGAGTGTGACAGTAGCATCTCCTTCCTCCCTACCTCCACCACCTCCTCCATTTTCCACCAATGCAACTATAATTTCTAAAAAGAATTATTCCTTAATCACTTTCAACAACCCTAACCCTTACAACAACAATCATGATGATTTAAATCAATAGTTATCCCCCCATTCCTCGATCTGTCGTTATTGTCTTTCGATTATGCCGGCGCATTACAATTTCTGGCTTTCATACCTTCTAATAGCCTCAATAATCTGTACTTTGAACGTGTAATTAACTATCTGTTTAACCTTGCGACGACCTAGATCAATTGTTATCTGTTTTGTTTGTAAGTACTAGATTGTGACTGCACTTAGACGAAAAGGAGAAGGGGAAGGTGAGTGGTGGGACGGTGGTGGGGGTGTTGGTGTTTCATGACAATAGAAAGAGGGGGCGTATTATTGGGGAGGGAATGGTGTATATTGGTGGCGACGATAACATTGTGATGGTGATGGTGATGGTGTCTTGTGGCGGTGGTGGTGGTTTATGGTGGTGATAGGCTGGTAGGTCAATAGAGAGGGAGGTGGCTTGAGTAAGTGTGCACTGTGCAAGTCCACACATGTATATATGTTGTTTTTATTTTTATGGTAAGGGTATTTTGGTAATTATAAAAAATATAACTTAGAAAATCTAACAGAGTTTACCTTTTGGACTAAAAAAGTTAAGATTAGAAACAATTAGGACTCGAACCAAGACAAGTTTAGGTTTTAGACTCAAATAGTTAAAATGGTCAAACAACAAGGATTCAAAAAGGACTTTACTCCTTCATTGTCTAACTAAAAAGAAGAGGTAGGGGTTCTTAGGCACCGGCTCAATAAATCTATCTATACTTTCAATAATAGGAGAGTCGTGAGTGACGTCAGAAAGCTAATGTGTCAACACCTTAGGTAGACCACCAATAGCTGTGTGATGCAAAAACTGACGTCACTAACCAGCAAGATAAATAATTAAATAATGCCACTTGCCTCAACAGTGGCAAGAATCCCATTTGCCTGAACAGCTGTTGTTAATAAATTAATTAAATATTGCCACTTGCTTCAACAGAGTTTTGAACGACTGTTGGTTTTAAATTTGAGCTCCAAATTCAAATTCAAATTTCAAATTCGACACCCCATTACACAACTATATAAAGGCATGATGTCCCTCTCTTTCTCTCAGATAATTTTTAAATCTCTCCAATAGTTTTGAAACCGTAACAGCTTCTTCTCTCACATTCAAGTTCGTGTTGAAGGATTCGAGTATCAAGTAACCTAATTCTAACCGATCATACCAATAAGAATAAAATTATTCCGTTTTGGTTTTTAGTAACCCTCAATCTTTTGTGTCCTTAATCAGCAACCTGAGTATTTACGTTGAAAAAGGTTTTCTGTTTGGAAGATTCTTACAATCAAAGGAAAATATTCGTTATACGATTACTAAGGGTTGTAGATTGGCAGCGTCAAACTCAAGAAGGGTATGTCTTTACTTTTTTAAAGCCATGTATGCGAGTGTTTTAATGCGTGTTAATTTTTTCCTGTTCAACATGTGTGTTTGATTACTTTGAGTGATGCTTGATTTAGTATTTTTGTGAATATTTGACTATTAACAGATAAAGGCGTTAGCTTAAGCACTCGAGAGTCTTTCCACATGGCATTAGGCATGACATTGATTGCAATTATGCGTTTACGCCACTATGCTTATCTTTTGAGGAAGCCGTTTGCGTCTACTTCCGCTTTTGTTGTTCCCGATGTTGTGCTTGTCAACAGGTATGTTTGTTGAAATTCTTATTTCTTTACTTTGTTTTTCAAGGGTTGTGGTTGAAGTATAACCGTGACTGTTTTTTTTTGTTATGTTAGCAAGCAGAGTATATGAGGAAGCACCTTGAGTATGTTAAATATTCAAGGTTAATTTTTGAAGATTCTTTCCAGTCAAAGAAACAAATATGTGTTGAAGACTGATGGGTGTATAAAGACATGTTATATTAAACGTTGCTTTTAATGTATTAGCTTCGTCAGTTTCAAGTTTTCTGAGGATTAGTAAAAGAATTATTTTCATTCTGTTAGCAGTTTTTTTGTAACGTCTGTCTACGTTCAAAACATGTTTGTAAATATTATGTAGTATAATTTGAAGTTGTATTCGAAGACAGCTGTTTTGAAAGCAAATATTGTTATTGTTAATCAAGTATTTCATTTACGTGGGATATTCCAAATTGTAAGTGAAATTCTTTTTTCAATGACAGTTTTTTCATTACATCTGAAGTTGTATTGGATGACAGGCGTATTCAGAACATGTCTTGACATGTCAACAGATGTTGTAAAACAGATCTTCCCATTAAGTAGTCAAATAAGCCTTAAGTTTTGAATTTATAAGAGGGATAGTTTTAAATTATCATAGGGAAGCGTGTTTACGATTTTGAACATTAACAGGGTTTAGTGGCAAATAATAAGTGTTTTAAGAGTAAATATTGTTATTGTTGTCGTTAGTAATTATTAATTTATTTATATAAGATATGACATTGTATTGATCAATAATACTCAAGTTGAGAGGTTATTTTATAGGAAACCTGTTTATAATCAGTTGGTTATTTTCTAAAGATTTTTATGTAGCATACTTCGATTTTTATAAATAAATAATGATAATAATTATTATTTTAATAAATAAGCCCTAACTTTTGAACTTTTAAGAGGGAAAGTTTTAAATTATCATAGGGAAGTGTGTTTACGATTTTCAACATTAACAAGGTTAAGTTGCAAATTGCAAATAATAAGACCAAATATTGTTATTGTTATTATTGTTAATCAAGTAATTCATTTACGTGGCATATTGCAAATTCTAAGTGAAATTATTTTTTGGATGACAGTTTTTTATTACATCTGAAGTTTTATTCGATGATAGCTGTATTGAGAACATGTGTTGACATGTCATCAGATATTGTAAAACAGATCTTTGGATTCATAATACAAATAAGCCTTAAGTTTTGAATTTTTAAGAGGGAAAGTTTTAAATTATCATAGGGAAGCGTGTTTACGATTTTGAACATTAACAGGGTTGAGTGGCAAATAATAAATGTTTTGAGAGTAAATATTGTTATTGTTGTCGTTAGTAATATTAATTTATTTATATAAGATATGAGATTGTATTGATCAATAATACTCAAGTTTAGAGGTTATTTTATAAGAAACCTGTTTAAAATCAGTTGGTTATTTTCTAAAGATTTTTTTGTAGCATCATTTGATTTTTATAAATAAATGATAATAATAATCATTTTAATAAATAACCCCTAACTTTTGAAGTTTTAAGAGGGAAAGTTTTAAATTATCATAGGGAAATGTGTTTACGATTTTGAACATTAACAGGGTTGAGTTGCAAATTGCAAATAATAAGAGTTTTGAGACTAAATATTGTTATTGTTATTATTGTTAATCAAGTAATTCATTTACGTGTCATATTGCAAATTCTAAGTGAAATTCTTTTTTGGATGACAGTTTTTTCATTACATCTGAAGTTTTATTCGATGACAGCTGTATTGAGAACATCTGTTGACATGACATCAGATGTTGTAAAACAGATCATTGGATTCATAATACAAATAAGCCCTAACTTTTGAATTTCTTAGAGGGAAAGTTTTAAATTATCTTATGGAATAGGGTTTACGGATTTGAAGATTAACCGGTTTGAGTTGCAAATAATAAGAGTTTTGAGAGTAAATATTTTATTCTTATTATAATTATTATTAATTAATTCATTTATATAAGATATAACATTGTATCATTATATATTCTTGGTTGTATTGATCAATAAGGTTGTTAGTAGGGGTTTGAGCGAGGTTCATCAACCAATGAACATACATTTTATAACAATAAAAATTCTACAAAAATATCATCATCTAGAAAACATGTAATTATAGTTTTTATTGATGACTTATTGTATTTTAAATTAAAAATATTTCCATGACAAACATTTAAAAAAAATGAAGTCAAGTTTATTAATTGTAACTAATATTTTAAGGAATAACTATCACAAAATGTAATATTCAACTACTATAAAATACTCGAAACACTACTGTTTTAACAGATATTGCATAACAGAAGTTATAACAGATGAAATTAAAATAACATTACATCCACTGGCACAACAGATGTTAAACAACACCTGTCAACTAAAATATATTCATCCAACTGAAAAAACTAAACACACATGTTAATAATAAATTCTAACTTTTGAGTCTAGCAGTCTTCTTTTTCAATCTTTTGCTTGTACAAGTTTGGTCAGCAACATTTACATTAACACAATCTTCAACACTTCTTTTTCCATTAGGACTTGTGGGAGTATCCACAACGACATCAACACATACAACATCCTTCAAACAAATCACGATTCGGGACAACTCATGTGGCAAACTTTTTGTGTCGCCTTCCTTCAACTGCCTTTCCCTGATATCACATGCAGCAGCTCCAATGAGCCTCATAACATCTTTATCGAACATCACAAATGATACACTATCGGATTCATCTTGAACCCTTATCTGCAACTTGAACCTAAAACAAATAAAACATAATTTATCTAAAAAAACTGCATGAAATGAAATAAAAAATCTGAAACAAAAAATGTGTATATATCTACTGCTTTACATACTTTGTGGTAACAGAAGTACATTTACACTGGCATTTTCGACAAACCAACGCAGTAGCAGGCAATTTGAGAATTGCTTCAGACACTTCTTCAACATTTTGCAAATACTCTGACTTACTTAAAACATTCTTGTTACACTTGAGGCGGGCAGCATAAAACCAACCATAGCTTTCTTCAACACTTTTTATGGTCGCAACGACAACATAAGACATCGGCTACAAACACAGTATATATGTATGCAACAAACACTTTTAAAGAATACAAACATATAATAAACTAAAGACATATAAAAGGTACGAATAAAATATTGAGACCTCTTGAATGTTAATGAGCTCATCAACACGCTTCTTCTGTGTTCCAACTATGAATTCCTGACGCGTTGGATAAATAGTCTGGGACGAAAGAACAGTTTGAGAAGTACAACCAGACGCTTGTTCTTGTTTCAACATCAAACTACATAAAAACGAAAACAATTAAATCTCTTAGCTAAAAGAAAGATAAATGTAAACTTGCGTATAGAAATATAAATAAATAGCACCTCCTCTTTAGGTCAGACACCTCATCTATAAGTTGATTGAGAAAGAGGCGAGATCCATAATTATCGGTTTGAACTATAATTCTTTCTAAAAATTTCACAACACACATATCTTTACTTACTTCATTTATATTAATATAATATGTTTTTAAAATAACAACACTGAAACACAAGTTACCGTTCCAGTCTCTAACTCTTCCATGCTGGATAACAGCCAGTACATGCTCCTCAGTGATCTTTGAAATGAATTCCTTAACCTGTATTGCGTAAGAGTTCCACAATGTACATCTTAAGGTCGTACCTCTGCAACAAAACAACAGAACCATAAATGTAAAACATTAATGCTGCTGTAATTTATTACATTAATAAATGTGTTCCACACGAGATTCAAAACAGTCAGTCATAGAATAAAATCTTCATAACATTTATTACAGAAATTAAATTTGCAGTTCTAAACAATGATTGTTTACAATTATTGATACAACAGTTTTCGAAAAAATTGTATAACAATTCTAAGGAATCCTTACTCTAAGGGGAAGAGGGGTGCTACTAGAGGTTTTTTATCCTTTCACTGATTTTAACCAATCCTGCTTTGCCACATCACTTCACTAATTTACTTCACTAAAAAACCTTTTTGTAGGCAACACTTCACTGATTCGTTTTTTTTATAATTTCATTAAACCTTTTATTATTATTAATATTTCACACGGTTTAAAATTAATTACCATACTATTTCAACCGTCCCAACCTCACGGTCAGAATTCAGTATGGAAACCGTTCAATCGAATTGAATGGCATTGATACCCTTCACCAAACCGTTCAAAATTTTTTATATATAAACTTAGCATACGGTGGGGTTAAAACACACTTTTACCACCGTTTATACAAACACACACGAAGATGACTCGTTGGACCACCGAAGAAGAGATTGCATTGGTGATATGCTATCAAGACGCCTCGAACGACCCGACACTTCAACAACGTCGTTCGAAGGTTTTTTGGGTACGTGTACCGGCTGATTTCAACCGCCACGTTGGCACCAATGACCGCACAACCGTCAGCCTGCAGCGGAAGTGGACCGATCTCACCAATAAGTGTGATCGGTGGACCAGTATGTACCAGAACACGTTGAGGGAAGAGCCGGCCATTGACCCGGAGTTGGCTATCGAGCTCACGCATGTGGAGTATGCGGCTCGATACGACAGCAGCTTTGACCATGTCGAGGCATGGCAACTATTGCGCCAACTCTAGGTTTTTTTATTTATTTTAATGTATTTTATTTTTAGTTTTTTTATGTTTAATAGTTATGAATTTTAGTTTTTTATGTTTATTTATCTTTAATGTTCCTATTAAGTAAATGTTTTAAACAAACCGTTTAAATAAAGGTAAAGATATTTATAAAACAAATGATAAAAATAAAAGAAATCACAAAAAAGGTATATAAAAAAAGTCAAAAATAAAAGAAATCAACGGTACCAACACGGTAAACAGCACCAGCAAAACGGTCCACAGGACCACTACCAGCGTGTATGGCGGTGGTGATACCGTGCTGGTAGTTGGTACCCATGGACAATTCGGGTGGTGCCCCGTCCCCCCTATGTCCTGAATATCAAGATTCATTCGTTTGGTTTCGTTAAGAGCTCGTCCATACACATCCAAGTCCCCACACCAGATGACGCTTTCAGCAACGTTTGTAAAAACAATACAGACAATTTTACCAAACATCTGTTAAGTTTAAAGCAACAGCGTTTAACCAAACTGAATGTTAAAGCTTGTACTAAGGTAAAGAATAAAATACAAACCAACGCTCAACAGATTCTTGGCTTCTCCGTTAAGAATTTGGTTAAAAGGTAAGAAGTTGAAACCATACTCCACACCTTCCCAACCCTTAACCTGTTTCACAGTTGTACAACGATAAAAAAATGATTTTGAATTGATGAGCTACAACTCTGTAGATGTCCTTGTTTTCACCTATACCGAACTTAGACAAGACAACCACACCGTCTTTTTCAATTTGACTGACAAAAACTGTAACACCCCAAAATCTATGTTTCCTTATCAAGGGGTCTAAAAACCCGGTAAAATAGTTAAAACTATGTATTTTATGTGCACTTTGAATAAAACATAACTTGAGGGACTAGGCTAGACACACTGTGAAAGTTGGGAAGGGGCTATACTTGGAACAAAGGGGAAGTCGACATATCCATATGATATGTCGACCAACACACACTTAAACACACACTAAGCTCCTACACCAATTCAAGCTTGAATCTTGCTTAATCAGAGGTTAATCCACCTGCATGAAGGCTTAATCAACTCAATAAACTCCAATAAACATCTAGGTATCACTTGTTTTTATCTAGATTGTTGTTTTATAGCTTCTTTGATGATGGGTGAAATTATAGTGTTCTTGAATGGGAACAAATTGTTAGAATCTAAGGGACCTTATATGAATTGGCACCTTAAAAACTTGTTAATTCTGTTTTATGTTAATTATCTAACCCTAGAACATGAAATTTTAGGGAAATTATGGTGATATGGGTTGTCTCCCTCAAGGGTGAAATAACCCCTAAAAACCTTGTATAATTACTTGATGGTTTTGAAATGGTGAAGTGTTAGTCACTAGCAAGGCTAGAATAACATCTTGTAAAGAAAATGTTAGGTGGATAGTGAATGATTGGTTGATACATTTGGCTAAATCAATTGGTTAAGAATCATGAATGTTAAGTGTTTGATTAAATGCTCAAATGAAGTTACTTGTATGGAAATCCTTGAAAGTGATTGAGTCATTAGTAGGATATGCTAAATTTGAGGATTCAAACACTAATCATATTGATAAACACTTGGATACTTATCTAGGTGAATCAAGTGGGAGTCTATAAGTCAAGGGCGAACCGGATACTCGCCAAAAAGGAAAGCTTTGAGGTACGTCTTGGTTACGTTCACTTGCGATGTAGATTTGTATAGTATACCTTACAATATATCATGATGAAATGAATTGGATGATTGTATGAGGTATAAAAGTAGATAACATGGATTTAACAATGTTTAGGTGGTCCGAAAGGACCCAAAACTTGAAGTTGATTCAAGTGAAAACAATCGTGAGCGCAACTCAAACCAACGTGTATGAAACTATGTGATCATGAGGGAAAATGTAACCACTGATGACCCAAATGGGTCAAATGTATAAGAAACAAGTTTTGAAAGCAATTAAAGGGAATAGGGCCAAGGTATAAGCAATCCCGTGCAGATTGTAGAGCCCAAGGCATCCCTAAACATTCATAAACCAAGGTAAAAGCAATCCGAAGGGGTTGTAGAGGCCAAGGTAGTGAAATTGCAGCCTTAAACAAGCGTTAGGCTGGGAAAAAGCAGGAAAACAGCAGCAGGTTGCTGTGAGCGGCTGAGCGAAGCTTCTGTAAACAAAGTGAGCGGCCTGCTCACTAGTGAGCGGCCGCTCACAGCACCCAGCATGGGGTTTTCGAGCGTTTTTCCGAGTTTGACGATTATCTAATGCTAACTAACCTTATTTGGTGTTTGTATGACAGGTTGGGGGTATGATGAACATCCGGATGGAAGATCATGCAATCGAAACAAACCGAACGCGCTCTATAGAACAACTTTTGTAGGAACTAGCCGTAACGTAGCTTAGTTTGAACGAAATTACATTGTTTCCGTTGTGTTCTAACTACTATTAACGACTTTGGTTGTTTTGGAAAAACTTAACCCCATTCGATTTTTGGTATAAATATGTTTGCATTAACTTGGTAATTGATGACTAGTGTTTAAATCATGTTTACACCCTCTTAAATCTGCTAATCGTAACAACTTAGGGATAGGGTCTTACAAGTGGTATCAGAGCCAAAGGTTTTCGTTCGGTTTGAAGCTTGATCAAGAAATCCGGAAAACAATACCCCAACTTGGTAAGCAACAACATAAGGTGAGTTAGACATACAATTTCAATTGTTTGAAACAAACTAAAGCATAATCCGAATCACGAGAAAAGTGAATCATAAGACATGCTCATAAGGCATTATATTATGTGCACTATGAGACAACGGATAATAACGAAATGTGAATAAACTTGCTATATTGCAGTAAACAAAATGTCGGATGAGGCTGACCCGGAACCTAATCCCGTTACTTGGGAGGCGATAAATGAAAGAATCTCACAGGAAGTGGGTAAGGCTTTGGAAAAGGGCCTGAAAAAGCTAACTGATGATATTCGTGGGGCTGTTTTGGCCACCATGGATGAAAGGATGATCGAGCTAAAAGAGAGCCTCTCTCAAGATAAAGAGAAAACAAGAGAAAGGAAGGGTTGTACTTATGTCAAGTTCGTAGCCTGTAAGCCACCACTCTACAAAGGGGAAGTAAACCCAATTGTTTGCCAAAAATGGATCGACGACATTGAAGGGATATTTGAACGGAGCCATTGCGACTCAAGTGATCAAGTGGCTTACGCCACGGGTCAACTTCGTGAAAATGCCAAGACTTGGTGGGACGTGGTCAAAGCGGAAAAAGGCGCGGAAAACGTACGGAACATGACTTGGGAAGAATTCAAGGTGCTTTTCCTAAAACACCATAGCCCTAGGGCGGTGGTGGGCAAAATCAAGGAGGAGTTTTTGAATCTGAGGCAAAAAGGGGAAACTATAGATGTGATTACGAGGATGTTTCTCGACAAGTTGAAATTTTGCCGAACTAGTGCAAACTGAAGAACAAAAGATTTATCATTACCATAACATGCTTAGTGGGGAGTTTAGAGAATTCCTAGAGCCGTCCAAGTACGCCACTTTAACCAAGTTAGTTGATGACGCCCGTAATCGGGAAATCGAACTCAAAAGGCAAATCGAAAGGGGGGAAGGAAGTCGATTGATGCAAATCCAAGCCCCACAAAGAAACAATGAAAGAATGAAACACCGGCTAAGGGTAATCCAAAACAAAGCTCAAGTGCAAGCTCGTGCGGTCTCTGTCATCGACCCAAAAAAGGGGAATATTACTTCAAGAACAAGCCATGCCCTAACTGTAACAAATTAGGGCATGTGATCAGAGATTGCCCCACCAAAGCGAATGTATGCTACAATTGTTACCAACCAGGTCATGTGAAAGCGGCATGCCCCGAACTATTGAAGGGAGCTGAGGCTAAAGCGAAAGCATCAAAGGAGGAACCTCCTAAAGCTTGGGCGCGATCCTTCCAATTAACTGCAGAAGAAGCCAAAAGTGAACCTAATGTGGTGGCAGATATTTTTCTTATAAACTCAATACCTGCACATGTGTTATTTGATACGAGGGCTAACAAATCCTTCATAGCCCACACATTTGTCCAACACCCGTCGTTTAACTTGTCTATGCTTGCAATACCGGTGGAGGTAGAAGTAGGTAACAATGAAAGTTTCCTAGTACGTGACATTTATCGAGGATGTAAGATTACTATAGAAGATGAGGAATTCCCCATTGACTTGTTACCAATGGAGATGAGGGAATTCCATGTGGTAGTTGGAATGGATTGGCTGTCCCGATACCACGCAAATGTTCGGTGCTACCGTAAGGAGATAGATCTAACGTCTCAAAGCGGAAAGCTACTAACCGTTCATGGGGAGAGTGATTCTAAACCCATTATATGCTCATTCTTGGAAGTAACCAAGTTGGTGCGGCATGGATGTAAAGCATTTTTAGCCCATGTAACTGACACCTCCGTACCAATCCCCTCTATCCATGACGTTCCGGTGGTAAAAGAATTCGAGGAAGTATTCCCGAAAGAGTTACCGGGGATACCTCCAGTCCGAGAAATAGAGTTTCATATTGAATTGGTTCCGGGGGCCAAGCCGGGTGCCAGGGCTCTCCTTATAGGTTGGCGCCCACGGAATTGCGGGAATTGTTTACCCAATTGCAAGATCTCCTTAATAAGTGGTTCATTCGACCGAGTGTTTCCCCTTGGGGAGCACCGGTTTTATTTGTGAAAAAGAAAGACGGTAGCATGCGGATGTGCATAGACTACCAAGAATTGAATAAACTCACCATAAAGAACCTGTACCCTCTTCCATGAATTGATGATCTATTTGACCAATTACAAGGTGCAAAGTGATTTTCCAAGATAGATATGAGGTCGGGGTATCATCAGTTGAGGGTGAAAGAAGAAGATGTGCCAAAGACCGCCTTTCGGACCCGCTATGGGCATTACGAGTTCTTAGTAATGTCCTTCGGGTTAACAAACGCACCCGCTGCTTTCATGGACCTTATGAATCGGGTGTGCAAGCCAATGCTCGACAAGTCAGTGATAGTTTTCATTGACGACATTCTAGTCTACTCCAAAAGCGAAGAGGATCATTCTCGACACTTGCGAGAAGTACTAGAGACCTTGAAGAAAGAGCAACTTTTTGCAAAATTTTCTAAATGCGCCTTCCGGATCCGAGAGGTGCAGTTTTTGGGCCACGTGATTAGTGCCAATGGGATAATGGTGGACCCCTCAAAAATTGAAGCTGTGGTCAATTGGGCGCCACCAAGAAACCCGTCAGAGATAAGAAGCTTCTTGGGGTTGGCCGGGTATTATCGAAGATTTATTCAAGACTTCTCAAAAATCGCATCGCCTCTAACCAAGTTGACCTGCAAGGAAGTCAAATTTAATTGGGGGAATGAACAAGCAAATGCATTCCAAACCCTAAAGACAAAGTTGACACAAGCGCCGGTATTGACCTTACCCGATGGCATTGAGGACCTTGTAGTATACCGACGTATCACATCAAGGCCTTGGGTGCGTACTTATGCAAAAGGGAAAGGTGATCGCGTATGCTTCAAGGCAACTAAAGATCCATGAGACCAAATACCCAACCCATGATCTTGAGTTAGCCGCCGTGGTGTTTGCATTGAAACTTTGGAGACACTACCTCTACGGGGCAAGGTGTATCATTTATACGGACCACAAGAGTTTAAAATAATATTTTTGATCAAAGGGATTTGAATATGAGGCAAAGAAGGTGGCTCAAAACCATCAAGGACTATGATTGCGAGATACACTATCATTCCGGAAGGGCTAACGTAGTGGCAGATGCACTAAGCTGAAAAGAAGATTATTCCCCAATTCGCGTGAAGTCGATGCAACTAATAGTGACATCGGGATTAATGAACCAAATTCGAGCGGCACAGGTTGAAGCTTGCAAGGAAGAGAACTGGAAAAAGGAAAGAATTCAAGGTCAGACAGAAGACCTAGTCGAGAGAAATGATGGGTTGAAGACCCAGTTTGGGAGAATTTGGGTACCCAAAACATGTGGTGTTAAGGAGCTTTTGCTTGACGAGGCTCACAAATCTCGTTACTCGATTCATCTGGGTGCCACAAAAATGTACCGAGATTTGAGGCAAAATTATTGGTGTCCCGGAATGAAACGGGACGTGGGGAGACATGTGGAAAGATGCCTAACTTGCCTACAAGTTAAAGCCGAGCATCAAAAGCCTTATGGTAAGATGCAACCATTGGAAATACCAACATGGAAATGGGAAAACCTTACCATGGACTTACTCACTAAATTGCCTAGAACCACTCGGGGATTTGATGCGATATGGGTGGTGGTAGATAGGTTGACAAAGAGTGCCCATTTCCTTCCTATTAAAGAAACATACACGTCCGAGAAAATGGCGGAGGTGTATGTGAATGAGATAGTATCGCGACATGGTGTACCGGTGTCGATTGTTTCGGAACGGGACACACGCTTCACCTCCCAGTTTTGGAAGAATTTTCAGGACCAGATGGGTACACAGTTACTAATTAGCACCGCCTACCATCCCCAAACGGATGGGCAAACCGAGAGAACCATCCAAACGCTAACTGACATGCTTCGTGCTTGCGTTATCGATTTCGGGGGTAGTTGGGATACCCACCTACCGCTTGTTGAATTTTCGTATAATAATAGTTACCATGCAAGCATCGGGATGCCACCGTATGAGATGTTGTACGGAAGAAAGTGTCGGACTCCGGTATGTTGGGACGAGGTTGGACCCTGCGAAATTGCACCGAGGGATGTCCTTAGTGCCACCAATGAAAAGATCGGGGCAATACGTGCCCATTTAAAAGCGACTCAAGACCGACAAAAGCACTATGCGGACAGGAAACATTGGGCCATTGAATTCCAACCCGGTGATAAGGTCATGCTAAAAGTCTCGCCTTGGAAGGGGATAATTCGCTTCAAAAAGAAAGGGAAATTAAGCCCTAGATACATCGGACCATTTAAAGTGTTGGAACGGGTGGGACAAGTCGCATACCGCTTAGAGATTCCGGACGAACTAAGTGCTATCCACAATACCTTCCACGTCTCCCATTTACGCAAGTGTTAGCGGAAGAGGCGATATTTCAACCCCTTGAAGATCTGGAGATTGATATAAAGCGGAATCTAGCCCCAAGACCGGTAGAGATTTTGGATCGAAAAGTTCGAAATCTCCGAACCAAAACCGTGGCCCAAGTGAAGGTGAAATGGGAATCGTGAAAAGGGTCGCCTATTACATGGGAATCTAAAGAAGAAATGAAATGACTCTATCCCTTCTTATTCGATATGTTCTAAGTTTCGTGGACGAAACCCCTTTAAGGGGGGTAGAGTTGTAACACCCCAAAATCTGTGTTTCCTTATTAAGGGGTATAAAAACCCGGTAAAATAGTTAAAACTATGTATTTTATGTGCACTTTGAATGAATGTTAAGTGTTTGATTAAATGCTCAAATGAAGTTACTTGTATGGAAATCCTTGAAAGTGATTGAGTCATTAGTAGGATATGCTAAATTTGAGGATTCAAACACTAATCATATTGATAAACACTTGGATACTTATCTAGGTGAATCAAGTGGGAGTCTAGAAGTCAAGGGCAAACCGGATACTCGCCAAAAACGAAAGCTTTGAGGTACGTCTTGGTTACGTTCACTTGCGATGTAGATTTGCATAGTATACCTTACAATATATGAAATGAATTGGAGGATTGTATGAAGGTATAAAAGTAGATAACATGGATTTAGCAATGTTTAGGTGGTCCGAAAGGACCCAAAACATGAAGTTGATTCAAGTGAAAATAATTGTGAGCGCAACTCATACCAATGTGTCTGAAACTATGTGATCATGATGGAAAATGTAACCATTAATGACCCAAATGGGTCAAATGGATAAGAAACAAGTTTTGAAAGCAATACAAGGGAATAGGACCAACGTATAAGCAATCCCGTGCATTGTAGAGCCCAAGGCATCCCTAAACATTCATAAACCAAGGTAAAAGCAATCCTAAGGGGTTGTAGAGGCCGAGGTAGTGAAATTGCAGCATTAAACAAGCGTTAGGCTGGGAAAAAGCAGGAAAACATCAGCAGGTAGCTGTGAGCGGCCGCTCATTCTTAGTGAGCGGTCGAGCGAAGCTTCTTTAAACAAAGTGAGCGGCCCGCTCACAGCACCAGTATGGGGTTTTCGAGCGTTTTTCCGAGTTTGACGATTCTCTAATGCTAACTAACCTTATTTGGTGTTTGTATGACAGGTTGGGGGTATGATGAACATCCAAATTTGATATCAAGCAATCGAAACAAACCGAACGCGCTCTATAGAACAACTTTTGTAGGAATTAGCCGTAACGTAGCTTAGTTTGAACGAAATTACATTGTTTCCGCTGTGTTCTAACTACTATTAATGACTTTGGTTGTTTTGGAAAAACTTAACCCCATCCGGTTTTTAGTATAAATATGTTTGTATTAACTTGGTAATTGATGACTAGTGTTTAAATCATGTTTACACCTTCTTAAATCCATTAATTGTAACAACTTAGGGATAGGGTCTTACAAAAACTTGCATAAAAGGTACCTTGGCAGAACCTTGAATCTTATCACCCTGCATATCGCTTAACAGAAGGTAAAAAGCATGCAGAAAAGAACACGTCTTCATGAATAAGAGAGAAAACCAAGCTATAAAGTTTACATGCTCATCATTGAATATGACCTCCAACTTATAGGCTGTCTTCCACTTCCTCATGACTTGAGCCTTCATGTACCACATGTCTTTGGCTGGATTCAGATCACGAATGAAAGTGACGTGCTTTTCTTCACTGTCCATTAATGTCGACACGGTTTTAAATATATCCTTTAAGAGGGAAATTTGAAAATCTTTGTTTAGATTTACAAAATTGAAAGCTGATACTAGAAATGGCTGAATTGGTTATGTGTTTATACATAAGGAGCTAATGAGGCACGTTTCCCTTGGTTAATTTAAATTTTCCCCTTTAAAATTAAAACTTAGGGCCTAAACAACTGCAGCGTACGTGCCTAACATCTTCTGCTTGACGGCAAACCCTTTGGTTGTGAACCGCTGTTGAGGACAACAACGATGCTTTAACTTGGCCACGTATTTTTTCTGAATATTTTAAGGTGATTACTGACGTCACTTTTTGCATCACGCAGGCATTGATGACCTATCTAAGGTGTTGACCCATCAGCTTTCTAACGTCACTTACGACTCTCCTGTTATAAAAACTACAGATATCAAATACTTAATAAACCGATGCATTTCAAAACAAAGTCCAGAATATATTATTATAATATTTTGTTAAAGTTAAAGTGAAACGCGTACGAAGACTTTCAAAGACCATGGTTTAATTTTCTTGATAATTACCGTGAAATATTCGGTCAAATTGTCGCCGAAGACTTTCGAAGTCTTGCGAATACAGAAACGAAAAGAAGCATTTTATTTATTGTTTTTAATGGTAAAAAGACACAATATATAAAACGTTTATCAATCATGTTGATAAAATTACAATTTTTTGTATGTGGCGACTTTACAATTCTTCCGTAGCAAAACTCGTCATAAATTTGGGTGTGTTTTTTGCATTACAACTTTGGCTATATGTGAAAAAAAAAAAAAGCGTAGCAGAAACAATGGTTTTCTAGTAATATATTTTGTGAGAATAAACACAAACCTTAAATTTTTTTATTGGCAGTTTTTTTTTTTAATGTTTTTACTTATTACACACAAATTCGTATGCTATGTTCATAAAAATCAATTAAAAGTAATTTGTTCATAGTTATTTGAACTTTTTTTTGAACGACCAACGGTACCACCTATAACGAAGCCCCGCACCCTTCAGGTCCGGTTCCCGGGCCCCCCTAAGGTATAGCCCCTCATTTCAGAATAACCCTATTCTGAGTGAGATTCGAACCTGTGACCTCCCAGGGCAGGAACCCCACAAAGTGGGTAAACCTTCCCACCTCCATTACAACCACTAGGCTACAACATCATTGGCAATTTGTTCATAGTTAATTGAACTTTTTAACTGCTAACCTACACACGTGTAGAGTATATTAAGGTAATATTAACCTATACATAACATATGTTCTATGCATAAGCAGAATTTGTTAATATTTTCTTTTGAATTTCAGTAGAAATCGCATACATATTTTATTTTAACCAACTCATATTTTGAAAACGAAAAAAATGAATTACTTATTCTAATCTGACTTCGTCGTCGTGCGAAGTGTACAAAACAACCCTGGACCCATAATATACTTCTTTAAAAAATATAGTATTCTATAAAATCAAGCATTCTGTTATCTTTAATCTAATTTAAGAGTGGAGGGAGTAGGGTGGGAGAGGAGGGCAGGAAGGTGATGTGGCGGCGGGAACACCGCCCCTAGGGGGCGGGAGGGTGAGGCGGGGAGGGGATGACTGGCGTGGGGGGAAGGTGGTGGGTGAGGTGTCAAAGTGTTATTGGCTGATTTTTTTTTTTAACTTTAACACAATATAATATTATTCCTTTCACCCATTTCCCCCATTCCACTCCCCACAATTCTTTCCCTCCCCTACATGGGTCCCACAAGTGTCATATGGCGTTTCACCCCCTTTCCCCCTCCACTCCCTATAGTCTAAGTATAGTAGTTTTGTTATAAACGACTTATTATATATAAGTTTATAATTTTGTACCTAAACATCATGTGTTGTACATGGTGGTGATGCAAAAAAAAAAAAAAAAAAAAAACCACCCCACCCCACTTTCTACATAAAATCTATTTCCTTCAAAACAATCACCACACCCCTCTCTCTCTATATATATATATATGCAGGTAACCCAACAAATGGTACACATCATTTGAATATAAACTCAAGAAGATGAGATTTGAGGGTGGTGCTGCTTCTTTTTTGGCAATTGTTTTTGCCCTTGTTCTCATTTCCTCTATGATGACAGCTGCTGAAGCAAATAAACCACGGCTAGTATACACGTGGGGTGGCTCCTGGAAGAATTGGAGGAATAAAGAAGCTCATTTGTTTTTACAAAATCTATAATAAATATTACGTATCCATTATACTTCTCTTATGCTTTCACAGACACACACTCCTTGTATATATATAGTAACGCGTATGATCTGTACGTTCCTATAGTATTGTACAAAATGATAAAACGTAACCGTGTTTTTTGTGCATATCTATATGTTGTTAGATTGTAGAATCAGGAGATATGGCCGGTGCTACCGTCAATAAGAGACTACAGGGGATAATCGGAAGTCATCCGTCATGATGTTAATGATTGTAGTAAGAACATGTTTTGTCTTAAATTTATGCATTTTTATTATGTTTGTACTGTACACCTTATTTTGTTGTTTAACATAATACTATATATAGAACGTATATTTTACTCTTTCATGTTCTTTTGTTATTATTATATGGTAGCCATGATGTTTTCTATTTCAGTTTCGGTTTTTCAAATTTGTTTATCATAGAAACCGCTTTAAACAAGCTAAAGCTGAACCTAAGCTTTACTTATCGAGTTGAACTAACCTTTCAGGCCTAAACAACGCTTATATTTCTGTCTATTTTTGTCTAATATCTTCAATGCATGTTTACATACCCCGACAGCTTCCAGAATAGACAAATCCAATAAAAAGTAGCAACTAACCAAATGGAAAGAGAAATACGAGGGTGAAAAATGGACCTAAACGATATACTGTGAAACTAAGCCTAGGTCAAGCTTGAAAACCTAATCATGAGCCATGTTGGAGCTTTAAATATGCTAATCTCCGCCTGGGCTCTCCAGATTTAGGCGAACTGTTGTCCTGCTTGGCGTAGCTTGTTGACACCCTAATTTAATTGATGTTAGATAACCAATTTTGTTGCATTTGATGTAAAACTCATTACTTTACCCTTGACCAATAAAATGTTTAGAACAAGATCTATTATAACAAACATATTTCACATCAAATACAAATTAATATACCCAACATATGTTACAGCCCATGGTTCCCATTTCAGCGCTTTTCCAACCTGTTTTCTCCGCTTCTACATTCGTTCATTTGGCCCCCTTCGCATTTTTTGACATCGAGCAGGAAAACCAGCACCGTTCTCGAGAAATCAGTTACTTACCGTCTATCATGGACCTTTTTTCAGTGAATTGGGTGGTATGGCGTGACTGCTCGCTTAGACGGCAATTTCCTTAGAATAATGAGAACTAGAGACGACGGCAGTATCTCCACCAACTGCCGCACCGAAAATGGTTAGAAAATATTAATATTAAGAACCTCATAAATTTATCTATGATAAATTATATATTTCTGTTCTAAAAACAATTTTTTTTTTACATTTCCTTACCAAGTAGTATATGAAGTTAAGGACAGAATGCTCCATCATATCCAGGTTAGCCGCTTCATCAAATGCATTAAAGCACATCTAACATCCCAGACCGAAGATTAAAACAAAATACCAAAATTAGTAAAAAACCATAAACACCAAAAGATATGACATATGTGCTACAAATGTGTTACATTAATAACAATGATAGAATTATAGAAGTGGCAATTTCGGTCCATTTACAGGTTCAATTGTTCAAAGTTACCCAAAGTCTAGAATATCTAGTGGGGCAACTCTGGTCAACTTTGACATGTACTAGAAAATGAACCAACATACCATTATTGACCCGTTACCCAACCAACGTGAGTCGCCCATCTTGTCATCTATAATAGTTTCACATTCTATAAAAGGCCAGTCATCAAATAAAGGAGACAAGGAACTCACCATGATACATCTTATAAGGAAACACACGAAGCAAATTGTTGTCACATAGCCGACCTGCAGGAACAATATATGATAAATATTTACAGTTGGTACAATAGTAAATTGATAAAATACAATATGAAATATATACCTCATGTAGCTTCTTTCGTCGGCCTTTTGACTCCACAGGGAAGCGCTTCAACATTAAAAAGAGCCTGGCAAAATCAAACAAAACCCTCATATATAAGATCTTTGAAGAATTTGTTACCCATCAAAGTGAAAATGTATATTTAATTATACACAAACATATAATAACTTTTGGAAATTGCGAAAGCATAACGATGTATTTTATGTACCTTCCTCCGTAAAGAAGAAAACCTAGGGCTGCAAACAATGATACACCTGGGATATAAACGATACATATGTGACGTGACGCCAATGATAAAAATAAATAAAAATTAATTATTAACAAGGACTATAAAGGGTTAAAAACCTGCAAAGAACATCTTCGAGAGGACCACCATTGCAGTGATAGGTTTCCACCAAATTATTAACCATAAAACTATCTGTTAACAAAAAACAAAATAAGTCAACCAGTTCATATTTCATATAGAAATAAAAAAACAAAAAACGATAAATATCATATGATTTTACACAAAATAATTCAAGATTACTAAAGTAATTATTGAATAACTATTTACAGAAGTAACCTCCTCACCTGAATTGCAAAGATGATTCCATTAATTGCATAGAAAGTTGGTCGGAGACCGTCAGTTGATACTGCCCGCGCCTGTCAAATGTGTAAAGTATTAAAAAGATGAACTAATTAACATTTTGAAACGACCAGATGACGCCTAAAAAGTACAGATATATATAGAAATTAATTAAAAAAAAAGATGAAAAACCTGATAGTAGATTTCTGCCCAGAACAGAACTAAGAGCGCATACGTAGTAAAAAATGCAAGACTTGGCACATCAAGCAAAACATGTTGGATAATCTGACAACAAAATAAATAAAACATTAACTGTGTACAAAATAAAATATATATTTATATAAATGATGCCCTAAGAATGTTGCTAACCTCTGGCTTCAGCTGTTGAACATCATGATGGAATACAAAGATGAAACATCTAACTGCAGTAATGATATATTTACGGTTAGAAGACACAAGTGACAAGACTTTGTATAGAAGCATACAACAAAATATACAGACCCCCGTTAACCAATACATTGAGCAAATGGAACACCTTCTGAGTGGTCCAACCATACTCGGGAACTCTAAGTTGTATCCTGATTAGTTGTACCTGCAATAGTTGAAAATGACCCAAAAATCAAAACTCCGTTTCTGAAGGCGATGATAATCAACGACAACATGCGAACCACACTACTGATTTTGCTTAAAGTGGTTTGATACAGTTGGACAAAAAAGCCACTACTCTTTAACAGAAGTTACTTCAATGTTGGTGTCAAAACTAGTACTTGATACAATCTTGAAGTGCAAGTAAATTGATTGATATTTATAGTCAAAAGCACTACAGGGAGTTTGGATGCATGTTTTGAAAAGGATTATCACGAGTTGAACAATAGGATCCAACTCACTGGTGCTATTCATATAGATTATTCAACCGAAATTATTCAGATAACTAAAAACAGACTAGGGGTTTGCAAAACACTCAAATCTGGTTTCTGCCTTAGCCCATGATGACCACCTGTCCCGCGCAAGCTGCGCTTTAGCTAGTACCACTGGTTATCAGGGTATCAATGGACCCAGGCAAAACAACTTCACAAGCTTCACGGGTTCTCACGATTACCAAAAAATAAAATAAAATCTGATTATTTTAGTGAATTTTGAGGGGGTCACTATCAAAACAAACCCTCAATAGTGTACAGTAGCATGCCAAGCATAGCATACATGCCATATGACAGGGCGAAAAATGGTAATACAAGTCATACGACTTTGTCAGTGGCAAGGTTTAAAAGGATGGAATCGAGCCTCGAGGTGTTTTCCCTTCGCCTCACGAGGCGTAATTAATAAATAAATATAAAAATTATATATCTTATAAAAAAATAAAATACTAATTAATTTCATCATAAAAAACACACATTAAATAGACATGGAATGTTCTTCAAAATTGCTACAGAAAGTCCAAAACATCAAAATTCCGTGAGACGCACCTGAGGTACAAGTTTTCTTAGCGCCCCAGGCCTATAAGGCGCACATACAAAAGAACTACATGAGGTGCCGCCTCATACTCGTTTTTTCGGCGCCTCGACCGTTTTTTAAAACTACGGCCAGTGGTCACATTAGTGATTTTTGTGTCAATCAAACCAATCATACGAACTGTATGATTTAACAAACACCACATCATATGAGCCCTCATACAACCCATATGACCAATTTTCTCCTGTCACACAACCCATATGATATGACCACTTCTTGCATACCATACAACCCAAACGACACGGAAGCTAGTGTCTTACTGGTGTTTGTTTAGACATTAGACTGTCCCATGTTTAACCCTAAATCATTAGTATCCGAAATTACTTTAGTTTAACAACATAAATAAGTTCAAACACAACATTATACATATCCAAAAACCCTAACAACCATTCATCACAACATCAACCATCAACCGAAACCTATACAAACATTCAACAAAAATAATAATAATAATAACCCAACAAATCATCACAAACAAACTTAATCCCAAACTTACCAGAGCCACAACCAATACAACGCCGCACAGAGCAGCAAGAACAATAAAAATCCAATCTTGTAAAATTAACACTCCGTATATATAGCTAACCTAACGGCGTTAGACTATAACTCGGATTGTTCACATAATTATCCTAACGACATCCAAACCTAACTCGTTTAGCATACTAGATAATTATCTTAATCAATTAACTATGATACGATAACTACACCTAATAATTAAATCATAAAACATTAAAACACATTTAACTATTCATAATAATCCACTCCTAAACCACTACACATCAAGATCGGTCTAATTATTCAAAATTCCCAACAAAATCATTCAAATTTGAAACAAAATAATTCAAAATTACTATAAACATTCAAACAAACAAACATAATCCCAAACTCACCAGAGCAACAACTGATACGACACCGTATAGAGAAGCAAGAACAATAAAAATCCAATCTTGCAAAACTGCAGCATCATTAACCTCATCCCACCAATCATAAACCTTGTTTAAACCATAAACCAACACTTGATCGTCACAAAGATCAATTAGAGCCCTACCCATCACCCCAAAAACCGTTTTCCGGCCGGTGAACCGCCGGCCGGTTAAATCTTTTCAAGATTGATGAAACAGAGGTAGAAAATTTGGATCTTTTTTATTGGGAATTGTGCCAATAATTTGAAGAAGAATTGTGTGTTTGGTTGTGTAAAAGGTGTTAAAAGATAGAAGTGTTTTATCTCAATTCTATTAAATGGGTCATACTTGAAATAGGTAATTAAATGTTACATGATGTTTTAATATGTTGCATAAGATTATTTTCAGGTATAAAGAAGTTGGGCTGGATGGACTAGCTGGATGGATTGGCTTAATGGATAAAGAGTCTAGTAGAGTTCAAGAGGAGAAGCCCAAATAAACAAGCCCAAGAATAACTAAGCTGAGTTCGATTATGGCCCAGTCCTGATGAGATGATGATTTGGCGATCCGGGTCATAGAAACACAAACAACTTCTGGCCGTTAGATTACTTTTATCCTGATCGTTGGATCCTTAGAAGAAGCACAGATTGGCCAGCTATAAATAGATTGTTATTGTCTTGCAGTCATAGTTTTCGATCAGTCGTCTCTTTGTTTTCTCTCAATCGTCTAAGCAAATTAGGGTTTCCTGTGTTTCTGATACGTCTTGTATCTTAAACGATTAGATAAGGTCTGTATAGTTTGTTGATGGTATTGAGAGGTGTTTGTAGAGAGAAAGTGTCTGTTCTTGTTTAGAGATCTTTTATATTTGTTTTGTTCTTGATTCTCTTTTACGTTTTGAATAAAAGTCTTTGAGTTTCTGTTTATACCATGTTTGTAACATGGTATCAGAGCTCTAGGTTGTGATTCGATCTTGGTAGTCTTCCGCTGATATTAGGGTTTTTCGATTATTGTGAAGGTGTTGTATCTTCACTGTCATTGGGGATCTTGGTACTCTGTTTGGGATCTGCTCGTGTAGATCTGGTTGCTCAGATCTAGGGTTAATATTCCTTGGAAAACACTGGTCAAGAAGAGGAGAATCAGATCTGATCTCAAGATCTGTGACATTGGCTGGTTTTCATTGACATTGGCTGGTTTTCTTTGCTCTCTGGTGTTATATCCCTAAGTGAAGGATATACACTACGAGTTGTTGGAGAACCCTAACTTGGGCCTTTCTGGTGAGATCTTTCCTGGATTTAATTTCTGTTTAGAGTTGTCCTAAGGAGTCTGTGCCAGGGAATTGATTCCCTGCTTAGCTTTAAGGTTGGTCTAGAGTTTAGGGGCTCCTGTACTAGGACCTGCGCTGGCACCTTGAGTGATGAACCAGTGATCGGGATCACCAGTACAGCTTCGCCATTGTGTCAAGTTGTTGCTAATTGCTTTGATTATCTTGTTGTGATTGTCTAATTGTGATTAAGTGTTACTACTTGTTTAGCTGTGTGATTTTGCTGCTCTGTTGAATATTTGTTTTGGTGCATGATCTGTGTAATTGTTCTGTGTACTTGATTGTTAGAATAAAATGGTGAATGAAACTGAAGAACCTAATTCGGGTAGTGGTGGACCAGTAGTTGACCCTAATAGTCTGGTCACTCAAGTCAATAAACTTGATGCAAGTGACCCACTATATCTTCACCCTAGTGATTCAACCAATCTAACAATTGTTAATATAAAACTAAAAGGAACAGAAAATTACAGTGTGTGGTCTAATGCTATGATTCTTGGTTTGCAAGTTAAAAACAAACTAGGTTTTGTAAATGGAGAATGTGTTAAATCTGTTGATGATCCTATACTTGCTAAACAATGGGAAAGATGTAATTCCATTGTGCTTACCTGGATACTAAATTCTATGTCTGAAGAATTGTATTTAGGACAAGTATTTTCCAAACTTGCTTCTGATGTATGGAAAGAGTTAAAAGAAACTTATGATAAAATTGATGGTTCTGTGGTCTTTGATTTGTATCAAAAGATTAATAGTTTTAGTCAAGATGGTTGTTCTGTGTCTGAGTATTATCAAAAACTGAATGTGATGTGGAAGCAATTGGATCAAATCCTTCAATTGCCTCCATGTACATGTGATGCTGCAAAAGATTTTAATAATTTTAGTCAAATGATTAAGTTGATGCAGTTTTTAATGGGATTAGACAGTTGTTATCAATCTGTTAGAACTAACTTGTTAACTAGGGACTCCTTGCCTTCTGTTAAAGAGGCATATGCTGTGGTGTCTAGAGAGGAGTCACATAGGAATTCAAGTGGGGCTAATAAGAAAGGACAAACTGTTAGTTTTTTATCTAAAACTGGTCAGTCAAATCAGCTTACTGATTTTACAAAAAGATTTGAAAATAAAAATAATGCTCAGTCACAACTTAAATGTAGTCATTGTAATAAGAATGGCCATCTTGCTGATAAATGTTTTGAGATAATTGGTTATCCTCCTTGGATGAGATCTAGAGGTAATCAGTCTAAAAGAATGGGGGGTAATAATAAAAGTAATAATAGTAATATTGAAACTAATGCTCCTGCTTCTTTGACTAATGATCAGTTATCTAAACTATTGAATCTTTTGAATGAGAAATCTAAGGAAAGTCCACAAAGCTGCAATGTTTCAGGTAGCTTTTTCTGTGCTAATGTGTATGGTAAACCTGTTTTTGGTTTTGCAAGTAATGTGGGAAATAAGATTAAAATTGGTTGGATAATTGATTCAGGGGCTAGTCAACATATGGTTACAAATGATATAGAGTTAACTGATTATGTTGAAGTGTCTGACCTGAATATTCATGTAAATCATCCTAATGGAACAAAAGCCTTGGTTACTAAAATTGGAAATGTTAATTTGGCTAGTGGAGTTGTTTTAAAAGATGTATTAGTGGTCCCTGATTACAAAGTTAATCTTATTTCAGTTCACAAACTTGCTAGGGATAATAAGCTATATGTTGGTTTTAATGAAGATACATGTTTTATACAGGACCAGTCAACCAAGAAAGTCCTGGTGACTGGTAAACAGTTTGAAGGGTTGTACTTGTGTGGCAATACCTGTTTAGATGCTAAGGTGTGTGCTAGTAATACTGAGTCTTATGAAATATGGCATGCCAGACTTGGTCACCCTGCTGACCAAGCTGTTAAAATGCTTAAAACCAGTCTTAATATAGGAGATTATGACAAAGATCAGCCATGTGAGATTTGTCATAAAGCTAAACAACATAGGGAACCATTCCCTTTAAGTGAACACAAGTCAACTCAAATAGGAGAACTTGTTCACTTAGATGTATGGGGTCCCTATAGGGTTGTGAGCAGGGATGGTTTTAAGTATTTTCTAACAATTGTGGATGATTATTCCCGAGCTGTTTGGGTTTGTTTGTTAAGAAATAAAACTGAAGTATTTGAAAACATAAAAGATTTTTTTAATATTATACAAACTCAGTTTAATAAGATAATAAAGTGTTTTAGAAGTGATAATGGACTTGAGTTTGTCAATAATCAAATGTCTAGTTTTTGTAAAGAAAAGGGAATAATACATCAAACCACTTGTGCCTATACTCCTCAACAGAATGGAATAGTTGAGAGGAAGCATAGGCATTTGCTAAATGTTGCTAGGGCCTTATTATTTCAAAGTAATCTTCCTATAAGGTTTTGGTCTGAATGTATTTTGACTGCTGCATATCTGATTAATAGGACACCTACTGGAGTGTTAGGAGGAAAAACTCCTTATGAGAAGTTGTATGGTTTTGCCCCCTTTCTTGATCACTTAAAGTTGTTTGGCTGTCTGTGTTTTTGCACTATTTTAGATGAACATGATAAGTTTAAAAGTAAAGCTGAAAAATGTGTATTGATAGGATATTCAAATGAAAAAAAGGGTTATAAAGTGTTTAGTCTTGAAAATAAAACAATTAGTTATTCAAGGGATGTGAAGTTCTTTGAAAACTGTTTTCCTTTTAAAGAACAAAAAATTTTTGAATCATTTGATTCCAATCCTGAAAAATATGTTAATAGCTTAAACTTTTTTGATTTATATGAAAACACAGACTCACAAAACAATTTTGAAGTAGATGAGCCCTATGATGATAGAAAGGGGCAAGGTAAGACTAACATAGGAACACATAACTTGCAATCAGAAAACCAAACTGTTGTTTCAGACATGGCTGGTGAACAGCAGTCAAACAACAGGTTTAATGGTTCTGATAGGGCAGACAATGTGACTACTATGAATGAAGAAAACTTCAGTTCTGAGGGTGATACTTCTGAGTCTGCTGAACTAAGCAATGTTAGGAAATCATCTAGGAGTTCTATTTTTCCATCTAAATATAATGAATATGTAGTGGAAGGTAAAGTCAAGTATGGAATTGAAAAATTTGTTAACTTGGCTAATTTACCTTTTGAGTCAAAGTGTTTTGCTTCAACCTTGTCAAAAAACTTTGAGCCTAGAAATTATAATGAAGCATCAAATAGTCCTGAATGGATTCAGGCTATGAATGATGAGTTAGAGGCTTTACATAGGAATGATACTTGGATTATAGTTGATAAACCCAAAAATAGGAATATTGTTGGGTGTAAATGGATCTATAAAATAAAATATAAATCAAATGGTGAAATTGAAAGATATAAGGCTAGATTAGTAGCTAAAGGTTATAGTCAAAAAGAAGGGATTGATTTTGATGAAACTTTTGCACCTGTGGTTAAGATTGTTACTGTTAGGTGTATAATATCATTAGCTGTATATAATGATTGGGATTTGTATCAATTAGATATAAATAATGCTTTCTTATATGGTGAGTTAAATGAGGAAGTCTATATGAATCTTCCTGAGGGTTATAGTAATAGTGAGGATAATAAGGTGTGTAAATTGAGAAAGTCTCTTTATGGCTTGAAACAAGCACCTAGAATGTGGAATGAAAAACTTGTGAATGTTCTGGTTGAGTTTGGATTTGAAAGAAGTAAATGTGACCATTCTCTGTTTTTTAAGTGTTCTAATTCTACCTGTATTATTCTACTAGTATATGTTGATGACATTATTGTTACTGGAAACTCTCTTGTTGAAATAGAAAACATTAAGAAATGTCTAAGGACTAAATTTTTAATTAAAGACTTAGGTAAATTACAATATTTTTTAGGGATAGAAGTCATTAGAGATAATGATGGATTAATTTTGTCTCAGAGAAAATATTGTACTGATTTACTAGCTGAGTATGGGTTATTAGCATGTAAACCTGTAAATGTTCCAATAGAACAGAACCATGTAATTACTGGTTTAATGGCAAAAGAATCCATACCAGTTGAAAACCTAACAGGTTATCAACAGCTTATTGGTAAATTGATTTATCTTTCTCATACAAGACCTGATATTTCTTACACTGTGCATTTTTTGAGTCAGTACATGCATTGTCCTTTAAAGGGTCATTTAAAGATTGCTTTTAAACTTTTAAGATATTTAAAACTATCCCCTGGAAAGGGAATAAGATTTAAAAAATCAGATAGTTTAAAATTAGAGGCATTTTCTGACTCAGATTGGGCAAAATGTGTGACTTCAAGAAAGTCTGTTACTGGATTCTGTGTATTTTTGGGTGGTAATCTGGTTTCATGGAAGAGTAAAAAACAGTCCACTATTTCTCGATCATCAGCAGAAGCTGAATATCGAGCAATGTGTTCTGTTGCTTGTGAGGTGATGTGGATTAAAAATATCTTAGAAGAATTAAAAATTTTTGTTGAAATACCTGTTAGTATTAGCTGTGATAGTGATGCTGCAATATCAATTGCAGCAAACCCTGTTTTTTATGATAAAACTAAACATTTTGAACTTGATCTCTATTTTTTGAGAGATCAAATTCTAAAAGGAATTATCAAAACAGTTTCAATTGATACTAAAGAACAGGTAGCTGATGTTTTTACTAAAGGGTTATTGTCATCAGCTCATGAGTATTTGTGTCAAAAACTTTGCTTATTTGACCCATTTAGGTTATAGAATTGTGGGGGGGTGTTAAAAGATAGAAGTGTTTTATCTCAATTCTATTAAATGGGTCATACTTGAAATAGGTAATTAAATGTTACATGATGTTTTAATATGTTGCATAAGATTATTTTCAGGTATAAAGAAGTTGGGCTGGATGGACTAGCTGGATGGATTGGCTTAATGGATAAAGAGTCTAGTAGAGTTCAAGAGGAGAAGCCCAAATAAACAAGCCCAAGAATAACTAAGCTGAGTTCGATTATGGCCCAGTCCTGATGAGATGATGATTTGGCGATCCGGGTCATAGAAACACAAACAACTTCTGGCCGTTAGATTACTTTTATCCTGATCGTTGGATCCTTAGAAGAAGCACAGATTGGCCAGCTATAAATAGATTGTTATTGTCTTGCAGTCATAGTTTTCGATCAGTCGTCTCTTTGTTTTCTCTCAATCGTCTAAGCAAATTAGGGTTTCCTGTGTTTCTGATACGTCTTGTATCTTAAACGATTAGATAAGGTCTGTATAGTTTGTTGATGGTATTGAGAGGTGTTTGTAGAGAGAAAGTGTCTGTTCTTGTTTAGAGATCTTTTATATTTGTTTTGTTCTTGATTCTCTTTTACGTTTTGAATAAAAGTCTTTGAGTTTCTGTTTATACCATGTTTGTAACAAAAGGAAAGAAGGAGAAGGAAGGTTTGGATATTGGATAGCCGGCAAACGTAAGACGAAGAAGAGGGAGAAGGATATTTGATTATTTGATTTCAAAGGCCAAAGTTGTATCTTTATTGTTTATTCTTTTGTTTCAGCGTTTTTATTTATTTATTTAGCCTCTAACTTTAGGTTTTATAAGATTTTTAGTCCTCATTTTATTCTCTCTATAAAAATTTTGTTACCAATTTCTTTGATTTTAGAAAGAAAGAAAAAAACAAACTTTTTTTTAAAAAAAATTGTCATTTAAACTAGAATAAAAATGTCATTAAAACTACTATAAGAAGATGAGGAACAAATACGTGGTTGAAGAGAACAATGGTTACGTGTAAGAGATTGTAGACCCGTCATGGCGTAACTCAGTCTCTCTAAGCTAATTACAGTCTGCTACTACTCTACTAGCCCTTTACACCAATCAAATATCTCTTCTACTTTTCATTCACTTTGTTTTTTTTAAATATATAGGATACTTTTTTTTACCAAGGTTTAAGTTACTTGTAGTTGAAACTTTTGTAGAAAAGGTTGTGCATATTCTTTCTAGAGATTTGAGTGACATTTTAGACGTAAGGTTGATTATGTTTCATAGTTCTAATATTTTTCAAACTTCTAATAATCATATAGACAAGGGGATAAATAAAATTGTATAACTATGGTTTCAATGTTGTTTTACGGGTTAAAAAATTCTGGGACTTTGAGTTCCTACACCGTTAGAGAATATATTACATCATTGTGTTTGGCTACTGGAATGTAGTGAAATGATGAAACTTTATCTGTGATATTTATGTTTGATATAATGGATGCAAAGAAAGTAAAATTTGCACCAGATACTTTTTCAACAGCAACTAGGGGTCCAACTCATTTCATCTCATGTTTTTCATTAAAAAAGCATTGATTTTATAAAAGATTCGACAAATTTTGATGGCCGAGGAGTTAGCAGATCCGTTTGACCCTCATGTTCCGCCCCTGCATGATTACGTCGAATGAAGTACTATATTTACTTAGGTACATACACATGTGATTGAAAATCACATGTGTTATTTTGTTATACTTTAATAGGATCCAAATTAAGGTGTTTTGATGGTTAATATTGGATATGGGAAGTAACATTCAGTGTGGATGAGAACTTTCTACTAATTAAGGTGGGAAGTGTATATAGATATAAAGTAAGAGGTAGCAAGTGAAAATTGATCCAAATTATAAAATGTTGAATGGTTGACATGTGCCAAGTGTGTTGTAATGAGTCGAAAGTTGTCTGGAATGGACCAGACCAGCACAAGTACAGGCCCCCACTTCTTCCGTTTAAAATGTACATATAATCAATAGAATACCAAAACACTATTATTCTATAAAAAAAAACACCTGTTATGGTCATTTTTGGTTGTCGAAGATTTTTAATTCTTATATTTTTGTGAAACAAATGTAGTAATTAACTTTTTAGGCTAGCAAAACTTAACTTTAAAGTTCTGAGTATTATCATTTATAATTTTGTGACAAATAGTCAAATTGACATAAACAAAACCAGATTAATAGTTGTAATGTCGTTTCGAAAATTTGATGGCTTTATGTAATCTTTTGAATGCTTAAATGTGTAGATGTGGAACCTTTATCATCTATCGTCATCTTATTGCGATTTCTAACAAAACGTTTCGTTCATTTTATTCAAGCAATCAAAATATTAAACGTCAAAATGTTTCGTTTGTTTTATTCTTGCTCAAACTAAGAAGCCTATGACCATAATGAAACGATTTTAAGAAAATTGAAACCGCGGATTTAACTTTGGATCAAATATGTAACTTTGAAAACTACTAGCGTCATTTTATCTAACCACTTGTGCGAAAATAAAAAGGTACTGTAATGTCCAAACTCATTACCAACTTCAACTATATGAACATCAACAAGCTCGAATTCATCAAACGTCCGGATCGTTTTTGTGACCTTCGCCCTAATAATAAGCCAACGTTTTATTTTTCAAGTGCCAAACATGACTGATTTTGATGCAACGAATTGAAAAAAGAGGTGTGTCTAATTCAGGTGGAAACGGGTCAGGCGGGCTGTGTGCAGTAAATTAAGAGTATATACAGCTAATTACTAACTAGTATTCTTAAAATATATATATAACTTCTTAAACTGATGTAACCATCATCAAATAAAGATACATATGAAGTTTTTAAACTAAATTTGTTATCTACAGAAAGCAATGAGCATACAAAAGACATAGTTAAATGACCATAAAACTTCGATCCACAACATCACATAAGCGCCTTACGAATATCGTTTGATTTTCAAGATAGAGTTTCCTACACTCTCTTGCTCTTCCTTAATTTTCAGTGCAGATCTATATGCAGTAAGGCTGCATCGACTTACCTGAATCACCTCCAATGTAAAAATATTCCCAAGAGCAGGTGGGAGGCTGTCGAGTTTTAAACAACGATGAACCACTAAACGTTGTAGTCTAGGGAAATTATACCTCGAACAAACCCATTGCTTTATGTCCAAATCATGCAATTTCAAGACCTTGAGTTTCTAAAACTCAGCTTTCATTAAAGCCAGCACTACCTCATTTTCATACCCTACCATCATGTATCGAAGGTGATTCATGAGACCATTCAAAGATTCAATAGAAAAGATGCAAAGACCAAGAGCATCAGCCATGGTTCTCTCCTGATATGATAACTGTATCAGGTTCTGCAACAGAAAAGATGCACTCATGCACTGTTGCCAAGTTCATTTGTACTTCATATATTTCATTAATAATAAAAAGCAGAGTCATCCTGTTGACAGTTTGATTACCTAATAATAAGAAACTGTTTTTTGAACGGCATATATTCTTAAAAAAAAGCGTTTGGCATGAACAAAGCCTAAACAACCTATGTTTTTTTTTTAATTTAATACAGATCTTCGTGGATCACAATTTTCAATTGCTTGCCAGCAGTTATTACCCGTTACTGGACCAGAACCATTTATTAGCATTCATCCAGAACCGACCTATATAATGAGTGTGGTTCTTGTTCAGTTTTCACACGGCCGGGTTATGGGTTTGGTGGGATATACCTGTGAAATGCTCACCTTATGAATTATGATTTAAAAATAGTTCGTAAATTGACCAACCAAAAGGTACAACCTTCAGATGAATGAAACATGAAATTAACATAATTGCAGACTTGCAGGTGTTAGGTTCACCTCATCAACTCCAACATGTAGTCAAGCATTAAAGCAGCACTAAAATAATAAATACAACACCATCATTCATGTATGAACCAAATCAATACAAGTAAGATCACAAGACAAATGGGACATTGTTGTCTCTCAGTGTGCCCATTCTCTGGGAAAAAAGATACATATCACTAGTAGTAAATCAAATGTTTTCAAACTGAATTTATTTTCTACAGAAAGCAATGCAGGTGACAAAAAACACACACAAACTGTCACATGAGAAGACTTCAATCACATAATCTTAACGTAAGTGCCTTGGACGATTTTCTTTTCCGTGGACTTTCAAGAAACTGTCACCTTCACTCTCTTGCTCTTTCTGAATTTCCACAGCAGATTTATATGCAGAAAGGCTGCATCCATTTACCTCAATCACCTTCAATGTATATATTTTCCCAAGAGCTGTTGGGACGCTGTTGAGTTGTAAACAACGATGAACCACTAAACGTTGGAGTCTTGGGAAATTATCGCTCGAACAAACCCACTGCTTTATGTCCAGATCATGCAGTTTCAAGACCTTGAGTCGCCCAAACTCTGCGTCCCCTGTCTCCCACATGTCTCCAATGCAAGCTTGAAATTTTAGTTTTAAAATCTCAAGGTTAGGTAACAAGGAGAAACTCCAAATCTCTTCCCAATGCATGCCAATATTTGATAATGTTAATTTCTTAAGATTTTCAGGAAACAGAATAGGATTGCACGATCTCGTTGCTTCAGGGTATGGAAATGTATTGAGTAATTTCAATTTTTGAAGGTGCTCCAAAGAGCTTAAGTTTGGAAATTCCAGATCGCCTAAGCTTGATATCAAGGGTCCACAAAACCCAAGCTTCCTAAGATAGGGAGTCCTTGAAAATATATTGTGGCAAGATCGAGGACTTACTTGGGATAAGGTTTGAAGGCTAGCCAATGCACTGGGTCCATCATTCGGCTCCTCCATAAGGTTTTCCCCTGATTTGATATATAGGTGCCTTAGATTTACCATACCCCATACAGTTTTTGGTACAAAAATATTCTTCCTTGAATACATTATGAGCATTTGTAAGTTGACAAGGTTTGATATTGATGCATGTGGACTTCCATCATGTGCTTGAATGGCCAGGTATCTTAGATTAACCATGTGAACCGCAGCTAAAGGGAATAAGGAAATAAGAATGGACTCCAGATCCAATATCTTAAGAAATTTGTATGTGTCGATGTGAATTGATCCACCCTCTTGAAAAGATTTTCCTAGCTCTAATGGAAAGCAGAGCATTGATGAGAGCATGCCATACCTGCAAATTTTGGTTAGTAATTCTTATTTTAGAATGTTTATGCGTAGAAACATGTGCATACCTATAATTGTTAGACAGAAAACTTTCCTCCTCAGCTTTTCTCAAGCAAAAATCACGCAGTAGATCATGGATGCGGCATGTTTTAACTTGGCCGTCAACCGTTATGCTGGAAGCCATCAGCAGGCTTCTCTTGATTAAATCCATCAAGAAATCTTCTGCAGCATCCTCCAGCATTCTGCTTCCGGCTTCTTGAATTAATCCTTGTGCAATCCATAGCCAAATCAGTTTTGTCACGGGGACTTCATAGTCCTCGGGAAATGCTCCCAAAAAGAGAAAACAAGGTTTTAAGTGAGGAGGCATATGGTTGTAGCTTAAAGCCAGCGAATCCATGTATTGTCTTGGATCACCAACCATGAATGAGCGTAGACTTGAAGCAATTTTCTCCCACCATGTGATTGAATGATTATTTTTCAATAGACCAGCAGCTATGACAATTGCAAGAGGCAAACCTTCACATTTTCTATTTATCACCTGTCCAAATATCTCCAATCCACTAGGGCATATTCCCATTCTAAACACCTTCTTCTGAAATATGGCCCAACTTTCAACTTCAGTACGAAGACGTAAAACATGAGCGGGTCTTGCGGACTGTACATGTAAATTGATGTCCATGTCACGACTAGTAAATAGAACTCGGCTTCCGGTATTGTCATCTGGAAAATACATCTTGAGGTCGTTCCATACCCTACAATCCCAGATATCATCGAAGACCACCAGATACTTACGACCCTTCAATTTTCTGTATAACTTTTCCCCCAACTGTTGCTCGCTCATTTCGTGAAATTCATCTGTAAGATCAGTGATAAAAGATCTTAATATGTTGAGTAACAAATCCTTCTTTCGATATTCTTGAGAAACACAAGTCCATGCTCGAAAGTCAAACATATATTTAACTAATTCGTGGTTGTATAGTGCCCTAGCCAAAGTCGTCTTTCCAAACCCAGCCATTCCTGTAATTGATATAATCTGGAACTGCTTTGTAGAAGAAGTTCCAGTAAGCTGATCAAGTAGAGTCTCTATTTCATCATCAAAACCCACAATAGCTATTTCTTCCTCTACATTTGAGATATATCTAATATTACAGAGTTGTTCACATATAATGATCATCTTATCCAATCTTCTTTTCATACATACATCCACATTTTTGTAATGCAGCATAAACATCTCCTCATTTATGTCATACATAGCAACATGTTTTGAGATACGCGTCTGCTTACTTTGAGGCGTGTCTGCATGGCTATTTAAAGCTTCTCTAGCCATCACTTCTTCCATTTGTATCCGTAAAGTCAGCACTTCGTCATCATTTTCATACCCTACCATCATGTCTCTAAGGTGATTCTTGAAACCATCTAGAAATCTAATCATGTTTTTCATGTAACCTGGTGGTGGACGATATACGTCAAATGCCACGTAGTATTTGATTAATTGCTTCATGCGACGACCAAGAGCATCAGCCATGGTTCTCTCTACTGATGTCAAAAGTATTTTAAAACTTTGGTAGTGATCTGGATTAGCATTCAAGGTTGATTGATTTGACCGATTGGCAACTGAATGTACAAATTTTTCAAACTACTCATATACATTGAAATTTCATTTGTTTGATCCTGCAATGAAAGGTCTTTGATGATTAAGATTAATGCTTCGGTTGTTTCATCATAAAATTCGATTCTACTGACACTAATGTCAAACTAAGCAATAACATTTGCTGGTGTCATAAAAAGAAAATACAGACAATATCTCAGACCTGAACACGAAAACAATCTTATTAAAATATGTATTGCAGAATCCAACAAAGTATACTAGATTACTAGTAGAGCCTATTTTTTTCAGGTTGTGTCACCGCTTTTAAATGCTCCAATTTCCGAAAACGGACATAAAAATTTTCGGGTTGGTTCAACGGTTAGGGTCAGGTAAGGTTCATCACAAAATAAAAATACAATACAATAATTAAAAAATACATTGTCATTAGAAATTAAAAAGCACACAATTTTTTTCCACTAATGTAAAGATCATAAATTAAATAGTATTTAATAAATACGATTGTCTTTAGTCTTCATGAAAAAAGACTATGCATAGTTGTTCGCTAAGAGTTTTCATCTTCTGAAAACGTTGCATTATCTTTGACCGAAACTTGTTGAAGTACTTAATCGGATTCTATATTCCCTTTTTAGTATATCAGTTTGTTTTCAAGGCCAAATGAGCACCAAATCTTGCAATTCTATGCCAACACAGTACCTTTCATCCACAAATGCATCATTTTGTCCACTTTTAGTGAACAAGTAACAATACAAGCAACACATTTTTCCTATTATGACAGTATATTCTAAGTTTCTAACCATGGTTGTAAGAATCGCTAGGTGCTAGTCGGCCAGTGTGGTACCGACTAGCGATTAATTGACAATAATTGGATTGGGATTTTCTTGTTCAATTTTCAGTTTTATATATATATATAGACACACATTTTTATAGGTAAATATTTAAAGTAGACGGGTTTTAATACTTCCTCGACCCAATTTTTTTTAGTATACATGATTAATCACCGGAAACTTGCCAAAATTTACAGGTTTTGGCCAGAATACGATTGGAATCGCGAATTTTTGTTCGGCCAACTAGAGCCGATTAGTGAACCTATTAACGAAAAATTAGTCAGCGACTGACCAACTAGCTATTAATCGCCATTTACTCCAGGTTTTTACAACACTGATTCTAACCAACTTCCATGTTGTTTGTACCATTTCCGGATTAAAACGTCTTAATTTACCACCAATATTTGTATGTGGAAAATCATGTCTTGTTGGTTGACATGGACCTCTAAGCATATTATATGCACGTCTAATTTCATCTTTCTTTGACATGCGTCATAAGATTAAATTGGTTTCCTTTTAGAAGGATCCCATGGAAGATCCTTCAAATATATTTCAAAGGGTTTAGAGCATTCACAGCCCATTCCCCATTTTTTTGTGAGGGTGTCCCCCAAATTATATGGGGTGGTTTTGAGGGGTTGTGAGTGAAGAAAAATGGGGAATCTACTGTTTATCTGTAAAATGGGGGTTATTTGGGAATCTTTTGGGGAGGAGAGAGAAACTGTAATGATTTTTAATATTTGTTGGAAGTGGTTGTGAGTGGAGGAGAGAGAAACTGTAATGATTTTTAATGTAATATGTGGTTGTGATTGGTTGTGAGGAAATGAGGATGGGGAATGGGTTGTGAATGCTCTTACTACTTCCATGTTGCTGCTGGCTCTCTTTAAAATATATATACATATATATCAATATTCATAATACCTAAACATCAAATTCAAGTTTCAACAAATTAGCATCACTAATTGTCTAATTCAATATCACATAATCATTCAAGTATAAACAACTCAACATGACTAGTTTAGTTTTCTAATGCAAAGTAATAAACAATAAAACGTATTCATAGAATCAAAGTAATCCCCCTCTTATTCAAAGATATAACATTTAAACATTTACCTAAAAATCAAAGCAAGAAACAAATCGGAGGTGGCCGGTGCGCGAGTGGCTGCAGGCTGCGTGGCGTCGTCGTAGAAGAAGAAACTAGGTACCACCACTCAAGTCAACGAATGCGTGAAGCTTTTCTACCTACCCACGTTAGTTTTGCTTTTATCTTTTCCATGACTACCACATTAAAAAACTTTAAAAATAAAATAGAAGCACTGTTATTTTATTATTAAAAAGGTATTTATAAGCATAAGGAAAACCATTTAGAAAAAAGAGGGAAGGTGGCCTTGTACAGTATTCTTTTTCTTTCACTAATTTTAATCAATCCTGCACTGGCACATCATTTCACTGATTTACTTTACTGAATCACTTTTTGGAGGCAACACTTAACTGATTCACTTCACTGAAATCATCTTTATTTTTTAGTTTTCCTTTTTTTTAATTACCGTTTTTTAAAAAATTACCGTTTGAAGTAAAAGAACCGTTTGTAAAACTTAAAAAAATAAACCGTTCCATTAAAATTAAACTTACAATATTAAAAATAAATAAAACATAGAAATGCAAACACACTAAATAAAAGAAAAACTATTCAGAGTCGGAGGCATTCGCTTCGAGGTGCGGAAGATCAAATGCGTCTAGATGTTCCACGAGATCATTTCGAAGCCGGAAATGCGTATCGGAGTCTGTCAACTCCGCAAGGGTGTGACAACTCGGGTAAATCTCTCTCTTGGTTTCTATCTTTTGTCTGTTTCTTTTGTTATTCCTTTTGGTACTTGTGCAATTTTCGGGACGAAAATTCTTTTAACGTGGGGATGATGTGACACCCGGCAAATTCAGGTTAACAACGTTGTCTAGATTAAAGTCTACCTTAGCGAGTCACGCGTATATTATACTTAACTGGGTTAGTGGAGTCATGTTATGGTTCGGGAACTGTTATTTTAGTCTAGAGGATCATTAGATGTCAGTCTAGAGGATCATTAGATGTCAGTCCTTAACCAAGTGTACAAGGGGTGAGGATTCGTAGAATCGTCAAAGCATAGGGAACATACAAGTCTCGAGTCCCGGGAATTGGTGAACGAGTGTGAATGTGTTTGTTTGCAAGTATTATGTGTTTACAATCATTATGTGACTTGTCGGTATGTGAAAATGTGTTAACATATGTTAAAACGAGGTTTAACGCGCCAAATACACGAAACCAACCCCTATAGGCAATTAGGGAGGCCTAATCGCCTATAGGGAGGCGATTAGCTACATATGGTAGGCGATTGGGACTGGTTTTAGGCGAGTAGGGGGCTAATCGCCTATAGGGAAGGCGATTAGCAGCCCTAATCGCCTGTACAAGCTGCATAATCGCCTGCAACGTACCTGGCGACTAAAAACGACTATAAATACAATACTTGACCTCCTAAACTTCATTATAACAACCCTAGCCATCCCACAACTCGCCCCAACACACACACAACCTCTGGAACACGATTTTGGATCAAACTACACGTTTTCAAGCCTACTACATCAATCTATCATAAAACTAAGGTGTGGTTTTCATTCATGCAACCTTTATTAACGTTTTTATTGAATCCCTAATGGTCCAGACCTGTTTATAAACGTTTGTGTCTTCTGAAATTCGTTAATAATCGTTGTTAATTGGATTCTAGCTATTATGCATGTTGTATGTGTAATTATAATTAAAAGATAGGATTGTTGTGATTCAAAAAGGATTGTTAACCTAATATTAAGGTAGTTACAAATTGATAATGATAGTATGTTGATGAAATCTGAGTAATTGTTCATTAGGGTTACGGTTATGCATGTTAATGTGATGTTTCATGCTACGTGTATTATGTTTGGGAAACATGGTTGCATTCAGGGCTGGTAGAACGAGGTTAAACGAAGGATTTTGATTGAAACATGTTTGAGATGGTTGTTTGATTGATATTTGATGTTTCCACACGTTCTGGATTTGATTTGGAGTGTTAAACGCGCGAAAAACCGGAACAGATGTGCTGAAGGCGATTATGAACCCTAATCGCCTATGCTATAGGCGATTAGGAGGCTAATCGCCTGCAAAGGCAGCCTAATCGCCTATAGCATAGGTGATTGGGAGCTAATTGCCTTCGTTGCATGCAATTGTGATCCTAATTACTAGTAAAGTCCTGAATTGCATGTCTTATGACCCTAATCGCCTAATAACTCCTGATTTGCATACCACATGACCCTAATCGCCTATAGTATAGGCGATTAGCCCTCACAATTGCCTGTTGACCTACGTAATTGCTAGTTGACTTTTCCTAATCGCTTGTACTGCTGCTGTAAGTGTATTTTAGCATTCCGAGACCCGATTTGACACCTAGGAACATGCTAGGAACCCCGTATCATACCTAATAACTTAGTAACATGTGCTCGGACTTATTTATGTGATAATTGAACTATGTGCTAGAACTTGTTGGACTTTAATGTATGTTAAGTGTGATTGCATGATTGTGTGTTTGAGGGTGCAAGTATAACACGGGGAGTCTCGGGTCACCAATGGGATGTCGAGTCTTGTACATTGGGTTAGTTTAACAGTCACAGTGTTTTCAAACGAACTTGGTTATGGTCTGGACATCTAGGGACTAACTGACCTACGGGTTATTAGTCTAAGTACTTGTAACTGTCATATGATAGGTCGCCGCTTTACGGGGCTAGCATAGCTTGCTGATTTTATTCATAATACGAAGTAACGCAACCTAAGGTGAGTTCACGGCCCCACTTTTAACTGGTTTCACTTTTTGGGGGAGAAAACATGTGTTAAACTTATGTTTTGGTAACAACTGTCATACTATGGGTTTCTATGGTTTACTATACGATCTTTGGAAGTCCCGGGGGGAAACCATGAATGTGCGGGTTAGCACAACGGGGAAATGTGAATAGATCTATTGGGAGTGACCAACCCCACTCGTCGGCTTGGAGGGCCGGGCGAGTGCATATTGTCTCAAACAGGAACAGGTTTACTATTCGGGCACAACATCTGGTTTGCGAGTTAGTAATGGTTTTCCAATCGTAGTAGTGACAAAACATACGCCTAGCTAGCATACTTTGGTTTACAATTTGATATAGTATGGACAGGTTGCACTTGGTACTCTATTTTACAAACCTGTGAACTCACCAGCATTTTTGTGATGACGTAACTCTTACATGTTTTCTCAGGTCGCTAAGGTAGCACTACGGGACTAGGGCGCACGCGTCTGCACGGCGTCTAGTTAGGGTTGCATGGTTTTCAAACACTGAATAATTTGGATTACTTTTGATTATGTTTTGAGAATAAGCTTCCGCTGTATTTGGAAATTTTAAACTATGTTTTTGAAATTGCATATGTTCATTTAGACTTGTTTATTGTGATCGTTGACTTGGATCCTGGTTTGTCATGCGCCTCGCGGTAAAACTCCGCAAGTGGATTTTGAGGGTGTGACAAAGGGCTTGGTCGTCGAGTGTAAAATCGGGTGCACTTCGAGCGGGGGAATAATAACTTAATCATCTTCTATGTCAACGTCACTCACTTTTTAAAAGTATGGATATAATTTCTATGTTTTTTATACTAACCCATGGGATTGCAAAGTGTTTTCATAAACCTTTGATAAAAACGGTCACAAAATATGACCGTGTGAAAGTCAAAAAGGAATTAAAAACCACAAAAATTCGGTCAAAAAGGAATTAAAAACCATAAAAATTCGACTGTTGCATTTGAGATACCAAACTACCAGCCCGTTAGATAGAACCAAAAATTGGTTCACGGGACCCCTACCAGCACGGGTGGCGGTGGTGTTACCGTACTGGTAGTGGGGTACCCGTGCCCAAATCCGGTAGCGCCCCGTCCCCCTAAGGCTATCGGGTGTGGGGCTCGTCCCTGGGTCGTTTTGGCACTTTTGGGACCGCCCACACCGTCCCCTAGGGCTGTCTTCCATTCTCACGTCTTACCTATAACGTTGGGGTCGGGCCGAATAATTTAATATATTACCGTTGGACAGTGGCGGATCTAGGAAAAAAATTAGGAGTGACATTCAAAAAAACTTTTTAGCTGTACTTTCATACAATGTAAACGAAATCAAAACATGATAATAGATAAAGTTGCACACATACCTAATAGATTTTGTCTTTTCGGTTTTTGAAAGCTTGAAATCGACCCATTACATTATCTTCTTTTACTTTATCAAAAGTTTCTCTTTTAACCGCACATTTTTTGAGTGTTTTTCTTTTAAACAAATTGCTAATAAGTGCTAGTTTAAGATTATAACGTGGATTCATCTTCACAAGCCTACAAAAGTCACAAACCAAATCAATTAATCAAACTTCCGAGTTACTAATTCTAACATTCAAAATCATATAATCAATCTCACAAAAACAACTTATAATTTATAGCATAAAAGCAATTATAAACCAAAAAACTCAATATGTCAACATTCACTTATGGCAAGGGGCGGAGGGCGGAAGCTTTGGCCTTTGGGGGTTGGAAGGTTAAATGCTTTGGTTTGGGTGTTTGCAGAAGAAGAAGATTAGAAGTAGAAGACACATTTTTTTTCACTTAGATCTTAGGGCCTTAGGTGGTTGGGGTGGGTGGGCTGGTTTGGGATTAGGATTAGTTTAATGGGGTTTGGGTTTTGGTAATTGGGTTGGGTCATTGAGTTTAGACTTTAAACCAGTGACGTTTAGTATAAGTTCGATAATATTTTCCCAAAAACATGACACAAAATTTATTGGAGTAACGTAAAATTTATTTTAAAGGTAACGTTTTATAAAAATCGTAAAAAAAAAAAAAATTAACCACTGCGCGCGAAAAACCGAGAGGCAGCGGGCGTGGCCCCTAGCTTAGAGCTAGGTCCGCCCCTGTCGTTGGATTCCAACGGCTACCTTATAAAAAAAAGCTTTTTACAAACTATAAATATCAACCCATTTCATCACATACAAACATAATAATGGTTAAATTTCATCTCAAATTAATGAAAGATATCCTGCAAATACTCTGTTTATAGATATTATATTCTAATAAAATCCTTAGGTTTAAACAGCAGGTTTGATCGGAGTCATAAGAACTCACCTTTGATAATGATGATGCCTCCTTGATATCTACATATCGCTAGCATTCACGTCAACGCATGTTTTGAGTCTTGGAAATATAATGTAAATGAATGAACTCTATCTCAATGTTACAATAGGCTGATATTTGTAAATGACTTTAACCATTTGCCATCAAACTCAAAACTAAGAAAGCATAGTTACAACTTACAACTAAGTAACAAACCTATGTTTTTTTTTAATTTGATACAGATCTTCGTCGATCACAATTTTTCAATTATTTGCCAGCAGTTATTACCCGTTACTGGACCGGAACCATTAACCAACCTATATAATGAATGTGGTTCTTGTTCAGTTTTCTCACGGCCTGGTATACGGGTTATACCTACGAAATGCAGATGCTCACCTTATGAGTTATGAACTAAAAATATTTAGTAAATTGACCAACCAAAAGGTACAATAAGACACCTTCAGATGAATGAAACATGAAATTAACATACTTGCAGACTTGCTGCAGCCAAGCATCAAACTAGCATGCACACTAGTAAATACAACACCATCATTCATGTTACAAAACATTACAAGTATGATCACAAGACAAATGGGACCTTGTTGTCTCTCAATGTGCCCATTCTCCGGGGAAAAAGATACATACCACTCGTAGTAAATCAAATGTAGTTAAAAGATAATGTCTTATGTATATGAAAAGTTTTCAAACTGATTTTATTTTCTACAGAAAGCAATGCAAGGGATAAAAAAACACACACAAACTGTCACACGAGAAGATTTCAATCACATAATCTTAACATAAGTGCCTTAAAAATTTTCTTTTCCGTGAACTCTCAAGAAACTATCACCTTCACTCTCTTGCTCTTTCTGAATTTCCACAGCAGATTTATATGCAGAAACGCTGCATCCATTTACCTCAATCACCTTCAATGTATATATCTTCCCAAGATCTATTGGGACGCTGTTGAGTTTTAAACAACGACGAACCACCAAACGCTGTAGTCTTGGGAAATTATCCCTCGAACAAACCCACTGCTTTATGTCTAGATCATGCAGTTTCAAGACCTTGAGTCGTCCATACTCTGCGTCCCCTGTCTCCCACATGTCTCCAATGCAAGCTTGAAATTTTAGTTTTAAAATCTCAAGGTTAGGTAACAAGGAGAAACTCCAAATCTCTTCCCAATGCATGCCAATATTTGATAATGTTAATTTCTTAAGATTTTCAGGAAACAGAACAGGATTGCATGATCTTGTTGCTTCAGGGTATGGAAATGTATTAAGTAATTTCAATTTTTGAAGGTGCTCCAAAGAGCTTAAGTTTGGAAATTCCAGATCGCCTAGGCTTGATATTAATGTTCCACAAAACCCAAGCTTCCTAAGATAGGGAGTCCTTGAAAATATATTGTGGCAAGATCGAGGACTTACTTGGGATAAGGTTTGAAGGCTAGCCAATGCACTGGGTCCATCATTCGGCTCCTCCATAAGGTTTTCCCCCGATTTGATATATAGGTGCCTTAGATTTACCATACCCCATACAGTTTTTGGCACATAAATATTCTTCCTTGAATATATTATGAACATTTGTAAGTTGACAAGGTTTGATATTGACGCATGTGTGCTGTTGTTTTTCTGATGTTTTCTGATGTTGTTAAATCTGTGAAGAAGTATGCAATTATGTATTTATGGTTTGTGGTTTTGGAGGGAAAGAAAAGAGAGAGGGAAACACTTGTTTCATAAACAATATGTGTTCGACAAATACAAACTGACAATGTACAGCCCTTATATACTAACTGATACGGTGTGTTGAAACATCACAACCCTTCACCGATCATAACTGCCAATAACTACCTATGTGACACACCTATTCCTTTTCTATTTTCTAGACTTAGGATAAGATATAATAATTACATAAAGACACTTATTTACAACATATTCTTCGGGTCTTGTTTCTGTTTTGATTGCACAGATTACATCCAACATTTTCCCCCTTAATCTTTGCATTCAAAACAGTCTTGTGCAGCCTTCAGTTTCTGCTTCGCTTCTTCGGTGGGAGATACTTGTCTTCGGGCTGTTTGCCTTTGTTCTTGGTAGTGCTACTGCTTTCTCCCACTTCTATTGCTAGTTCCCTTCCTTTATATTTCAAATGATACCACTCTAGCATTTCTAGATATAACACATAAATCATTCTTAGATCTTTCACAATCGGGTCGTCTTGGGTGAGTATTGGTCCTTCCTTTCCATATCCCATCATCATAGCAACTATCGGCCAATTTGACTCTCCACAAACCTTGTTATACCCTCCCATTTTCTGCACAATCATATAGAGATCTAGAGTGTTGACCGGATAACCATTGATGTCGATTGGTGGCATCTCCACTCGAACCTTGGATTGTAGAAACTCTTTTACAAACCATTTGACTATCCTTTCAAACTCTATTTGGAACTTGTCTTTGTGTTCTTCTACCTTGGTTGCAATATGGATTAGATCCATGAATACTAGGCAATCATTGATGGTAGACACTTCGGTTGGGTACATGACTTTTCCTCTTTCCATAAACTCATTCTCATCATCTTTTGGTATGGCGAATGACTCGAAATGTCGATACATAGATGCCTTCTCAATATCTTCATGTGTGAGGCCTTTGTATGGATCATTCCTGTCCATTTCGGGTTCCTTTCCCTTGTTTCTGTGCGCATCAGACGCGCATCTTGTCTGTTCTGAATTATTCTTCTTACTCGGACACATAAGAGGATGATGATCCCCTCCTTTACATAACCAACACTTATCTTCTTTGTCTTTGATTTCTGCCCTTTGATTGTTTGGTTGGGTGATGTGACAAACATCCCCATCAAACTCTATTTCGTAGCCACTTTGGGTTAATCTTTCGACACTAAGGATGTTCTTCCTTAATGTTGGAACATAATACACGTTTTTAACTTTGTGCATTTGTCCACCACTAAAGATGAGAACGGATCCTTTACCCCTGAAATACTCTCTAGGATATCCTTGCGGACACCCTTCTATCCCATATGAATTACTTAACACCATGAACAAATCTTTCTTACCACAACCATGTTCTTTACGGGTTAGACTAGCATACCATATATCTTCCCACCCTTGCAAGTCAGTGCCTTTGATTAAAAATTCTGTTTTGCCGATTCGTTTTGGGCAGTCCCTTCTATAGTGGAAGGGTTCTTGACAATAACTACAACACATGCCCTTAGGATAATCGGAAAAGGCTTTCTTTTTCTTAACTTGCCTGTTAAACTCTTCCTGCGCAGCCCTTTTCTTCTCGGGCAGACTGCCTTTCGAACCAATTCTGGAATTTTCGAACCCTTTGTGCATCAAATCTTCTGTGGCCCTCTGATCTTCCTGATCTGCCACGGTTGTTCTCTCTTGACTCACTCGGCCATTGAACAACGAAGGAAACATTGGGGAATCATCGCACCCATCTCTTGTTTCACGGTGATACACGTCTTCTAAGTCGAAAATACCATACGTCTTTGATCGAGGCTCGTAACTCTTGTACAAATAACCGCCGTTTCTTAGATGTTCTTGTTCTTTCTGCAATAGATAATTTCTTGATGCATCCATAAACGGGGAACGGTATAGGCTGTCTTTTCTGCCGAGATTCTGATCATCATGATCAGATACTTTTTCTTTTCCACGGGTCTTTGGATTTGGCTCTGATGCCATGTTGTTTTTCTGATGTTTTCTGATGTTGTTAAATCTGTGAAGAAGTATGCGATTATGTATTTATGGTTTGTGGTTTTGGAGGGAAAGAAAAGAGAGAGGGAAACACTTGTTTCATAAACAATATGTGTTCGACAAATACAAACTGACAATGTACAGCCCTTATATACTAACTGATACGGTGTGTTGAAACATCACAACCCTTCACCGATCATAACTGCCAATAACTACCTATGTGACACACCTATTCCTTTTCTATTTTCTAGACTTAGGATAAGATATAATAATTACATAAAGACACTTATTTACAACATATTCTTCGGGTCTTGTTTCTGTTTTGATTGCACAGATTACATCCAACATGTGCTTCCATCATGTGCTTGAATGGCCAGGTATCTCAGATTGACCAGTTGTACTGCATCTAAAGGGAATAAGGAAATAAGGATCGACTCAAGATCCAAAATCTTAAGGAATTTATATGTGCCAACGTGAATTGATCCACCATGTTGAAGAGATTTTCCTAGCTCCAATGGAAAGCAGAGCATTGATGAGAGCATGCCATACCTGCAAATGTTGGTTAGTGATTTTTTAATTCAGAATGTTTAAGCATAGAAACATGTTCATACCTGTAATTGTTTGAAAGAAAATTTTCTTCCTCAGCTTTTCTCAAGCAAAAATCACGCAATAGGTCATGGATGCGGCATGTTTTAACTTGGCCGTCAGCCTTTGTTCTGGACGTCATCAGCAGGCTTCTCTTGATTAAATCCATCAAGAAATCTTCTGCAGCATCCTCTAGCATTCTGCTTCCGGCTTCTTCAATTAATCCTTGTGCAATCCATAGCCAAATCAGCTTTCTCTTGGGGACTTCATAGTCCTCGGGAAATGCTCCCAAAAAGAGAAAACAAGCTGTTAAGTGAGGAGGCATATGGTTGTAGCTTAAAGCCAGCAAGTCCATGTATTTTCTTGGATCACCAACCATGAATGAATGTAGACTTTCTGAAATTTGCTCCCACCAGGTGACTGAAAGATTATTTTTCAGTAAACCAGCAGCTATAACTATTGCAAGAGGCAAACCTTCACACTTTCTACTTATCACCTGTCCAAATTTCTTCAATCCACCAGGGCATATTCCCATTCTAAACACCTTCTTCTGAAATATGGCCCAACTTTCAACTTCGGTACGAAGACGTAAAACATGAGCAGGTCTTGCTGGCTGTACATGTAAACCGATGTCTATGTCACGACTAGTAAATAGAACTCGGCTTCCGGTTTTATCATCTGGAAAATACATTTTGAGATCGTTCCAGACCCTACAATCCCAGATATCATCCAAGACCACCAAATATGTACGGCCCTTTAGTTTTCTGTACAACATTTCTCCTAACTGTTGCTCGCTCATTTCATAACAATCATCATTTGTAAAACCATGGATAAAACAGCTTAATATGCTGACTAACAAGTCCTTTTTTATATATGACTGAGAAACACAAGTCCACGCTCGAAAGTCGAACATGTACTTAGTTAGTTCATGGTTGTAAAGTGTTCTAGCCAAAGTCGTCTTTCCAAGCCCAGCTGTTCCTGTAATTGAAACAATCTGGAATTGCTTCATTGATCTACTAGTAAGCTGATCAAGTAGTATTTCTATTTCATTATCATAGCCCACTACAGCTTCTTGTTCCTCGACATTATATCTGATGTTACAGATTTGTTCACAAATAAGTATCATCTTATCCAGTCTTCTTTTTATATGCATATTAATCCATGTTTCTGTCACAAAATCCAGCCAGTCCCATATCGTATAACTCATCACCGTTTCTTCATGCGTGTCTAAATCTTCACAAGCTTCCGGCACCAGGGCTTCCATGTCTTTCAGTACTAAAGCCAGCACTTGCTCATTTTCATACCATACCATCACGTATCGGATGTAACTCATGAGACCATCAAAGAATTCTGTCATACTTTGCTTCGTATGTGGTGCTTGTCTCATATATAAGGAAATTAATTCCACGTGTTGTTTAATTAATTGTTGTATCACATTTTGACCCTTCATTGTTTCATCATGCATATAGTCCCAAGCTTCACGAGCCACCACGCCTTCCATGTCATTCAGTAAAGCCAGCACTTGGTCATTTTCATAGCCTACCATTATCTCTCTGAGGTAAGTCATGAGACCATCAAAGGATTCTGTCATCATTCTCCTGCTATCTGGTGCTTCTTCCTCATATGAGTGAACAAATGTCACATATTGTTTGATTAACTGCTCTACGCGAAGACCAAGAGCATCAGCCATGGTTCTCTACGGATATGATAATTAGACTGCGTACGTTTGAAGGAATATGTCAAAAGTATTTTAAATTTTTGGTAGTGATCTTAATTGGTAATGAAACAACTTCTCCTCCATCTGTCATGAACACAAACCATGCATTCATAGGTTAATTCTCCACACTACTGGTATACAAAGGAATGGATAGGAATGTGGATACTTGCTTCTTCAATATATGTTCGACTTTGTCAATGTGTATCAAAAATTCAAAACCAATTTCCTGAACAAGTAGATATTTTATATTTCTTAATTGTACAAATTCTCCACACTACTCGGATACAAAGGGATATTTAATTGATTCTATAGTTGTTTTTGGACATGTATAAATATATACATAATACACACACATATATAGGGACAGGTTCAAATACAAAGTAATGAAAACGTGCGAAGTGTGCGAAGTGTCACTTGTACATGATAATTACGTAATGATAATTACGTAATGCCTTCATGAACATACAAAAACATTACGTAATTATCATTACGTGATTATCATGTATACAAAGTGCATGATAAATACGTAATGATAATCACGTAATGATAATTACGTAATGTTTTTGTATGTTCATGAAAGCATTACGTAATTATCATTACGTAATTATCATGTACAAAGTGCATGATAATTACGTAATGCTTTCATGAACATACAAAAACATTACGTAATTATCATTACGTAATTATCATGTACAAAGTGGCACTTCGCACACTTCGCACACTTCGCACGTTTTCCTTACTTTGTACAATAACCGTCCCCTATATATATATATATATATATATATATATATATATATATATATATAGAGAGAGAGAGAGAGAACCATTTGAGAACTGAGAGAACCATTCTGGGCCACACATTTCATATAAAGGCAAAAAAAAAAAAATTCTTTTTTTTTTTTTGCTTTAATCGCACATTTTTATGCAAGGAAATTTTTTTTTTTATTTTTTTTGAATTTTTTTTTTCATTTATACATATGTGTATATGTCAATTATACATATGTGTATATAGCAATTATACATATGTGTATATAACATTTTTCAGCTATACATATGTGTATATTTCAGTTATACATATGTGTATATTGCATTACTAGTGGGAATGCCCGCGCGTTGCAGCGGGTGTTCCGACTGATAACAAAAACCAACACCTATGTTTGTGATTTTAAGGGCGTGCACGGTTTGGTTCAATATAGAGCCCTAACCATAACGAAAACCAGGTTAGTTATAAACACGGTATTCTAACCTAGTTGGTTATAAAAACTAACTTTTAGAAGTTCATACATCAGGTTAGTTGCTTCTTGCTTTTTAAAAGCAAGCCTCTTCCCAACTATTTTAGCCATTGTCACTGGAAAGTAAATGGAGCTGAGAAAAAAATAAACAAATAAATAAAACTAAATTAACCGACTATTCGACTATATGCACAACCAAACTATATAGCTCCAAAGCTTACTGAATTAGGAGCAAATGTATGGTCTTGATCAATGTGAAGCTGTCATATCATATCAAAAGAAACCATATCAAAACACAAAATGTAAACATAATCAATTACATTAATGCAAGGAAAAACATGTCCAGATTTGTCATCTAAAAGTTTTAGTAACATTTGATGTGTCATGTGTTTCACTTTATGAACCTTCATGTTAAAAGAACCTTCTTCCTTATTTTGTAAATGAGAAAAAAAATAGGATAAACTAATTTAATAGATTAAAAGGATAAATAACATAGACTGGCTATATAAATGAAGAGAAAAGAACATTACAAGTTTCTGAAGATTTAAAAGAGTCAATATCTCGTCTTGCAATTCCAGAAGCTGTGCACATAACTTTAGAAGGGACTTTGGATTTAAAATTCGCCTGTACAAAGGACAAAAGCGTAAATTGTGGGATTCGTAAAATCCATGAGATATATGGTATGTATAAGATAACAAACAATAATAATACAAAGATTGTTTATTTATAACTTTATAAAGATGGAAGGAAACCTTAAACTCTTGTAAGAACTGTTCATCACACTTAACAATCTGCAATCCTACTAATGAGCTGGCAGCTTGCACCATTTGATGCAGGACGTATGTTCTCGAGCACACCTGAAGCGGCAAAGAAGATAAAATAGTTTGCCTAACACAATCAATACTTTAAATGTACAAATAATCTACATAAAGTACATGAAACAAACCTAACAGCTAATGGCCAAATGACCTATAATCCTATACCCACATAAATATGTTCTAAAATGAGATTTTGAAACAATAGAAAATATTACAATTTGCAGTTATTTTCATCATGTCGGACTCACAATCATATATAAAGTGAGAATTTGAAACAATAGAAAATATTACAATTTAATGTGACAATCATCTGAGTCATATGTTCATCAAACTAACAGTTGATGGAACTAAAACTCAAGTAGTACAAATGCATTGACCATATCATAAACAAAACAACAGAGCTAAATTTTACGAAATCTCATCCGATCGAACTTCTTAATCAAATGACGGTATGTGCTAGGGTTAGAATTATGTCATTTGTAAGCAACGCATGAATGTAATAAGAGCGTTTTTTCAAAAGACCTGCGAGTATACCGGAGGAGTTGAAGGATCGCCGACGAACTGAGATATCCGCAGTCAGCTGCACAATTTGTTACTTTTTTAGTATAAAATACTATTTAAAGAGTCTTTATAGATAGGCAAGTTACAATCATAAACCGGCACAATTTAACATAAACATATTTCTCTACGCAGTATCAATCATCAATTTACTATTTACAGATGATCCATAAACTGATGGAATGATGAATTTTTATCAACTATTGTTTATAACTCTTATCTATGTTTTATCATCAACAGTGTCTTTTAAACAAATTAAACTAAAATCAAAATCACAACAAAAAATTCATAAACAGAAAGTAACACACATAAGTAATTTAAACCATATGCGAATATCCAATTAGAATAGCCGATATTGTGTTTTGAAGGGAAATGGGACATCCAAGGGCTACAACCCAATCCCCAGGACGCAGTGAGCTTGAAGACCCGAGCTTTGCAGTGGGCAGAGGAGTTATAGAATTTATTTTGACGATAGCTATATCAGAATGCAAATCTGCATTTACTACAGTACCTTCGAAACTACGCCCATCTTATAATGTCACGTCAACCTGCGTATCAGATAATGCACTAACAGTTAAACTTTAGACAAAAGGTTTTTAGAGTTAACCATGTTTCAACCTGGAACAAAAGTTACCTGTTTTGACCCGATCCGCCACCCCCAGAAAAGAAAAAAAATTACACACCTTTAAAAATGCCATAACAATAGTTAGCTGATGTAAGAATTAGCTGAATAAGTATTGGAGACTATGGGGTTACCTTTTATTTAGATGAAGATGTGAAGCCTTGAAAATCAGCCACCACATGTGCACATGTCAACATGGTACCATGACCATCTATTATGGTTCCAGACCCAATGCTCTTTCCCACAGTCATTCCATGGAAACCTTCAAAAAAGTATCGTTCATTTTCCAAATGAAATATCCACACTCAAATGGAAGGTTCATTTAAAGTAGGATCTATGAACCAGTGTGAGTGACTGAGTGCTTTGTAGCTTTTTATCAGTTTTTGAGCAAACATTGTTATGTTTATTTCACCTAAAAAACAGCAACGTCGACAGATCTTTCAAGTTTGCAGGTTATTACAAAACAAACCTTTGGGAACTGAAAGATTGACAACAGCAGGGCCAACTTTCTGATTTCTAAAACGGAATACGACAATACTTCGGCACTTGGAACAACGAAATTAACAACCAATGCAAGAACATAATAACAAGAATCTTCAAGAGATGTGTAGGTTGTCACAAACCTCATCTTACTCTGATTTCTAAAACGGAATACGACAACACTTTGGCACTTGGAACAACAAAATTAACATCCTATACACATGCTATTAGCTTTGGTGAATAATGTTATTCATGAATTTATATCAGGATATTACATAATTAATTATAATCCATAAAACTAAAGTTAGTCTTGTTGACTTTGGAGGCAAAAATTAATAGGGAAAATCACCAATATAGCCCGTTGACCGGGCATTTTGCACAAATAACTTTTGGACCCCTCTTAGGAGAGACGGGACACGGCTCCCAATGAGCCTGAACCGTCTCCCAAGGGGCTTCCCATTTCAGCCAACAGAGGACCGCCACGTGGCGTTGTTGATCCCGAGGCTGTCCCGTCTCTCTCCAGACGGGTCAGAGGTCAACCGTCTCTCTCCCCAGACGGGTCACACTTCCCCATGCCGTCTCAAGCCGTCTCGGGAACCGTCTGAAGTGTTTCGGGAACCGTCTGAAGCCGGGTCACATTTTACAATGGTGACTCGCCCTGTCCCGAGACGTCGTCTCCGGTGAGTCCCGATGGTTCGACCGACGCTTCGGTTGTCCAGGTCACCACCTATAAATACCGTGTCCCGTCTCCCTCCCGTCAGACCATCCAAACCACCACCACCGTCTAACAGTAGCAGCACCACCACACAACCACACCGTCCACCACCACCGTCTAACACAAATGGCACCCCAAAGATGGACAGAAGAACAAGAGATTGCACTTGTATCAGCTTGGCGCCACGTTGAAGAGAGCACCCACCAAACGAACAAATGGTTTCGTATCCAACACGAGTATAACCGGCTGGTTGGAGGGTCTGACCGGACAACGGACTCCCTTAGCCGGAAATTGAACGATTTGACAACGAAGTGTCAAATCTTCAATGGGTACCACAACCGGACTCTTCAGTTGGTACCCCCCGGCTTTCCCGAAGACACGTCAATTAGACATAGCCAAAGACAGTATAAAAACAGGGAGGGAAAAGAATTTAAACATTTGTCCGCGTGGCAAATGATGAGAGATTATCTATCTTAACTAGTTTATTTGTAATCATTTTATTTATGTTTTTTTTTATGTTTTTTTTATTAATGTTATGTAATGTTTATTTATGTTTTTTTTATATCAAAGTAAATATTTCATTAATATTATTACAATAACAATATTATTACAATAACAATCATTAATATTACAATAACAATATTATTACAATAACAATAAACAAACCATAACAATAAAAAAACTATACTATTACAATAACGATAAACAAACTATACTATTACAACAAACTTCCTAAATTTACTTGCTAAGAACTAAGAACTTTGTTTGAATGGTGTATGTGCGCTACATAGACAAAGAACTCTTCTTGCAAATAAAATAGACTACCACATTGTAGATGCAAATTACACGGGGTAACCCACGCGCAGATGCAACAACAATCCAAGTAGCCGTACGCAGATGAAACAACAATCCAAGTAATCGGACAATATTTTCGTAAGCCGGTAGGCTTCGGTTGGCAAACCAAAAAACATCTTGGAAGATGAAAGGTTTGGGGAGGGTGGTTGGTGCAAATTTTGTTAAATGAAATCCGGTATTTATATACAATTTTCAGACGGTTCAGACGGTTCCCGAGACGGTTTGAGACGGCATGGGGAAGTGTGACCCGTCTGGGGAGAGAGACGGTTGACCTCTGACCCGTCTGGAGAGAGACGGGACAGCCTCGGGATCAACAACGCCACGTGGCGGTCCTCTGTTGGCTGAAATGGGAAGCCCCTTGGGAGACGGTTCAGGCTCATTGGGAGCCGTGTCCCGTCTCTCCTAAGAGGGGTCCAAGGTTTATTTGTGCAAAATGTCCGGTCAACGGGCTATATTGGTGATTTTCCCAAATTAATACATTCTAGAGTCAAACATATATGAATCACAATTAGCTATGCCACTCTCATGATTTTAAAAGTCATGATTTTCCATCTATTTAATCATACATACATACACACACATTACAAATCGGTAACTAAAAATGGCAGATTTTAGAAGCAAAATATTAAATGTCGGCTTAACTAATAAAAACATCACACCATGTGATTTGCAAGAAAGGCATGCAGCTCCAAGTATCCAACATATTTGAGATTGTTCTTTGTTAAAGAAGACTATAGCATATTGGTATATAATGATGGTGGTGGTGGAGGTAGGTTTCTTCTTTTATGCACGTAATAAAAAAGATTTGCACACATGTTCTTTGTTTAAACATAAATACCTGGCAGTTTATTGAGATATTTGGGTGCTATAAAAATATAGTTGCAGGATGTTTTGTGATTTGCAGGAGTTTATGGAGCTCTAGCCGTTTTAACTTATGTTAACTGCGTCGCTACCCTAGTGGATCCATTTCAGTTGTGGAGTTATGGGCTTCGTTATATTTCATAACCTACAGGGAAAAATCTTAAGTTTAGCATTCTCATAACGGGTCAAATGGGTAAAATTTGAAAACCTTGCTAAAATGAAAACATGTCAGTTTCAAATGGGTAAAATTTGAAAACTTTTGCTAAAATGAAACATGTCAGACGAATGACGGTATTGAAAGGTCGAAAACATCATAAACTGTTACCAACCCAACTTGACGTGTTCCGACCCCTACTACAAACCGTACCAACCTGCCTGGCACCCCTCTTGCTACCTCTAGAAAAACATAAACACCACATTCATCATGAGAATCCTTTCTATGAGAAATGAAAACTAAATATGTTAATTAAGAAAAAAAAAACTGGAACAATAAGGAGATAGTATAAGCAGAAAACCTTCTGGTGCGGTATCATTAAAGCAATGATTTTTTTATCTTGACAACAATATCTGTTTGAGAAGCTCCAGCAAGTCCATATTTTTCAGCAAAAATCTCCAAACGCCAAATATAATGCTTGTGGATCCAACTGTGTTTACAAAAAAAAATGATTTACTTCAACTAAAATACCGTTTTATTTGTCTATTTTTATTCAAAAATCAAAATCAATAATAGGTAACGGAAAAGAAGAATAAAAAAGCAATATTGTAAAAATTTTAAAATACAAAATATCGATTGTTGTATGCTTACTTTAATGAGTTAGATATTCTTCCTACTTCAGCTAACAAGTTGGGTCTCTTTGTAAACCATTCTCTTTAGCAAACATGTCTGTAAATCTGAGTTCATTACTAAAACAAAAATCTAAACAATGTCTGATTGTACTTGGCGAACCCCTCTCCTCGGAAAGAAGCACATGATCACCTGGAAAAATAAAAAGAAAATTGGTATATAACCAGCATTAGTGTTATAGAAAAGTTAAAGAACAAAATAAAAACCAATCTGCTTAAGAAAATTATATCATGCAGACTAAGATCTAATGATCATCTCTAAGTTGACCACACTAAGATAATAGCAATGCTAGGCACGTGATTAAATCAGAAGTAATTATAAATCACACCTTGGTTGCAACAAATCTCAATTTTGCCTTATCTAGCTCTCCCTGCCCATATTCATTCTAAAGTTGTATCTTTATCTATTAAGATATGAATAAAAAAGTTAAACTATAAAACATGCAGGGAATATAACATATATTTGCAGAATCAGTAACAACTAACAGGTCAGGCGTGTTATATTGATTTATCATAATAAGACACATTTGATTTTCCCGGTTACTCTTGATTTTCAAATTGGATAGTGGGTCAATTCAAATTTGTAATGAACCATGGTAATATTATCCAAAAAAACTATTAAATTTCATGTAAACAAAGTATATGAATATTTTTTTCTGCATAAAAAGTGTACAAATATCCGCATAATGTTCTTGCCTTAGGATTACGAAAACAATGATTGGACCCTGAAACGTTCAAAAGTGAAAAGAAACACCTTATAACAAAATAGTCATTTAAAGATCCATCTTAAGAGTCAAATGATGCACTTCTAAATGCTAACATTGATAAAAAACGGTTCCACCTTTAGCCAAAAAAAACTGATACATAAATTAATATATCAGAGCTTCGTTCAACAATGTTATTTTGAAGTATCGAAACATTTTACGTATAGTTTAGTATCAAATATGGAAGTAACATGTTGACTTGCTATAAACCAAAAGTGTAGCTTTCTTTGGGACAGAAGGAACACAATATTTGAACAACAAGCATAACAGCACGTAAAATGACATATTATTACTAAACTCAGCAAAAACACATCCAGCAACCAAACCAAAGTTTAGTAATTGAATTCATACCTTTGCAGAATACCAAATCAATACAACAAAGAACGAGTAACTAATCACTTATTCTAGACCCTTCAAGAATCCAATCTAAAATATAAAGAAGTCAACATTAGTGGTTTAAAAAAAATATACAATCAAGAAAACTCCAAAACATCAAGTGAGGTTGATACATCTGTTAATGGCAGTATATAGTTAACAAGAAAACTCCAAGTGATGTTTGATAAGATTAGAGGTGACAACTTCAACTCATTTCATTTATGAATGAGTATATTCAGTTTATGTTGCAGGTCAAATGTGTAAAATAAAAAAAAATATATTAGTGGAAAAACGAAAATGGGTCAAAAGTAATCCAATGCTCACATTACCAATTTGTTCTTCTAATGCCAGTTGCTCCTGAAAACAAAATACATGATATGATTCATTATTGTCATTTAATAAAAAATAGACGAAATGTTTTCTTTTGTTACCTCATATGACATGTTATCAATATCAAGCCGCATATCCTCCGCATATCCTTGTGTCGATCACGAATACCAGCCATGCCATGGAAGACTGATTGATATAGAACCATAACATCCCGTAGCAAAATGAAAACAAAATTACATAAAAATGGAATTATTATAAAAATAAAACCACATGTTTTACATGCTTGTATATAAAGAAAACTAACCTCAAGTCGCAAGTCTATCCCCTGTGTAAAAGATCCAAGACATTCTGAATTTGCAACAAACAAAGACATATTGTTTTAGAATGATTAGTGCATATCAAAGCACCAGTAGAAAAAGTACATGTGTTTATGCAATTCTTGTAGTTCTTTACCGACCTCTCAAATATTTTTCATTAGGCAGGATTTAAAAGTACGTGTGTATAAAATTGAACAACAATTTCAATATTAAACCCTTTACCCAAATGGCAGTCAAGAGCAATGAACAAAATCAAAGCCAGTTCCAGCCACATGAATATTATTTTTGAAAAACATACTTCAAAAATTAAATAACGAATTAAGAATCAGATGCCTGTTTCAAGTCGTCTACTTTTAAGTGAAAAGGCCTAATTGGGGCATCAACTTGCGGGCAACATTTGTTTTCCGAATCCATTACGGTGGAGCTTCACTATAGAGTCGGAACCCCCTGTGTTCAGCCATGTTTGACCCTCTCGCAAGAAACCCTAACTTGAAGAAGATGACAAATCGTAAATATAATACAAATATAGAACGTTGTTACCTTGAATCGTGATTAACGTATAATCAATCAGTGCTGTTACAGCCTTTGAGTTTGGTGTAATACGAACCATCCAGCATCAAGAGAGAGTGAGAGATAGAGTAGACCTTCCAAAGAACCTAATTCAAACTCCAGGCAACAGAATAACTGAGAAGAAGGGAGCGTACATTGTGCCCAACATAACTGAACAACGATTCTCTTGGTAATGACTAAAAGACATATTTGCCCCTATAAAATTTATAACACATGCAATATGTGTTGTACATAGAGCAATCAAATTTGTATTACTTAAGTTTTAAGAAGTCCTTGGCTCATGCATTATAATATAGTATAGATACATATGTGTATAATGCAATTATACACATGTGTATACTAAAAAAAAAATTCAAAAAAAATAAATTTTTTTTTTCTTACATATAAAGCAGCGATTTTTGCAAAAAAAAAAAAAAAAAAAAAAAAAAAATTTTTTTTTGCCTTAGAGAAATGTGTGGCCCAGAATGGTTCTCTCAGTTCTCAATTTGGGGAAAGGTTCTCATTTGAACCAAATCCTATATATATATTCATCATTCTATTCCAGTCCCATTTCTGCTATCATCATGAAATCTTGTCTCCTATTAAAAAAAATTGATTCGAATTAACTTAGCTCTAATCTATATCTATATATCTATATATCTATATCTATATCTCTACTACCTTATTATCTACCACCACCACCATCATACTCAGTAAATCCCACCTATAGCAAAGCTAAGGTAGGGTCTGAGGAGGGTAAGATGTAGACAGCCTTACCTCTACCCCTAAGAATAGAGAGGCTGCTTCCAGTGAGACCCCCGGCTCGATGTGGTTTGGTATCAAGCCTTGGACATAAGGCATAGAACACTTAGCAATCGGGACAACCCGATCAGTGCATGTACCCCTTTGTCTTTTGGCTATCAACGCCACCACATGATGCATGATTAACCGTTAGTCGTTTTTAACGTTATTTTCACGAAATTAGTAAAATAACGTTAAAACTAGTGCAACTTTACTTTTGCCCCCCGAGGGCCACACATATATACATTATATGCGGACACCGTAAGTGGGGCGTTACTACCTTATTATCTCTACTACCTTATTAAGGAGGAGAGATGGGTAAGAAGGTAATTTCACCACCATTTTAAGATGGCATACAAAAGGTCACAAGGTAAACAACTATATTTTTGCCAAATCCTTCCCTTTATGCCCTTATGTGCAACATTTGATTAGCATTGTACAAATGACTAATGCAAGTCATCTCTATTATTATTATTATTATTATTATTATTATTATTATTATTATTATTATTATTATTATTATTATTATTATTATTATTATTATTATTATGCATCTACCCCTGTTAATAACATATCAACCCTTGCTTTCATAACTGATTCAATGCGTAATGGAAGCGTCTCGCATTCAACTCATGCGTTACAATCAGTCAATCATTCTGTTAATAGTAATGGAACTATAACTGGTTTAGTTTGCACCTGATGGTTCTACTCCAAAACTCATCTCTTTCTTCCGAGTTCCACATATTATAGGTGGTCGTTGGACAGAAGATGGAGTGGTGATGGTGACGGTGGCGTAGGGGTTTGCTGCAACTCACAATTATCTAAGCTTGCTTTTTGTGTAACAATATTCTAGAAGATTATATGAACTCATTTTTCTTTTCTAATAATTGTGAAATGCCATAATTGCCACCCTTTCCGGTCATGGAGTTTAGTCATCATCAAATTCGGTTTTCGGTTTGGATTGGTGTGATCTGGTTTGACTTGATTCACCTGTCATGCTTAGAGGTGATTTAAAATCATTCAACTCATTTTGACCTTAAATTTCAACTTTGAATTCATGTATTTAAATAAATAAGTTTGTAACCAAATAAATGGAACCTATAAGTGGCTTGAACGTCAACGATGCATACAAATGGGTATATGATGTTGGCTTGAAACGGGTTGCTGTTACAAATGATCCGAGATCAAATGGTGAGTTGTTGATTCCTATGCTTAAACTACATGTGAAAATATCTTTGACCAAAACATTTTCCTGATCCATATCTCAAAATTCGATGTTCAACTTCACACATAATGCAAGAAGTGGTTTTGTGGTTACGATCAATATTACCACTTTATATATCACACATAAAGCGATATGTACATGAGAACTCATTTTTCTTTTCTAATAATTGTGAAATGCCATAATTGCCACCCTTTCCGGTCATGGGGTTTAGTCATGGTCAAATTTGGTTTTCGGTTTGGATTGGTGTGATCTGGTTTGACTTGATTCAACCGTCACGCTTAGAGGTGATTTAAAATCATTCAACTCATTTTGACCTTAAATTTCAACTTTGAATTCCTGTATTTAAATAAATAGGTTTGTAGCCAAATAAATGGAACCTATAAGTGGCTTGAACGTCAACGATGCATGCAAATGGGTATATGATGTTGGCTTGAAGCGGGTTGCTGTTACGAATGATCCGAGATCAAATGGTGAGTTGTTGATTCCTATGCTTAAACTACATGTGAAGATATCTTTGACCAAAACATTTTCCTGATCCATATCTCAAAATTCGATGTTCAACTTCACACATAATGCAAGAAGTGGTTATGTGGTTACGATCAACATGACCACTTTATATATCACACATAAAGCGATATGTACATGATGAGTTTTTTGCCATTTTACTTAATTTTGCCATATTGGTTTTGTTTTGAATGGCGGCCTAGGTTATAATAAGTCCTGGACTAATGATTTCTTTTTTTTTTAACTTCATTAGTTGTTGTTTGTAGAACAATTAATTTGATCAGTTTCTCAAAACGTTTCAGGCTCAACCCCAACAGATTTTGGTCTCCATGCAACGCACAGTGTAGCGTTTCCTTGCTGATTCGGGTAACATCATGTGGTTATTATTTAATTTAGGTGCAAGATTGTAAGTGTGTTATTAATATGTATTCGTTTTAGGTATGTATACAACATTCACTCGAAATAGGCCTAAAATTTTGAATAATAAGATTACTTTTATTATGTATTTATATGTGACGTGTTTGAATGCTATAAGGATTACCCGTACTATTTATTATAACACATTTACATGTTATATTTTGATATATTCTTCTGCACTTGCCTCTTGAGTGAAAAGCAATGATTGGTTGTAAATTGATGTTGTCATAAGATAACAGTGAATTTAAAGTATTATTATGTAATTTGTCATTTTATTTACATTGAATTAGCTGCAATTCTCATGAAATGGCAGCCATATTATTCTGCTCTAAATCCGATATTAAGACCTATTGAGTTGCATTTTGTAAATGCTTGCAGCCGTAGGGTGGTATAAATGTAGCATTAGGAAACATGACTGAGGATGACCGGAGGTTACACATGTATGACGCCGTTAAGGGAAGCTACTTGCTAGGTACTTATTCTACAACTGATTGGTTTGTATGGACAGTGTCAAGGTAATGAACCACAGTTCACATGTATTAGTGTTCCCATAACATTGCACTCAGTCAATAGCTACATTTTGAATGTTCTCTCTATATGCTTTATCTTATAGATAATATTGTTGCAAAAGATTTGTTTATTCTTTATTTTATTTTTGTTTTGGTATGATGACAAAGGTTTTTCATTTCTTTAGGTGATCAAGATGCGAGATGCTATCGTATATGAGTATAGAAGCACCAAAATCATTTATTGAGCTTGAAAATTATAGTTTACCATTCTCTCGAACCGAGGAGAGAAATATATACCAATTTGCATTTGGTGGTCCGATAATAAATTGTCCTTTGAAAATTGATATATTGTTGAATTAGCACATAAATTTTATAAGTAACATAAGCGAAACTTGTAGCGCAACGAGCAGGGAAAAAACATAAACACCCGCGGCAACGCGTGGGCATTTTTACTAGTACTATATTAAAGAAATTTGATGTACAAGATGGTAATTTCATAACTTTTTTAAGATGACATATGAAGAGGCATAAGCATACATCTCTATATTTTACCCTCTTTTTTCCCATTATGCCCCTTTATACAACATATCATGCCCATGGTACATGCATGTGTCTAATACACGGTTAATATCTTCTCCACAATGTAACCCCCGACTCCTTTATTGCCATTATATCAATCATCATCAATTCATTTATAAAAGACACTCATCTTCATCTTCCCCGTGGTCAGTTAAACCATTTAGGAAGCCAATTAAACCAAAATTTATTACAATCATCCTAACAATCTGCATAAATCATCGATTCTCCCTGGCTCGTTGTGGGAATACAAACTTGCTTGGCTTCTTATTCCGTTCGACAACACACAACAATCGTAATCACTACTGATTCTCCATCGCCCACCCGCCTCTACGGTGAACCAGCCACTGCCACTACCGTCCGGAGTCGCCGTCGCTGCCATCTATTAGTCCAATCGGTTTCATCGTAGGTAACTTTCTAACTCAATTCAAAAACCTTTAACACCTTATCGAAATTTGGTCGATTATTGGCTTTAACAATTTGATTGATTCGTGATGAATTATATCATTTTCAAGGTATGCTTTTAGGGGTTTTTATCTCAAGTGGTTGTGTGACAAAAATTGTTGTTTTCTTATTATTCATACTTAAATTTTGGGAAAATAATTAGTATTCTTAATTTGGGTTGTTGTTTGATCGAAGTTCAAAGTGTTGAATATTGTATCAAATTTACAGTTCTAGAGCTGAATATTGTGGTTTGTGGTAATTATCCAGGTATGTCAAAAGCTAAATGGAACAACGGCTGAAACTTAAGATAAAATTATGGGTAGTTGATTCTAATAGGAGGTATAATCTTTGTTTTTTTTGTATCTTTTCAGAAAACAAGAATTTTAATCACAAAATCATGAGTTTTACCAAGAATTAAGGTGATATTAGTGATATGCAATTTGAGTCGAAAAAGTGCAGGTACAACAGGCCATTAGGAGTTCATTTTGAGTATTAATCACTGAACTTATGGTTAAGAATCTGTTTTGGCTGCTTGTTGTCAGAAAGTTATATATATATATATATATTATTACGTAACTTAGGTGTATTAGGTTTTGTAATCATGTTTTTTATGATAAATACTTGGCACACTGACACTATATTGAACATGCAAACTATCTAGCAGGTTGTTCTAAACATTCTGGTTCATGTGCAACATTCAAAAGAAGTCACTGTTTGTAAACATCTGATCAAGACCTTGGTATGGGTAATTTTCTTTTATTTGTTGTATTTTAAAGACTCACATGTTCAGTTAATTTTCAGGGTAACTTATGCACAATCTCGACTGGAAACTACACTATGCACAATCTCGACGGGAAACTACAAACTCATTTGGAATAATTCGTTTTAAACATTCTTCAGAAAGGTTGGCACAAGCATTTAATGATTTTCATGATTGCATTACTCAAATGGCCAACGATTTACTCTCTCCTAAACTCAACCTGACAAGTAAATAGTAACTACTCAAAGGTTTTCATAATACGATGCAAATCCGACTTTTACTGGTTTTATACTGTAACTCATTGAAGGCCACTTACCCGACATAAGCTGTGTGTTTTACAAGGTTCTGATGGTCAGGCATGTGAATTTTTGGTAACATTTTCACAGTTATAAAAAAAGTATATCATTGATATATGCTTGAGCAATAAACATGAGGTTCGACGGACCTTTATTCAATACTAACCGAATGTAATATCTGTAATAGGTTCTCTACTACAATGTGGACTCCATACCAACAGTTGTGGAATCCAAAGCAAAAGAAAGCACAACGTGATGTGTCATTGGCAAAACATGTGTAGATGCCTGTAGAGTTTATACAAACCATGAATTTTTAAGTAGAAGTATTTTTCCAGATTTTGACTATATATGCAAATTAGTCAATAAAAAATGTTATTTGGTAATTGCACATCGAGATTGTAAATGATGGTACGTTTCCGTTGAAGAATATCATTGGTTCAGAAAACTTAATGATAAGTAACGTATAAAAAGTTTAAAAAATTATATTTGTGGTGGAAAGTGATACTCTTGCTGCGAGTAAACTTGCAACTTTTTGTTTATAACATGGCCTCTGTTATTTAGTTATTTTTATCATGTGTAATATTTATCTATGTAAATAAATGTTTAATATACTAAATAAGAAAAATATAAAAAACAAACCTCGTTTAGTCTCGCTCGGACTCAATACATAAAGCTATCATGTGATGTATTGGATCTCGTGCGGCGGGTAAATTAACCTACTAGTATAATTCAATTAGTTTTTCTAAAATACTAAAGTGTTAAAATTATACTATGCATAATTAGAAACCAAAGATGAATAGTTAGTGGCGTGCTTGTAACTCTTTGGTTTTCTCATGGTAGTTTGTGATTATTAAAACCCTAACTCCATTTTTTCCACAATCCTGCACAAACCCACACACACACACACACACACACACACACACATATATATATATATATATATATAGAGAGAGAGAGAGAGAGAGAGAGCAGGAACTACCACAGCACCGCTGCTACCGTCCTCATCATCGTCCCTAAACACCTCATCCACAACGTCGTCGACGTCTTCAACTGCTCCGTCCATCCCACCGGCGTGATATCGTCGCTGGTTGTGTTGATTGTAGAGGTAAAACATATTAGATTATTTAATTTTAGTAAGTTGTCTATATTTAGTTGTGGTGGTTCCGATGATGGTGTTTTAAGTAGTGATTTTTGTTGGTCATGGTAAAGAATGGTGGTTAAGTAGCTCTTGAGATGATGACGATGATGTAGACTTGCAGAACCACCAGCTAGCGACGGTCATGCTTTGTTTCTCGTCAGCAACACAGTCCCGCCGGCTATCCGGTAAAGTCCGACTACCCTTAAATTTATAGGATTAATGGAAATAAATAATCTCAACTATTGACTATTGGCCAATAACAGTCCCAACTACGAAAATTAACAATAATGGTCCCAACTTTCGACATATTTGAATATAACGGACCCAAACTAACGGAGGTCTAACTCTGTTAGTGTGGTGCTGATGTGGCATGCCACGTAGGATGCCACCTAGGATGCCACGCAGGATCATTTTGCCACCTAGGATGCCACGTCAGCATCACACTAACGGAGTTAAACCTCCGTTAGTTTGGGTCCATTATATTCCAATATGTCGAAAGTTGGGACCATTATTGGTAATTTTCGTACCTGGAACTGTTATTGGTTAATAGTTGGGATTATTTATTTCCATTATTCCAAATATTTATTTCCATTATTCCAAATTTATATGACTCATCTGATTTCTTAATCTTCAAAGAGGTAATGATAATTTTATATGTGTAATCTTTGGCTTCCACCTTGATTCAATTGGATATTGGTTTGAAAATGAAATATTGTCAACAAATTATTTGAAAGGAAAAGTAAGGTTGTAGTATATTGGTTTGAATATAAAATATTTCAACAAATTATTTGAAAGGAAAACAAGGCTATGCCATTTTGACCTACACAATAATTAGAATGTTGATATGAGTTTTTTAACTTTAAGCATCTTTTGTCAAAGAATTATTTTAACATATGAAAGACCGTATTGATTTCTTGAATTTTCTATGCAAACCGGTGAATCTGAGATTAGTAATTGATTGAGTCAGTCTCTTTGAAATCAATTTGTCCATTTGTATAAAATTATTGGGCGTATTGTTTAATTTCCCGGGGTGTGCTTAGTCTGTGCTTATTACTTTTAATCAGAATTTATGAACCATAACTTAATGAATCAAGTTGTTTCACTAATAGAGTTCACTAATCAGTCGGTTTGCTCACAACTGAATATACCAAAACCAACATAAGCGGTCTGCGGAAACAAAAGGTATGGAAATGGAGGATCAGCTGAATTTAATTTCAGTTAGTCTACATACGATGCACTTAGAGATTTAATTATTCAGATTAAAAGATGGTTTTTAGTAAAGAAACATGCTTTTAATCATTGCTGCTACTTATCAATTTTTTTAGCAATTGGCGCCTACTCGCCTAGGGTCCTAAGCAAATCAAATGCCTTAGCACCTAGGTGAAAATATGATAGAAAATGTCACATCCTACTTGTTCAAATTTATGTTGATGATATCATTTTTGGTATAACCAACACTAAAATGTGTGAATAATTTAAGAAACTCATGCAATCAAAATTTGAAATGAGTACCATGGGAGAACTGCAATACTTCTTAGGACTGCAGATAAAACAACAAGTAAATGGAACTTGTATACATCAATCTAAAATGTTAAAGAATTATTAAACAAATTTTCTTTACAAGATAGTAAATCATGTTCCACTCCCATGAGTCCAACCACACAAGTTGAACCAGATGATCAAGGAAAACAAGTTGACCAAACCATGTATTGATGTATGATAGGTTACCTTCTTTATTTAACTGCTTCTAGGCCAGATATTATGTTTTCAACTTGTGTCTGTAGCAGATATCAATCAGCTCCAAGGGAATCACACCTAAATACTGTCAAAAGAATTTTCAGATATCTGAAAAGAACTCCTACATTAGGAATTTGGTATCCTGCTTCCAACAGTACCAAACTAACAGCTTTTTCAGATAGTGACTATGCAGGGTGTAAAATGTCAAGAAAATCAATATCTGGTGGTTGTCAATTCTTAGGAAACTGTCTGGTGTCCTGGCAATCAAAGAAGCAAATGTATGTGGCAACATCAACTGCGGAAGTAGAGTATATTGCAGCTGCAAGCTATACATCACAGATTCAATGGCTTCAATATCAACTAGTTGATTATGGAATCAAAGAGACCAAGACTCCACTGTTAGTAGACAGTAAATCTGGCATTAGCATCATTCAAAACCCTGTCTAACTTTCAAAGACAAAACACATAGAAATCAGGTATCATTTCATCAGGGATTGCTATGAAAAAGGCAAGATTGAGGTAAAACATGTGACAAGAGCTAATCAAATAGCTGATGTGTTCACCAAACCTCTTGACTCATCTACATTTCAGAGGTTAGTATCCATGCTTGCGATGCTAAATTTTGAGTAAATTTTGTAAGTGTTTTCATTTTTGTGTACATATTTTTCTTTCACTTACTTTGTTACTAATCTGTCACAACCTCTGATGACCATAAAGAGAGAGAAACTTCTGATGTTCAAAACATCAAAATGGGAAAATTTTCAGAAATTGAATAACTACTGATGAAAATAATCATCAGAAGTTGTAATTGTGTTTATAAACTTATTCTCATCAGCTGTTTACAAACTACTGAAGAGAAAATGGGAACTACTGAAGAACAATTCTGATTCATCAGCAGTTTGGTCAAAAATGGTATATTAGATTTTTCCCATTTCAGAAGTTTGACCTACGGCGGTTATAAACTTCTGATAAACACCTTTTTCTCACACTTATCCTTTCAAAAAAGCAAAAATCCCCCCCCCCTCTCTCTCAAAAACACTCTCATCTCTTTCCCCCTCTCTCTCTCTCTCACAAAATCCCCTGTAACCTAAAATACTGTTCGATCAAATACACCATGTCTCTCGTTCTTAAACAGGGACACAATCAAAGAGGCTACTTCATTAAAGATTAAGCCTGGTCTCAATACGACGAAATCATTGATTTAGTCGTCAAATCCCAATTTTACACAGCCTTCACAATAGACCCACCAATACACATTCAAACTCTAAATGAGTTCTGGGCGAACGCTGAGGCTGTTACTGTAAATGATAAGGTGATTTCCCTCAAATCAACCATCCAAGGGAAAATGATGGCAATCACACCAGAATCCCTGGGAATTAGACTTGGTCTGAATAATGCTTAAGCCCCATAACAAATTCCCAGTGGAAGCATTCAATTAACCATGACTGAGTGTGGTTACCAATGTACTATGTCACATGCTACCATTTATAAGAAATTCTTTGATTCAAAATACAAACTTTTGTTTCATTACATTATCATGTGTTTGAGTCCTAAAACTGGGTCATCTGATCGGATGCCCTCAACTTTTCATCCTATTTTTCATTCCATTGTGAATGAAACTACTTTCAGGGCATCATCAGTTATCTTTAATGAGTTGGTATTGCATCACCAAAATGATAAAAAGATACTTTTGTTGTATCCAAGTTTCATAATGCACTGTATAATTAAAGAACTTGGTGAGGAAGTACTTGTGGGTGAGGCAACAAAGTTAAATCCTTTAACCTCACAAGTATTTTCTAGGCAACAAACCGAAAATTTTGCCAGAAGATGACCTAGGGGAACAAGAAACAGTCCCCAAGGAACCCACATCTTCCAAACCTACTCCCAAAAAGCCTAAACAATCCAAACAGCAAACATCCAAACCCACCAACCCAAAAAGAAAAGCAGTTCAGGAGGTTGAGATGCCTGAAACCGCTGATGTGCAATCTGCACTTCCAAAAGATGTGACTGAAACTTCTTCTCAGCCACTTCCATCTCAATCCCCCAAAAGAGCAAAACTTTCTATTCAGTTTTCAAGAAAGAAACTGAAAAAGACTATAACTTCTGACCCCATTTTTGAAACTGCTGAAACCGTTCTTTCTACTGAACCAGAAGTTTCACACCAAACAGTAGAAATTAGCTCAATTTCTTTCTAGGCTGACACAAGTCATTCCATTCGAAAATGTCAATCCCTAATCACCACATAAAACAGGGGATAACACCACAGAAATGGACATTGCTGAGTATGTAATCAGCCCTATTCCAATAGATGAGGATGAACCAAGGTGTCTAAGCCCAAACTTAGATAACCAAGGTACATTTGAGGCTGCTACTAGTCTTATACCACCCAGTAGTGGATTTGAGGATAGTAGTACCATAGCTAAGACCTAAAATGTGGCAACTGCTGATGAAGGCCTTGTGCCTGAGGCAGAAAAACCTCAGTACCAAAAAAAAGAGGTTCATGAGACAACTAGGTTGGGCTAGCTCATGATATAACTGATTACTTCATCATTGATGATGTTTTCAGGGATTTAGATGATTCCATTAACTTGGATGATGTTTCAAAAACTATACAAAATGAAATGACGGCTGATTGTGAAGGTCCTGAATCTATTGTATCTGTACTTAAAGAGTCAGTCACAAAAGACCAGGTTAAAGACCACTTAAACCCTAATTCCCCTAAAGTGGCATCCCCAGTTCATACTGAGGATCACCAAAAAACACACTCTTCACACTCTCAAAAGCCTACCCAATTCTCTAGGTCCTCAAGCATAGAACTGAACCAACTATGCAACCCAGAAGGTCTCTTAGAAGAAGAAGAAGAAAGGGTTGCTGAGTAACAAATCCTTGCTGCTGAAGAAAACAAAAGATAACAGCTGATGACTTATATCAGACACAACAAAACAAAGAAACACTCACTTAGGGGACTCTCAACTGATGAACTTACACACAGGGCACAAATTGTATCTGACAAGCTTGCCACAACAAAAAGATGGAAAGTTAAAGAGGGCCCAGATCATACAAGAACCGGAAGACAATGACTCAGGTTCAAAAACTCAACCGTCAAAGTGGAAAGAAGATGTTCTTCTAGAGACTTACAAGAAATTCAAGGCCTTACAACAGTCAAATCCAGAGAAGTTCAAAACTTCTGATGTTTCACAAACTTCAGTAGTTCAAACTTCTAGTGTTCACTCTAAGAAACCCCCAACATGGCCTACTGCCAAGAAGAAGCCAGAGGAACAAGTAAAAATAGACTTCAAAATGGTTTTGCTTGAAGGCAACACTATTGTTGAAGATGATTTTGTAGTTGAAGAAAAGCCTCTGCCACAATTCAGGGATCGTTCTACTTATCCTTATCAGCTCCAACAAACCATAACAGACAAGTAACAAACCAAGGTAATCACTGAACATCACATTCCAACTTCTAGTGATACACCTGGTGTTGTTAATATTGAACAAAGAAGGAGATCCCACCTGATGGTCACTGAAATAGAAGACTTTCAAAAATCAGATACAAACCAAGAAAAGGGTATTGTCCCTTATACTCTAGACTTTGACAAGTCTAAAGTAAACATTATGAAATGGTCCTTTACCACCTCAAATGCAGTAATGATCACAAGAAGAGATCGTTCCTTCAAGACCTTAAAAAACATAGATGAACTGAAGAATCTTTCAACAAAAGACCTTATTACAATTCAACATCTTGAACCAGAACAAGGACCTCTCACAGAATAACAAGCTCACCAACTCAAGATCTCCATGGTCAGAGAAATATGGGGAAAACTTGATTGCAAAAAGAAAGACAATAAAGATTAGATAAGGTTTTGGCTTCATCAATCTAGGGGGATATTGTAAGGTTAAAGAAGATTGACAAAGCCACTTTTGATACCTTAGTCTTAATCAGATTCTGCAATATTTTGCCAAGTATAGAAACTGTTAAAGAAGAAGAAGATAACAAGTGCTGAAGAGTAAAGATCAGAAGTTCTGAAGATGAACCAGACAAACATCTGAAGAACAACTACTGAAGACCAAACTTCTGATGAATACTCATAAGAAGTTTGTCACTCATCCGCAGTTCTTTAGCTTCCCACCGCCCTTGTACTTCAGTAGTTTAGTATTATAATATTTTTGTTAAAGTCTTTGTACAAGTTCCAATACTACAGCCTATTGTAGTATTATTATTATATTACTTTGAATACTTATCATGTACGCATTAACCAATCTATAAATAGATGGGTTTATCCCACTATTTTAGACCGTCCTTGTGTAGTTAATCTTTCCTAATATATTGAGAATCATTTGAAGCATTTACTAATGTTATATTCATTAACTGTTTTGATTCTCATTTACTTCTTTAGTTCATTCGTTGAGGGGGAGTAATAACTCCTGTTAAAAGTGAAACTTTAACTTAGAACACTTATATTTATTCCGTTGTGCAATTTACTTTGATAGATCTTAAACAAGTGTTCATAATAAGAACTGTTAAACAGAAACTGATCCAACAACAACACCACCACCACCACCAACAACAACAACAACAACAACAACAACAACAACAACAACAACAACAACAACAATAATAATAATAATAATAATAATAATAAAATAACAATAACAATAACAATAACAATAATAATAATAATAATGTTGTTGTGCGCATGTAAGGCATATCCCCGACTTATTTGGATTTTCGTTTCACTACTTTAGAAGAACATGAATGTTGTTGTGCGCATGTAAGGCATATCCCCGAAAAAGTCTATATTTAAATGGCGCTTTGTTTATATGATTATTCTACGACACATTTAATTGATCCATCAAACGAATACGCAATAACAGTATTATAGTCGCGCAACACGCGACTCTGAAACCCACTAGTTTGTATAAAATATACAAAATATATTTTAACATACATTTTTAACGAAATCTTCCAGATTTTATAAAACCCTCTAGGAAATTACTTAACAGTGGCAAGAAAATGGGCAACATGTTGTGCGCGTCGTAACCCCCTTTTGAATTGTTGTGCAAGACTCGTTGTGGCCTCCACAAGAACCCAAAATCTTTGAAGGCAAGAGACCCAAAAATATCAAAGGCAAATGGTATGAAGACACGTTGACCCTGAGCACATGCTTAGCAATTGTATTTGATTATGCTTTCAACACAGCCTAGCTAGCCATGAACCCATGCCCATGATCTCAACAAGGGGGACACTATAAGGTCCAGATAAGAGTGTTTCCCGTTGCCCATCCAAACACGAGGATATTATCTGGTTGAAGTGTGGACCTCCATTCAAGCCAATGTGGACCTTATATCAAGTAGGTTTGTCAAGTTCACATGACCTTTTATTTTCCAAAGATTCGTGTTCGCATTAGCACATTGCATAGAACATCCATGACCAAGTCATGTCTATAGTTAAATCCTGACAACTCCTTGCAATCAACAACATTGTAATTGTCCAAACAAATCTTACGATAAAATGGGCAAGGCTCATCAACTAGAAACAAAGTGATCATTAAACGGTATTTAAGGATGACTTGATACTCCACCACTGACATGTGTTAGCCTAGGCCTTCAATAGAAATAACGGTTAGGAGTACTTGAGCATGAGCAAAGGGATAGGTCAAATATTTTATTAATGCTAATATTTAATCAATGCTCAACACGTTGTAGATACATGTATTTATATTAATCAATTCAAACAATGTTCACAATTTGCAAATCAAGGGAAGACTTTTGATGTAGCAATGGTGAGTAAAGACCCAAATGAAAGAATAGAATACAATCATTTGCACACTCTTAAAAAAACCACACATAGCACCAAACCTACTAAAATCACTATATTAATCTACCAAATATATAAATATGTAAGAACAAATTTCAACAACTTATTTGAATGATTCATGTGGAAAGTGGCAGGTATTTGACCAAGAAAATACTATCACGTGGTGGATCGTTTGTAGAAATTCTTGACTACGACATGTCATGTATTACTGAAAGGGGTCCTCATGTTCTAATTAATGAACTAGCAGTTACAATACAAATTATGAAATTATTGAAAGGGTACAATCGACAATCACGATGTCTACCACTCTATTAATGATTCAACAAACATTTGTTTGATCGCAAAGGACGAAGAAAATTACATTCAAGCAAGATGCACCAGTAAGAAGCATGCAGTCGGATTACAATCTGTCGACACTATATCTTTTGTGTAATTTTCAAACGAGTGTTAACAAAGAAAGGTCCTATATGTTTTATCACCTTCTTCTTGCTTTGCAAAGTGCTATTGAAAGCAAATAGTTTTATAACATGAAAGTGAAAACAAAAAGGCTGAATTACAAAAAAAAATTGTTGAAATTAAACCTTTATACATAAGCAGAGAAACAACCTATTTTTTTTTAAACAAGAGATGCAAAAAACAAACTAAAGACCTTAAATAGATTGCAAGATCATTTGATATACATATGTAAGACTCTCCGTTGTGGGTATATGTGAGTGGGGGATTTATCGAATAATATTTTGCCATGTCGAGGCCTACGTGGCACTGGGTAGCGGCCGGCGGTTGCTCGCGGCAGGGTGTTGTGGGTCAAGGTGAGCTGGTTTTTTTTTACCAAATGTGTTTAAATATTTACCACATTTTTATTAAAAAAATATTAAACTAAAAATAAAAGAAAAATTACACTAAAATAAAAAACAAACATTACACTAAAAAAAGAAAATTACATTAACAAAAAAGAAAATTACACTAGAAAAAAAAAGAATTACACTAGAGAAAAAAACCTTACACTAAAAAAAAAGAAAAATACACCAAATGATTATGCATAAAAAAACGTAACGTAAGTGGGAGCCCGGGCGTATAACAAGCTGCATGAATAGCCTCGTTCCAGAATATAACCGAAAGATTAGAATCAACAAGCATTGCCCTAGCCGCTTCAATTAGAGTCATGTTCTTTCTTTCTGCCACACCGTTCTGTTGTGGAGTATAAGGTGCACTGTATTCATGATGAATTCCTTTCTCTTTCACATAATGCATCCATCAATGAATTCCTGAACTCCGTCCCGTTGTCACTTCTGATTCATTTTATCTTCAAACCATAAATGTTCTCTAACCGGGCAAACAGAACCTTCAAATTGTTGAATGTTTCACTCTTGTGTTGCATGCACATCACCCACGAGAATCTGAAATAGTCATCGGTAACCACAAGACAGTAAAGATCTCTGTTGATACTCTTAAGTTTCACAGGTCCAAACAGATCCATGTGTAGACGTTAAAGTGGAATGTTAACATAGTTTACTTTCTTGGGTTTGTGGGAATGTTTGTGCTGTTTTCCTTTCTTGCAACTCACACATTTATCATTAAGTTATTCATTGACTCCCTCTCCTAGCCCATTCTTCACCAAGTTATTCATCTTCCTTAGGTGAATATGCCCAATCCGTCTATGCCACATAATCGATTCTTTCTCGGTAGCCTTAGACAGAAAACATGTCACTTGTCCTTAAGTAGTGGTAGCTTTGCTCATGTCAAGAGTGTACAATTTTTTCACTCTCGGGGCCTTAAGCATGATCCACTCCTTAGGTATCACAAATCCGGGCTTCAGGATGTAGCAAGGCTTATCATCAAAATGTACGGTAAACTTCTTGTCACATATCTGAGAAACACTTAACAGATTACACTCAATCTGTTTTACATACGAAATCTTCTCAAAACTCACAACTCCATTACTCACACTCCCCTCCATTGTAATATAACCAACCTTTTTTCCTGCAAATTCCACATAACCTCCATTTATATTCTTGATGTTGAACAGGAGCGTCATGTCTCCCGCCATGTGCCCGGAAGCTCCACTGTCAACAATCCAAAGACTGCTAACAGGGCCAGCTGGAACTCCCGGTTTGGAGCATCTGTCATGGACATCAAAGCAAAATGAGCTTCCTTTCCTGTGAAGAACTTGGAGTAATCAACTTTTGTAAAAGCGTCATCCACCATGCAAGACTTCTTTGTCATCAGAAAATCTGCTTCAGCAAGAAGTTGCTCAACATCATCATCAAGTGAATTCACAGTTTCACACTTGCTTCTGAATCAGATTTGCTTTAAGTATCAGAATAGACAGACTCTTGTTCTTCAGAAACATCAGCAACGGAATCAATAACAGTTTCTGAAATTGCTTCTTCAATAACCGATTCCTCAACCTTCTCAGGAATAACCTCTTCAATTACCTCTTCAATCACCACCTTCTTTTCCAAGTCTTCAACTATCACCGACTCGTCACTTACCACTTCTTGTGCTAAACATGCGACATTCCCAGTGGCTTCTTCAAGACCCATTTACATGGTATTCCAATCAAATCCTTCATCCTGTTGAATAACGAAAGCTTGAATCTCATTTTGCTGTTGAGTGTTTGGTGTATTCACGGGTACAAGTGTTCTATCACGGTTTGGTGTTGTTTGGTTTTGGTTAGATGTAAATGTTTGTCTTTGGTTGGTATTTTGGGAAGTGTTTTGTCGGTTTTGGTAATTGTTTTGATTTTGATAGTTGTTGTTATGGTTTTGGAAGGTAACTTGGTTTTGCGCTTGGCAGTTTTGGTAGTTTGAGTTAAAAGGGTTGCGGTTTCCTTGTTGTTTAGGTTGGGTACACTCTCGAGAAAAATGTCCTTTGGTTCCATAGTTAAAGCACGTAACTTTCGCCTTGTTGAAACCATAAGTAGTGTTTGGCGAAGTGGCAAGATAAGTTCTACCGGTTTTCTCGATAAACTCTGTCACCCTTCTCATAACACTCGCAAATGCCCATTTAATGTCAATTAACTCCATCTCTCCCTTATCGATTTGGGCATAATCCTCATTTGTCAAACTATTATTTCCAATCTGACTAGCAACAAGTCCGTTGTATGAAGCAACCATTGCCGAAACCAAAGAAATATGTTGTTGAGCTACTACCGTCACATTGTTCATGTTAGAAGTTTCTAACACGATGGGACTTGAGCTTGAAGAAACTTGATTCATAACCGGTGTAACTTGTGGTTGTTGTGGCTGTGTCATATTCACCGATGATGTTCCATAATAGCTAGAGGCATGCAATGGAGGTTGAGATGGTGTGTAAAATGGTCCCGATGACACACCATAATAACTTGCTGCATTAGTTGGTTCAACACTTGAAACGAATGCAGTTTGTGGTGCAACACTCACACCTCCACTATGGAATCTGAGATCTTTTCTCCTTTCATCTTGCTTCCATTTCTATATTCTCCAGCTTCTGAATAAACTCATTGATCGACCAGTATTGATAAGCATCTTTCACTTTCACTACTTCAACATGTTGATTCCAATACGGAGGCAAAGCATCAGTAAATTTCTCTACAACCTCAGTCATCGGATAAGCAACCTCATAGTTCAACAATTCAGATAACAAATGAAAGAATCTTGGAGTAAGTTCCTTCAAAGTCTCATTTCCAATTTAACTGAAATTATCAAACTCTTTCTTTAATTCTTCAATTCTCAATCTTCTAGTCTTCTCATTTCCATCATGTCTACTCCTCAACGCATCCCAAAGTTGTTTCAAAGTAGAACACGGTCCAAACTAATGTAACAAATCAGTAGTCAATGCCTGAGATAACTGTGAATAAGCTTTCTTCTCAACTGCATATTTCTTTTTCTCATCATCTTTTAAGTCCTCAAGTGATATCGGTGTGGTTGAGTTTTCAATTGTTGGTGCTACATATCCTTTCACTATCATTTGCCACGCTTCTCCACCATCTAACCCCATGCCTTCAAGATGAATCTTGAACCTTCTTTGCCATGAGTGATAATCAATCATATCTAACAACTTTGGTGGTCTGTTTCCATTTCCCGAAGATAAGTAATTAACCAAGGTTGTTATGGCATTGGTGATTTGGCTTTGAACTGCGCTGCTACTCCCCAATAATCTGGAATTTGCTGTGGAGGAGGTCTAACAGCAGGTTGTGATGGACTAGAAATGACCCAGTAATTCGGTATCTGTTGTGGTTGTGTGTTCCCTCTCTCAGTTGCAAATGCCCACGGGTTCATAGGTGTTTGTTGTGGCTGTTGATGAGTCATAACAGGTCTCGGTGTCATAGGTAAACCCCAATGTTGTCCATGATGAATAAAATCCCAACACTTGGAAAATCTTTGAAAATCAGCAACTGATTCGAACCTTATGTGGGTTCAAATGAAGATACTATGACTGATTCGACCTCTCACACAAACTCGAATGAAGAATCTAAAACACTAAAACTTGATTCGACCTCTGAAAACTCTCGTTCGACCTCTCGACTGGTACGAATGAACAACACACACTTGAATGAACAAGGAAAATTCTGATTCGACCACAAAAACACTTTATTCGACCTCACAACTATTGATTTGACCCTTAAAACAAATCCTTCGACCTAACCTCAAACTCATTCGACCCGACCCATTTCAAAAATCAATTTTCCCTCAAAAATCAACGATTATGATATGAATTTTTCAAAAGTTGTTGGATTTTGATGAAAATTAGTAGATTTTGAATCGGATTGATAGGAGATCAAGTTTTGTGAAAGAATTTTTTATTTTAACCACGAAAACTAGTCTGAATCAATCAATATCCATGTTCTTTGAAAGTTCATGCAAAACAACAAAAATTTAGGTGTTTTTGATGAAAAATCTGACTGATTTATATCAATTTGCGATTGTGTGATTGAGCAATGGCTCTGATACCACATTGTAGGATCGGTTTTTGACAAAACAATACAAAGATCACACAAGTATGAGCAAACTAGGTGCAGAAACCCTAATTCACATGCAAAATGATATCAATCAAGATTAGAGCACAATAATATCGATATCAATCCAAAGTTTCATTAATATAAAAGATACATTCATTACAAAGACTAATATTAATGAAAACAACCTTCCTAAGAACTTTCTAGACACTCCTGGAAACACACACACAGACACACCTAGCAAAATGACCAAACGTTATGACGAAACACAATTTAAACATATATATAGGCCTTACATTCGACCCCCACTGAGTTCGAATGTATTCCTTCGACCCTTCGAAGTACCAACCAAAAACTCATCATCAACAAAACTTCATTCGACCGTGTTTTTGTCCATTCGACCCCCCGAAGTGGTCGAATGGGTCTTCATACTTTGACATTCTTCAAAACTTCGGCACTTTATTAGAAATCCAAAAGCGATAGCCACAAAATGTATCTACAAGATTCTTTAAACCTCATAAGTTAATATTGAGCATAGGAGATATTATAAATGTTGACAGGCTGATTGGTAGTAGGACACATTTTGGATTCCCGGATATTAATATGTGTAAATGAGGGTTTTCACTGGTTGATGAATTTGAATGAAAAGGGCACGTGATGCCAACGATTTATATAGATGATTCGAATGATATAGGAATGGGCCAATGTTACCGAGTAAGTCCGTAGTATAAAGCAGGACCATAGGCGAGTAAATGTGGGTGCTAAATCGGTGAGTCGTTTTCTATAAATGTGTCTAATGCGCGCTAATGTGCTTAGATGTGATTTAAAATGGTGAATTCATGAAATTGGTAAAATTCTAAGTCCGCAAATGCTTAGATGTTTTCAAACATGTTAACGAGTCAAAAATAATTGGTGGTAACCAAGTGGTGTCGCCCACGGATGACTAAGACGGAATATAGACCTCTAAGGGTATTTTGGAAATTCTAAAGATTTACTAAAGGCTAAATCCATAAACCGAGTCATAATACGTGAATCGGATAGTGTTGATTAGTTTAAGAAGTGTCCAATGGGTTGAAAATATGATTGTTATACTTTTTGAATTGTAAAATAAGGTTTTGTAAAACCTAAGGCCTTAACGGGTCAAACGGCTAAAACCGAACTATGTAGATTCTAATGGGTCAAAACCGAGAAGTGAAATATATATCTTGTTAGAACTTATCTATGCATGTCTAAAATAATCTTGGGTATTTCCCGGATGTCCAAAAACGCCCTGATGAAGGGCTGGGTTTGTGAAGGCATAAGTATTCATACGTTAGTAAAGTTCCAGCACGTCCGCCCGGGCGGGTCAAATACTGACCCGGCCGGGTCACAGTTCTGAAAAGAGATAAATCTTAAAGTTCCAGCATGTCAGCCCGGGCGGGTCAAATGCTTGCCCTGCCGGGTAAAACACGGACTTCCTTAGATATGTCTTGAATGTTTTAATTTCAGTTTTAAACCTCGTTTAAAGTGTCTTTATTCGATGTTTGACACTATGTATACACTCGATGGATGTCCCGGAGCAAGGATCAAGTCGCGAGGAGAGCCGAACGCACCCGAAAACTCAAAAGCTTTTACAATAGATTCCCGGTTAAAACACAAACCTTAGTATAGGTTTTTAATACTTAAAAATGTAAAGTTAGGCATTACTATCAAATGTAAGTCTTTCAATGGGTTGCTGTTTATAAAGTTTAAAGTTTTAATCGGTCATGATTTTTAATTAAGGCCAAAACTCGTAAGTTTAAGCGTTAATCGCGTGTTTACGGGTTAGGGTCTTACAAGTGGTATCAAAGCCATTAGTTTGAGGGATCTGAGTGTCAAAAATGATACTTGGACTCAAACTGTGCACTCAAAGTGTTAGAGGGTGTTCGTTTCAAGACTTGGTCACGTAAATCGGGTATGTTACTCTCATAGTAACGAAGAAGATATAGAAATAGAGTTGTGATAAATAGCACCTAAGGGCAATTATGTAACAATACATTGCCCAAAAGGAATTAGTAGACGATGGTTAGGGCAACCTAAGGTTAGCCGAAGATTGAAATAGTTAACAAAAAATTTTGTTCATAAGTATAGTAAAATGCTCCATATTGTGTTATGGACTTATATTGAAATTGATATGATTAATGTTTGCAAGTTTTGTAGAAATTCAAGGCCGCACCATGTGATGACGGATAATGATTGACTTCATCCAAGACGATGGATGAGGAGTCAAAGGCTTGGCCATAAGGCTTGCGCATAAGGGATTCAACAAAAGATGATGAAGAAGGATGATAAATTGGTAATAAAGATTTATCAAGAGTGAGTAACCTTAGGCGCACGCTCTTAAAAAGGTACAAATAGTAATATTGATAAGATTCTTCTAGAGGATGATATTCCGTACACGGAATTAAGATTTGGGAAAAATCAGGATAGGACACCTATCCGGGGTAAAATTCCCAAGATAAGAAGTTTGAGAATAAACTAATATCCATCACTGTTAGGAATAACAAATGCATAAAGTGAGGACCAAAAGATTTGTTACCTGGAATGTATCGTGATAATCGCGATAAGATCACACATGTCATGTGCGGATTACTTACCTTGCCCAGGTAAGGGTTAAACACATGATACAGTGGGCTTCATGCGATTCACACTTATACCTTCCATGTGGCAAAAATTAGTTTGGTGGGAAAGGGTGATAGATGGGTTAAACGGGTCACCCGACAAGGGCGAATAACCCTAAAGCTAATATTAAAATGCTTACACGTGGAGTCTAAGTGCTCACATGGGAACCCTAGACTGAATATTGAATTAAATTTGTTACACATGGAGTCTATGTGCTCACGTGGGAACCCTAAAGCTAAATATTGAACTAAATTTGTTATACGTGGAGTCTAAGTGCTCACGTGTGAACCTTAAAGCTGAATATTGAATTAAATTTGTTACACGTGGAGTCTAAGTGCTCTCGTGGGAACCTTAGAGCTGAATATTGAATTAAATTTGTTACACGTGGAGTCTAAGTGCTCACGTGGGAAACCTAGAGCTGAATATTGAATTAAATTTGTTACACGTGGAGTCTAAGTGCTCACATGGGAACCCTAAAGCTGAATATTGAATTAAATTTGTTACACGTGGAGTCTAAGTGCTCACGTGGGAACCCTAAAGCGGAATACTAAGCTGAAATGGTAGCATGTGGAGTCTAAGTACACTCGTGAAAAAAAAACCCTCAAGCCAATTTAGGATTGATGGTTTCGAATGATGCATGAAATAAGGAAAACATAGTTGCCTTTAGGAACTATTGTAAAGATTAAATTGGAATGAAAGAATCCGTTATAGGAGTAAGAATAAAAGTAAAATATAGATGATATGCCTACTATTGTGAGTCTTAGAACCACCACAGTGATATTGAACATAGAAATTAAAATACATCAGATTCCGCAAACCATAGAGATAGAGAAAAGTAGAAAGAAAATGATCATGATCGTGTGGTCATGATCTGTAAAACTTAAAATAAAAGAAAATAGAAAGAAAACAATCATGATCTTATGATCATGATTAGTAAAGCTGAAAACTTGAAAGAAAATGATCATGATCTTGTAATCATGATTAGTAATGATGAAAACTTGAAAGAAAACGATCATCATTAGTAAAGTTGAAAACTTGAAAGAAAACGATTATGATCTTGTAATCATGATTAGTAAAGATGAAAATAGAAAGAAAATGATCATGATTAGTAAAACTAAAAATTCAAAAGAAAATGATCATGACCGTGTGATCATGATTAGTAAAACCGAAAATTTGAAAGAAAACGATCATGATCGTGTGATCATTGATTAGTAAAGCTGAAAATAGAAAGAAAATGATCACGACCTTGTGATCAAGATTAGTAAAGCTTAAAATAGAAGGAATATGAACATGATCTTATAATCATGGTTAGTAAAGCCAGGAATAGAAAGAAAAATCATGATCCTATGATCATGATTAGTTAAGTAGAGAATAAAAGGAAAACGATCACAGTCTTATGATCATGATTGATAAATTGAAAATAGAAAGAAAGGGGTAAATAAATAAGGCGTGGAGTCAGGTATAACGCCCACGCTCAGTAAAGAAAATGTGTGTTAATTATTTCTTGTACATATGTTAGTAAATATGTGCATAGTAATTATGGATTAGGGATAAATTAATGCCCTACCAGAAAATGTGTGGAAATGATAGGATGTTACATCCTTGGGATATTAATAATGGAAAATGGTCGTTGGACATGAAAACAGACTTTATATATATAGGTCAGTAGGTAGAGAAACGATCTGATGATCTAAATGCTTACGAGTAAATAGCCAAAGAAAATAATACTACAGGAATTCGCATTGGGATGCTATAAATGAAATGGCCCCAAAGTAAAAGAAAATGATTATGTAGTAATGTGGAATTAAATGTGACATAAGAAAATGATGTCTAAGTACATAAAAGAGTCGAGGGACTCGAAGTTAAGGATAATAGAAACTCATGATTGCAAACATGAAATGCTAAAGACGACAAAAATTGGGCCATGAAACCTAGACGACTATAGGGTAGTGGACGGGATTGAGTAAAACGAACGATGTTCAAATGATGAATTGAAATGAAATTTTGGGAATTTAATCCTAAGAAGTAAGAGGCAATGGTTTCGTGGGCGAAACCTCCTTATGGGGGGTAGACTTATAACACCCCGAAAATCCGTTTCGCTTAATTATGCCATTAGGCGTGATTAGCAAAATAATAAAATGAGATCCAAACAAGTAGAATATAGGTTATGTTCTAAGATGGAAATAACCTAGTTAACGTTATAAGTTATATGAATGAGTAAATGATATAGGAAAACTAACTTGACTAGTTAGTTTTATAAGAGAATGACATTGGGGGATTAGTTGAGGGGCTATAGTTGCCAATGTGGTGAACTTGAATTTGATAAATAGAAATTAACAAAACAATAAAACATACACATGTGTGTTTTACGAAAGTTCATCAGTAGAACACATCTCCTTTAGCAAACAAACCCTAGACACAAGAATATGCTTGAATCCAAGCCAAATCAAGGGGTTTTTCAATGCATTAGCTAAAATTCGGATCATCCAAGTCTAATACACATCAAGGTACTTTTTATTTGGTAGAATTTGATGTATGTTCATTTTTGGTTTTGATCAAAATCTAGGGTTTTGACAAAACGTGAAATTATAAGTTGCTGGACGTTTCCCTAGCTTTAGAGAGCCTCAATTATGTTTAATTCAGTCATGAATTACATTTTCGATATGTAATTATAATGATAAAATTTGCATGATTGAATGACAATGTGTTAGGCTAAATGCTATATTGTATATTGAGGATGAATATGGTGATATAGAGGATTCCATGCAATGTGTTAAATAAGAAAATTGGTGGTTAAAAAATGATGCTAACCAAGTGTTAGTAAAAATGTCTAATTGAAATATAGATAAAAAGTTGTATGTTAAGATCTCACCAATTTAGATGTTGAGTGAGAAGTTGGAATGTGCACTAGACCTATTAAGTGGTAAATAGAAGGGATAGCTCATGATTAGGACTATCGCCTTATGATTAGTGTACATAACATGTAAAAGGTTAGTTTGACTTTTAAAAGTCAATATGACCCGACTATGAGTTTGAATGGATTCGTGTTTAAACTCATGATATGAGTTAGTTGTTTGAATCAATGGCTAACTTGATTTATCTTGAGTATAAAGAAGTTGAATCTTGTCAAGCTAGGTGCAAGTTTGAGGAGGAAATGATCAAATGGATAAGCGGATCATGAATGCACAAATGAGGCCAAGTAAGTGACTTATTATTAAATAAGTCTCTTAGAAACTAAAAGATTGAGAATTGTTTGATAGTCATGGAATTGATATTGTTTATGGAGAATAGATGCATATTCATAATCAAGGACTAGGGGGATATGGGATTCTAGCTTGTATTGGGTTAGAATCGCCTAAATGGAAGAAGATTGTTAAGTTTGGATTGAGACACCTAATTAGGTAATTGGAGTACTTCCATAAACTGGTCAAGTGAGGTTAATATCACTTGAGAAAAAGATTTGAAGTTGAAACATTTGAGTATTGAAAACAAACGGGTCAAATGAATCATGATCTTAGATTCTTTAAACCTCATAAGTTTATAATATTGAGCATTGGAGATATTATAAATGTTGACGGGCTGATTGGTGATGGGACACATTTTGGATTCTCGGATATTAATATGTGTAAAATGAGGATTTTCACTGGTTGATGAATTTGAACAAACAGGGTACGTGATCCTAATGGTTTATATAGATGATTCGAATGATATAGGAATAGGCCAATGCTACTGGGTAAGTCCGTAGTGTAAAGCAGGACTATAGGCGAGTAAACGTGGATGAAAACCACCCACATAAATTGTGGGTGCCAAATTGGTGAGTCGTTTTCTATAAGTGTGTCTAATGTGCGCTAATGCGCTTAGATGTGATTTAAAATGGTGAGTTCATGAAATTGGTAAAATGCTAAGTCCGCAAATGCTTAGAGGTTTCCAAACATGTTAACGAGTCAAAAATAATGGGTGGTAACCAAGTGGTGTCGACCACGGATGACTAAGACGGAATATAGACCTCTAAGGGTATTTTGGGAATTCTAAAGATCTACAAAAGGCTAAATCCATAAACCGAGTCATAATAAGTGAGTCGGATATTGTTGATTAGTTTCACAAGTGTCCAATGGGTTAACAATATGATTGTTATGCTTTTTGAATGGTTAAATGAGGTTTTGTAAAACCTAAGGCCTTAACAGGACAAACGGTTAAAACCGAACTATGTAGATTCTAATGGGTCAAAACCGAGAAGGGAAATATATATCTTGTTAGAACTTATATATGAAGGTCTAAAATAATCTTGAGTATGTCCCGGATATCCAAAAACGCCCTAGTGAAGGGTTGGCTTTGTGAAGGCATAAGTATTCATGAATTAGTAAAGTTCCAGCACGTCAGCCCGGGCGAGTCAAATACTGTCCCGGCCGGGTCAGAATTCTGAGATGAGATAAATCTTAAAGTTCCAGCATGTCATCCCGGGCGGGTCAAATGCTTGCCCAGCCGGGTAAAACGTGAATTTCCTTAGATATGCGTTGAACGTTTTAATTTCAGTTTTAAACCTTGTTTAATCGTTTAAAGTGTCTTTATTCGATGTTTGACACTAGGTATACACTCGATGGATGTCCCGGAGCAAGGATCAAGTCACGAGGAGAGCCGAATGCACCCGAACACTTAAAAGCTTCCGCAATAGATTCCCGGTTAAAACACAAACCTTAGTATAATTTTGTAATACTTAAAAATGTAAAGTTAGGCGTTACTATCATATGTAAGTCTTTAAATGGGTTGCCGTTTATAAAGTTTCAAGTTTTAATCGGTCGTGATTTTTAATTAAGGCCAAACTCGTAGGTTTAAGTGTTAATCGCGTGTTTACGGGTTAGGGTCTTACATGGATAAACTTGCTTGCTAGGCAGAGTTGGATACTTTTCTCTATTTTTCTCAAGTAATTTATAGGTTTCAACCAAAACTATTTTAGACCATCTAGCAACAGATAGCATATGACCATATTTTGCCGCAACTAACTCTTGCCTCATTCTCTTCCAGTTTAAAGCCCTTTTAGAATCACTTTCCTTATCCTTCTTCAAGTTAGGTAGAGTTACTTTCTGATTACGCTATTTAAGCAACTCTTCAATTCTGTGTGTATTTGAGCTCTGAGTTCTTCAGAAGTCCAACCAGCAAATTGAGTTTTAGTGACGTTATAAAATTTGAGCTTTAAAATATGATTAATGAATTCTTCTCTTAATTGACTCTCGAATAAAGGAATTATAGGTCTCTCAGACATAGACTTGCTCAGATCCCTTGCAAAGTGTTGTATTTTTCCAAGATTGTCAAGCTGTGTTTGCATGATTCCCTGAGTAGTGCTCTCATCTTTCCCTTTGGATAGTTCTTTAATAATCATGGTAGCCTGTTCGACTTTCATGTGTAGAAACTCATCAACATTTTTAGGTTTGGGAAAACCTTTAATAGATGGGAAAGATAGTGATTATAGGTCGTCTGTTAAGTAGAAAGACTCTATCTCAGATTTTACTACTACGATTTCAAGAGGAAATTGAGTAGGCAATGGTGGTAGGTTGCATGATTGTGATGAGTGTGTTAATGTAGTGGTGGTATTGGATGTTTGATGTGGAAATGATGAGATCGGGGCAGCTACAATGGGTTTAGGTGATGGAGGTAACACTACAACAAAAATGTCTTTTAAGGACCTTTTGTGTGGGACGCTTGTAAAATAGGGTCCTAAAAATTAACTAATAGGACGAATGAACTTTTGGGGTCCTTTTATAATATACGCTACTAAACCAGTGTCCTAAAAGTCTATTTATTAGGTTGGATGATTCTTTAGGGTCCTATTATCATATAAATCAATAAGACACTTAAAATGTAGATCTTAATAAAGTAATTCATAAGACATTTAATTGTTGGTGTCCCATTATGTGGTAATGTAATAGGACACTTGATCACCATGGGTCGTATTTTAACATAACTTAATACGACACTTTGTAGTTAAGTCATAAATATTCGATGTTATAGGACCCTTTCTAGTGTAAATCATATTAGGACAAAACTTAATAGGACACTTGACACATGAGTCTTATACCTTTAACCTTTATAGGACACTTAAACATTGTGGTGTTATTATAAGGTGTTATTATAATATACTGTAATAAGACACTTGATATGTGAGTCATAAAACATCAGTTTTATAGGATGCTTATTCGCTAGAGTTTTATTATAACATAACTTAATAGGACACTTAACACCTGGGTTTTATAACTTTAAACTTTATAGGACTCTTAATCATAGTGATGTTATATTTTCTACAAGTTATAATTTATTCTCTGTAATTATAACTTTAGAGACCTAAAGTGACAATAATTCAAAATTGAAATATCAATAGAAATTTCATAATGATAAAAATTGTGTTGCTTGAATAATATCTAAAACGCTAGAACAATAAACAATCAAATTCTCATGTTGGGTCGTAAGCAAAATTAATCTGTCGTATCAATTCTTAGTAATACGAACGTGTTGTTTACAAATGTATAATATACAAATTTCATTTTTAACAAATCTTCATTTGCATAAAAAATCTGTCGTTACATATGAATTGTTAAGTTGATATTATTAGAATGGTTTATATGAAGTGAAAAAAAAAACAAATTGTGGAGATTCTTATGCTTATGCTTTAAAAAAAACTGACTAGACTAAATTTAAGGAAATAAATTTTTTTCTATCCTTATTGATACTTTTTCCCCAAAATACCAATCAATCCCAATTTTTTCGTGATTTTTGTTCCAATTAAACGAGTATAATAAGCATACATAAACCTTCATTGAAGCCTTTCAAATTCTTTCTTCTACCGTCAAGTTATTCCGTCGCCGTCGCACCCTTCGGCGAAACTCAACCATCTTAAACCGAGCGTCACTCAAGGTAAATATTATATCATCCTACTCTCATTCTGATCAAAAGCCCCATCGTTTCGGTTGTTATATAATATCAATGGAATTTAATTTTGCAAGATTAAATTGGGATGGTTCTAGGGAAAGGAGGACATGAACAAAGTGTTTACCATAATTGAATTTGGTTGTAAAAGAAAATATGGCGTTTGGCTCAATTGGTTTGTAATTGTGTAACAAAATGAAATACAAAAGTGTTTTTAAACCAAGTTCTAATTCACAAATAAATTTACTAGTCCACTAATCTTCCTTCGTAACTGTTTCTTCTTGTTGAAGTTGTTTTTTCTTTTTTTTTTCAATCTAAATCTTCAAAACTGTTGTAATCAATAAAAATCTTTATGTGAATAAAATTCGACCCATGATTATTTTTGTTGTTCAACGACCATTTTATTTATCCTATAATTACTTAGCTAAAACTAAACTGTTTAGTTTCGGGACTCTACCGAGATTGTAACAAGAGAATGGGTGAAAAGCTTGGACCCAGATGAGCTAGTTGGTGGTATAGAGCTTGGATCAGAATGGTGTGAGGTAAACGTTCAACTACCAATAAAAATAGATGAAAAGTTGGTGAGACCATATGGATTATTTCCACAATTTAAGATTGTATAGGTGCATCCATTGCATGGACTTGTCCTTTCATCTCGATATATATTTCTTAAACTTGAGATACGATTAATTTTAATAATCTGGAACGTAATGCTTATACATGGATGGTTTGTTTGTAGGTATTATGGATGGTTTATTTGTAAAACTTGTGGTACGATTAATAATTTTAATAATCTGGAATTTAATGCTTATACATGGATGGTTTATTTGTAGGTAGTCCGTGAGGATTGAGGACGCATGGTGACTCAAGACTCTATGCTGCTTGTTTCTTTCATTGCTTTTAATTTCCTTGTTTACAAGACTTTATATTGGATACTGCTAGTTTTTGTTATATGCTTATTTGAAATATAATAAAGTCTTATTTCTTTCATTAGTTGATGTTATATACTCAGTATTAGGATTTCATGTGTTGATGGCCTTTTTATAATATAATAAAAACCATTATTGGTTGTCCATAACAATATCGTAAAATTTTGTGTGTGGATTTTTAAAAAAAAACATTATATCATATGACTTATTAGGGAAATTTTGTCCTATTAAACTTGCTAGAACATTGTAAGTGTCTGCATATACTTTTCTTAAGACGATATATGGGTTGTTCGTAGACATATTATGTGACCATAAAATTGGTTTCATAATCTTATTTGGGATATTAGGACCCTTTTCTTGGTACTAAAGTACCTATATGTTACATCATAGGGGTCCTATAAATTAATTTTTAAGGACGCTTTTATGTGTATTAAAAGAATAAAAGTAGGTAAGCACATGTTAAAACATTGTCAAAGTGTCCTAATATGTTTTTATTAGGAGTTTTTTTGGGTTGTTCATAGACATATTATACGACCATAAAATTGGTTTCATAATCTTATTTGAGATATTAGGACGCTTTTTAAGTTTCATGACTTATTACAACCCCTTTACATGAAACGCTTTTACTGTTGGTCCTATTAAATAAAAGGTCCTATAAAATAACATTTTAGGACGCTTTTGTGTGTACTAAAAACCCATTTTTGTTGTAGTGTAAAGTAGTTGGAAATGTGATTGTTGTGGTTCTGCTTTGAGTGGTTTGTGCAGAAAATACTCCACTTGCTTCTCTAACAGTGGTTTTAGCGAATGTTGGTGTAACATCTGTTGGTCCTTGGAAGAGTAAAAGGGCATTTGTGCTGGGAACATTTATTGTTGTACTTTCAGTGCCAACAGATGTTATTTGGATTGGTGATTGATGTGGTAATGTTGTGGATTGTCTAATGGGACTTGTAGTGGTGATGACTGATATGGTTGTGGTTTCAGTGGGTAGTGTACAACATACAACAGTTGATTCTCTAGCAGTAGTGTTATTGAAAGTTGGTGTTTTCATTGGTGTTTGCAGTGGTTGGCAAGTTGTTGAGAAGGTTATAAGGGCAGCTGTGCCAGAAACATTTGTTGGCATATTTTCAGTACCAACAGGTGTTGTGGTTTTAGTAGTTTGGGTAGAAGAAACAATAGTGAATTGTTTAGGTTCCTATTCAGCAATGGTTGTCACTGTAGTAGAAGTTGGCTTATCAGATGTTTGATGCATGTGTATTAGGTTTGCTACTCTCCTTACAGATTCATGTTTAAGGTTTATTAGGTTTGCTTACAAATGAGGAAAGTGACATGAGGTTAATAAGGTACAAAAGTCAACATATGGAGTTGACTTTGTTTAATGTAGTTTTCGGGATTTTGGTTTCTACTGATTCTTACCACTTTTGTTGTTTTGAAGTGTTAAAGTTTCAAAAGAGAAGATATTATGGACTCTACATCTATAGAGAAGTGGTAAGATGTTATTTTCTCAAATGTTGCGGTTTTTTTGTTTCTTACTTTCATGATAATGCTTTAATTGAATGATCCTTTGCTTTGTAGGGTGAAGATTGATGCTTCTCTCCTAGGGCATACAAAAAATCAAGCCATTGATGGCAAGCCTCCATATATAAAGGTAAATACTTCACTTTCATCCAAAAAAAGTTTCAATAAGAATTTGTGATGTGTGTTTAGTTGCTAAAAATAGTTTTATTTTATTATATTAATCCTTATGCAAATCATATATTGAAGATTTTATCACATCATATAAGAATTTCCAACATCGGGATGCTCCCGAGGTATAATCTAGTATTTTTATATGATATGTTTCACTTAAAGATAAAAAGTAGGGGGTGCTAAACGGACCGTGTCTGCAAGTTGGTGGGTTTAACCTGATCTGAACCCGAATACGGGTTGACCTGAACATGACTTGTTAAATCCAATTTTTTTTCAAACTAACATATTAAGATTAAAGTTTTACTACAAAATATAGAAGCGTACAATCGTACATAAACCATTTAGATAAACTTAAAACCACAAGTTGTGTTAAATTCGAGTCGTTAAGTAGTATCGGAAATTCACACCTCACCTAAAAGAATTTATATATGAAAAATGCCTTTACAGAAGCTTTATTTGAAGCTCCAAATTGGGGTGCCCCTACCCCAGTCAACAGTCGGCCTATATTAGAAATGGCAAGGACACTATTGTCATTTAAGACATTCTCTTGACCTGATGTTAATGATATCCTTCTTTGTCTCTGAATGTTTTAGCATGTTTCACTCTCATGACAGGTGCAATCATTTTATAAACGCACTGGTGTAAGTAATATTATACTGAAGTCATTTTAAATAATGATATGTTTTCTTTCTTAAGGGTAGTGATATTTTCACCCCTCAAAAAAATATTTTTACCCCTTCAGAACATCACGCTATGGTCATAATGCGGCGTTTTGGAACCAATCATTGTACTTATGTTGTTTGTCAGAACATCACGCTATGGTCATAATGCGGCGTTTTGGAACCAATCATTGTACTTATGTTGTCTGCTTTACTGAAAAGCTAAAAAGTAACCCTAAGTGTTGCACTATGACCATAGCGCAGCGCTTCAAAGTACAAAATACGAGGTTAGGTTCGAGGTTGTCTGTCCAATGCATGTCCATGAACCCTAAGTGTCGCGCTATGGTCATAGCACGACTCTTAGACACATGCAGATTGCTATATAATCTCATTTCATACGTTCGATATTATATCGTTTGCTATCGGTTTAAATTTAAACATTTACAACTTCACTCACAATATACAAATTTTACCAACATGCAAAATGTCATATAACGACTACATTTTCAGAGATTCTTACAACATGTCAGTTCCTGAGGGTGGCGAAGAGGTTGAGTCTTCCATTCGTTATCGTAACAATACGGTGCCGCTGGACTTGAATATCCTCTTTGAGGACCTGTACGCTTGCAGTGGTGAGCCTCCCTTTGATCACCAAAGCTATCCAAACTGCGCTTACGTTGGTCAGGAGAGATTTGTACAACAAGACTATCCGGACCAGTGAGACGGTGGTGGTGGTGAGGAGAAGCCGGTAGAAGAACAGGAAGGCTCTTACCTGGTCATAGTTTTGTTTGAGACTTACCGGACCTTTCCATCACGCCAGGAGTTGATCGGCTACGTACAAGATACAGGAAAGGAAAAAAGTTATGTCATTGTTATAAAAAGATCAAACAAAAAATGAGACGATTTCGTATAGGAATATTTCATCCACTCTTGTTATTAAAAAGGTTAATAAATACCATTATCAATTATTAATTAAAAAAACTTATTTTTTAATTCTTTATTTAAAAAGTATTTAGAAAACTTACTTCATAATTTATTACTTAAAAAGTTACTAAAAACGTATTTTATAATTTAAAAGGTTACGAAAAAACTTATTTTGTAATTTATTATTTAAAAAGTTACTAAAACCAAACGTATTTTTAATTTATTATTTAAAAAGTTACTAAAAACCTTATTTTATATTAAACTTATTTCGTGAAGGTTATACTTCAATGCACTCTTGGTGGGGAGCAACCGTTAGTTGACGATGAGCCCCCACCACCCCGTCGGTGCAGTGGCAGCCTTTGCATCAGTACCCACAGTACGTATATGACTTATGAGGACCTGCCTCCTGTTGTGCGGTTGGTCACTCGGGAGTTTGATCGCCGCCTTCAGCGTACCAAGCGTTCAATGGACTGAGTGGTGTAGACGTTGCAGGACTTACGGAAGGCTGCGGGTTTCCTGAGTTACCACTTCCACAATCACCATCGCCCACTAATCACCAGTGTATCTTAGTTTGTATTATACTTTCAGTTATATTTATATTTTGTATGTACAAGCCTTTCTCTATTGTCATCCTCAAGTTTATATATTTATACGCCCAAATCAAGTTAATTTGTAGAAACATAACGTAATCTTTTTTCAATGGGGAATTGGATTTTAATAATCTATACTTTGCCTCGTTGCCCGACAATAATCTGCATTTAATAAATTTTCCACAACAATCCCAACTTTCAACTATTGGCCGATAATGAACTTTTTAACTTTCAAACTCTTTCAGTTTTGAAGATGCATTAGTGTTCAGTTAACAAAAGTTCATTACCGGCTAATACTTTGAAAGTTAGGACTATTGTAGGGAATTTTATAAAGTTCAAATTATTATCAACCAACCAATGAGACAAAGTTTAAATTATTAAAATTCAATCCGTTTTTCAATTTACCTTATTTTAAATAGTAAATTAGTGGAATGAAAACACAAACATATAAATTAAACACCCCTTTTGAGATTATTCTTGAAAAACATGAATTCTATCTATATAATAGTGTTGTAATTTAATCTTCAACTCCGTATTACAAATGAACTACAACATATCAACATGAGTAGGTCTAAACTCTGCAAATAAAAACATATCATATTAACATAACAACTTATTAGTACCAAAATGAATCATCTTCCTGAAGTGATCAATATCATCATCCATACTTAATATACTTCCAAAGCAAACATTTCAAAATAGGAATGATAACTTACTGTAAGAAAATCCAAAACTGAGAAGGATATTTTCTGCACAAAATAGATTACACAAGTGAAAAACAATCAATAACAGCAAATCATTATTTTTTGTTTGATTTAGAAGAAACAAAACAAAGTTTAAAGTCATGGCCTTTTGTTATCATGACTGAGTAGGCATATTGCCTTGCAATTCCCTGCCATTCTAGAGAGAGAGAGCCACTATTATGATGAGTGAGATAGAGCAAAGTCAAATAGTATAAATTAATTGTTTGTTAATAGTATATCCTCGGTTAACTAAAATATGTATATACCGTCCGGTCGTAGTTTTAACTATCCCATTTTATAATTAACAAAACCAGAAGTATCACGTTTAAAAAAACTTATAAATTTAATAATGTTTAATAAATAGTAATTTGAACATAGAAAATCATACTTGATGCTTGCTTTGTATCTTTTCATATCAAGTTGTTTGGCTATATGTCTCTCATGTAAGGATATATACCACTTGTATCATACAGTCTTTAACAATGCACACTTGTGGCATCCTTGTTGTTTAACAAATTGCGTTATGATTTAAGTAAAACGTTAAATAAAAGAAAAATAATTTATACAAAATGAAGGACTCTACACATATGATTGGTAGAGTGTAGTGGACCTCTTGTTAACAAGCGTTAAAGGGATAGTTAATAGGCGTTGAGGGATATATAGTGTATTCACACATTTTTGTACAGAAACTTTATACGTATTGAGGACACCCCTCGTTTTTTTTGCTCAGTAGTGTAATTTTATGTGTTTTCTACTGAAAATTTTATACATATTGAGTCTGCCCCCTCGTTTTAAGGGTCTCGTGACTTTCAGCTCTCCCGACATTTTTTTAAGCTCCACCACTGTAATATAAAGATGAGAAAGAGCTATATGCATGCATATATAGAGAACATACTTAACAATAAACACGCGAAAATAAATCGCAAAATCGACACAATGACGAAAATAAAGAAAAGACAAAATGATATAACACAAATTCTAAAATCTACAAGCTAAAAATTCAAAGAATCGAAAACCTAAAAACAAAGATCGTATGGTTCGATGAGACGGTTTCTATTGGCGTTTGAATGAGTTCAATCAGACTCTGTTTCAGTGGCGATCCTTTTAAGGGGCGGGAGGGGGCGATCCCCCCCCCCCCCCACCCCCCTCCCCCCGAATTTTCGCTCAGAAATTCCGATTATATAGTATTCGTATAGAATCTTTTTGGCATATAAGGTTTTGACCCCCCGAAACTGGTTTTCGACTCCCCGAAACTAGTGACTTCCGACCCCCCGAAATTTCGGGTCAAGATTCGTCACTGCTCTGTTTGATACCCTTCCTATGATTTCATAATTTTTTTCACATTGTGTATTTGATCCTAACTATTTAAATATATTTATTTTTACATTTAATTTAATTTAAAATGATTTTGTTTTTGGAAAAATGGGTGACATCGTGCATTCGGGTAAAAAGGGACAAACTAGCCGTGAATTGATAAGTCAATTAAGTTTTAAAGTCAATATACCACGCTAGTTATAAGATAAAAAAAAAATCAATCAACAAGTTTAATCACAAGAACGATAAAGTCAATGACATAAATGGATGACTAAAACAAGTTGCATAATAATTGGAGATATGGAAAATGAGGAGTTATAATATTCACTAAATTCTAATGTATGTAAGTTTATATCTTTCATATAGCGGAACCATACCCTTGACCATATACCGAAGAGTCCCATGAAGCAAATTTTTCAGCTATTCGAACAACCAAATTTGTGACCTCTCAGCTTACAATCATATGAACAAAAAATAATTAAATGCAGCCATAAAATGCAATAATGTAAAATAAATGGAGATAGAGAAGGAACGTGCGCTAATATGCAAAATTGTTCATATCCTAATCTCGAATCGGAATGTGCCGCAGGAAATCAAACACAAAGAATATTAGTTGAATGAATTAACAGGTTCTTTAGTAAATTAGGGTTTTCTATTCAAAAAAAGAGTGACGGCATAACTTGTTACCCGCCTACATGCTGTTCTTATGTAATTTGCCCTTTATATATCAATTTTTTTTTTTTAATTAATTTTCGATTTTCATTCCAGAACAAGGAAAATTACATTAAGATAACGGGTAGACGGGCAACAAGCTGCGCCGCCACCCCTTTCTGAATATCAATGAAATATTTAATTGTAAAAAAAATGTCTTAACAACTACAATACAAACAAACAATTAAGAACATGCTATTTTAAAACATCATCAGTTAGTCATATATATAATAACATTAGCCAAGTAAAAAATTAACGAACGAACTTTTACCTGGTGGTGAAATAAGCTTTAAAAATCTATTATGAATTTAGGCTTTGCACACACGCGTAATTAAACGTGGGGAAATTTGATTCATGAGTACCATTCATCCTTTATTGTAATTCATATAGATATAATTTGTAAACTCATATATATTCATACTAACTTCTTTTTTTTAACCAAAAATGTAAAGGTTTAATGTCAACTAGTGATGATGAAATGTTGTATATATATTTTGAGTTTGTGGCCTGAGAGGCAATATTGTCTTTTTGTGTTTGGACATGAGAATGAGATAAGTATGAGACATCCTATGAGAATTAGAAGAATATGAGACACAAATGAGAATGAGTCTCCCATTCTCACGGGGAGAATGAGGCCATGTACAAATCCCCCATTCTCACCATAGAGTTCTTAGTTTATCAAGCTGATGAAAGTGTGTTTTTGTACTTCGACGGTGTTGTAAAAATCGCTAGATCGACTCTAGTAAGTCGGTGTGGTACTGGCTAATGATTAACCGGGATTAATAGGGATTAATCGTGATTAATCGGATTGGGATTTTAATTGTAATTTTCAGTTATATATATATATACACACACACACACACTTTTTATGTAGTTCTTTTAAGTGGGCATGTTTCAACCCCTTTATCGACTCATATATTTAAGTATATAGGACTAATCTTCAGAATTTACAGATTTTGGTCGAAATGTGGCCCAAAATTTACAGATTTTGGCTTGAATTTGGTTGGAATTGCCAGACAGTCTCCGACTAGCGATTAATCGGTGTTTACTCGGTGAACCTCCAACTAGTGAATAATCGAAGGCTAGAGAAGACTTTTAGAACCATGACTCTAGGTGAGCTTTTGGTTGAATCCAAGGTAAATTATTGGTAATTTTGTTTCTGTTCATCTTTTTATTATTTCATTGTTCTATCATGTGCCAATATCTTGTTTCCATCTTGATATTCATGAAAACCCACTTGAATCATTTTTTATTTGATAAGAAAATCGATCCTATAGATTAAAATATGCACACACACTCTCTCAACTACAACAAATTAAATATATCAATTTCGTGTTTTATCTATAAACTAGTAAAACATGCATTAATTTCTGTAACAATTATAATCGTAACAAGATTAATATTTTATAACAATAATAAAAGAAATAAGATGTTGACACTTACAATATTCGTCATTATAAACATTGTGTATTCATTTCGAAGATATAAATAGCTTATATCTCGGAAGTTTTTTTGTTAAAATATATGTTATGATGTAACATAGAAATTAATGTCATACAATATGAGAAAACAACAATTTTAATCATGTGAATAAGAATGAAAATGTATATTAAAAAGAAGATATATATTTGGATGAGGAGTAGAGTCATAAGCAACCATTGCAGGGCGTGATTGAGGCGGTGGTCTTAAAGGTATGGCTTTTTTTAAAGGAGTGGTTTTAACCTATTCTGTTCAGGATGAAAATAGAATTCATATTTACTGGTTTCATGATTAGTGACTTATCTAGACATGATCAATGAATTGCATGAACACGTGTTTTTTCCTTGTATGAACAAAAATCCACATAAATCGTTTTTTGTCGTTTTTTCGTATAACACTATGATACTCATTGGAAAGATAATAGAACACTCGTTAATTTGGTGTGTTTTTTTCTTTAAAAAATCTCGTATATAAAAGATATTAACGTTTAAAAGTTGTGGGAGAAACATGTAGGATCGTTTTCGAACAACCCGACTATCACGAGCTGGTTCGGTTAGAGTGCGGAATCCTCTATACGATGTTTAGATAACAAATACACCAACAAACACGCACACGAGATATCAAAATACACACACGAATGGTTCAAAGTTGTATTTGTATTAAAACAGAGCGTGGGTGTACAATACGGAGCTACAGACACTGAAACCGAGGCACTAGGTGTTGGGGAATGTGTGAAATGACATCTGAATGATTAGGGCAATGAGTGGTTGTATTTATACCCTCACAAGTCGGCTCGGGTCCAAGGGGCGACTAGTAGCTTCGTCAGGCGACTATGAATCATAGTCGCCTGATAATTACACAACTATGGTCATACTCGCCCCAAAACCACACGACTAGTAGTGTAAACCAATCGTAGTCGTCCATTTGAACCCCAACACCATAAAAACGTACAAATTACATATAAACGACCACAAAACAACATACGAACACCAATACTAGGCTAGGGACATCTAAAATACATGTACTAACAGACTCCCCCTTAGACCTAGCTAGTATGTCTTCAAAATCTTCAAAAACTGCTTGAATCTTCATCAGCAACACTTGATCTTCTATGCTTGTGCAGTATGAATCCTGCTGATATTCGTCCAGTTACAATCAGCGTGAATCTTGAAGCATAACAAAATCGAATCACCTGTTGAAACTTGAGGGCTTGATTGGCTTCTGGTTTGAGATGTTGAATAGGATAATGGTACAATGTGCTAATATTAGCTTCCGAAAGGTTTATCAGCCACATAGGATCCCAGACTATGATTTTTCTGCATATCTTTGGCGCGTTGTCAAGAATGATCACTGCTTCTGTCATGATGTCATCATAAAACCAGAACTAGAACTTCGAGTGAAAGTTTTGTTCCATAGGAGCAATCGGAATCTTTGACACACAGTCTGGAGGCTTGATCTTATGTTCCCAGATTGGCTGACCTGTCTTGGGATGCAGCACCTTGGTCTTGTAGGACTTCGGATACCAAGGCTTGAAAGTCTTCCATCCTTCTCGACATTCTCTTTTCAGGATGTTGTAAAACGAATCAAATGTTGGGCACTTGTGATAATAAAGAGGCTGTAGACGTACCAGATCATGAACATACCAGATAGGAAGGCTTATGATCTTGTGCTATACCAACTGAAGTATAATAGCCCTTCCTTCCATTTAATGCTGAATACTTTAGCATGTTCGATGTAGACCCAGTTGAGAACATTGCCCAACATCTTGGATAGATTTTTCTTGAAGACAATAGCTTGTTCTGACCCTTTCTTGACAGATTGTTAAGCTACAGATGGAAACCACTGAGAGAACAGTCTCATGATGTGTTCATTTCTGGATAAGACTTCGTCTGGAATAGCTATAGGCGTAGATTTGACCAGCTGCTCATTTGATGCCACTAACCGTTTATTCGACTCAACTAGTTGTTGATTTGAAGCTTGAAAAGCCCGGTTAGATGCTTGCAATTCTTTGTTTATCATGATCGTCTCCACCAACAACTCGAGCATTTGAAGCTCATTCTCTTCAATCGTAACAACCTTTCCTTTGAGTTCTGAGTTTTCTCTAGCTTGATTCAGCATAAACGCGACTACTTCATTTGTTGTTGCTGATCCTGTAGAGGAAGAGGATTGTGGGGCTGAGGAAGAAGAATGCAACGAGTCTCGTAGATTGTTGGTTATGTCGCCGATAGAATTCAAGACAAGTTACTAAGAAGGAGTGACTGTAGAGGTCGCTGCACCAATAACTGAGACATGCTCAATGAAGATTACCGATGCAGGCATTGACTGTGTAGAGCATGCAGTCATAGCTGCTAATAAAGTAGCTGTTGTTGCTGTAGATGTTGTTCTTTTTGTGATTGGAGCAGATTGTGTAACAGCATCGGCTAAGCGCCCCAACTTGACTTTCTTCCTTGAAGTGGATGCAGAACGTTAAGATTTCTTTTTAAACCTGCCCTTATTTGGCTATGATTTTGTTGATGGAGGAGTTGCAAGTTCAGCATCTATGTCAGCAATCTGGGAATCTTCATTAACTTTAACGTCTGTATCAATCTTTAACCATTTCTTCTCTACCAATTTTGCCCATCAGCTTGTTTCTGCTTCCTGGTCTTAGGAGCGTCATCTTCTGAATCGGTTTCATCTAAGGCATCTTCGATCTCAACATCATCATCCTCTTCAGTTGCTATGGACTTACCTCTGGCGCTCGAGGAGCTTGGTTCAATCGCCTTAGAGGTTTGGGGTTGAGCTGTGGATGTATTGTTAGTGCACGATGTCCCTAGGCTAGTATATTAGTTGTTTGGACGTAGTTCGGGGTGTTTGGAGGCGTTTATACGCGTTTTGGAGGTTTCGGGGTACTGTAGGCGATTAGCAGTGTGTTGATAGCGATTGAGGGCTTACTCGCCATCAACTATACACGATTAGCATGTTCTGGCAGGCGATTAGCCATAATCGCCTGCTGTGGTCTGCTGCTAATCGCTATCAAGGGCTGTTCGTACCCGGGTGGTATAAATACCCTCTTTCACAAACCTAGACCTCAGTTCTTGCCTCACACACCCTCCAAACACCCTCCCCTGGTCATAGAACGTCTGGTTTGATCTCTGTAAACACTCGTGCTCTGTTTTGGTGATTAATAGATAATCTTTTGACCCGTGTGTGTGTTGTGATTAGTCGTTTCATTGTTTCAATCGTTGTTTCTGTTATTAGAGCATTCTAGAGGGATTCCGCACCTCTAGGATAAAACCCGTGATTGTTGGAACGCGAGTTCGACGGTCCTAACAAGTGGTATCAGAGCCGAGGCTCTTATCACGGGTGTTTTAATAACAAAAACGAGCAAAAACAGGTTGGTTTTGGTGTAAAAGTTGAGATTTTTAATCAAAAACCTGTTCTTAGTTTGAAACTTTGAGTTTTTATCAAAACCCCACATTTTTCAAAACTTTAGTGTGTGTTTTTCGGTTAAAAACGTGTGTTTTTGATCAGGTTTTGCTCTAAAACTATTTTGGTAACTTGTCTAATCATTTGGGATCAAAATACAATGTTTTAGATAAGATTTTGAGTCAAAATAGGTGATTTTTGAGCAAAAGTGCGGCTGCAGATCAGATCAGGCGATTAGCAGACCATAATCGCCTAACCACATCAAGCAATTAGGGTTTGCTAGCAATTAGCAGCTAATCGCATGCACTGTGCATGCAATTAGCCATAATCGCCTACAGCCTACAGCTAATCGCCTTCATTTGCTAGCAATTAGCCCTAATTGCCTTCATTTGCTAGCAATTAGCCCTAATCGCCTATATCACCTAGCAATTAGCCCTAATCACGTGACATACCTATATTTGCTAGCAATTAGCCCTAATCGCCTATATCACATATCAATTAGCCCTAATCACGTGCAAAAACCTCATAATCGCCTAAGACACATAGCAATTAGCCCCATAATCGCCTAAAAGGTTCTGAAACATAAAAATTGACTAAGTATTGGACTTTTAACATACGTTAACATACCTTAACATATGGCGAACCCTTGGGGACATCTGAGTCAACCGAGAACTCAGTATAACCAGCAAATGAACAACCAAATGAACAATCAAGCAAACGTGCCCACGAACCCTTGGCAGTTTTCAGCTGAACGAAACGCGCAACGGATGCAACAAGCGCAAATGCAAGCGAATGTTGCCGGAATCAATCCGTGGGCGCTAGCTGCTCAACAGCAAGCAATGAATGCGAATCCTTGGGCACTCGCAGCTGCTGCTAACTCTCAGACAAACCATCTGTCGTCCGTTCTTATCAGTGACTTAGAGACGGGCAGTTCTAACCGAGCACCGAAACTGCAATATATGGCAGATTATCATGGTTGGAAAGGCAGATTTCAGTCTCATGTTGAGGGTATCGATGGCTTGGTATGGTCAGCTATCGAGAATGGGTACACAAGGCCGCTGGTTGAAAACTCTACTACTCCGATCTCAATAGAAGACATGACTGAAGATCAGAGGAAGAAGTATAACTATGAGAAAAAGGCGATGGCAGCGTTGAAGCAGGCACTTCCCAAAGACATTCTTCATCAGTTCGCGCAGTGTACTACTTCGCAGATGCTGTGGTTAGCGCTTGCTGAGCGTAATGAGGGGAATCAGAAGACACGGAAGGTGAAGGTGGATCAGTTAAAGAAGGAGTTTGAGAATTTCAGTGCGATGGGAAATGAATCACTGAGAGATCTGACAGCTCGATATTATCATCTGATGTCTGAGATGTATCAGTACGGGGTTATCTACACGTCAGCAGAACTTGTGGAAAGATTTGCAGAGGCGCTCCCGTCACACTGGCATCAATGGCTGGACATTCAGAAGTCCAACAATGTTTATCAGACACTCTCCATCAATGAGTTCGTGGCCGAGCTAGAGAACAAGGAGATCGAGGAGATCAGGAGAGCTAATAAGCCGCCCGTTGTTCAGAATCCCAGCATCTATTATGGGAATCCAGCTCAGGATATCAGTGTGGGTGGATCCAAACCACAGACTGCGTTCATGGTTAATCCTGATCCAGTCTTTGCGTTTGACAACTATGGACCCCCATCTGATGTTCCTCCACCTGTCTTTCCTTGGGGTCAAGGAAACCAGTATCCTTCTAATTTTAATGCTAATACTAACCAGTTTGGTGTTAATCCGTTTGCTCATCTTGCAGCACCAGCTCAGGCAACCTCCAACTTTGGTGGACCTTCTTCATCAGGGTTTGGTGGTGCTTCATCTGCTAACTTTGGTGGATATGGAGGTGCTTCTACTTCAAATCAGGGTGCTTATCGGACCAATCCTGTTGCAGAACAGCTGAACACTTCGGGCTTTGAGAAGGTGACTGTAGAGCTAGCCCAAGAACATATGGCTCTGCTGTCAACCTTGGTCAATTCCTATAGTGGCTTAGTTGCGGGGCAGATCGGAAATCCTTATCTTACTCAAGAAGATTATGCCCAGATCGACAAGGATGACATGGATCTGATAGACATCCAGTGGCACTTCGCTAGTGTGGTGAGACGTGCAAAGGATTATATGGATAGAACTGGAAGGAGAGATGTGCTGATCAACAACAACACTAAGTTTGGGTTTGATAAAACAAAGGTCACCTGTTACAACTGTGGCAACAGAGGACACTTTGCCAGAGAATGTGATCGACCGAGACAGCAGGGAAATCAGAATCCCTTCAACAACAACAGAGGCAATCAGAATAATCAGAGGCAGCAAGCTCAGACACAACCAAATCAAAATGCTGAACGAGCTCTTGTCCCAGTTAATCATCAGAACCAAAGGCCTCAAGCAAACAACAATCAAGCCTTGGTAGTTCAAGAAGATGAAGTGTTCAACTGGAATCACCTCATCACTGGTGAACAAGCTCCTCAGGGTGGTGCAGCATGCTTTGCCCAAATTATGTCTGACACTCAAGAAGAAGTTGAAGAGAGTCCAAGTCAATCTGAAGTAATTATTCCTGAAGTTGAAGCTTTGGATTGTGATTCGGACTGTGATTCTGATGAAGGGGTGGATCTGGAGGATTTGTTAGCTGAAGCAGACGCCTTGATTAGCAAAAGGTCAATACTTGTGGATGCTGACTGTACAAAGAACAATCTGACTGATTTCTTCGGACCAGTGAAGACGGCTGCTCATTATGCTTTGATGGCCCTTACAGAGTCGCCGAATCAGGTATGTTCTTCCTCCAATTCAAAATCTGAATGTGTTGATTGTGGTAAGCTTAAGTACAGAATTGATGTCTTAACAGACGAAAATCTGAACTTGAAAGCTGACTTAAGTCAATGCCAAAAGAGCAATGAGGTTTTGAGAGCTAATGAGAAAGCCCTCAAAATCACCATTGATACTCTTAAGAAGGACTCCATTGAGTGTGATCAGCTTAAACTCAGAATCAAAGAATTAACTGATGAGAATCTGAATTTAAAAGCTGATGTGGGTCCATTGCAAAGGTCAAATGATTCCTTAAAACAGAAAGAGAAAAATTTTCTTAATACTGTTGATAATTATAAGAAGGATGTTTCTGAATTGTCTAAAACCCTAGCTAACAAGCAAATTGCTATTAATAATTATATAAATGAGGTTGAAGACACTAAGAAACATTTGGCCATTGTCAATTGTGACTATCAAAAGATCAAGAAGAAACTTGAGAGTTACCTGAACTGCAAGTATGTTCTTGATCATATCATTGAACACTCAGATAAGGAGGGCAATTCCACCAGTCCCAAGTATGCTCAGTGTCCTCCTCCGGTGAGATTTGAACATCATCACAATGATATCTTACCAAAGGAAGAGTTTATGGACTTGGCAGCAGAAGCAGCTAAAGCTGCAGAAGCGCCTAAAGTGATGGAAGCAGTTAAACCTGCCAAAGTCACTAAGGCTGCTCCTCCTGCGCCTAAAGTGACAGAAGCACCTAAACCTGCTGAAGTTACTAAGGCTGCACCCACTGCTGTTGCTGCCAAACCTGGTGAGATTGCAGATGATGCAAGCGTCTGCGAGACAGACTGTTCTGAGGATGAGCTTGATGAACCAGAGAGGTATGCACCGGTAAAGGATACGGATATTCCTGTCCAGAATCACATTCTGTGTGAGCCTGAGCCGAAAGTGCAAGCCCCTGCTGGTAAAACAATCAAAGTGTTCTATCAATTGAAAGGGTCTGATAAAATCTATGCTGATGAGGAATTTCCTTATAAGAACCTGGCACCTGGTCTTGTTGGTAAAATCTGGCAAGAGTCTACCATTACAATTGAGAAAGAACAATGGGGACATGGGAAAAAGGGTCAGGGTAATCAGTCCAAAAGAAACAAAAATAAAAATCAAAAGAAGAACACTTTGAGCCCTAAAAATCAAGCTCACGAGAACTCTCCCAAGAAACATGTTACTCAGTTTGTTGGATCTTCAGGCAATGAGTTTGACAATTATCCTAAGACAGACTGGCAGAAAGAATGTCTTAAGGATTTAAAACATAAAAACACGTTTGCCACAAAATCAAACAAAAGGGGTAATGATGTAAATACTCCACCATTTGAGGAGTATAGATCCTGTCACAAGTGCGGGGTTCATGGGCATTTAGTTGCTGCTTGCCCCGATTTGAGACACAAGAGGATCGAAACAAATGATGCTCCTAGTTCTAGCAACCCTAAACCGCCTGTTTCTCCTAAGCTTTCTGAGAAGCAACAGGGTAAACAGACAGTTTATGACACTCGTAACAAGATTGCTATGAACCAAAAGCCAGTTGATGGCAAGGGTCCGCAGTCGAGGGGGAGCCAAGTTCCTAAAAAGGTTCAAGCAGCGCCTAAGCCACAAGCACAGGCTGCAGCTAAACCTGAAGGCACCCCTAACACTGCTCCACGTGCAGTTAAGTCTGAAGTGGATCCAAAGGCTGTCCCACCACAGGAATCTGAGACTGGAGCTTCTAGCCCCAAAGCAAAGAAGAAGTCCAAGTCAAGGAGACCGGGAAAGACTTGGAGACCCAGGTCACCAACTAAAGAAGGAGGATCATCTGTTAGTGTAGAAACTGCCAGACCATCGGAAGCAACACCAACTCCTAACGGAAGGTGGGTTGAATTTCCGACTTTGGATGTAGATGGTAGACCCAAGACCGTCAAGGCTTGGGTCCCCCTTAACCACTAATCTTTGAATGTCGTGCAGGGAGTTCCACAGGGCCTTATCAGCAGCCTATGGATTGTTGATAGTGGAGCTTCTGGGCACATGACAGGCGACTTATCTCTGCTATTTGACATCAAGAATATCAATGGGGGATATGTTGCTTTTGCTGGTAATAAAGGGGGATACATCACTAAAGAAGGCAGTATGGGAAATGGAATCGTAAGCTTTGAGAAGATAAGATACGTGAAACAGATAGACCACAATTTGCTGAGTGTCTCACAGATCTGTGACAAGAAATACACAGTATTCTTTGATGACAATGCTTGCTTCATTCTGAAACCTGGCTTTAAGATTCCGAAACAGTGGATTATGATCTCAGCTCCAAGAGTCAACAATGTATGTTCTGGATATGAGTCAGGCTGTAACAGTTAAGGGGGAGGTCACTTGTTTTCTGTCAAAGGCTACAGAGAAGGAGTCTATTATGTGGCACAGACGAATGGGGCATATTCACTTGAGGAAGATGAATCATCTGGTTCAGAATCAGCTTGTGGAAGGTGTCTCTGTCAAGAATTTTCATTTAAATGACGTCTGTGTATCATGTAAGAAAGGGAAGCAGAAGAAGAAATCTCACAAACCTAAGAAGGTCAACTCAGTCAGTATGCCTCTCGAGCGGTTGCACATGGATCTGTTCGGCCCTGTCAATCGTAAAAGCAAGAATGGAGATTTATACTGTCTGGTTGTCACTGATGACTATTCAAGGTTCTCTTGGGTTGTATGCATGCAGCATAAAAGTGAAACTTTTGAGTTTTTGAAGAATCTGTTCACCAAACTAGAAAACATCTATGGGCTGAAGATCCGCAGGATTCGAAGCGACAATGGAACAGAATTCAAGAACAATGCTATGGAGTCACTATGTGCAGAAAAGGGTATTCATCACGAATTCACAGCGCCATACACTCCTCAGCAAAACGGGGTTGCAGAAAGAAAGAATAGAACTCTTATTGAGGCTGCCAGAACAATGCTCGCAGATTCTAACTTGCCTGTCATGTTTTGGAACGAGGCAATTTACTGCGCGTGTTATACTCTAAATAGGGTTCTTACGGTTAAGAGGTTCGGCAAGACTTCTTACGAACTTCTAATCCGTAGGAAGCCGAACTTAGAGTTTCTGGAACCTTTCGGTGCTCCATGCACTATGCTACATCCCGATGGGAAGTTTGGTGCAAAGGCAGATGAAGGTTTCTTTGTTGGATACAGTACTCCTAACAAGAGGGTATACAACAAAAGAACCAATAACGTTGAGGAGTGGCTTAATGTCGATGTTCAACGTTACTCTGTCAATGCACGTGGTGCTGGACCCGATTGGTTGTTCGACTATAAGAGTTTGTTCGATTCTTTCAACCTGGATAATGTTGTAGATGATGCTGTAGCGCAGATGTATTACGAGTGTGAAAACGCAGCTAGCTCACCGCTAATGCGTCCGATCGTGGTTAATGCGCCTGCGCCTGCCGCATCTGATGCTTCTACATCCATGGGTCCCCCTGATAAAGCCGCAGCAGTTGAAGTTGAGGAAGTCTTTCAGGAAGCATCAGAGGTTATGGAATCTTCTTCAGATGAGGAATATACAGAATCTCGGGAAACTCTTACTGAAGAACTGGCTGGTAATGGTGAATCTGCCAATACAGCTCCAGTTCCTCCTACAGGGAATGATCAAGCTGGTCCTTCTTCTTCAGCAGCTCCTGGAATCGGTCTACAGATTGATTTCTCCGGTTTTAATTTGCAACCCGCTGCTCCCTCTAGTTCAAGTGCTGCTGAGACGAACATCTCTCAGGGACTTGAAAATCTCAATCTGCGGTCGGATGATCCAGTGCCGGCACATCCGGAATCTCGGATTCACGACACTCATCCACTGCAGAATGTGATTGGTGATCCGACTGGTAGAGTGATGACACGCAGTCAGCTCAGGAATGCCAGTCCAAGTGACAACTCCGCTACCCTAGCTCTTTATTCGGAGATCAGAAAAGCAGGTCATCAGAACGATTGGTCTTTTGCTCTTTATGTGTCTCAGGTGGAACCGCGATCCGTCCAAGAGGCTTTGAGAGAAGAACCATGGATTGAAGCAATGCAGACAGAGCTTCAGCAGTTCCAAAAGCTAGGAGTGTGGGACTTAGTTGACTTACCTCCAGGTGCAAAGAAAATTGGAACAAAGTGGGTCTACAAGTGTAAACGGGATGACCGCGGGGTAATTATCAGAAACAAGGCTCGATTAGTTGTCCTCGGCTTCCGTCAAATCGAAGGAATAGATTACAACGAAGTATACGCTCCAGTTGCGCGCCTTGAAGCTATCCGGATGTTCTTAGCTTACGCTTCGTACAAACGGTTTAAGGTGTATCAAATGGACGTGAAAAGTGCTTTTCTGTATGGTATCGTGAAGGAAGAGGTGTATGTTTCACAACCTCCGGGGTTTGAAGATCCACTGCATCGTGACAAGGTTTACAAACTGAACAAAGCGTTGTATGGGCTTCATCAGGCTCCGAGAGAATGGTATCAAATGCTCAGCAGTTATTTGATTTCCAATGGGTTCAACCGTGGACTCGTGGACTGCACCTTATTCACCAAGGAAAAGGATGGTGACCGTCTGCTGGTACAGGTTTACGTTGATGATATTATATTTGGGTCAACTAATGAGGTTTTGTGCAGGGAATTTGAAAAGTTAATGCAGGACAAGTTCGAGATGAGCTCGATGGGGGAAATGCAATTTTTCTTAGGCTTGCAAGTAGATCAACTTGAGTCGGGGATCTTCATCCACCAGACAAAATATGTTGCTGACATCTTGAGCCGGTTCCAGATGGAAGACTCTGCTGCAATAGCCACCCCTATCCAAACCAATCACGGGATTGGTCCGGATGAGAAAGGACAAGCCGTTGATTCCTTTCTTTATCGAGCAATGATTGGCTCGTTGATGTACCTCACAGCTTCAAGACCCGACATAATGTTCGCAACCTGCCTGCTGTCAAGATACCAGTCCAGGCCGAAACAGTCCTATCTGGTTGCCGTGAAGAGGATCTTACGTTATCTAAAGGGTTGTCCGACCAAAGGTCTTTGGTACCCTAATGACGATAAGTTTGATCTTGTTGCTTATAGTGATGCTGACTATGGCGGATGCAAGAAAGACGCAAAATCCACATCGGCTGGATGCCAGTTCTTAGGAGGTCGACTAGTCTCGTGGCAGTGCAAGAAGCAAGCCTCTGTGTCCTTATCAACTTGCGAGTCGGAATACATAGCTGCGTCTAGCTGTTGCTCCCAGGTTTTATGGATACAACAACAAATGAGAGACTACGGTTTGAAATTTCTAAACACTCCTATTTACTGTGATAATGAATCTGCTATAGCGCTTGCTAAAGACGCGGTAAACCATTCCACGGCGAAGCATATCTATGTTCGGTATCATTTCATACGCGATTGCTATGAAAAGAAACTGATAGATATGATTAAAATCCACACGGATTACCAACGTGCCGATTTATACACCAAAGCTTTTGATAAACCTCGTTTCGAGTATCTTTTGGTTTTAAATGGCATTAAAGAAAAGCAGGATTAGATCCACATTGGCAATCGTTTTTGTAAATATTTTCTTCAAAAACAGAAAAATCCAAAAATATTGTCGTTTTGCAAATTTTTAGATTTTTAGGGGGAGAAAATTCAGAAAAATACAAAAACATCAGAAAATGCAAAAATCAAAAAATGAGAAAATTCAAAAATTCAAAAAAATGAAAAAAATGAAAAAAAAATGAGTTTCTTTGGTGGAAATAGGGAAGATGATATTAACCAATCAGTCGGACTGTCTGGACCTTTATCATCTTAAAATATTGGATCTGATAAGTAGCCTCTACAATGATGTGTTGGTAGGCTCGAAATCATTTCCAAGCTCGGCACGGTGATATAAACCTAAAACTACTGAGAATTGTGTGGATTAACGCCGCGTTGGCATATGGTCTAAAAGCCTTAAATCTTGTTGATAGAATGCCAAAATCCGAGGTTTCTGGTCTTTAAGAGGTTGGTACATCCGGGGTGAACTGGACGTCTCTCAGAATAAAATGGGGTGGCATAAGTGACGTACATTGGGTTAGCAGCCTACAACTGAGACACCTCTTTGCCATACTCAGTAAAAGAAAAGAAAAACAAAAAATAGAATAAATTCTGATAAGGAGACGTCTGGGAATCCTGTAAGAGCAAAAAGATCATAAATGCCAAAACCCTATTCTCAAAGAGAATCGCTCTAAGGTATCAAATCATTAATACCTAAAGCATCGTACCGTGAAAAATAAAAAATGTACGGTATTTGACTTGAACCCTGGTCTGGATCTCACTGGTCTCTTTGCTGCAGCGTTCTTGCAGACCTGATCACCACTGAGTCCATTCCTTGTAAATACGGATGACAACAGCTTATTCACCTGTTACGAGGAAGCTTTGTGCATGCCTTGATGCGGGAATATGTCGCGTGTGCGGGGAACACCTTTAATCAGCTTTAATATTACCTTAACGTATCTAAAGTGCCTAGCGACAAAACTTGATTTTGAGTTTAGGTGGACAACAATACTGACAGTTGTTGTAGGATGCTTATTGGCAATTTTAATCTAAAACTGAAAGCATAAGGGTTCTAGTATAGTCCGTACACTGATATGATTCCCTAACTATCGAAACTCACAAAAATATGTTAGTGTACAGTTAGTTGTTTTCGCGTTTTCGCTTATTTTCTATTTTAATTTTAGTAGACTAGCTATTCTTGATTGCCGATGATGGAAACCTAATCCATTGTAATCTTACTTCTTCAAGAATAAAACGCCGAAAAATAAAAAGGATAATTAATTGAAAACTTGTACTTTTACCGGGTTAAAACCGTGTGTTTTACCGAGTACAAGGGTGAAAAATGAAACATTTTCAAGTTTTTGAGTCATCATCTGAGTCGCGTGTGAAATCGGGTTGAAAAACGCATGTTTTGAACCTTAACGGGTCAAAAATGCATGTTTTGGTGCTGCAGGGGCATTTTGGTAATTTGTGGGAAGGGTTATATGCAATTGTGAGCTAATCGCCTATGGGTATTGGCGAGTAGCTCCTAAACGTGCTCTATATTATGCGAGTATGGTATAATCGCTTATAAGAAGATGGCGAGTAGCTTATTATGTCATCTATACAATATCCTTCCTAATCGCATGATTGTTTAGGCATTTATGGTTACTCGCTTGTTATGTCTAGGCGATTAGGGAGATACTCGCTACTACTGTAGCAGACAAAAGGGGCTAATCGTGTGTCCATTGCAAGCGATTAATTCAACTCGTGTGACATGGGTAGCGATTAGCTAAGGGTATAAAAGAAACACTTGGGTCTTTTTCTTGTCACTTTTCTTTCAAAACAAGAACAGTTACCCGGTTTCACTCTAACCCGAATCTAAACAAAACTCTGCCATTTTTTTCTTTGATCTAGAAACTTACTCGACATCTCTAAGGTAATAATCTATGAAATTTTCAGATCCTAATACCGTGTGTTGATGGGTTAATTCTTCAGTTTTGAACCGTAACCCTAGGTTCGATAAAAATTGATCATTAACCCTCAAAATGTGATTGTTGGTGATGTTTCTTGGTTGGGGTTTCATAATCGGCCCCTTTAGGTTCTTCACATACCAAAATTGCAGTCTAAATCATACTAAAACAGAAATCCCCAATTCTAAACACTAAGAACCCTAATTTTCAAAGCTTGTTAATTGGAACCTGATTTGGGATTGAAAAGGGAATTAGGTATAGGGTTTTTGTTATCCGGATGGTTTAGAGTATAATGCACCAAAATCCAACCCAACTCGACCCTTATCAAAACTTGTATAATCTTGGTCTATCTTCAAAACTGGTCATGCGATTAACTAGTTACTCGCATGAACAGTGCATGCATTTAGGGATCAAAATCTGCTAATCGCCTAAGACCTATAGCGTTTGAGACCTAATTGCTAGTAAGGGCATGCGATTAGCCAGGCTAATCGCATGTGACCCTTTGTTGACCAAAAATTGTCAAACTTCGTCCCTTTTGTCCGTTTTTGCTCGTGTTTATCATATCTTAACCTGTTCTAATGATCGTGTCGTGTGTTTTGTCTTATAGAATCATGCAGTACGGTACGTCGGAGAAGCACAACTGTTTGGCATTTCTTGGACCAGTTACAAAGCCAGAATGCAAGTTGTTCGAGGGTATTATCGAGTACTTGAAACGATCAAAGATCAAGTATGCTATCTCTACTGAATACGCGGCCTACAAGGACATCATCCGGGAATTCTACCAGAATGCAAAGGTCGACAACAGCACTGTTCCTGCAACTGTTAAAAGTGTTGTGCAGCAAAAGGACGTGGTTATCTCAGAAGACTTGTTTCGTGAGGTTCTAAAATTTGAAGATGACAAAGACGATCCGATTGTGTTCGATACTATTTTGATTCGCGGTGGTTTTCTTAGAATGAAGTATACAGACGATGTTCGTACTCAGAAGATGCTGCAAAAGGGTTGTTTACCGCCAGAGATAAAATATCTAACGCACGTTGTGCTAAAGTGCATCGGCCCTCGCAAAGGAACCTTTGATGCGACCCGGGACACTTTAGCATCAGCGATCGTTGCGTTAACGTTGAACAAGCCGTTCAACTTCTCTGGGATGATTATGCACCAGCTTAAGGAAGTGATTTTGCAGAAACCGACAAAGCACTCTTTCATAGTTTATCCTCGATTTCTGCAAATGATCCTTGACCACCAGATTCCAGATTTGGTGAAGCATGATGATGAGTTGCTCGAGATTAAGAACATTGATGAGATTGAGCTGAAGAGAATGCTGCAATATAAGAAGAAGCCGAAGGCGGAACATCCACCAAGTCGGAAATTGTATGCATTTCTCGCGAAAGATAATTATGAGGCACCACCTGGGAATAGGTGGAGACACGACGACAGTGACTCTGAAGATGATATTCATGTTCATAGACAGGTGTTCAAAGGTGATGATATTATTGGCAGACCCACTGATGAATTGGGTCCCAATGAACCGGGCAATACGGGGGATGATGAGCATAGACGCGATGATGACATGTTTGATTATGCGTCTTTGGATGTCGATGCACCATCCAGCTCAGGTAAGGGAAAAGAAACGTTGGATGAAGGCCCGATTAATATTGAAGACCTTGATGATGAAGATGACGACTCAGAGGCAACTGAAGATGATAGGCTTGATGTGCTCAGTTTGGAAGAGGATAGGGCTCTCACAGCCGAGGCGAGAGATCTTGCGAGGGATCCCACTTTCACACCAGGAGGTGAGGATCTTATTGCAGACATCGATGCTGATCTTAGCACGCCTCCTCCTCACAAAAGACAGAAAACCAAGGCAGCTAAGGTTAGTAGAGGTCAGAAAAGGATGTCAAAGACTGTAGTTGCGCCTGAGAAGAATCCAAAGAGATTGAGGGGAAAACGTACAGCTTTGAATCTTCCTGATACTTTCGGCTCTCCAACCTCTTCTACCACACCAGCAGCAACAACAACAGCAGCAGAAACAACAACAACAACAACAACAACAACTACAACAGCAGCTACTTCTTCAGCTCCTCTATCTTTCAGTGCAGCTATGCCTGCAGGTATCACTATGTCTATGCCTTCTTCGGTAGTCTTCACTGAGCAAGTCTCAGCTACCGTTGAAGCGACAGGTTCGCAGTTGGTTTCTAATCCGGTTGGTGATCATATCCGGAGACTGAAGGAAGCTGCAAGAACCAAAGCAGCTAAACCTTCAGGCCAATCTTCTTCTTCTACTTCAGCTTCCAATGAACAACTCCAGCGTAATGTCAGTGAACTCATGGCTTTAGTTGCTGCACAGTCGCGGGAAATAGCTGAGTTAAGAAACAAGAACGCCCAGATTGAAGAAAATGAGACGGCGATGCTTGAGTTGATTGGCGAGACCATCACTGCCAATACAGATCTTAGAGCTACTGTCGACGCACTTACTTTGTCTAATCAGCAGATTCTTGAGTCGAACAGGCAGCTTATGGAATCACACCAGCAGTTGATACAGTCGAACCAAAGTGCCTTGGCGAGACTGACAGGTATTGAAGGTAAGTACAATGACCTCCAGCTCGCAAATGTGAGCAATGAGCGCAGAATCACCAGGTACAGGAAACAAAATACTAGATTAAGAGCTAGGTTGAATGAGTTGTCTGGAACTCAGCCTAGGCTCACTGGTGGTTCTGAGGCTGGAGCGAGTACAGCTGGTGGTGATGATGAAGACAGTGAAGAAGAGGATGATGATGATGAAGAGGATGATGATAAGTCTGATGATGATGATCAGGGTGATGGTAAAGGTGATGGTGGTGACCCTGGAGCCACAGGCGGTGGCGGGTCATCGGGTGGTTCAGCTGAGAGACGAACAAAGAAGCGCCATGATCGTCGAGGCGATGATCCCGAGGCAGGTTCTTCTGCTCAGGGGGAGCCATCACGCAAGATGAGCAAGATTCAAGAACTTCGCGAGAAACTAAAGAAGAAAGCGTTGTTTCAGGTTGAATATGTTGAGCCTTTAAACTGCTATTTTGCTTATGATGATGAAGGCAACTTGCTCCCACCACCTGCCATGCCCGAGTATGATCTGGAGGAAGGCGAGATTCTACCAGAGATGACACCAGAGGACATAGCAAAAGTTTATGGCTTTACACCTGGAGAATCTTCCAGTGCGAGCCAAAGTGTCCCTCCTGAGTTGCATCCTGATAATAATGAGGTAGATCTTGAAGATGGAACCAACGTCCCAACTCCTGAGTATGTGGTAAATGAGTCGGGCGCTGGTATTCCAAACATTGATGAGGAGATGGTTCGAAAGGCTGAGGAAAAGTTAAAGTCTGACTCTGCTGATATTCCTGATGAAGTTAAGATTCGACAGGATAAGATCAGGGAGCGCTATCCCAAGTGGTTTAAACCTGAAGACAAGAAAAGGCCGGTTGAGCGAGCCGCCGTCTTCAAGAAGCGATTGACGAAGATGTCGGGTAATGTGATAAGCTGGGCATATATTGGTCACACAAGGATGCTAGGGATAAAATGGCAAGAAGGCGTGTTGTACTTCAGAGAATATAAAGACATTCTGAGCTTGCCGTTCTGGTATATTCGTGATCTGATTCGTCTTGATTATCCATTATATAAAGAAAAGGCTCCTCCACTTTCGGGTTTTTACACTCAGCTGAAGAGAGAAAGCATAGAGGGATGGAAAGAACTCGAGCCTCAGTATCCCAGATCATATCCAACAGACAAGATTCATCCCTTCACACTAAAGCCAATCTGGGAGCACAAAGTCAAGCCACCGAAATGCGTTTCAAGGATTCCCATCATTCCTCTTGAACAAGACTTTACCACGAAGCTGTATTATTGGCACTATGATGCAGTTACTACTGAAGCGGTGATCGTCTTGAGCAACAGTCCAAATCCATGCAGGAAGATTAGGATTTGGGATCCTATGTGGCTGATTAACTGCTCAGAATAGGATGTGGAGATGTTGTATCAGTACCCAATCATGCATCTACCTGCTGAAGCCGATCAAGCTATGAAGTTTCAGAGAGTGATCCGGTTTTGTTATGCGAACAAGGTTCATGCAGGATGCGACTGGTCGAGAATCACGAGGGTCAGAACAACATCAAGCTGAAGACAGAGATTGAAGATGCTGCTTGTATTTTTGTTTAGTTGTAATCGTTTTTGCTTATCGAGTCTGTAAAGTTTGTTTGCTTTGGTATGAACGATGTCTTTTGGTTATTTCTGTACGTATACTAGCCTGGTCCAAGGGGGAGTCTGTTAGTGCACGATGTCCCTAGGCTAGTATATTAGTTGTTTGGACGTAGTTCGGGGTGTTTGGAGGCGTTTATACGCGTTTTGGAGGTTTCGGGGTACTGTAGGCGATTAGCAGTGTGTTGATAGCGATTGAGGGCTTACTCGCCATCAACTATACACGATTAGCATGTTCTGGCAGGCGATTAGCCATAATCGCCTGCTGTGGTCTGCTGCTAATCGCTATCAAGGGCTGTTCGTACCCGGGTGGTATAAATACCCTCTTTCACAACCCTAGACCTCAGTTCTTGCCTCACACACCCTCCAAACACCCTCCCCTGGTCATAGAACGTCTGGTTTGATCTCTGTAAACACTCGTGCTCTGTTTTGGTGATTAATAGATAATCTTTTGACCCGTGTGTGTGTTGTGATTACTCGTTTCATTGTTTCAATCGTTGTTACTGTTATTAGAGCATTCTAGAGGGATTCCGCACCTCTAGGATAAAACCCGTGATTGTTGGAACGCGAGTTCGACGGTCCTAACATGTATCTTGATTTGCAGGATCGTTCGACCCCAATTCAACTGTTTCTCGTCTAATAATGTCACCAACGACGAATGTCTGTCTCATCACTTCCAAATCTGCTTCAGAGTCACTGTCTTCATGCCTCCACTTGTTTCCTAGAGGAGCAACATAAGTTGGATTGCTCAAATGACCGAACAATCTTCGATATTTTGGCTGTTGATCTGTCGGTTGCCCTCTGTATTGCTTCATCCTACCCATCATACGTTCATCCATGTGTTGCACACTGAAACTCTCCAGATGGTTCTTTGGCAAGTCTGGAAATTGGCTATCAATAATCATCTGCAGGAAATGTGGATACATAAGACAAGGCTTCTCGTCCTCCCCTTAGGTGACCATTTCCTTCAAGTGCTTCATCACCATTCCTCAGAAGTTGAATTCTTTATTGAGTACTAGTGCGACTGATGTGCCGAGATTTTAACATGTTTTATGCACATATTTTCACCCGTTTTGTACCCAAAATCGTGCTTTTATCTTAGTTTTATTATGAATTATCTTTCTTTGTTGATAATTGCAGGATTTAAGGTCGAAAAGTGAAAAGAAGTGAAAGACTTTGAAGTTGTGCCAGATACAGCATGGTCGTGCTTACGACCGTGCACCTTGATATGTGCTCCCCAAGGCTTCAACCGGCCAAGTCTGGCAAGTGTACTAATGAGCGCGGGCGTGCCACCCACTTGGCATGGGCGTGCACTACCTGACGTCCAACAGATTCTGCGCGAAAGGACTCTACAACCGGCGTGCCACTTCAAGATGCATGGGCGTGAAGGGCCTGATTTGCCTATAGATAGAGACCTCCACTCCACACTTTGATCATCCTCCTAACCTCAAACCTCCACTTTCTCCATGAAGTATCAGCCATCTTTCGGACTTGTAGGTGTCCTTTGGAGCTTGGAATCACTCCATAAACACAACACTTGAGAGAGAAACAAACTGAAATCACCCAAAACCACTAGAAATCTCCATACAACACTCACCATGTTTTGTACACAAAACCAACCTTGTGAGCTTATTGTATCAACCATGCTAGGCTAGATTTCTTTTGGTGTTGCTAGGGTGATGATGGAACTTTGCATGAAATAAATAGTTTATTTATGTTTAAAGTGGTGTTTTGTGCTCTTAACAATTTTATCTACTAATTATTTGTCTGATGAATTAACTAATTAATCACTTAGTATTTGGTCTTGTGGGTGTTTTGATAGAAGGTGAAGGGACTTATAAGTGTGACCGTGGAGTGTAAAAAACCCGCGTACTTCTAAGCTAACCTTAACTCCACGTGTAGAGATTGACCTATTTGTGTTTGGAAACACTCACACTTTGTGGCTTAATCATCGGCTATCCAAATCTCATTTAGGGTCGGTACGGTCTTTATACTTGGTCCTAGTGATAAGCCAAGACTTGGTCATGTGACTTAGCTTCATGGTCTATGTGATAGCTTTGGCGCAACCCAAGGATTGGTGAACCCGTGTTGGATAGAAAACAGTCTTTATTTTCTTCAATTACTATATTTCCGCAAAATTAGTAATAGGCCAATCATTTTTTGAAAAATTAATTAATTCTAGTAGACGATGAGTGTGAGTAGAGTAAGCCACGACTCTCCTATGATGTCAAGTCGAAGCTTGTTCGGCCATGCTCCGCCCGCCAGCAAGTTAAATCTAAAATAAATTAGTAGTTAAATGTCAATATTGCAACTTTGGGAGGTGGGTTCCTTAGGGTTAGATTTATAAAATTTTGAGGTGATCTGTCCCTCACTGTTGAGAGGTGAGCTTACCATAGCTGGAAGACCCTCAATTTAACATTAAGAACAGAAATCATTTTTGTGTTTAAGCAGTAATGCGCTCCTCGAACACACCACTTTAACAAAAATATACTATTGTTTCATACCAGACAACATCAGATCCCGAAGCAACACCTTTGTTTTGCTATTGATGTTTTATACAGTTTACATCTCTCTTCTACTTTTCTTCACACACTTTAAAAACTCTTTTAAGTAATTTTTAGGAAGCTGAATAGTAAAAATCGTGTTCTTGGATTCGATAGTCGGTACTTTCTCATTTCTATACTTCTTACGAAAGGTACACTTGCCTGTTGTGTGGGGTTTAGAACGTTAAGCAACTATCGTTTTAAACTATAAATTTAAAACTTGAAAGTGTCACGCCACTGTTTCCGACAAAATTTCCTTTTTCACCAAGTTGTTGGCGCTCACGCGGGGAACTTGCCTTTTTTAAAGAAAAGAAGTTTTAGTCTTCAAAACCCCACGCTATCAGCGACAACTGCAGAAGCTAGTGTATCTCTGATTTCATCAAAAGTTGTTCTCCTCGGCCCTAGATACTGCAAAACGATGTGTATAAGATACTTCAAGTCTGCCCACACGTATGCCTTGTGTAACATATCATCTTTCACTTGTTTTACTTCATTCTGAGAAAGCAACCATGGATAAGAATAGAATCAAATTCTACTGAATCATCTGCAGAATCGTTGAAACGACGCACGGTTCGAACAATGTCTTCACATACAACTAGATCTTGCCCCTTGATCTTTCTGTGAATGACAGAAGGCACAACTTCAAAATCGATCCTTGCGTTATGGTAGAAATGACGCAGAAGATCCCTGTACGGCACATATTGTTGAGAGATAGCATACGCGATCCTCGATCTCTTTATGAATTCCACAATGCCCTCGAAGCTTTGGTTCTTCTCGTTTGTGATTGGGCCAAGAAACGCGCACACGTTGTTCTTATTTGAGCTTTCGTAATTCATAGTGCATGTACATTCCAAAACAAACATTAGAAATATCAAAACGACACGAAATCAGACAAAAATGACAATTTTTTTCCAATACTGCCCAACAGCCTGCAACATGCGACTATGATTGCTAGTCGCCTGTTTTTTACACGACTAGCTCATATTCGCCTCAAATAACACACGACTATGGTGCTAGTCGGGATCTTTTCACACGACTACGGATGGTTCTCAATTTTGAATTTCCAAATTTTGCAATGGGTCGATTTGGGTGATGATTCTTGTGTTATTGTATTCTAATATCATCGACTAACAAACCCCAACAATGATTTTTAGTTATTAAACACCTTTAATGGGTCAACTAATCGTTTCCAGTCTGTTAGGGTTCGAACAACAAAACCGTTGATTAAACTGATTAAATGTTTTTGTTTTGATCTGATTTTTTAATATGTTGTTACCTAGCTAAGTGATGTAGAACAAGAATCCACAATCTAAAATAAAAGTTTTTAAGGTCGTTTAGAGAGAACCAGGATGATAAAGCTTTATGGTCCCTAGTCAGCTATAATTCACACGATTATGAAGGCTAATCGCCTGTTTTTCCACACGACTATGGTTCATACTCGGCTGTTTCTCACGATTAGGGTGTGTGACTTCAAAACCCTACTTGTATGTTTCCTCACACACGACTATGAATTTTTGCACGATTATAAGGCTAGTCGTCCCCTTTTTGGACGATTATCATTCATAGTCGTGTTTCTACCCTGAGTTTCCGAAATTGCCCCTAAAGTTTTCAAAATGACATTTTTAACCATTGACTCATTAAAACATTCATTTTTACTCAGTTCTAAGAAGATGTTTCACTTTCCGACTCAGAATTTTCATTTTCAAGCTTTTCACTCCGAGACTTGACAAAATTTCGGTTTTGACTCAACAATTTTCGAGTCTCAATTTGTTGACTTTTCGGCTTTGATTCTGAAAGATTAAGATTACAATGGATAAGAATTCCAACATCGGCAATAAAAAAACAAAACAAAGATAAAATCTTTTTGTGTTTTTCAAGATAATTAAAAGAAATCAAACTGCATAAAATCAAATAACTATTCACAAGAATATTTTTGTGAGTTTCATCAGTTAGGGAATCATATCAGTGCACGAACTAAACTGAAACTCTTGTTTTGTTTAGTTAACAGCTCATTTACCAATAAGCATTCTACAACAACTGCCAATATTGTTGTCCACCTAAACTTAAAATTAAGTTTTATCGCTAGGCACTTTAGATACGTTAAAGGTGATGATTAATACTGATTTAAATGGTGTTCACCGCACACGCGACACATTCCCGTATCAAGGCATGCAAAATGCTTCCTCGTAACCGGTGAACAAGCTGTTATTATCCGTATTTACAAGGAATTGACTTAATGGTGATAAGGTTTGCTTGAACGATGCAACAAAGAGACCAAAGAGATCTAGACCATGATTCACGTCAGATACCGTTAAAGGATTTTATCGGTACGATGCATTAGGCATATGATTTGATACCTTAGAGCGAATTCTCAATGAGAATTAGGGTTTTGACAGTTTGAATCTTTTGCTCTTAAAGGATTCCCAAACGTCTCCTGATTTGAATTTAATCTTTTTTTTTTGTTTTTGTTTTTCTTTTCTTTTGTTTGGAGTTGACATAGAGGTGCCTCAGTTCGGCTGCGAACCCAACGTACGACACGTGTGCCACTCCTTTATTCTGGGAGATGTCCAGTTGACCATGGATGTATCGACCTCTTAAAGACATGAAACCTCAGATGTTGGCATTCTCTTAAACGAAATTTCGATACTAATACTATATGCCAACGCGACGTTAATCCACGCAATTTTCAATCCTTTTATATCACCGTGCCGAACATGGAAATGATTTTGAGCCTATTGACACATCATTGTATAGGCTTCTTATCGTTTCCAATTCTTTTAAAAATTTAAAGGATTTAGATAGTCCACTAATGAATCCATATCATTTTCCCATTTTCACCAAAGGAACTCAAATTTTTTTGTTTTTCTTTTTTTTTTTTTTTTTTTGATTTTTTGATTTTTGTAATGTTTTTGTATTTTTCTGATTTTTCAATTTTTGAAGAAAAATGTTTACAAAAACGATCGCCGATGAGGAACTTAATCTTGATTTTATTTAATGTCATTTAAAATTAACAGATACTCGAATCGAGGTCTATCGAAAGCTTTGGTGAATAAATCAGCACGCTGGTAATTAGTGTGGATTTTAACATCTATTAGTTTCTTTTCATAGCAATCACGTATGAAATGATACCGAACGAGGATGTGTTTCGCATTGGAATGATTTACTGAGTCTTTAGCAAGTGCTATAGTGGACTCATTATCACAGTAGATGGGAGTATTAAGAAATTTCAGACCATAGTCTCTAATTTGCTGTTGTATCCATAAAACCTGGGAGCAGCAGCTGGACGCAATTACGTATCCAGACTCACAAGTAGATAAGGACATCAAGGCTTGCTTCTTGCATTGCCATGAGACTAGTCTTGTACCCAAAAACTGGCATCCAGCCGATGTGGATTTTACATCTGTCTTGCATCCGCCATAGTCAGCATCCATAAAAGCAACGAGATCAAACTTATCGTCATTAGGGTACCATAGAACTTTGGTCGGACAACCCTTTAGATAACGTAAGATCCTCTACACAGTAATCAGGTGGGATTGTTTCAGCCTTGACTGATAAAGAAATAAGAGACACGTTGCGAACATTATATCAGGTCTAGAGGCAGTGAGATACATCAATGAGCCAATCATTGCCCGATAGATGAACGGATCGACAGCTTGTCCCTTCTTGTCAGTACCAATCCCGTGATTGGTCTATTTGGGGGTCGACATTAGAGTAGAGTCTTCCATCTGGAACCAACTCAAGATGTCAATAACATATTTTGTCTGGTAAATGAAGATCCCCGACTCTTGTTGTTCTACTTGTAGTCCAAGAAAGAATTGCATTTCCCTCATCGAGCTCATCTCTCAACCCTGGACATTTCATCATTAGTAGACCCAAAAATAACATCATCAACGTAAACCAGAAGACATCGCCACCCTTTTCCTTGGTGAATAAGGTGCAATCCACGAGTCCACGGTTGAACCCGTTGGATATAAGATAGTTGCTAAGCATTTGATACCATTATTTTGGAGCTTGATGAAGTCCGTACAACTCTTTATTCAACTTGTATACTTTATCGCGATGAAACGGATTCTCGAAACCAGGCGGCTGTGCAACATACGCCTCTTCTTTTATGATACCATATAGAAAAGCACTTTTCTTGTCCATTTGATAAACCTTGAACCGTTTGTACGAAGCGTAAGCTAAGAACATCCGAATACCTTCAAGGTGTGCAACTGGAGCGTATACTTTGTTGTAATCTATTCCTTTTATTTGTCTGAAGCCGAGCACAACTAATCGAGCCTTATTTCTGTAACCCCCCCGCGGTGATACCGTTTACACTTATAGACCCACTTTGCTCCTATCTTCTTTGAACAAGAGTTAAGTCAACTAAGTCTCACTCCCCTAGCTTTTGGAACTGCTGAAGCTCTGCTTGCATAGCTTCTATCCATGGTTCATCCCTCAGTGCCTCCTGCATAGTTCTTGGTTCCTGTTGAGATACATAGATAGCGAAGGACCCATCATTCTGATGTCCGGCCTTTTCTGATTCCTGAATATAGAGCCAGGGTACCTACATTATCACTTGAACTAGCATGCCTCAGTTGACAATGTGTCATAACTCTTCTAGTTGGATTACCAATCACATTTTACAATGGATGAGTGTAGTGAATCCGAGATTCCGGATGTTTGAGATTTTCCAAGCCTTCTGAAAGATTTGTCTCTACAGCGCTTGAACTTGAGGGAGCAGCGGGTTGCATATTAAACCTTGAGAGATCTATCCGCTGATCAATCCCTGGTGCTGCAGAAGAAGAATGACCAGCTTGATTGCTTCTTGATGGAATAACTGGAGCTGTAGTGGTAGATTCACCATTTCCTGCTTGTTCATCAGTCAGAGTTTCATGAGATTCTGCAAACTCCTCGTCAGATGAAGATGAGACTTAGATCTCTACCGACGCTTCCTAAAAAACTTCTTCTACCTCTACTGCTGCAGTTTTTCTTGGGGGACCCGTAGATGCTGAGGCATTAGATGTTGCTAGTGTATTGACGATGATCAGACACATCAGTGGTGAGCTGGTTGCGTTTTCACATTCGTAATACATTTGTGCAACAACATCATCCACCACATTATCTACATTGAAAGAATAAAACAAACTCTTGTAGTCGAACAACCAATCGGGTCGAACACCACGAGCATTAACAGTATAGCATTGAACATCGACATTTAGCCCTTCTTCAACTCGTTGGGTTTTTTTGTACACTCTTTTATTTGGAGTGTTGTATCCAACAAAGAACCATTCTCCTTCTTTAGCTCCAAATTTTTCATATGGTTAGATCATAGTGCATGGAGCCGCGAATGGTTCCAGAAACTCTAAGTTCAGCTTCCTACGGTTCAACAATTCGTAAGAAGCCTTACCGTGCTTCTTTACCATTACAAAGGAATAAAGGAAGGTTCGAATCTGCGAGCATCGTTCTGGCTGCTTCTATAAGAGTCTGATTCTTTCTGCAACCATATTTTGCTGTGGAGTGTATGGAGCTGTAAACTCAGGATGAATACCCATTTTTACACACAACACCTCCATAGCATGATTATTGAATTCTGTTCCATTGTTGCTTCGAATCCGACAGATCTTTAGCTGAAAGAAGTTTTCAAGTTTAGCGAACAGATTCTTCAAGTACTCGGAAGTCTCACTCTTGTGCTGTATGCATACTATCCAAGAGAACCTAGAATAGTCATTAGTGACAACTAGACAGTATAGATCTCCATTATTGCTTTTTCGATTGACAGGCCTGAACAGATCCATGTGCAATCGTTTAAGAGGAACACTGACTGAGTTGACCTTCTTCGGTTTGTGCGATTTCTTCTTCTGCTTCCCTTTCTTACATGAAACACAGACATCATTTAAATGAAAGTTTTTGGCTGAGACACCTTCAACAAGCTGATTCCAAACCAAATGGTTCATCTTCCTCAAGTGAATGTGTCCCATTCGTTTGTGCCACATAATAGATTCCTTCTCTGTCGCCTTTGACAAAAAACAAGTGACCTGCCCCTGTGCTGTTATAGCTTGACTCATATCCAGAACATACAGATTGTTGACCCTTGGAGTAGAAATCATAACCCACTCTTCGGAATCTTGAAGCCCGGTGTCAGAATGAAGCATGCGTTGTCATCAAAGAACACCGTGTATTTCTTATCACAGATTTGAGAGACACTTAGCAAATTGTGGTCTATCTGCTTGACAAATCTTATCTTCTCAAAGATAACAATTCCATTGCTTATACTACCCTCTTTTGTTATGTAACCCCCTCCCTTATTACCAGCAAAAGAAACATACCCCCCATTGATATTCTTGATGTCAAATTATAGGAGGGATATGTCACCCGTCATGTGCCCAGAAGCCCCACTATCAACAATCCATAGGCTGTTGATAAGGCCTTATAGAACTCCCTACACAAACAATTAAGGATTAGTGGTTAAGCGGACCCAAGCCTTCACGGTCTTGGGTCTGCCATCTTCATCAACAATAGGATAATCAACCCATTTCCCTCTAGGAGTTGGAGTTGTATCCAATGGTTGGGTAGCTGAGATTGATGATTTTCCTGTTTTGGTTGGTAATTTGGGCCTCCAAACTTGTTCTGGTTTCTTTGGCTTAGCCTTAGGTCTAGATGGCTTTGCCTCAGATTCCTTTGCTAGAACATCATTTTAAACCACTTCAGACTTAATTGTGTGCGGATCAGATTTAGGGTTACCCTTGGGCTTAGCAGCAAGCTTAGCTTGTGGCTTTGCCGCTGGTTGAACCTTAGTAGGAATTGGGCTCCCCCTTATCTTGAGTACCTTACCATCAATCGGCTTTTGGTTCATAGCAACCGTGTTTCTGTTGTCATAAACAACATGCTTCCCCTGTTTTTCAAAAAGTTTATGGGAAACTGGTTGCTTTGACTTGCTAGAACTTGGAGCATTATCAATCTCAATCCTTTTGCATCTAAATTCAGGGCACGCAGCAGCTAAATGCCCGTGCTCCCCGCATTTAAAACAAGATCTATATGCTTCAAATTTGGGAGCTTCAGCTTGATTCTCCCTTTTGTCCCTGGGTTTGGACGTACTGGTGAAGGTGGCTTTCGATCCTAAAAACATTGTTCTTGCAAACTAGTTTAAGGTCTCTTACCAGTATCTTCTACTTCTCCAGTAAGTCTAACAAACTCAGTCACATGTTTCTTAGGGTTCTGTTTCTGAGTTTGTTTGGGAGGGTCATTTGTGTTTTTCTTTGGATTTTTCTTGTTGTTTTCATTTGTCTGATTATCCTGCCCCTTTTTACCCTTACCCTTACCGCATTTTTCTTTCTTGAAGGTAATGGTTGAATCTTTCCAAATTTTAGTAATCAAGGCAGGATCGATACACTTGATGGGAAGTTCATCATCAACGTATATCTTATCAGACCTCTTCATTTTATAAAACACTTTCATGACCTCCCTGCCATCAGTAGGTTGTACTTTCGGCTCAGGATCACATAGAATGTGATTTTAGATAGGAATATCCGCATTCATGGCCGGCGCGTCCCTCTTAGGCTCGTCAAACTCATCATCAGAAATGTATATTTCACATAACACTCATATTATCAACAATCTCATTAGCACCTAGCATTGGTTTCACATTAGGTTGATGTGGATCTCCAACACTTGTAGCGTTAGCTTTTATATCCACAGTCTCCTCCTTTGGCAAAACAACAAAGGTGTGATTTTCAAATCTCACTAGAGGACAATGTGCATATACAGGACTGATGGGAATGCTTCTTTTTTCTGGGTTGTCAACTATGTGATCAAGAACATACTTGCAGTTCAGATAACTCCCAAGCTTTTTCTTGATCTTTTCATAGTCACAATCAACAATAGCCAACTGTTTCATAGTGTCTTTTAACTCATTTATGTAGTTATTTATTGCAATTTGTTTGTTAGACAGTGTTTTAGACAATTCAGAAACATCATTTTTGTATGCCTCAGTAGTGTTTTTAAAACTCTTTTCCTTTGAACTTAAGGCCTCATTAGATCGTTGGCATTGTCCCATATCAGTTTTAATATTCAGATTTTTGTCTACTAAGACTTCATATCTGTACTTAAGCTTATCACATTCAGCACATTCATGTTTAGATGTGGAGGATGAACTTACCTTTACTAACGACTCAGTGATGGCCATCAAAGTGCAATGAGCATCTAACTTCTTGTCTCCGAAATATTCAGCAAGATTAGCCTTCGTACAATTAGCATCCACCAAGAAAGATCATCTGCTGATAAGATGATCTGCTTCAGCAAGTAGTTGTTCCACATCCACATCTAATTCTGAATCACACTTAGAATCACCATCAATAGAGTCATTGTCAGGAGCATCGACTTCTTACACACTTGTGTTGACTTCAACTTCAACATCCACGTTAGGAACTTGTTCAACATAGCACGCTACACCACCCTGCGGGGCACCTTCTCCCTCTAGATGTAGATTCCAGTTGAAACCTTCATCTGCTTGAATTACTAGTGCCCGTCCTTGATTGTTGTTGGCGGGAGCATTCTGGTTCTGATTATGTATGGGGACGATTGCTCGTTCAGTATTTGGATTAGGTTATGTCTCGGCCTGCTGTCGTTGGTTCTGATTTCCCCGGTTGTTGTTGTTGAAAGGATTCTGATTTGCGTACTGCTTTGGTCGGTCACATTCCCTAGCAAAGTGTCCCTTGGTGCCACAGTTGTAACAGGTAACTTTATTTTTATCAAACCCAAATCTTTTGTAGTTGTTGATCAGCACATCTCTTCTCCTCGTCCTATCCATAAACTCTTTTACTCTTCGGACAACGCTTGCAAAATCCCACTGAATATCAATCAGGTCTATATCATCCTTGTCAATCTGGGCGTAGTCTTCTTGAGTGAGATAAGGCTTTCCTATCTGCCCTGCAACTAAGTCACTGTAGGAGTTGACCACAGTAGACAATAGAGCCATATGTTCTTGAGCCGGTTCTACCGTTACTTTCTTGAATCCCGTTGTGTTTAACTGTTAAGCAACTGGATTAGTCTGAAAGCTACCACCTTGACCTGATGAAGAAGCACCTTCATATCCCGAAGATGAAGCACCCCCATACCCCGACGAAGAAGGTCCACAAAGGTTTGTTGTTGCTTGTGCTGGTGCTGCAAGATGTGCAAAGGGGTTAAATCCAAACTGATTTGCCCCATAAGATGGGGGACATGGAGTTACTTGTCCTAATGGGTCCACAGGAGGAGTGGAGTTTAGGATGGGACCATAGTTGTCGAAGGCGAATACAGGATTTTGATTTAGCACAAAAGCAGTTTGAAGTTTGGATCCTGCACCGCTGAGATCTTGAGGAGCTGTCCCGTAGTAGATGGCATGGTTTTGAGGGATGAACGCCTTGTTCGCCCTTTGGATTTCATCAATTTCCTTGTTCTTGAGCTCGATCACAAAGTCATTGATGTAGATGGTCTGATAATGGTTCGTTGACTTCTAGATGTCAAGCCACTGATGCCAGTAGGGAAGGAGTGCATCTGCAAATCGTTCAACAAGTTCAGATGAACTTTAGACAACCCCGTACTAATACATCTCCGATATCAAATGATAATAACGTGCTATCAGGTCCCGTAGAGGCTCATTCCCAATCGCTGTTAAATTTTCAAACTCTTTCCTGAGTTGATCCATCTTGATCTTCCTGGTTTTCTCATTCCCCTCATTCCTTTCTGCTAACCCAAGCCAAAGCATCTGAGATGTCGTACACTGTGCAAACTGATGTAGGATGTCTTTGGGTAAAGCTTGCGTAAGAGCAGCCATTTCCTTCTTTTCAGCATTAGACTTTCTTTTTTGATCATCCGTCATATCATCCAAGTCGACTGGAATTGTTGAATTTTCCACCATTGGTCTTGTATACCCATTCTCAATCGTTGCCCAAACTGATCCGTCTATGCCTTCCACATGTGTCCTGAAGCGTCCTTTCCATGAGTGGTAATCTGACATAAACTGAAGTTTTGGTGCCCTGTTCGAACTCCCGGTTTCCATATCACTTAACAATATGGACAATAAGTGATGTGTTTGTTGAGTTGCAGCAGCTGCGAGTGCCCACAGATTTCCTGCCATTAGGAGTTGCTGTTGAGCGTAATGTTGAGCTGCGAGCACCCACGGATTTGTTCCAGTAACATAAGCCTGCGAGTTCATGGATTGATCAAACTATTGCCTTGGTTGATTTAGGTGTCCCCACAGGTTAGCCATGTTTAACAGTCCGTATAATCCGATACTTAGTTAAATTTGGAAAATTTCTGATTTTAGACGATTATGAACTTTTACATGACTACTAATCACACGAGTATGAAAATGACATGATTATGGGTTAAAACAGATGCTTATGGGAAAAACAGTCAATTATGGGAGCTTTACATGACTATGGTGCTAGTCGTGTGCTTTACACACGAGTATGGTCTTAGTCGTGTGAAAAAAGGCCCAACTATGAAAATTTCAGGCGATTAAGGTTTAATAGGCGACTAGCTTTATAGTCGTGTACAAAAGGCACAAGTATGAAGCTAGTCGGGTGTAACAGTTACACGAGTATGATCCTAGTCACCTAAAAGTTTCATAGTCGCCCCCAGCAGGTCTGATAGCTTGTTTTGCACGAAAATCATCATTTTTGCTTCAAAATCTATCAAAATCAATGTGTTTAATCCCCAAATGATTAGGAAAGTTGTAAAAACACTTTTGGAACCAACCCTAATAAAAAAACACACGTTTTTGGCCATTAAAAACACCTTAGATTTTGAAAAATGTTGGTTTTTATAAAAACTCAAAGCTAGAAACTTTCAAAACAGGTTTTTGAATAAAAACACTGATTTAGAACATAAAACCACACTGTTTTGAATCAGAAATGTTATCAAACACTCGTGATAAGAGCATTGCCGAGCCTCTGATACCACTTGTAGGATCGTTTTCGGATAACCCGACTATCACGAGCTAGTTCGGCTAGAGTGCGGAATCCTCTAGACGATGTTTGGATAAAAAAATATGTCAACAAACACGCACACGAGATATCCAAACACACACACGAATGGTTCAAAGCTGTATTTGTATTAAAACAGAGCCTTGGTGTACAGTATGGAGCTATAGACACTGAAACCGAGGCACTAGGTGTTAGGGAATGTGTGAAATAACAACTGAATCATAAGGGCAATGATTGATTGTATTTATACCCTCCACAAGTCGGCCCAGGCCCAAGGGGCGACTATCAGCTTCTTCAGGCGACTATGAATCATAGTCGCCTGATAATTACACAACTATGGTCATACTCGCCCAAAAACCACATGACTAGTAAAGCTAGTCGTGTAAACCAATAATAGTCGCGCATTCGAATCCCAACACCATAAAAATGTACAAATTACATATAAACGACCACAAACAACATACGAACACCTATAATAGGCTAGGGACATCTAAAATATATGTACTAACAAAACATGAGAAAGAAAAAGAGTTTTGAAGGGAAATAAGGGGAAGTATGACACATGATACACCTAAAAGAATGTTGACCTATTTGAATATCATGTTAGCTTTATTGTTTTCTTTTATTAATATCAGATATAGATATATATAGATACGTTAGAACTAATTTCCTAGGGTCATCTTGCCTAATTAAAAAAGTAATAAGATATAAAATTAATATATTTTTAAGTGTACGAAATGTTTAAATATACCCAATTATATTTATGTTTACATGATGTTTTTTATGTTTGAAGTATAAGCATTAAAACATGGTTTATACGTGTGAACAGAATGAGAATACTGAATACATCTTTTAAAACATGCTGAAAAAATATTTAAAATTAAAATTACTTACTATAGTGGTTTTCAACCTTTTCATGGTTGTCATATTTATATATTTAAGATAGCTGACTGGACCCAACATCTATTTAATACTTCAATCCTCTCTTTTTCTCTCTATATCTACCTCTATTGTCACACAACAGTTTAGGAGTGACAGGTTCAATTCTAGGTGATTGCCAAAAAGACTACAGAAGAGTTTGAATGTTTCTTGATGATTTTATAGCCTGTGAATGATCAAGTAATTTTTTAAAGAATTCAAGCCCTTTTGATTTTATAAAGATGGGAAGCTGTGGGAGGACAGGAGCAGTAAGGCAATACATAAGATCAAAGGTTCCAAGACTTAAATGGACTCCTGATCTTCATCATGCTTTTGTACATGCAATTGATAGAATTGGAGGACCTGAAAGTGAGTTTTTTTTTTTTTTTTAACCATTTTGTTGGTGTGTTCTTGATCATGATGAATTCATGTGTTTATGATGATGATGATTGTGTTATGTGTGTATGTGTATAGAAGCTACACCAAAGCTTGTTCTTCAGATGATGGATGTAAGAGGACTCACCATTTCCCATGTCAAAAGTCATCTCCAGGTTCTATTTCTCATCATTCTTCTACTTTTAAAAAAAAAACAACTACATTTTCATGTGAACATGATTTTTTTTTTTTTTGTATGCATTAATGGATCCTTTTAACAGATGTATAGAAGCATGAAGAATGGTGGAAATAAACAAGGTATACTTCTATTTTATCATCTTCTGGCAAAAACAATTCGAAGATCGAAACCCTAATTCTAAATTCTTAGATTTTTATACTTTTGGACCTAACTTTGTATTAAAAACAATCATTGTATGTTTAAAAGGATTAAAACACTTTATTTTTAAATCTAAATTTCTATAGAATTTTTAGTTGTTAATGGAAATGAATTACACACATCCATCCTTCATTAATCATCTATCAACCCTAAAATATGGTCTCTTTGATCTACATAGAGAAGCAACTAGTGAACAAATCAACTTTGTCTCATTTTCTAGCAATGAAAAATCTATGACTCCTTCCAAACATTTCCCTCCAATTTCTCATGGTTTCAGTAATATCTCTTGTTAATTGGTAGCTTTCAAATCCACATTTGTACTTTCTAAAAAAATGAAAGGCATTATCTCTACCTTTTTTTCTCACACATGCCACCTTTTTGTTTATTTATATTTATTGTTTTTGTTTATTTATGTTTATTGTATGTATTTATCTAATGTGGGGACACCAATTATATTATACCAACTAATGATAAAACTTTTATCAGGAGATGAAGATCCCAATTTCATTGGATCACAAAGAAGACAACTTCTTGAGGATCATTATGATGGATGTGTTGATCATGAGCATCAGTTGAAGCCCAACTTTCAAAATTCGCATCCTCATTCCTTTTACACACTTCCTTCTAAAAGGTTTGTCTATCATTTTTATTATCATAGTATTATTCTAATTAAGTTATAAACTACCAAATCATTATGCATTTGTAGCACATAAAACCATTTAGCTTTGACAATTTCAGCACCAATTTGTATGATCAGTGTAACTTCACATTGGTGTTTTGTAGTAAGTTAACAAGTTGAAAGTTGTAAAATGATATCCTTTAATAAGTTGAAAACATTGTAATTTCAAATATTAAGAAAACAAACATATTAAAGCTTTTAGTTTGCATTTGCATATTGAGTTTATATTTAATTCCAAATACTTAAATGTTGTGTTTTTAGAGGGAGAATGGAGACAAGAAATGGTAAACATGAATGGTGGGGAAATGAACCAGAAAGAGAGCAAAAGGAAGCTGTAGGGAATCTCACATGGCAGCATCCCCTTCATTCTTTCCAACATTATCTCTTGCATCCTTCTTTTACCCATGTAAATGCATTTCATCAGGAATCTGACTTGGTAAAGTCTCTCTCTCTCTCTCTCTATCTATCTATATATATATATATATATATATATATATATATATATATATATATAAACAAAAAACATTAAACATGGGTTTTTATTTTCTTTTTATAATACCTATATCATGCTCTTAGGTAAGAATTCAAGAGATTAATACCAACTTTGTTTGTCTATTTTGAGGGAGAAGGTCCCATTGGGGGTTCTTTAAATATAAGATATAATTTTAGAATATGTATACACACACAAAAACATTAAACATGAGTTATTTATTCTTTTTAAAATACAAAATTACCTATGTATATCATGCTCTTTGGTAAGGATTCAAATGTTACCTACTTTGTGTAATTTGATGGAGAAGTTCTCGTTGACAGTTCTTATAAATGTAAGATTTTATTTTAGTCAATGTTCTATTAATAATTATAACATAAAATAAAGCCTCTATACAAAAAGTCTATCTTTTAATAACTAAAATCATTAACTTTTATAACTTAAAGACAAAATCCTTTTGTAACATTGTTAAATTGTCCTTTTAGATACAACAATAATATCATTTGTGTATATTATTTGATAGTCTATATGTATACTCGTAGACATAACACATGTATAGCATCCCTGTAATCCTGATATCCACGTGACCACGTACGTACCTTGTATCCTTGCAATATAGTGTGTAAGGCATGAATGGGTTGTACCCTATTGCTTTTAGAGTTGTACAACATTGAACATACGGAAATCAGCCTTTAAACTCTAGTAAACAAGGGATGATTTCTTTGGCATGCAAGCGTTGCTTTCAAAAGCAGAGAATATGCTGTTGCTCCAAATACCTGTTTTGTTGCTTGGACATTAATGCTTTTTTGTGCTTTATTTTTACATCCACAACCACCAAAAAAACTACTTCTAAGCATCAATTTTGTACTTCCTACATTGTGTTGTCAAAACACTATACAATACGAATCTTTTATCTTTATAATTATACATTATTTTCAAAATAAAGACTTTAGGGCTTAGGTTCATATGATAAAACTAAACATTGTGGGCATTAGGCCCTTGTCAAGTCACCAGCATTTCCATCGTTATTCCCTTGACGAGCGTGAAGTGAAGAGAGAGGTGTGTGTGTGTGAGAGAGAGAGAGAGAGAGGGAGAGAGAGAGTTAAGCATTTGTTTATATCTTTATAGTAAATTAAGCGGTGTCATATTACTTATAATTTTCTGTTAAACCACTACAACCTTTTAAATGTGTAATTTAATTGAAGTTTCATTGTCTTTGTAGCCGAAACGTGCTAGTAACTTTTGCGCTTTTTAAGAAAATCCTACTTGTTAAAGTAATTTCTTTAAAAAAAGTTATTTATTATCTTTAAATATAATTTTCATACTCAAATTTAATGATCTTTTTCATAAAAACTTGAAACGGGAAATAATGTGTAGTGTGTAGGGATGTTTATCGATTAGTTTTTGGTTATTAAAGTTAACTTGAATCATGTTACTTGATTTTTAAATTTTCTGAACGGCACCCCTACTTTATTTAGAAGTTATGATTTTATTACCGTCACACATCTTGATTATTTATAAGAATATAACTAGTCTTATTTTTGTTCCTATATAATTAATATTATTTTTAATGCATAGAGTAAGGTTGGTTTTGTTTTGTACGGAAAATATGTTATGGGTACATACTTTTTGGGTGAAAATTTTCAAAGGTACATAAAGGTGTTTGGTCGGAAATTAGGCATTCATTGATTTTGTTACGTCTTCGTATATATGATTTTTGAAAATGTCTTCAAATTTTGTTCGAATCTATACTTGAACATGGTTGTTTTTTGGTCAAAGTCTTGATTTAAAAAGGAAGGTTAAAGTCCTTGAAAAGTATAAATGAATACAATTTTGTGTTGAATATGTTTTACACAGACTTTAGAAGATGCTGGGAGATGTGGACCTTTTAAGAGACTTAAATTAGAGAGCTCCATAAGCATCCGAGATGAACATGAAGATGAAGATGGGTTATCATTGACGCTTTCATTGCACCAACCGTCGACACAAAGGAGTAGTAATTACGGTTCAACAATAAGTGACGCTAGTGAGGTGTATTCAACGTCTAATATAAACGATAGCTATTCGAACAAGTGTCATGTAAACTTAGACCTATCTGTTGCTTTATGTGGTAACTGAAGATATATTGAAGAGCTTTCTGAAAAGAAATATTTGTAGGTTTGTTACAAATTATTTCATTTGTTTTAGCACGTATGGTATTAGGTTGGCAATAAAACGATGTTTTCTTGTAATGTTCCCTGAATCTTTTGTATGAACTTGTTAAGTCAATAATTACTGGCGTAGGTTACACAACCTTTTTTGTTTCTTTTTTTGTTGAAGAACAATACAAATGAGTTATGGCTAAAATAGGTTGGCTTGATTTACTTAATGTACTAAATTCTAAAAAGATGGACTTGGTGAACACAAATATGCTAGCAACGGACTCGAAACAATATAAACATACTATTTTTATTTAAAAAAGAAATATTGGAGTTAAATAAGTTCAATTAATAGCTATTCCCCACACTAGCTTCAACTTCAAAAATCAATGCAAACTATTCAAACTTTTAACCTATTTTACCTATCCCATACTAAGTAAAAGTTAGTTGAATTAGTTTATGCTGATGTAGACAACCGCACAAGCAGTCAACGTTATCAAAACTTTGCCATATAAGCATGCCATGTCATCAAAAGTTTGATTTTTGCCACATAAGCTGTTCTTGTCAGCGAAAGTTTGACTTTTTTTATCATATAACCAGTCAACGTCAGTAAATACTAACTAGGTTAAATTCTAGTTAGTTTAGGACCTCTAAGGGAAAATAGGTTAAAAGTTGGGACTAGAGGTGCACAAAAAAACTGGTTCGGGAACAGAGACCGGTAAAACCGAGCCGAAACCGGTCAAAACCAGTTTTACCCAAAACCGGTACTAGAAAATCTCAAACCGAAACGGAACCAAAAATCGGAATGGAACCAAAATCGAGTAAAAAAGTCGATTTGTTGTTGACCATACCAGTATGGAACCGAACAAACCAAAACCGGTTTGACTTGAAACCTGTCAACACCCAAACCGGTTTTCTTAAAAGGAATAGAAGTTAGCACCTCTAATTCGGACAGTCAATAGTTATTTATCAAGCTAAAACTGATAGCAGCAAATAGCTGATAGTTGATATTATTTAAATCGAATATTCATTTTAAAAAGTTTGAAAACATGATATTCTTGTTCTTTTAAAAAAGTTTGAAAAATGTTTATAAAACTCAATAATTATAAAATAATTGCATCATTCAATCTCTCATACGAACTTCCGTTTTACTCACAATGAACTAATGGATTTCTTTTGTGGTTGCTCAAGACCCTGTTAAGCCTAGACATTCTAGCGGATCACATATCTTGATACTACCCTCACTCAAGCACAATTGGTGTTCCCATCTCATCTACAATCTTACGCTTATGTCTAATGTGTTATTGTATTTAAGGTGGACACTCCTTATGGCCAAGTATATTTGTTGCTAATAGAAACATAAGATAATAATGTAAGATTTCTCTAAGATATCACAATGCTCGCCAGAATAATTGTCCTTGATGACATGTTCCCCACCGTCGTAAATAGAATAAAACATGAGTGACTATGATATCCATTTGTGATATCCTGCCACTCATATAAAATAATTTTTTCTTCTTTATCCATATGAAGCGCGGGGATTTGTTTTGAGTTGTCCGATAAAAGACTTTTCAGACGGTCACTCATCATATCTTACTATTTCTTAAGCATGCTAATTAATCGCGGGGTTCTCTTATTATACACAATCAATGTGCGCAAAATGCAATGGTATTTTTTTAGGTAGGACATTCCTTATGACCTAGTATCTGTCATGTGGACTGAAGAAAACAAAAGGATATCGCATTTGCCTATGGTGTTGCAATGATAACTGATACTTCATCGATTCATGGTCTAACAATAATTCAACATCAACAACTTTACCTTTTGACGGTTGATGCATAATTTAATAGTGGATCCGATGTTAGGCTTATATCTAACATCCAAATTTTCAAATACAAGCCTCTAGTGTCGGAAAATTGCTTAAGGCACTTTGAGTATGCTTAAAATGTTTCATTTGTATAGTATAATGTATAATTTAAACCTTTAAAAACATAATTCACTAACTAGAAAAAATTAGCTCATGTCGAAAATATTTTGAAGGCGTTTTTTTAAGGTAACCATTTCTTTCCAAAATCCAATCAATTTAGAATGTATCAACCCGTGATCATGCAACATTCTAATCAAGATCTTCAAAATCCAAATCTTCAACAAGGTCTTCTTGTAGTCTCCATGGCCACAATAAAGAACAAACTAATGTTGATGGTTGTAACTGATGCATGTATTCAACACGCTTCCCTTAAAACAGAATTCACGTCTCTACTCAAGATAACGCATCTGTCTCCTAGGGTACAACAGCCAAAGCGGTCATATTGCCGCAGGAGGCCACATGCCCGATGTTACATTGGGTAAAATTATAGTGTTAGAACTTGTGGAACATATAATAATGAAAAGGTAAAGGAATAAGGTAGAAAGTACTCCTCTCTGCAATACCCATTTGAATATATATATATGTATATATATATATATATATATATATATATTCCAAAAGCTCTCCTTATGTATATTTCTGTTGTATTTTTTCCTCTATCAAATGAGGCACAAAACCTTCTATTATACAAGAACATAAATGGATGAAGAGTTTCCCTTTAATTAGAGACTTAATTTGAGACATAAAACTCTAATTAAGTGACATTAAACTATAATTTAAAGAGATAAAAACTCTACTAAATAGCTTAGTCTTCAATTCACCATTTAAAATGTGTCCTTTAATAGCCACACTAAAAATCTATTCATCATATTTTTTCAACAAACCATTTGCTACAAGGTTTACATATACAAGTGCAACATCTTGATATACCAATGTGGTATATCATCACTACATATTATCTTGCTTCCTCATTTAATATTTGAATTTCTTATAATGTACTTAATTAGGTTTTCTATGAATTAGTTGTCAAAGAGTTGAGAAGAAGCACCTCTAAATAGAAAAGATATAAAAGAAATCATTGTCTTGGTTTGTATGTATCACCATATACTCTAATTTAGTTAAACTTTGAGGTGGAAATTTGATTTTTATTGTCATAGAAATTTTGCCTAATAGTAGAACAGTCAATGTATGGTCGGATCATGACCTCGACCATGGTGGCTCTATAGTATTTTGACTTGTCTTCCATATTAAAATTCATAGCATGATAGGTGTGTGCACACCATGGTGATAGTGTAGACTAGCTACATCTCTTTTTTAGCATCCCACACCAAGGATTTCAAGTCGCTTGGCTGAGGATCATGATTTTTTTTGTGGCATTAATAGTATGCCACTATTTGTTTGTTTTTTGTTGTCTTAGTTGATATATTATGAATGTACGTATACGGAATATATGTGTGTATATAGTTGATATATATATATATATATATATATATATAGGTAGAGGATCCGGTAGGAAAATTGTTTTGTGTAGGAAGTATTTTCAACCATTAGATCGAATCTGATTAAATCTTTAGATGAAGGGCATTATATACTTTTTGTCCATTTTTTATTTATTACAAACCCACTAAATTAGCAACTAACATCTAGATATTTATGAAGATTAATCATCCTAAATTAACTAATTATTCATTATTTTTCATAAGAATCATAAGATATTCATATTAAATAAGTTGATCAATACCCAAAAACTTGTTCGATTCTTTAAACATATAACCCATCTCTATCACTTGTTCGATTATTCAAGTCATGGCAGAAGGTTAACATCAGGAGTGTTTTATAATAACGTCAGGAGTGTTTTATAATGAAAGAGAAACTAGTATGCATTAATAAGGAGTGTTTTATAATATCATCGGGAGTGTTTTATAATAACATCAAGGGTGTTTTATATTGAAACTAAACACAGTAGAAGTGTTTTAAAACTGATATGAGAGAGAAACTAGTGTGCATTAATTAAGGAATTATGGGAATGATTTCAAAACTAATAGGAGAGAGAAATTGGTTTTCTCTAAATAAAGTGCATGGTTGTTTTTGTTTTGTGAAGATGAATGCTTGACTTTGAATGATATTATTAAAAACAATAATTAGGAGAGAGAGAGAGGTACTATAAATGTAGGAAGCATTTAAACAGTTTCTAAAAAACTTGATACATAATGACCTTGATACCCTTATTTAAAACACATATTGACAATCCTACCCTAATTTCTTTAATATATTAATTAGATTTTAAACATCATCCTATCTTTTAATCTCCACCATCCATCTTTAAATCTAATGGTTCAAAACACTTCCTACACTTCCCACACAAAATCATTTTCCTACAGGAACCCTACCATATATATATATATATATGGACAGGTTCAGATACAAAGTAATGAAAACGTGCGAAGTGTGCGAATGCTCACTTGCACATGATAATTACGTAATGCCATCATGAACATACAAAAACATTACGTAATTATCATTACGTAATTATCATGTACAAAGTGCATGATAATTACGTAATGATAATTACGTAATGTTTTTGTATGTTCATGAAGATATTACATAATTATCATGTACAAAGTGCATGATAATTACGTAATGATAATTACGTAATGATAATTACGTAATGCTTTCATGAACATACAAAGACATTACGTAATTATCATGTACAAAGTGACACTTCGCACGTTTTCATTACTTTGTAGAATAACCGTCCCCTATATATATATGTATATATATATATATGTGTGTGTGTGTGTGTATAGTATTCTTAGGCAAGGATTTCTTACTGCTCAACCAACCTTGTTGAACGTTTAATCAGTGTTTTGAAACCTGGACCGGTCGGTTGGACTGGGAACCGTTGGTCGAACCGGTCCGGGTCAGGGTATTGGACTGGGTGTGCAGCGAACCGGGGGTTGGACCGGTGAACCGTCGGTCGGACCACAAACCCGGATTTTTTAATATTTTTTCGAATTTTACCATATTAATTTTACGACATTATACGATTCTTACATCAACTCCGACCGATTGAACTGGTCGAACCAGTGAACCATTAAGTAGACGTTTAATTACACATATGCTATATATATTATGTTAAAAATGTTGAAAAGTTTAGTAAATTATCTTTTTTACAAAGTCATCTTAAGATAAATGATTGAAGAAAACGGGACCATCCTTTTTGACTTACTCATCCAGGCATTGGATTAAATGAAGGGGGACTGTGGACGTGTTTGATTCTTGTACTCGTTCAAAGAATGGTAAATAAGTCAACATACCATCCTTTTTGACTTCATCCTCCAGGCATTGTATTAGGATTAATGTCTTTTTTTCTTTATCAGAAATCAGTAATTAGTGAGATATGTAAATTTACATCGTTTACACACATATTATACACTATTGTTTATTTATTTTTTTTCATTTTAGCTCACCCCTATATTCACTGTTAGTACAAACTAGAATTATTTATAAATCAGTAGGTGAAGTCCCGTGCGATGCACGGGAATACTATATCCTTTTTTAAGGTCTGTATACTAAAGACCACATCAAGAAGTCAAGCATCTGTTGCAAGCAAAGTCTGTTTACTAAGGTCTATTATATAGTAGTAGGTCTGTTAAGAAGATATGTCTAAAACAGTTGTTGCTTCAAACAGCTGTTGCAAGCAAACTGTTAAATCATCATCTGTTTAAGCAACATCTGTTTCAGACAAATCTCCTTAACAGACCCACTGCTCTGGAATAGACCTTTGTAAACAGACTTTGCTTGCAACAGATGCTTTACTTCTTGATTTGGAAAGATAATAAAACGCTCGTTTTTTTTTCGTTTTTTGTATAGCACTATGGTACTCGTTGGAAAGATAATAAAACGCTCGTTAATTTGGTGTAATTTTTTTTTCCAAAAAAAAAAATGTCATTTAAAAAAAGTTATTAACGTTTAAAAATTATGAGGGAAACTGCATGTGCTATGCACATGAGAGAGAAAAAATAATAGATGGAGTATCCATGACCAATTTAATTGACCCGGTAATATGGGCGAGAAAAACATAAAATATGCTTCCATATAATGACATGTTTCCAACTTTACTTTCTTTTTTATATATAGTAGTAGATTAGAAATCAATTCATTCACATGTGAATGTATGAATTAATAGTAAATATACTAAACATTAATAAATGGTATATTTTACACATATAATAATGATGTTATAGCAAATAGTGCGACTGTGTGTATATAGTACTTGACAAAAGTATAATACATAAAAGTTTATTAGTTTATTGTAAAATCAGATTAAGACGACCAGGAAAACAATGATTTGTTTTTGGTCATTTGTTTTAGTTCCTACCAAGCTGCAATGAGGTTATTTTCAACCAAAACCAAATAACAAAAAGGCAAAAGCCAGCAATTCATGGCAGAAAAGTCTCGAATTAGGCTTTTTAGATTCATTGGGTGTTACGTCAAGTAGTTTATATCCACACGATGTTCCAATTTGTTGGTGTCTTAATGATAAGTGTTCTTTACTCGGAATTGATTCGTAAACTATTTAAAAGGAATTTCAGAGATCGAAAACCATAAAAATGAATATTGGTCCTAAGTAGAGCTTGAAAACCGGGAAAATCAAATAAAGAAAAATTTAAATAACATATTCGGATTTGTTTTTTGAATAATTCAAGTTATTCCATTTAACGAACCGCTTCGATTTTTGAAGAAAAATCGAACCGCTTCGATTTTTGAAGAAAACTTTTATTGAAGTGTAGATAAAAATAAGCACGGATATACTGGATAGACATCTTCTATAATCTTCTATCTTCTATAAGGGGGATGGGGCGCTACCAGAATTGGTCACAGGTACCCCACTACTAGCACGGTAACACCGACGCCACCCATGCTGGTAGTGGTTCCGTAAACCAAAATCTGGTTGTAGTTAACAGGCTAGTACCCGTGAGTTTCTCTCTCCCCCTTTTGTCTTTTTCTCTATTTTATTTTCAGTGGAGTGTTGCCTCCAAAAAACTGTTCTAGTAAAATGAATCAGTGAAGTGATGTGGCAGTGCAGGATTGATAGAAATCAGTGAAATTGAAAAAAATCTAGTGGAGCGCCCCGTCCCCCCTAATATATAAATGAAAGCAATGTGGGACACATGGCATATTCTCAGGTCATCTAACTATGTTTTCCCGCTCATTTTACCGGGTCAATTAAATGGGTCATGGATACTCCATCTAATATTAAATTATTCTTCATAGCACATGCACTTTCCCCCATGATTTTTAAATGTTATAACTTTTTGAAATGACATTTTTGTTGAAAAAAAAAAAATACACCAAATTAACAAACGTTTTATTATCTTTTCAACGAGTACCACAATGCTATATAAAAAACGAAAAAAAAACGAGCATTTTATTATCTTTCCAAATCAAGAAGTAAAGCATCTGTTGCAAGCAAAGTCTATTTACTAAGGTCTGTTCCAGAGCAGTGGGTCTGTTAAGGAGATTTGTCTGAAATATCTGTTGCTTCAAACAGATGATGCTTCAACAGTTTGCTTGCAACAGCTGTTTGAAGCAAACTGTTGAAGCAACATCTGTTTGAAGCAACAGCTGTTTTAGACAGATTTCCTTAACAAACCCATTGCTCTAGAACAGACCTTAGTAAACAGTCTCTGCTTGCTACAGTTGCTTCACTTTTTGATTTGGTATTTAGTAAACAGACTTTAATAATATTATAGTCTTCCTATGCATCACACGGGATTTCACCTAGTTTATTATAAAGCAAGATATTCTCCATATAAAGTAATTAATAAAAGAAAAAAATACACTCCAAAGAAACTTTATAAATAAAATACTACCCAACCCCTTCAAAACCCGGTTCAACGGGCCCGCTTCCGGTTCAACCGTCGGTTTACCAATCCAACCCTTGGTTTATTGCATACCCGGTTTATTGCCCCGACCCGAACCTGTTCGACTCCCGGTTCCCGGTCCAACCTGTCCAACCATAGTAGTAAAGAAACACATCTCATCGTTAATATATAAGTCATTATCTATATGGAATCATTTGCAAAGATTAGAACAATGTGAAGATACAGAAAACAATCAAACATAGACGGTTTAGACTAATATGTAAAATAATTATTATTTGTTTTATAAGAATATAAGATAAATTCTAGTGATATAGAACGCCACGGACAGAACATTTTATTTTTGTTAAGTGACACAAAAGGACTTTTATGTAACAAAAGGGGATATCCAAATTTGTCTAGCCACCTTCAAAAATCAGAAACGTTTTTTAGAAAAATCTTTCGACGTATACATAAACTTATTTGTGATATAGATAAATCTTTTGAGAATGTGGTTAACGAATTTCTGAGTAAGTGAAAACTGTAATAAAAAAATCCATATTCACCTTCAATCCCCCGTTTGTAGTGTAAGTGTATCTATATATATATATAAAAGAAAGCATATATGTCCCTTGAGAGTGTCACGTGGCTTAATAATTAAGTGTTTTTGGTGTTTTTGAGTATTTTTCTAAATTTATCTCTCTATCTCTCAATTCTCAATTACTAAAATTAAATTGAGTTATTTTAGGAAAAAAGAATTTAAAAACAAATTTAAATTTTTCTCTCTTATCTTCCTCCCATAATTTTTAAACATAAATATCTTTTATATTCGAGATTTTTTAAATAAAAAAATTACACCAAATTAACGAGCGTTTTATTATCTTTCCAACGAGTACCATAGTGCTATATAAAAACGAAAAAAAAAACGACTATTTTTTGTGGGGTTATATTCATACAGAAAAAAACACAAAGTGTTCAGGTTATTCATTAATCATGTTTTTTCTTTTAAACCAGGTTCTTATCTACGATGTTGAAATTCAGCCCAATCGCCATGTTATCATTGGAATTTTACTCTTCTAAAGATCGATAGGTATACTTCATCAAGAGAAGCTAGAAGAAAGATTCGCCCAACACTGCAACACATGGTGTCACCTTATAGCAAGGTTATTTTTTTATTTATTTAATTACAAGAGTAATAATTATTACTATTAGTATTAGTATTATTAGAATGGTTATATTTTTCAACCCCCATCATGAATTCTACATCTATATATGTAAGTATAAGTCAAATTGTAACATATTTTAATTTACGTGAAGATGATTATATGTTGAAGGTTATCCTTTTAATACTTTATTATGTTTAATATGGTTTATGCTTTTTATTTTTTTAACTTTTTAAACAAATGTTTTTTAACTAAGATTGATTATGTTTAAGTTATTTACTCTTTTCGTGATTTGAGTTTTCTTTTTTTTTTTTATCATTTTTTATTAAATCATATTAAATTTTTCAACCCCGGGACCTTCCCGGGGTAATCAGCTAGTAATGTATATATGTGTGGGTATTGGGCGACAAAATAAAAATTGCATTAATTTTAATGTTATTTTATTAATTTCGTGAAAACGACGTTAAAAACACGATTAATCATGCATCATGTGGGAATGTTGTACCAATCAGGCTTATCTTGGTTTTTAAGTGTAATGTGCCTTAGACCATGTATAGTGGCAAGGGGATTTTGGGCGATTTCACCACCAAAAACGCCTCATAATGCCTGCACCCCCGGGGGGATGTTTTCCTTCAAAAATTGGTTTGTGCGTGGAAATAAACACACCAGAGAGGGGCGTTTTTCTTCACAAAATTGGTTGAGCAATCAAATCATTCCAAAGTGGAGAGGGGCGTGATTTAGAGGAAGACCATTACGGGTGGTCTTATGTTCAAAGCTTAATGCAAAACCAGTATAGAGTTAGGGGTCTCACTGGAAACGGCTTCTTTATTTCTATGGGTAGAGGTAAGACGGTCTACATCTTACCCTCCTTATATCTATCTTAAATTTGCTATTATGAAATTCACTTAGTACGTTGACGACGACCTTTTTAGTATCATGCTACCGTAATATCACATGTGGAAGCTTAAACGTTTTAACTATAAATGAGTCAATTTATTTTTTATAAACCTTTTTTTATAGATATCATATAGTATGTGAATGCTATAGATTACAGTACAACATAAAAGACTATATCACATCACATGTAATTCTTGTACCGCACAAAGGAATTTCCACTGGTGTGTTTTATGTATAAACTACATAAATGATTTTAAAGTCAAAGATGAGTAGGTCTATGTGGCCATGCATACACCACGGAAGTGTTCGTTTCTTGATAACGACATGAATTGAAATTTGCGTGAACTAACGCTGTGTTCCCGAGTTAACTTAAAGAGGGAAAAGAAAGGAAAATAGGGTTCTATTCAATTAACACATGGCAGTTTTTACTAATATAACATATTATATTATGAAAACTATAATATGTATAGAGAGATAGAGTGAGGGGTTGTCAAAAATAGCAATAGAATAGAATAGAATAGAATGTGAAGAAACATCGACCTAATAATACTTGAAAGATAGTAGTAACAACAGTTTTAATGAATAAATACGAAGAAATTGTATTGATATATACTTGCTCGATGACAAGGACTGTTAATGAGTATTACAAGGAGAATATTTTCCACCAATCCTTCTAACAAAATTACCTAGAGCAGTGTAGCGTGTGTTTTTGTTATGCGAGAAGCCAACCCCTTATTTCTTGGAGTGAAGGGGTATTTATAGTGTGTGTGGGTTGGCTCTAGGTCTTGATAGTGATTGACAGCTCATTCGCACGGGCCCCACATGTGAGTCTATTGAAGAATTCTCGTTGTTCTTCTCTAATTGGTCGGACGTGCTTCCACTCATTCTGTCTGTCCTTGCTGCCGGTAGGGGATCGTGGTGTAGGGAATGAACGCCTGTGATTGTCCAGATGTCCCTTTCGTCCTCTCCACGCGTTTATCTCGTACTAGGTGTTGCGCGAGGCCTCCCAGGGGGTCCCGTTGAATGTTCCCTCCATTTTTTAGTGTGCATAAGTCCTTACGCGGGAACTGCGCACGAGCGCACATACACATATCACTTCAAGTCCCCCCCCAGTCTATTGCCCTTTGCGCTTGCGTGAAGGGCGAAAGACTTCTTAAAGTGTGATGGTGCTCTTTCTATATGCGGGCAAAGGCTAGTGTGGCCGTTGATAATTAATGCATTGCCCCCTCATTCCCTCCATCAGGTAGACTTGACGTTTTGGGGCAGGCAGAAGGACTTATGTCAGGTACCTTTTCAGGTTCTAGCCACGCTCATTTGAAGGTTCACACTTGTCTTTCTCATCCTCCACCGTTCTTGCTTCTTTGAATTTTTTTTTAAACTCTCCCTGATTTAAACTTACGCGCAATGGCCTGGTCGATTGGTCATCATGGGTTGAGGAAGAAAGATAACAAATATCTAGTTGCTGAGGATATCACTACGCAACGGGGCCCTGGGAAATTTGCACATTTCTGTAGGATTTTTGGAATCCCACACTCATTTGAGCTTACCCTTCCAAGGCATGGGGAGGTGATCACCAGGCCTCCCAGGGGGAAAATTGGTCTATCCTACGCGTACTTCGCCCAATGCAATTTCAGGTTGCCTGTGACTACGTTTTTTGCTTCTGCCTTGTATTACTACCAGCTCCATGTCAGTCAGCTACACCCTTCCGCTATGTGCATGCTCACATGGTTTGACTTTTTCTGTAGGCACATACTGTGGAGCCTCATGCATAGATGTTCAATGTTTTTTATCTCCTGAAATCGGTTGGAAATTGGTTCCTGTTTCGCCAACGGTTAGTCCCTACCCCCCCCCACCCCATTATACCCAGTCACCTAAGGGCTTTGGTGATTGGAGGGATAAGTTCTTATAGGGTTCATGAAAGGGTAATCCCTCTAAGGATGCAAATGCGCCAAACTGGTGGTAAACTCCTTCCCAGCGTGTGATGTGCCGTAATTACTCGAGCGAGGCTACACGCGAGAAACTTGTTTTGCAATCTGGCGATCAAAGTATACTTTGCCCTTCGGCTGCTATGTCAGCATTATTTTTTCCTGTTTTAACTGTATGTTGCTTTGTGTAGTTTGCGGGTTGTACTATGTTGTTATTCCAGTGCCGGATTTGAGGTGGCATTTGAACCTGTACGAGCCAGTAATCAGTTTATCTTGGACACCACTGCGCATATGCTGGTTGCTCCCGTTTTAGATTTCGGGGATATGCGTCGCAGAGAGGGGTCTCATGTTTTCTCTTCAGGTGCGCATCCCATCCTTGACCCTAGGCATTTGAGTGTTGTTGCACCCATAGGGCAGGAGTATGTGTGTTTATCGGATGATGAGATCATGACCAGTTTGTCGTCCACCGTTTCAGGTGGCGGCCATGCGTCTGTTGACGATGAGGAATTGGATGAAGGTGGGGATTAGGACCAACACGATGGTAGAGATCCTCATAACGCTGATGTTTTTGGTCACAATCTCCATGTGCCCCTTTGATGGCCCTTACGAGTTCTGCTTTTGGGGGGTCTAGCCAGGAGCCTTTGGGACAAATGAGATCACCGAGGTGTTGAACCTAAAGCGTCCGGTTGTTGATGATGCCTATATGGAAGATATAGACCTGACATTTTTTGGTTTGACATCTCCTTCGCGGAAGAAGCCGCGGTTGGAGGATGACGTCTTGAGTGCTGAGGAAAAGATATTTGGTACGTTTTAATCACCGTGTTCCACCCTTATGTGCAATCGGTCTCATATATGTGTTTGTTTTTCGCAGCTGATATGGTGAAGCAGAGCGGGTCTGGCTGCAAGAGGCCTGAGGAGCCGATTCCAAGTGAGCTATTGCCTGTGCAGTTTGAGCCGGTGGCATTTGAGGAGCATTCGCGTGAGCCTTCCCGACCAGCTTCAATGCAAAAGGACAATATTAAGGTCCGCTCCGCTTCCAACTCGGATGTCATTGAGGCAGTTGATGTCTTTGAGAAGGTGCAGACTCTTATACAGGAGAAAATGCTAAGTGGAAACATGACTGAGCAACCCGGTGGGGATGCGGGTACGCATGCTCCCATTGATTTTTCTGCTACCCCCTCCCCCGGACGTAGTGAAGCGCCATGTCCCTAACTGGCAATTTGTTGAGGGTTCCTGGTTTACTGCTGCATCATTATGCCGAGAGTTTCTTGCTTTATCTGTGCCTCATGTTGAAAAGTTATTCCAGCGATCTCGTCCCCGTGAAGAGTTTATAAATGATAATGCCATGGCTTTTGCTAATGATCTTTCGACGACGGCTAAGATTGTTTGGGAATGGACGAATTTTCAGGAGGAAAAGGCTTTGTTTGAAATGGAGAAACGCTTATTTGAGTAGCACCGGCAGGCCGAGACTGCTAAGCTTGGGGAGGTGAACTGGTGCGTCACTTCTCTTAGGCATGAGAAGGAGGCTGCAGAGGCTCAACTTAAGAAACGTGAGACAGAGTGGAGGACTGCGTGTGAAATGACTAATCGCAAACTCCAGGCTGATTCTGAACGTGAGCAGCGGTTGAAAGCTAACCTAGCCGCCCAAGATAATGAGATTGAAAAGTACAGGCTGGTCTATGAAGCGCAGCTTGAGAAGATTAAGAAGTTGAAAGATGCTCTTAAGAAGGAGGGGGAAGAGTCTTCACGTCTCGAAGAGAATTGTTCGAATCTTGAGGCGTCACTTGCTTCAGTCAGGGAGGAAAGGGATTTTCTGGATGCTCAAGTGTTTGATCTGTCCGCGGACCGCCGTTGGTTGTTGGAGACATGCGTCCCTCAGGTAGGTCTTGTTTGTCTTCCTAATCTTTTTCTTGCATCTTTGAGGTGATGTGTATTGTCATGACTGACGTAGGTAGCTTTGCATGTAAAGAATGGCCCGCTCATCGCGCAAGCTGTGAGTGACCTTCTTGTTGCCACTAGGTTGGCTAGGTGCAAGGAAGGGTATTTGGAGGGTCATGCTAATGCGGTGGATATGAAGGCCGTGGAGGACTTTCTGCTTTTTGATGTTGACTGCGCTTCGGAGGTCAAGAAGAGGTCACGGTTGTATGATGATCTCAAGTAACCTCTTGTTGACTTCATAGTGGGTTTTGCTGATCAGGAAGAGTTGACTAAGCTGAAAGCCGCATTCTAAAGGGCTGGTCTGATGTGCCCGCGTGCTAGACCCAGCACTGACCCTTTGAAGGGGCTTGGTTCGGGTGCATATTGATTGTAGATGGTTGTCATCCTGCGAGCTAAACTTGTTTATGAACTTAGCCACTTTTGTACATTTATAAAAATGTATTTTGATGGCTGCTTTGTAGTTTTTGTTTGTCGATTGTCCATACTATGTTTCATTAGCATTTTCGTTGCTCTCCAGCCACTATGTGATTTTTTATTGCGGTCCACATTGGAATATGTTCCCGCTAATTTTGAGTATACACTATCTTGCCATAGTGTTGTAATTTTATATTGCATGATGCATCTAAGGGCAAGTGGGCGTTGCCCCTTACCATGCAATGGTTTCAACCGTTAGTGGCGTATATTCCTCGGGCGTTATTATTTTATATCCATCTTACCATGGAGAATGTGTACACGTTTAAATGATATGCGTTTAAGCGCATATGTAGGTGTCTTACCACACTTTTGTTGTTTTTGGGTCGTTTTGCGTCGACGCGAACTACATCGTTAGTTGCTGGATGACCCGATTCGGTTATATTAGCAAGATCAGTGTTTAAGCGCATTCTTGATTTAGTGATTTGCTTGTATCTTACAATACAAGTGTGATATTTTCCTACGTTATCTCAATGCTAATCAAATAATTGACAACAGTTTCCATTTATATGCGTCTATGCGCTTTGTTTACTAGGTACAAAATTCGTGGGTTACATATAACAAACACGCAACTGAGCTGCATTCCATGTGAGCGGTATGCTTTCTCCTTCTAACGTTTTCAACTTGTAGCTCCCTTCCCTAGGACCTTGTCAATGAGATATGGTCCTTCCCTTTAGGGTTAGTTTGCCTTGCGAGACAGCATTGCTGGCTTCATTGCTCCGTAACACATAATCGTTTTCTTTGAAAGCGTTTAGCTTGACCTTGGCGTTATAGTACCACTTAAGTTTCTTTTTGTAGTTTGCTACTTTGACAGCTGCTAATTCCCTGCGTTCTTCACCAAATTGAGATTGAGACGCAGTTCATGGTCATTGTCTGTTGAACTTTCCTTGAGGACTCTTGCGGAGGGGAGACCAATTTCGGCGAGTAACATTGCTTCAGACCCGTATGTGAGGCTGAATGGGCTTTCTCCCGTGTTGGTTTTTGTCAGCGTGCGATGAGGCCAGAGGACACTTGGTAGTTCGTTGGCCCATGCGCGGCCTTTAATTCCCAACCTTGTTTTTATCCCCTCGACCACACTTTTGTTTGCCTGTTCTACATGTCCGTTGCCCTGTGGATGTGCAATGGATGTGAAGATGGGTTGAATGTGTAACTTCGCATACCACCCAAGGCGTCCTTTGTCCTAGAATTGTGTATCGTTGTTAGAGACAATGTTCAGTGGTAGCCTGAAGCGACATATTATGAACTCCCATATGAATTTCTTGACTTGGGCTGTGGTGATTTCTGTTAAAGGTTTTGCTTCGACCAACTTTGTGAAGTAGTTGATTGCCACATTGAGGTATTTCCTTTTCCCCGTTGTGATTGGGAAGGGACCTAAGATGTCAATCTCCCATTTTTGGAACGGCCACGAGAGGTGACTCGTACAAGAACATTTTTGGGCCGCATTGTGTTGGGTGCATGCCTTTGGCATGAGTCACATTTTCGGTTCTCCTTTAGCACATTGAGATACATCCTTGGCCAGTAGTAGTCGGCGTTCATCAATTTGGCGACAACCATGTGCGGGCCTGCACGTAGTGTCACACCCCGCCTAGGCGGAAACACGAGGTGTAACCACGAAAGGTTTTCAAGCACAAGATATGAGCAAACATTCATTATTATTTATTTATAAAAATACCAGACGTGTTCAATGACAACAAGTTTCACAAGATATAGTCTAAAACCCTTAGCGGGGTCAAAAGTTTTAAAGACACGTTGTGTGGTGGTCGTGAATGTAAACATGCATGAAAACTTTGTCAACAAAATGTTGGTGAGTTCATGGGTTTTCGTAAAATGAAAAGTTTAATGAATTCCTTGAATGACCCATCATTGCCTAGCTAGTAGCAATGATGATAAACCATCATGAGTTCATAACCAAGCCTCGACGAGTGGTGCCTTGCACATTGCATATCAATGCAATGAATCGTCATAAAAGAAATGCAAGCACTCTCATATATCACATATACCGGTTAGAGCGACTAACCGAGAGTGGGGGTGTCAACCCAATAGATCTATTCATGCGTTTTTGGCTATATCCATAGTTAATGGTTATGATAAACTAATATACGAGGGCTTTAGCGAGTACTCTTATACACATCGTCTCATATACACCGGTCGGCTAGGAATTCATTCTAAAAACGAGTAATGATGCATGCTTTTCCCCAAAACATAAAACAGTAAAAAGGGGCCGTGAGAACTCACCTCAAGTCCGCGTGTAGTCTAGCAAAAGTGTATGTCTGACAACTAGATATCTCGTCCTATATACATACATGGTACCTTAGATTTATACAAATAGGTAATCCATGGTACTCGTGGTTCACCCGATCCTTAGCGATATGTTAGTTTAGCTTTTCTTGGTGACAACTATATATTATTTTCCAACATATGATACTTTCCATATAGTATATGTTCTTTAGAAAAAGAGTTGTTTAGTTCATAAACACATTGATCCTTACTATACTCAAATATTATCTACACATGTATTCATACTTACTCATGCGTGTACCTATACTTACATCTATACATATGTGTATTTCCACACACAACCATATATAGGGATGTCTAAGGGATCCACACTTGTACATACATACCCATATACATATGCATCTTGGTAGCCCATGCACACCTCTATTTATGCTTATGAGTTGGTTTTACACATACACATATGTCATATATATACACGTACGCATATGTATGTGTGTATATAAATGGACTTGGTTTTCTCTACCTAAGGAAAGTAACATGTTACTTAGCTTCTTATACATCTACACATACACATATGTACACGCGTACATACATATATATGTGTCACGCATACATACATGTGTATGTATGTCCACGCACACACATACATTCATACGCACACGCACATACACTAACATCCATGGCCTCCTTATATAGAGGTGGAGATGAGAAGGTGCAAGGAAGGTGATTAACAATTTAAGTAAGTCAACTTCTATGGATTTGGGTGATTAGAGAATCCTTCCTTATTCGGCTAGTGATCTCCATATGTTCCATATCTTAGTGACAAATCTAGTGTCTAAATCATGTCATGTAAAGTGACTAGTCTAGTGTTGGTGTTGGGTGGATTCTAAGCATGATTGACCACACATGGATGTCAACTTATGGAACTAATAAACACATGTAATTATAGAGGTTCACCATGATTAAAAAAAAGAATTAGAGGGACATGGGGGGGGGACGGTTTGGTGGTTGCAAGGAAGGGAGGTGTTCTCCAAATGTGGTCATGATCTTTCATGGTTCTTGGTGATTAAGGAATCTTACTATGTTTGGCTAATGATCTTGCTTTTGTCTCAAATCTTACTAGCATATCAAGGGTCTTAATCACATCTTAAGGTTGACTATCCTTCCATGATGATGTTTATCTTAATAAGACTAAAGTTAATGTGACACCACATGGGGATTCTTAGAGGTCTAAACAAGCATGTGTTGGATTAGAAAAAAAAATAATAATATGGTAAGCGGTGGGGGGGGGGGGGGGGTTCGGCCGAAAAAAGAAGGAAAGGGGAAGGAAAAAGTGAACTTTAACAAATGGGGTAAACCAACATTCTTGATCTTAGGTGTTTAAGGAATATTACCTTATATAGTTAAACCACCAAATCTTGTATTTAATAGTCTTAGAAAGAATAATAAGACATGACACTACATTGATTATGTTCCAAGTGTTTAATAAGAAGTAAGACTTTAAACTAAGTGGTGGTGATTATTTTTGGCTAGTAGTTTTCATAAATACTAGTGTTGATCACTTGTTTCACCAAAAATGGTTAAGTTTATAAGGAACTAGTTAGTTTAATTAGGATGTAACAAAAGAATAAGTAGTGCTACATTAAATATTTTAACTAGTTTCTTGTACCCTTTTTCATATATGTATACATGTGCCGAAAATATACATATATATACATATACATGTGTGTCGTGTACACATATTCACATATGTGTAAGTATGCTAGTTAAATAAATACTAGGCTTTATACATAAAAATCCATGATGTTTCCCATTGTGTTATAAAATAAATGGGCATCCATACATGATTTTGGAAAATCTCTTGTAAACATATAGACTTATGTCACCAAGACTCGATGACACGGGTGAAATTATACTTGTTCGGACATTGCTAGACTATATCGGGGGACTTGTGCATAAAATGTAATGACTAATGCATGTAAAATTAAACGTTGACTAGAAAGTGTACAGATTTTGACCTAGCTAAGTGGCGGGTGTCACACGTAGTCAGCAGATGCCTTCGTGTATTTTTTTTATGAGATAGTCGGCGTCCTCTGCGCTCACACACCTAAGCAGCGGCCCGAGGTAAGACTTTCTATGCAGCACCCCGTCGTTCGGTTCGTATTGAAGGGCTTTGTGCTTAATTTTGGCCCCCTCTACATGCTTTTCAGGGAGTGCCCCGGTGCATAGGTAGGCGCGAATGGGTGTCATCCATGACTCGCCGCCTACTTGTATTACGTTGACTTCTCATGCTGGTACTAAGGGTGTGTCCATTACTTCGATGCGGACGTCCTTCCCAAGATGGCCAAAACTTGTGGCGGCCATCTTGCTTAAGGCATCAGCGGGTTTATTCTTGCTGTTGCTGATGTGCATAATCGTACATGATGAGAAGTTTTTGATCAAACGTCTGGCTTGTTCGAGGTAGGGTATCTTGGAGGCTTCCTTGGCCTCATAAATGTCGTTGATCTGTCCCGCGACCAACATGGAGTCTACGTGTGCGAGGATATGTTTTGCGCACATCTTTTGTGCTATTCCCAATCCCGCTAGTAATGGTTCATATCCGGCCTCGTTTTTAGTACTCTTAAATTATAGCCTGATTTCGTACGTGAATTCATTTCCCTCAATATTGATTAACCTTAGTCCCGCGCCCTCGCCGTCCTCATTTAAAGCTCCGTCTGTATACAATTGCTAAATTGCCTTCTCATCTTCTTCGGGATGACATTCTTGTTCTGCTTTACATTCTTTGACCTTTTCATCTGGTAATTCCACGATAAAGTGTGCCAATATCTGGCCTTTGATGGCTAGGCGTGTTTTATAATTTATTGTGTGCGCTCCCAGCTCTATGGCCCATTTGGCCAGTCTCCCTGACAGCTTCGGTTTGCTTAAGACATTGTTTAGCTTGTAGTCGCTTAACACATTGATTAGGTGCCTTGGAAGTATCGGCGCAGTCTGCGGGAAACGTGTACAAGGGCTAAGAGTAGCTTCTCCATCGTTGAATATCTGACTTCAGCGTCCATGAGTACCCTGCTGATATAGTAGATGGGCGTTTGGACCAGCTTGCCGTCTACCATCAGTATCGCGCCTACTGCATTCTCTGTGGCAAAAAGGTAGAGTGTTAGTGGCTCTTTTAGGTATGGCGCGGTAAGTGTCGGTAGGTTCATGAGACACTTCTTCATTTCTTGGAATGCTTTCTCTGCCTTTGGTGTCCATTTGAACTAGTTTTTCTTGAGGCAGTTCTTAAAAGTTTCGATAAAGGGGATTGACTTGGAAGCGTGGTGTGACAGGAACCTCTTGATGGCGACCAAGCGCCCATTCAGATTTTGCACATCCTTGAAAATGATGGTGAGGGCATGCGCTCAATGGCTTGCACCTTTTCTGGGTTGGCTCGGAATCCGTCTTTGGTGATTATTACCACTAGAAATTTTCCTTCTTCATGCCGAAGGTGCAGCTGCTGGGATTGAGCTTCGAGTTGATTTCTCTAAGTTGCTGAAATGTCTCCTTTATGTCTTTGAGCATTTGGTCCTCCTCTCGGCTTTTTATCACCTGATCATCTACATAGACTTCCAGGTTCTTTCTTATCTGTTTGGTGAATGCTCGGTCCATCAGGCGCTGGTATGTTGCCCAACATTCTCTAAACCGAACGGCATTTTTGTGTAACAGTATACCCTGCAATCGGTTCTGAATGCGATTTTATCTTCGTCCTCTTCGGCCATTTGGATTTGGTGATAACCATTGTATGCGTCTAGAAAATACTTGAACTTGAATGGGGCGAGCGAGTCAAATTTTAGGTTGATTTCAGGTAGCAGATTGTTGGGACAGAGAGGATTGAAGAAACCACTTTTGATAACCTTAGTCCAAATCATAATTCTGCTAAGTATAGAAGAAACTGCTGAAGAGGAAAACACAAGTACTGAAGAAGAGAAGAACAAAGTACTGAAGAATAAACTGATCAGTAGTTCTGAGATCTAACCAGACACTTCACTTCAGAAATACTGAAGACAAAACTACTCATCAGTAGTTTGTCTATTCATCAGTAGTTTGATGATCTTATCTTCAGAACCGACTCAGACTTCAGTAGTTTAGTATTATAATGTTTTGTTAAAGTCTTGGATCAAGTTTCAATGCTACAGCCTGTTGTAAGCATTATCCTAAGTATAATATCTTAGCTAAATATCTTAGATTACTTAGTACAACAGTCTTGTAACTTCGTCTATAAATAGATGAGTTTATTCATCTATTTTAGACATGTGATTTACTTTGATTTTAATTGAAAATCCTTCAAGGCTTTTAAACTTATTATCCATTTCACATCTGAGAATCATAACTTGTATTTATTGCTTTATAGTTTCAATTGCTTATTGATTCTCATTAACTGCTCAGTATAGGGGGAGTAATAACTCCTGTTAAAAAGTGATACTTTAACCTTAGAACATTTACTATTCTGCTGTGCAAATAACTTTGATATAAACTGCAAACACATAAGTGTTCTGAACTGTTTAACAACAGGCCACTGATCCAACAATTGGTATCAGAGCTCTGGTTTATCTGATCAAATATCAATCTAACAAATTGAGAATCAGACACAGGCTCTTATTGATATCCAATAAAGGATTAAAAGGTTCACTTTTTCATCCATCACTTTAAAGAAGTATTGACAAATCCAAACTTCTTAAAAATGGACCCTTACAATACTGGATCTGCCAATAAACCTCCTATGCTAGTCAGAAATGAATATAACATCTGGCAAAGAAGGTTGGCACATACAATTTCTCAGACCAACACTGGTTGTTGGAGGTCTGTAATGTTTGGACCTCACAAACCAGTAGTTACTGATCCAGAAGGTAAAATTGAGAGACCAAAAGACCCAAAAGACTACACTGAAGAAGATTTCCAAAAATTGGAGCTAGATGCAAAAGCTTTTTCTATGTTGGCTATGGCTCTCCCAAATGAAATTTATGCTGGACTTTTACATTGTGAAAGTGCCAAAGAGCTTTAGGATTGCCTAAAAGAACAGTTTGCAGGAACTGAAGAGGTGATAGCCAACACTAGAGAAATCCTAGCGCAACAATATGAAACTTTTACTCACATAGATGGTGAAACATTAACACAATAGTTTGAAAGATTTTCTTCACTCATCTCTGAGTTAAAAATTAACAATCAGACCTATTCAAATGCATCTATGTTACATAGATTTTTAAGGTCTTTGCCTTCAAAATGGGAAACTTATTCAATAGTCCTCAGATCAAGTACAGATTTTAACACCCTGAGCCTAACTAGGTTACATGGAAAATTACTAACTTTTGAAAGAGAAATCAATCAAAAGAAAAAGTTAAAAGAATCTGGTAAAACTGCTGATGACTATACTCCAGGTAGCACAACCTTATTAGGACATGACTCACCATCTTGTTCTAATAATTTTGGATCTTTTGATCACATTGACATAACTGCTGGGATCTCATCAGATGGATCTTTCCCAGCTTATGACAATGAAGACCTGAGTCAAACTGCTGATAACATGTGTTTTATCATGGATGACTTAAAATATTTTAGCAGTGATGATTTAGAAGAAATGGATATTTTACACCAACTGGCCTTGTTAAGCATTAAAACTAACAAATTTTACAATAGGTCAGGAATGAAATTTCCAGGATTAAACAACTCAACAAAAGTTGGTTTTGACAAATCTAAACTGAGATGTCATAAGTGTCCAAGGTTGGGACACTTTGCTAGAGAGTGTAGAAGCTCTAGCTATAACCAACCCATGTCTGGAAATCAATTTAACCCCACTTATAATAGGAATAATGGAACTCAAGGGAGTGCTCATTTTGTACAGGCACAAGCTCCACAAGTACAATATGTTCAAATGCCTTGTTGGGACAAAGAGGATTGAAGAAACCACCTTTTGATAACCTTAGTCCAAATCATATTCTACCTAGGTATAGAAGGAACTGCTGAAAAGCAAAGATACAAGTGCTGAAGAAGAAATAGCAAAAGTGCTGAAGAGTTAAAGCATCAGAAGTTCTGAAGTCTAACCAGACATTTCACTGAAGAACTACTGAAGACAAACTACTCATCAGTAGTTTGTCACTCATCAGTACTTTCATATCAGAAGCTTCTAACCGACCCAGCAACTTCAGTAGTTTAGTATTATATTATTTTGTTAAAGTCTTGGATCAAGTTTCAATGTAAAGCCTGTTCTAAACATTATCCTAAGTATAATATCTTAGCTAAATATCTTAGATTACTTAGTACAACAGTCTTGTACGTTTGTCTATAAATAGATGAGCTTGTTCATCTATTTTAGATATGTGATTTACTTTGATTATAATTGAAAAACCTTCAAGGCTTTTAAACTTATTATCCATTTCACATCTGAGAATCATAACTTGTATTTATTGCTTTATACTTTCAATTGGTTATTGATTCTCATTAACTGCTCAGTCAAGGGGGAGTAATAACTCCTGTTAAAAGTGATAATTTAACCTTAGAACATTTACTATTCCACTGTGCAATAACTTTGATATAAACTGCAAACACATAAGTGTTCTGAACTGTTTAACAAGAGGCCACTGATCCAACAATTGGTATCAGAGCTCTGGTTTATCTGATCAAATATCAATCTAACAAATTGAGAATCAGACACAGGCTCTTATTGATATCCAATAAAGGATTAAAAGGTTCACTTTTTCATCCATCACTTTAAAGAAGTATTGACAAATCCAAACTTCTTAAAAATGGACCCTTAGAATACTGGATCTGCCAATAAACCTCCTATGCTTGTCAGAAAATGAATATAACATCTGGCAAAGAAGGTTGGCACATACTATTTCTCAGACCAACACTGGTTGTTGGAGGTCTGTAGTGTTTGGACCTCACAAACCAGTTGTTACTGATCCAGAAGGAAAAACTGAGAGACCAAAAGACCCAAAAGACTACACTGAAGAAAATTTCCAAAAATTTGAACTAGATGCAAAAGCTTTTTCTATGTTGGCTATGGCTCTCTCAAATGAAATTTATGCTGGACTTTTAGATTGTGAAAGTGCCAAAGAGCTGTGGGATTGCCTAAAAGAACAGTTTGCAGGAACTGAAGAGGTGATAGCCAACACTAGAGAAATCCTGGCTCAACAATATGAAACTTTTACTCACATAGATGGTGAAACTTTAACACAACAGTTTGAAAGATTTTCTTCACTCATCTCTGAGTTAAAAATTAACAATCAGACCTATTCAAATGCATCTATGTTACATAGATTTTTAAGGTCTTTGCCTTCAAAATGGGAAACTTATTCTATAGTTCTCAGATCAAGTACAGATTTTAACACCCGGAACCTAACTAGGTTACATGGAAAATTACTAACTTTTGAAAGAGAAATCAATCAAAAGAAAAAGTTACAAGAATCTGGTAAAACTGCTAAGGACATGACTCACCATCTTGTTCTAATAATTTTGGATCTTTTGACCACATTGACATAACTCCTGGGATCTTATCAGATGGATCTTTCCCAGCTTATGACAATGAAGACCAAAGTCAAACTGCTGATAACATGTGTTTTATCATGGATGACTTAAAATATTTTAGCAGTGATGACTTAGAGGAAATGAATATTTTACACCAACTGGCCTTGTTAAGCATTAAAACTAACAAATTTTACAAAATGTCAGGAAGGAAATTTCCAGGACTAAACAACTCAACAAAAGTTGGTTTTGACAAATCTAAACTGAGATGTCATAAGTGTCAAAAGTTGGGACACTTTGCTAGAGAGTGCAGTCAGGATGCAGACAACAAAGTCTATGATGTCAACTGGGGAGAACCTGACAATGGCAGAAAGAACTTTGCCTTAATGGCTTTTGAGGGATACTCCTCGAATTCTGCACTCACTCAGGTATCACAACAATCTCTATTAAAGCTTTGCTCAAAATCTTGCAAAGAATCTTTTGCTTTAATAAGGGAAACCAATGTGCATTTACAAGGCAAAACTAATGATATGGAGAGAAAATACACCCAAATGAAGTGTGATTTAGAAAGAAAAATTGGTTTGAAAAATAAAGAAATTTCTAAATTGACTGATAAATCCATAGAAACCCAGGCACAAATTAAAACCATGATAGACAACCTAGGAAATGTCATAAAAGAGCTTGCTGACACTAAGGTTAATTGTGAAAAATGGGTTGAGTCTTGTAAAGGGTACCAAATGCTGCTTAACAAACAAACTGCAGCAAATGTTAAGTTTGGCATAGGGTACACCCACACTGAATCACCAACAGATTTCACCCACAAAACTGATAATGATGGGATGAAATTGATTCAAACTTCTGATATGGAGGAATGCACATCCTACCATCAGAAATTTCTCAAAAATTAAAGTACTGCAGAAGTTAAAACCACTGACAATAAGCCATCAGTAGTTTCATCTACATCAGGAGTTGAGACTCTGAAAACTACTGATGACCTATTTCAAAATATTAATATTGTCAGTAAATTGTCTTCCAACTCTCTTGCTTTATCTAAAAGGAAAGAGAAGGCAAAAGCATGTGAAATATATGGTCTGTTTAACCACATAACTGAACTTTGTAGATACAGAAAGGCAAATCAGTTTAATAAGAAAAATCAACAACTGATTGTGGGAAAACAAATAAAAAAAGATTTTGAAAACACTTTCTTTCCCAACAAACAACAATCAAGTAAAAACCTTTCTCAGAAAAAGACTTTATCTCAACAAAAGTGCTTTTCTCAAAGTTCATCTTCAGAAGTTACACCTAACTCATCAGTAGTTTCACAAACTACTGAAGTTAAAGATTTGATAAATTTGGTTAAACTTCTGATGACCAAAGTTGATGGTGGTCACCAAAAAGAACCCACCATTGTTTTTAATGACAAATCCATTGCCAAAAAGACATGGATTTCAAAAATTGGTCCTCAACAAGCTGCACCTGTTCTCAAGAGCAAACCCAAAGCCAAACTGGCTTGGGTTGCCAAATCTAACTAATTCGCTATTTTGTGCAGAGGGTCTCCAGAGGTTTGAATAGCATATGGTATGTTGATAGTGGAGGCTCAATGCACATGACTGGATGCAGATACCTGATAAACAATTTTATCAGTCAAAGAGAAGGATCTGTGTCCTTTGGGAACAATGCCAAGGGATATGTGCTAGGATATGGCAATGTATCCTCAGGCAAAATGCAGTTTGACAAGGTCAATCTGGTTGAAAACCTTGAGTACAACTTGCTGAGTGTCTCTCAAATGTGTGATAAAGGATATTCTTCCTTTTTCACAAAGACAGCATGCAAGATCCTATCACCAGAAGGCCAGAAGTTGATTGAGAAGATCATTGAAGATCATACTTTGCTGATTGCCAAAAGATGTGCCAATGTCTATGCAGTGGACATTGAAAAAGACAAAGTATTGAACAAAATTGCATGTTTCTTCTCAAAGGCATCAACTTCAGAAAATGATCTCTGGCACAGGAGACTTGGCCATGTGAACTTTAAAACCATCAATAAAGTCACTAAAATGGGCTTGGCCAGGGGTCTACCTTTGAAGGAATACCAGTGTAAAGAACACTGTGTTTCCTGTCTTAAAGGTAAACAGCATATATAAGTCCTCCTATAAGTCTATTGAAGAATCAAAAACAACTGCATGTCTTCAACTACTCCATATGGACTTATTTGGACCAGTCAAAATTATGAGCCTTGGTAAGAAGAAGTACCTCTTGGTCATCATTGATGACTACTCAAGATTCACATGGGTCTTCTTCTTATATTCCAAGGATGAGGCAGCTGAAATAATCAAGTTCTTCATTCTACAAGTAGAGAAGCAATATTCTCTCTCTGTCAAAGTCATCAGGAGTGACAATGGGACAGAGTTCAGGAACAAAACTCTGGATGAATTCTGTTTGTCTAAAGGGATTGTTAGATAATTCAGCATTCCCAGAACTCCTGAACAAAATGGTGTGGTAGAAAGGAAGAACAGAACTTTAATAGAAGCAGCCAGAACAATGTTAGCTGATTCAGGCCTACCTTTGTACTTTTGGGCTAAAGCAGTCAACACCGCTTGTTATGTTCAGAATAGAGTTCTTATCAACAAGAGACATACCAAGACTGCCTATGAAATTCTTCATGGCATAAAGCCCCTTATCTCCTTCTTCAGGGCTTTTGGATGTCAATGTTTTATCCTCAACATCAAAGACTCTATCTCAAAATTTGCTGCTAAAGTTGATACAGGTTATTTTCTTGGTTACTCTCCTTTGAGAAAAGCTTACAAAGTATTTAATTCAAGAACCAAGATAGTTGAAGAAACACTGAATGTCAAGTTCAATGAATCAAAACACACTCTTATTCCAGCAAATCCTGCTGAACTATTTGACCTTGACAATTTTCATTTCGGACCTAAAAAGACTGTTGAATCATCCAAACCTCCTCAAAATGGTTTTCAAGGATTTGAAGATGATAGTCCTACACCATGGACTCCAACACAGTCAAAAGATCAACTTTTAAACATTCAGAAGTTTCAAAAGCTTCTACTTCAGGAACTACTGATGAACAACTTGAAAGTACTGATTCAGCTGAACCTAAAACTCCTGAACCTCAAACAACAGCTGAACCAGATATTATCAATCTCAGTGGTTTATTTGAAGAAACTGTAGAGCCATCCTCTAGTACAGGTCTACAACAATTGATTGAACACAAGGATCATCCATTGGATCAAATCATGGGTGATATTGCTTCAGGGGTGCTTACAAGAAACCAGCTCTCCAACTTTTGCTTTTTCTCAGCATTCATTTCTCAGTTGGAACCAAAGAAATATCAAGAAGCCCTCAAAGACAACAATTGGGTGCAAGCCATGCAAGAAGAATTGCTTCAATTCAAGAAGCAACAGGTTTGGGAAATCTGTCCCTTACCTCCAAACAAGCAGCCAATTGGTACAAGATGGGTCTTCAGAAACAAATCAGATGAAGCTGGTATGATCATCAAGAACAAGGCAAGATTGGTGGTACAAGGTTATTCTCAAGAGGAATGGATTGACTATGATGAAACCTTTGCACCAGTTGCAAGACTTGAAGCTATCAGGTTATTTTTAGCTTATGCAATTTCCAACAACATAAAAGTTTATCAAATGGATGTCAAAAGTGCATTTTTGTATGGAAAAATAAAAAAGGAAGTGTATGTCTGTCAACCTCCAGGGTTTGAGGATCCTTCTCATCCTGACTGGGTATACAGACTTGACAAAGCTCTTTATGGGTTAAAACAGGCTCCAAGAGCCTGGTATGAAACACTTACCAACTTTTTACTTAAGAATCACTTCACAAGAGGCTCCATTGATAAAACTCTTTTCATAAAACATGTTGGAAATCATGTCTTACTTGTTCAGATTTATGTTGATGATATCATTTTTGGTTCAACAATTTCAAAACTGTGTGAAGATTTTAAGAAACTCATGCAATCAAAATTTGAAATGAGTACAATGGGAGAATTGCAGTACTTTTTGGGACTGCAAATCAAGCAACAATCAAATGGAAAATTTATACATCAATCAAAATATGTTAAAGAATTATTAAACAAATTTTCTTTACAAGACTGTAAATCATGTTCCACTCCCATGACACCAATCACACAAGTTGAACCAGATGATCAAGGAAAACAGATTGATCAAACCATGTATAGATGTATGATAGGTTCTCTTCTGTATTTAACTGCTTCCAGACCAGATATTATGTTCTCAACTTGTGTCTGTGCTAGATACCAATCTGCACCAAGAGAATCACACCTAATTGCAGTCAAAAGAATCTTCAGATATCTGAAAGGAACTCCTACTTTAGGAATTTGGTATCCTGCTTCAAGCAATACCAAGTTAACAGCTTTTTCAGATAGTGACAATGCAGGGTGCAAAATGTCAAGAAAATCAACATCTGGTGGTTGTCAATTCTTGGGAAACTGTCTGGTGTCCTGGCAATCAAAGAAACAAACATCTGTGGCAACTTCAACAGCTGAAGCTGAATACATTGCTGTTGTAAGCTGTACATCACAGATACAATGGCTCCAATATCAACTTCTTGATTATGGAATCAAAGAGACCAAGACTCCACTCTTAGTAGACAGTAAATCTGCCATTAGCATCATTCAAAATCCTGTTCAGTTCTCAAAGACTAAACATATTGAAATCAGGTATGATTTCATAAGAGATTGCTATGAAAAAGGCAAGATTGAGGTGAAACATGTTACAACTGCTAATCAAATAGCTGATGTTTTCACCAAACCCCTTGACTCAACAACATTTCAGAGGTTAGTATCCATGCTTAGGATGTTAAATTTGGAAGAAAGTCCGTAAGTGTTTTCACTTTTTAGTTCTGCACATATTTTATTTCACTTACACACTTATCTGTCACAAAACCTCTGATGAACAATTTAAAAAGAGAGAAACTACTGATATTTTGAAAAACTTCAAAATGGGAAATTTTAGAAAAGAAGTAACTACTGATGATAATCAGAAGTTATTCAAGTGTTTTGAAAATCATTCTCATCAGCTGTTTCAAACCACTGAAGAGATGACTAAAACCACTTATGAAGAAACCTTCTTCATCAGTAGTTTCATTAAAAAGGGTAAAACTGATATTTCACTCATCAGAAGTTTGACCTAGTCGGTTAAAAACTTCTGATAAATACCTTTTTCAAACACTTATCCATTCAAAAAGCAAAATTCCCTCTTTCTCTCTCAAAGCAAAACCAAAACCCCCTCTCTAACCTAAATTTACTGTTCGATCAAAGAATCCATGGCTCTTGTTCTAAAACAGGGACATAATCAAAGAGGCTACTTCGAGAAAGATGATGCCTGGCCCCAATACGATGAAATCATAGATTTAGTCGTCAAATCCCAGTATTATCAAGCTTTCACCATTGATCCTCCTATTCATGTAGAAACTCTCAATGAGTTATGGGCAAATGCAGAGGCGGTGACAGTGAATAATAAAGTGATTTCCCTCAACTCAAGCATTCAAGGGAAACATATGGCAATCACACAAGAGTCACTGGAAATAAGGCTTGGCCTTAATGATTCTGATGCCCCTGAGCATATTCCCAATGCAGATATTCATCTAACCATGACTGAATATGGTTACCAAGGTACTTTAGCACAAGCAACAGTTTATAATAAATTTTTTGAACCACAATATAAACTGCTATTTCATTATATTATTATGTGCTTAAGCCCTAAAACTGGATCATATGATCAGATGCCTTCTACTTTTCAACCTATCTTTCATTCAATCATAAATGAAACATCTTTTAAGGCATCTTCATTATTATTTAATGAGTTGGTATTACACCATCAAAATGATAAGAAATTTTTTTTACTGTACCCAAGATTTGTTATGCAATGCAATAATCAAAGAACTTGGTGAGGGAGTACTTGTGGGTGAGTCAAAAACTTTAAATCCACTGACTTCACAAGTATTCTCAAGGCATAACAAACCGGCACTTTTTCCAGAAGATGACCAAAGGGAAGAACAACCTATCCCTGAGGAACCCACATCTTCAAAACCCAAAACAAAGAAAACCAAAAAGCCAAAACAGCAAAAACAAAAACCAACCAACCCAAAGAAAAAGGTAGTTCAGGAAGTGGAGATCCCTGAAACTACTGATGTGTAATCTGCACTTGAAAAGGTTGTGGCTGAAACATCCTCTCAGTCCACACCATCTCCACCACCCAAAAGAAAACCAGTTACAGTCATTTTCCAAATAAAAAGACTCAAAAAGACTATAACTACTGACCAATCCTTCCAAACTACTGAACCAGAACCCATACCAACTACTGAACAACAACCCTTAACAACTACTGAACCTGAACCCTCACATACAACCATAGAAATTGCCCAACTTCTCTCAGGACTAAAAGGATCCCATCCAACACATGTCACTCCCCAAGCAACACATCAAACAGGGGAGATGCCTTCAGAAGTTGACATGGATGTGGACCTTATTAGCCCTAACCAGGGAGATGAGGATGAACCAGAGTATCTAAGCCCAAACTTAGAAACTCTAGGTACTTTTGAGGCTACTACTACTCATTTATCACCCAGTGGTGAACCTGAGGACAGTAGTAACATTGCTAAGACCTCAAATTTGGCAACTACTAATGAAGGCTTATTGCCTGAAGTAGGAAATCCTCAGTTCCAAGAAAAAGAGGTTCATAAGAAGACTAGTTTGGAGCTAGCTCATGATTTAACTGATGCTGCCCTCATTGAGAACACTATTAGGGATTCAGATGATTCCATTAGTTTGGATGATGAATCACAAATTCAACAAAATGAATTGATGGCTGATGTTGAAGATCTTGAATCTAATGTCTCTAAGCTCAAAGAGCTGGTCACAAAGGATCAGGTTAAAGACCACTTAAACCCTGATTCCCCTAAAGTGGCATCTTCAGAACACTCTGAAGATCACCCAAAAACACCCCCTTCACAAAAACAGCCTACCCAATTCTCTGGGATTACAAGCATAGACTTGAACCAACTATGCAACCCAGATGGTCCCCTGTACCAGATAATCAAGGATGCTATAGCTGATCAACTCAAATCATTCACAACTGCTTGGGAGTTGAAGACCAACACTCAATTTGAGTTGATTAACACAAAACTTGCAGAGCTGAACAAGAAAATGGATGACAATCAAAGACAGCTTGCAAGATTATCTGCTGCAACTTCTTCAACCTTGAAGCTTCCAGAAGTGGATGAAGCCAAAAAGGGGGAGAAGATTAAGGAACCAACAGTTGAAAAATCTCTTGATGCTGAAAAGACAATTCAGAGACCTGGAAAAGAGATCATTCAACAGTTCAGACCATCACCAAGGCAACCTAAAGAAACTGCTGAAGTTATTATTCAAACTGCTGAAGACAATCCTTCAGTAGTTGTGACAAGAACTGCTGCAATAAACCTTTCAGAAGTTTCAACTTCCAAGACTGATCAAGGACAGTCTTCCAAGGCAAAAGAACAAGAACCAACTTCAATTCCAAAGCCTATGCATACAACAACAACTATTTTAAAACCTTCTCCAATCTCAGTATCCAAGGAATACCTAGAGAAGAGTTTGAAAGAGGCTCAGAAGAAGGCTAAGGAAGACAAAGTATGGAATAGCCTGGAAGCAAGGGATGATCTGAGCTATGAAGAAAAGCTTATCAAGTATCAAGAAAAACTTGATGAATTAGAAGCTGAAGAGAGAGCACTTGAGGCTGCTGCTGAAGAAGACAAGAGAGCACAGCTGATTATAATGATCACAAAGAATTCCAAGGCAAAACAAGTCTCTCTAAACAGACTCTCCACAGAAGAACTAACCAGAAGAGCTCAACTTATAGCTGATAAGTTGGCAACTGAGAAGGAGAGAAAAGCTAAAAGAGCTGAAATAATTGATGAACTTGTAGCTAATGATTTTGGTTCAAGGGCCTCAGTGTCAAGATGGAAAGAAGAAATATTATATGACACTTACAAAAAATTCAAGGCCAGCAAAGCTGCAAATCCAGATAGATTTAAAACTCCTGAAGCTCAACAAACTTTAGTCATGAGAAGATCATCTGGTGCACTATAAAGACCAGCTACAAAAAAAGAGAAAGGCAGAGGAGAATGTGAAGACTGATTTCAAGATGGTGTTGTTAGAAGGAAGTCAGTTAGTACATGGTGACTTTGACATTGAAGAAAAACCTCTGTTGACACAATTCAGAGATCCTGCTACATATGCTTACCAAATACAACAATCTATCAAAGACAAATCTCATACCTAGGTTGTAACAACACATCACCTACCCAACTTTGCTATCCAAGGTGGTGTTGATCTTCAAGCTAGCAGAGATTCTCACCTGAAGGTCACTGAAATAGAAGACATACCCCAATCTTCTTTAGGACAAACCCAGGGAACTAGCTTGGTTTCCTATGCCTCAGACTTTGACAGGTCTAAGGTAAACATTGTCAAATGGTCATTCACTGATTCCAACTCAGTGTTGGTGACCAGAAGAGATCGTTCAAGCAAGGTCTACAAAAATTCAAAGAAGTTGAGCATACTGTCAACTAAAGACCTTCTTACCATTCAACATCTTGAGCCTGAACAAGGATCTCTCAAAAAGCAACAAAAAGATACTCTTACTACCAAGATGACAGCAGAAGTCTGGAGGATATTAGAAGAGAGAAAGAATGAAGAAAAATAAAGATTGGATAAGGTTTTGGCTTCATCAATCCAGGGGGAGATTGTTGGGACAAAGAGGATTGAAGAAACCACTTTTGATAACCTTAGTCCAAATCATAATTCTGCTAAGTATAGAAGAAACTGCTGAAGAGGAAAACACAAGTACTGAAGAAGAGAAGAACAAAGTACTGAAGAATAAACTGATCAGTAGTTCTGAGGTCTAACCAGACACTTCACTTCAGAACTACTGAAGACAAAACTACTCATCAGTAGTTTGTCTATTCATCAGTAGTTTGCTGATCTTATCTTCAGAACAGACTCAGACTTCAGTAGTTTAATATTATAATGTTTTGTTAAAGTCTTGGATCAAGTTTCAATGCTACAGCCTGTTCTAAGCATTATCCTAAGTATAATATCTTAGCTAAATATCTTAGATTACTTAGTACAACAGTCTTGTAACTTCGTCTATAAATAGATGAGTTTATTCATCTATTTTAGACATGTGATTTACTTTGATTTTAATTGAAAATCCTTCAAGGCTTTTAAACTTATTATCCATTTCACATCTGAGAATCATAACTTGTATTTATTGCTTTATAGTTTCAATTGCTTATTGATTCTCATTAACTGCTCAGTATAGGGGGAGTAATAACTCCTGTTAAAAAGTGATACTTTAACCTTAGAACATTTACTATTCCGCTGTGCAAATAACTTTGATAAAACTGCAAACACATAAGTGTTCTGAACTGATATAAAGAGGCCACTGATCCAACACAGATAGCAGTCTTTTGGGCAAGCCTTGTTTAGGTCCTTATAGTCAATACACATGCACCAACTACTTGTGCTCTTGGTGACCATAACTAGGTTTGCTACCCACGTTTGATACCTGGTTTCTTGCAGGATTCCCACTCGTAACACCTCGTCTACTTGTTCGTTCATGGCTTTGGTCTTTTCAATGCCCATAATTCTGCTCTTCTGTACCAGTGGCTCCGCATACTTATATGTATTGAGTTTGTGTTACACTAGACTTCGCGGGACTCTCGTCATGTTGGACAGTTGCCATTCAAAGACGTCTGCGTTCCGCAGAAGGAGTTGCTTAAGATGGTCTCGGATTTTTTTTGAGATTGCGGGGCCTATAGTAATCGGCTGTTCAAGGAACTTGTGGTTTGGGACCCATCTTTCGGGTTCAGTTCTTGGTGACTGTTAGATAGCCTTTCCTTGGCTGCGCTGTTCCGCTATAGCGCATTCCCGGTTGGCCCACACAATTGCTATTCTCATGGGGGTTGGGAAACCGACCACGTCGTGTGGCGGATATGGGAACAAGTTATATTTGGCCATGGAATCGTGGCCCAAGATGATATCATGTGCGGACTTGGTTGAGACAACCAGGAAGGTTATGTCATCCGTTCTTGAGTGTTTCGCATCCCCAATAGTGAGTTGGAAGCTGATTTCCCCTAGTGGGTGTACTATTTCATTTGAGAAGCCCATGATTGGAGAATTTACCGGCTTGAGTCGCGCTTTATCATCGTCATCTAGCACGATGTAGTATTGCTCATACATAATGTCTGAGTTGCTGGCCATGTCCATGAATGCTCTGGTTGTTCTGTAATGTGCGAAGAGAGCCGTGATAATCAGTGCCCTGGTTAATGATGGACCACCTCTGACCACTGGGAAAATAACTTGATGATCTTTCCAAGCGCTCAGTGAATCGTTCTTCCTTTTGTTTGCCTTGCGGCCACTGTTGCGGTTGTGGTTTAGGATCATCATGGCGGCGTTTTTTGTTCTTTTTGGCACAAGGCCTTCATGCTTAGCTTGGTCTTGGCGTGTGTTGCACAAGAGGTGTTGTAACTTGCCGCTTTTTAGGGCTGCTTCAATTGTTGTTTTGAGTTGGAAGCATGTGTTTGTTTCGTGGCCCATATCGTTGTGATAGGAGCAGAACTTCTTTGGGTCTAGGCCCTCACGCTTCCATATTATTCTTGGCTCAGGGAACTCGATGTTTTCCGTTTCTAAGACCTCTGCTGGTGTTTTGACCATGGGAGTCCAAGAGTTGTGACCTTTGCTTGGTATTATGCTGCTGGATGCTTGCGTTGGGTCACGCGTATCCCCGTCGATATTTTTGGAATCAGCGTTCGGTAAGTTTTGGAGTCGATTCCAAATAGAGCTTTGCCCTGTTTTGTTATGCATGTTGTTGGAGTGCTTGGAAGACCTGGGTTGTGCGTTGCTGACCTGGGATGCTTGTGCCTTGCTCCACGCGGAGAACTCTCTCTCCGTTCTCACGTAGCGTTTTGCTACCACCACGATTTCGTCCCAGGTATTTGGCATTCCTGTTTTTACCGTCAAAGTATGGATGAGGTCGTCGCAGTGCACTCCCTGCTTGAAGGCCGCCTTGAGTAAATCAAACCCAATCGGGCCGATTTGTAGGGCTTCCTTGTTGAACCTTGTTATGTAGTCTTCAATTGACTCGTTGTCGTATCTTTGCACTTGTAGGATATCTTTGGATTCTCGTTCCACCCTTCGTTGTTGGCTAAAGTGTGCCGATAACTTGTCTATGAGTTATTTGATTCCGTCAATCTGGCCAGGTGGCAGGCTATCAAACCACACCCGTGCGGCACCTATGATTGTTTGCGCGAATATATGGCACTAGGATGGTAACATCCAACCCGTCACCTTTCCGGCAGTTTCGAAACTCCTCAGGTGATCATCTAGGTCGGAGGACCCGTCGTATTTACCCAATATACTTCGAATTTTGGTTTTTGGTGGGAGGGGGCTAGCGCGATGCGTGAAGTAAACTTTAACTTTTCGCTAAAGGATGGGGGTAATATGGCCTAGTGAGATCCTTTTCGGCGGACAAATAGTGTCCCTGCGCTATGGTGTTTGCGCAGGACCTGCTACCGTCACGCTTGTCGTGGCTTTGGGATTCATCGGAGTCCGCCTTCCAGGTTTGGTCTTGGTGCTTGCTCTCGCTGTTCCCCATCGTCCCATGTTACTTAGTGTGCAGTGCTTCTGTGCTGGGAGACGATCGGTTCCCACGCTTGTGTGTTTGTACTTCATCGAATGGTAGCTTTTTGGAAACATCTTTTAGGCGTTGTTGTCGTACCTTTTCTGCGTAACGGCATTGTAAGGCCTCCTATTCCTGAATATACCACATATCTGGACTAACCATCAACATGATATTCTCGGGAGGTTGGCTTTGCCGTGCTTAGACGTTCTCCAATTCGAAACGGAAGGACGCGCTCGAGTTGGTGGTTGTCATTGAAGGTGAGACTGCAAGCACTACCTCTATTGTTTTCCTTTCCCTCCTTGTTGAGTCTCTTGCTCCTTGAGACTATGCTGGGAGGTCTTAGGAGCAAGCTTCTCCCCCGTGCCTGCGGGCAAAGGGGTGCTCAGGGTTTTGTTTTGAGAAAGATTTGAGGTTGTTTGCTGTTCTAGTAGTTGCTCTTTACGGATAGCGCCAATGAAGAAACACCGACCCAATAATACTCGAAAGATAGTAGTAACAACAGTAATAATGAATAAATACAAAGAAATTGTATTGATGTATACTTGCTCGATTACAAGGACTGTTAATGAGTATTACAAGGAGAATATTTCCACTAATCCTTCTAACAAAGCCTAGAGTAGTGTAGTATGTGTTTTTGTTAATGCGAGAAGCCGACCCCTTCCTTCTTGGAGTGAAGGGGTATTTATAGTGTGTGTGGGTAGGCCTTAGGTCTTGGTAGTGATTGACAACTCATTCGCGCTAGCCCCATAGGTGAGGCTGCTGAAGAATTCTCGTTGTTCTTCTCTGATTGGTCAGGCGTGCTCCTACTCGTTATGTCTGTCCTTACTGCTGGCAGGGGATCGTGAAGCAGGGAATAAACGCCTGTAATTGGCCAATTATCCATTTCGTCCTCTCCACGCGTTTATCTCGTACTAGGTATTGCACGAGGCCTCCCAGGGAGTCCCGTTGAATGTTCCCTCCATGTTTTCATATGCATAAGTTCTTACGCAACAACTGCTTACACGCGTAGATACACATATCTATTCAGAATGTGTCAATATCAACCCAAGATAAAAAGAGATAAAGTGGAGGGTTGTTAAAGCACAATATATTAATATTTAACTTTTCAAATAAATTAGATATAAGAAAAGGTTTAATTTTTTAAATGTCTTTTTTCCCCTTAATCTACCTTCAAATTAGCGTTTTTATGTATCTTATTATTTGAATATAAATAAAAAGCACAGAAATAGATAACATTTTTATCTGTTTTATATTTTGCATTTACATGAAAAAGTTCGTTGAAATTATCACCTTATCACTGTTGTGAAACAAGCCGAATAGCTAAACAATACAACTATATAAGAAAGAGATGTATGAGGGAGAAAGATGTTTATATTATTGATCGGTGTGTTTATAATGAGATACAAAAGGCTCTATATATAGGAGAAGAAAACTTGGAGAAGAAGCCTATTCTATATTAGGTATTGATAACCACAATAATATATATTTATAACACTCCCCCTTGGTTATCAATTTAATACGCTTTGAGATGCTGCCTCGTTAAAAACCTTGCCAGGAAAACCCGGTGGGATAAAACCATAGCTAAGGGAAAAAGAGTGCAGCGCGTATTGTCTCCCCCTGATGATGTTGCCTCATTAAAAACCTTACTAAGAAAACCCAATGGGATAAAACTTAGTGAAGGGAAAAAGAGTGCAACATGTATAATGCTCCCCCTCATATGAACATCTATTCTCTAAGTGATTGTTGTAGATCTCCGTAGAATTTGCTCAAATCTTTTGTAGTCAATGATTTGTTGCTTGATCCCTTGACATGCAATCCTTTATGTTAAGCAATGTTGTATGATCTTAATATGAGACTTCTGGTTCCTTCTCTTGTGAGCAAATATCATAATATTCACAACTGTGCTGTGTTACATTCCCTGCATCTGTAAGAGTAGCCAAACTTGTTTTCATGGGTTAGTTAAATATAATTTCATACCTTACATACATTTGATGTATCAAAATAGTCGTTTTAACCCATTCCAATGCTTCATTGCTTGATGTATGCTACATCATGATAATAAATTCAAATAAAAGATATTATAGTTATGCATACCTAGCAAGACATATATTAATTCACATATGCATTTAACTATGGTACATTTAGAGTGAGAATCCACTATGGTAGGAGATGAAAAAATCCGTTTTCAATATCAAGTAATTGGACAACCTTTAATTTCTTTAAGTATCAGCTTTGTCCATTATAAAATGTCCAAACATTTCTAGATATACTTTGATGGATTGATAAACATATCATTACACATATACTCAACTATAGGTCGAGCAACAACTAAACTGTGTCAAGGACCTTAAAGAATTCTCCCTTCAAAAATTCTACAGAGTCTCTCGATGATGCCTAGGCATTATCACTGTAAACTGCGATTATTGTGAACTTTTAAGAGAAAACTTATGTTAAAAGATGGATATTATTGTCAAACTTATATTCCTATTTCTCGGAATATCTCATGGGTTGTAAAACATTCAACCCAACTACTTTAGTCCATATGTATTTTGTCAACTTTACACAATACTTATTAAGGTATTGATATTAATGCTTGAGGCATCCTCAATCCATCAATGACTTTTTCCATCATGACCAATTACGTAAGTGCATTCACTCTTCAATACATCTATTTCTTCAATCTATATTGTACCATTCTTATACATTGAAGTATCATAATCACCAGGTTCAGTTTATTTGTATTGGTGCACAATAATTACATCCTACGATGTTTCATATTACCTTTTAAGCACTCAGTTGCTTTAGGATACTCATGAGGAGTTCCACTTATATTCAATTCAATCGTATAACAAACATAACGTATTCATAATTGAAAATATTTATTCCGATCATAACGTTCTCGAGAACTTACGTTACAAGATTTTGACACATTAAATCCTTCATCAGGTATTTTCATGTAAACTTTCAGTGTCAAGTGAATCATGATATTTATTAGACGCATTTTAATTCTCTCTTTGCATTACCGGACTAATAACATAATGAAAATCATTGTATCCACCACCGGAGAATGTGTCTCCTCATAATCAATTATGGGTCTTTACGAAATTCTTGTGCCACCAATTTTACCTTATATCATTTTCTTTTCAAATGTTGATTCGCACAAAAGACCTTTTCGTATCTATATGTTTTACAACTTTTGTTGTATGGACTATTGGTCCAAAACTTTCCTTTTCAGTAGAGAATTCAACTCTGCCGTATTTTGCGTCTTTCCATTTTGGACAATCATTTATTTGTATTCATTCATAGGCAGATCTTAAATCTTGATCCTCATTTCAAGCGCTACATTACATAAAATTTATAACGACGTCGATTTTATTTCGATTCCCTACATTTCGTAGACATGATACTATATAACGAGATCTCTTTATTTTCAGGTACCTGAGGTTCTTCTGGAACCATCATGTCTAATGTCTCTTCAGGAGAACTTTTACTATAACCTCGACTTGACCATCTTTATTACTTGCTCCAATTTCTCGAGGATTTTTATTCATGGAATCGAACAGTCTATCACGCTTCAGGCGTGCAATAGACTTATAAGATTATTTGGAGCATTAGCAGTTTGGTACAGTGGCGGATTTAGCCTAAAAAATCAGGGGTATCCCAATTTTTTTTAGCATACAATTATATAATCATGGAAAAAACATGATAATAAATAAAGTTAAATAAATACCCAATAGGTTTGTCCTCTTCGAGTTTTTACAGCTTAAAATTGAGCCATTACATGTTTAATAAACTTAACTTATGGTACTTTGTTTTGAATTTTTCACTTAAAAGTATTCAATATGAGATTGACAAGAAACAATTAAACTAGTTTTTGTAATAATAATTTTTAAATCAAATAAAGAGAAATAAAAATAAATAGTATTATACAATACCTTAAATAATATATTCTCTTAATAATAAAAGTAAAGTTACACCCAATTTTCTCATAAACAGGAGAAAAATAAGATAGGTAATATTATATTTGAAATATAAATAAAATATTAGGTTTTATTATAAGGCCTAGTTATTTAGACTTGGGCTTATCAATAAAAATAGCCCATATTAGGTTCTACTTTTCCTGCCTTCTTCCTCACAAAGCTTAAAGTTGAAAAGCAGTATCATTAATTTCAACGCTCTTCACCGCTGCCGACCGGAAATTCATTAGTGCCTTCACTGATCTCTTTTAACTTAAAATGTTAGCGTTTGCAGCTCAATGGTATCCTAATATTTTTTTCAGTGGTATCCTAGCATAAAAAGGGGCGAAAACGAAATTAAATTTGCACTTCGAAGACAAATTTGAGCCGTAGCACAGGCACCCCCTGCTAATAAGTTGAATCCGCCCCTGGTTTGGTATATGTGACTTAATTTAGTTAGTCCACATATTTTGGTCAGCTAATGTGGCTGGTAAATGATTTATTAATCGTGGTAAATGAGTTATGCTTTGAAATTATGTTCGAACTTTATTTTTGAGGATCAATTGTAACTCATACCAACTCCTTTCGTTACCAACTGCCTTTTATCTCCCCCTGATGTTGGAAATGTTAATCCATTGAGATGGATAACAAATAATTGAGCCATAAATAAATACCTCATTAAAGGCTCTATTAATCATCGTATATTCTCAACACCTTTTGAGGTCCCATCTTTGTGCGTCATGGTGGATCAATTTCAATATATGTCGCACAACAAAAATCTTAGATGGACAATATTTGGTTCTCGACCAAAAACCAACTATAATGGGAGAAACTATTACCATGTATTGGCTTGATGTGAAAATGTTATGGCATGTAAAATCAAATGTAAACATGAATTTTTTGCTCTCATGATCATTGACGTTGCAATCAATTATAGACGTTTTAATGATCATCTCAATGAAAGCAATATGTGTATGAACATAAGCTACTAGTATCTCAATATTTAGGAATCGAATTCAGCAAATATGCCATTTTGGAATAATCTGCTTGATATCTTATTAGCTACGTCATATATCACACAAACTTCAGGTTGTGCACTTGATAACCATTTAGACGATGCATCGATTTTAAATACTAAATGGTATCATGTTAGGATATGTGTATCCTTTAATCAATCCCAAAATATATAGTGATACTCACCCTACTTTATATGGCAAATATATAATATCGCTTAAGAACAAACAATACATGCTATGTATCTGGTTGAAGAATCTTTAAGTTCTTCATGATGTTCACATCATCATCGACTCGGTGTGGTCTTACCGGTCATGCCAACTAATTAAATAATTATGATCCATAAACTAAACTTCTAGTTTATGATCGAATATGTGTTACTTGCACGTATGTAATACAAAACATAAGATATAAAAGAAGGCATTGTAACTTTAATATTCAAACCATCATGTTATATAATCACTCATTTTATTTGCCACATGTGGTGGTCAATCTCATTAGTAACATGATCATTATTGCCTTTTTGATGATCGATCTCATTATTAACTTGGCTATCATTATATTCATTGATGGTTGATCATATCCATTACCATCATTATAACTTCTGATGGTCCATCGATCTCATTATCAACATAAGCATCACTGTAATTTTCTTAATTATGTCCAAGATCATGAAATTTTCATTGATCGTTATATAATCACATTTACTTCAGAGAATGGAGTGAAACCAACCAAGCTTTATTATTTACTTGGACATAAGAATATAAAGTCATTTCAAACCTTTCACACCCTTTTAATGGTGTTGCTACTTCAGGAGCGTATTTGAGGTATGAAAAGCAAAATGTGTTCTATCCAATTTTCCCATATAAAATTCAGAAGTAATTATATTTCCTCAATTACCATGATTATGGACTTTACAATGATTATTATGTTTATAACTTGTTCTTATATAACACCTTGTGGTCAGTTCAATGCTCTTTTCAAAACTAAAGACATATGATACATATTTTATTTATAAAATGCATGACTTTACAACATGTCACCGAGTAAAATAAGTTAATAACAAAACTCTATGAAACAATATATTCTTTTTACCGATTATAAACATGTATACATATTTTATTTATCACGGTGTAACCATTCCATTCACAAATGTATTTTGCATACAAATGTTTGCCACCATACTTGTAAACGTTAACAAATATCCATCAAGTTTCCATGATATATTTCGTTTGTTACTTGTAAACAAGTCCTTGTAATAACCAATATTGTTGCTTAATTAGTTGTTTCACATATAAAAGGTATCCAACAAGCAAATGACTCTTCTATAAATGTTTACATCAAGCAACATTGATGGCTCAAAAACTTTTAATTATCTTAACAATTTGCTGCAACTTTCCGAACTTGAAAGAAACATACCTTGAGATATAGATAGCAAATAGATAGAGCACCACTTATAAGATGTTACAATGCTCTTATTGAATGAGTAATACAAACTTTTAGAACTTAATACAATCAGAATAATAATTAACTCACTAATAAAAAATAAACATTATCGCTCCTTAGCAAAATTCTGACAACCCCGTTAATCAAGTCTTATTTTTCTTTCGATTTTCATCATTACAAACGGTTTTCTTAATAAGATTATTATAAAAATTTAACGACCATAATTAATATAATTATAAATAACTGATAATATATAAATATGAGTATGAAGTACTAATATAATAGAAAACCGAGACATTATATTAAATATTGTATATACATTTAATATCATATACGTTAGTTTTGGGCAATAACCTTCATAAATAATAAATAATTCATTAAGCGTAAATAACGTTGCGTTAGAAAACATTACTATATTTTATCAAAAAAAATAGTTATGTAATAATTTGGAATTTAGATTATATACGAGTTTGGTGAGGAATTAAACCATATCCTTTCGGAAAAACAATCAAACGCCACATAACAACAAATTTCATATCAACCAATAATTAAGAATCGGGCCATACTAATACGCTTGAATCAAAGGAATAACATCAACTCAGTTAAAAGCTTACCAATAAAATTGGATGCCTTCCGATGAATAATTATATCTTGAACGATCAATGCCCAATCATGTTTAGTATCTTTGATCGTAATTACACCATGGAAAGGGGTGAAGGGATTAGGGTTTTGGTGGGAGCACAGTCGTGCTGATAACGTGTTGTGAAACAAGCCTAATAGCTAAACAATACAACTATATAAGAAAGAGATGTATGAGGGAGAAAGATGTTTATATTATTGATCGGTGTGTTTATAATGAGATACAAAAGGCTCTATATATAGGAGAAGAAAACTTGGAGAAGAAGCCTATTCTATATTAGGTACTGATAACCACAATAATATATATTTATAACAATCACAAATAAGAAAATGAAAAATGTTATTGTAACATGACCATATTGACGGGATCTATTTCTTGATAAGTGACTTGCCTTTTGTTTCCTTATGCGGCAATATCTAGCTAGGATGTCAACTTTGACTAATACATTATTATTAGTTGTCGAAGATTACTTTTAACAATATATAGTTTAAAATAACCCAAAAATAAATAAATACGGTACAGCAAAATCGCTCATTTGTAGGGGTGTAAATGTAGATAGTGTAAGGTGAAATAAAAAGACAATTTTTTTCTTTTAATTTGTATGATGAACGAATAATAATTAAACCAATGATTAACAAATAATAATTAAATCAATGATTGTTGAAATTAGGTCCCACTCTTTTGACTCTTGAACCTTTACATCTATTGAGATACATGCAAATTGGAACGTTTTTAAATGATAAATGTGGTGGATGCGCTTCCAAGTCTCATTGTTTATTCAACATCATGTCCAACTTTTGTGCTTTATGACCAATAAGAAAAGAGAAAGTATATGGTATAAAGCCACTTAAAATAAGAAGCATAAGAAGCCACCAGAGATTGACACCTGTAATCTAACCTAACCACACTTAAACCACAGTTAAACCTTTTTTCTTCTTCCATGTTTTGAAACTCCTCATAACCACACCCAACTGATCATTTTGAAACTCCTCGGAAGCAGATCCAACTGATCGGACCAACACCCAGACGAGCCACCATCGGCTGGACCTAACCACAACCCCGTCGAACCACCACACATATTCCGACTGGGTCAAGCTTTTCAAACCACTTCAACCTCATCGTCATCGGCACTAGCCTACCGGAATCCACCATCGCCGACGCCGCCTAACTTCTGCTACTGACCGGATTCAGATTAAGAACACTCAAAGACAGAACAGACGCACTCATTGTATTATAAGGTGCGTTTAAAAAAACATTAAATACTTATCAAAGACATAAAACAGATGCACTCACTGTATGTTTGGACGCACTCTTGTAAATTCAGACGCACTCACTATATAAAAACAGTTTCTTTTGCTTTTGAAACATCCTTCAAGTCCATGTGTCTGAAATTTGCTTCCGAAAACTTGGAAGGTGGTGCTTAATGTTCACCAATTGATTATTGTGAAGAAAATGTCATGTTTTTGTTGCCTTCTACAAACAACCGACTGAATAGCAGCTATAGCTTCTAAAGCAGATTTAGTTTTAACTTCAAGTCCAGATTTTGACTAGTTTTGTTTGTGAAAAGATAAACGCACTCTTTGAAAAAATAAACGCACGCTTTATTTTATCAGCATCATCATCCCAACCATCTCTGTTGTTGCCCGTCACCGTCTTCGTCACCAGAGTTTCATAAAACTAACAATAATCAGCAACAAATTAAGCTCAATAGATGATTAGGATGTTACGTTTGCCTGGATCAGAATTTTAACTGGTTTCTGATCGTCACCCATGGTTAACCGGTCTTCCTTCTCCCTCCTCTCACCTCCTCCTACAACAGCAACCAAACACCGACACACCTTTGTTTAAGTTGGGAGATGGTTTGAATAGAATTGCGTGTGTTTTAAACTTCACCTTTTTTTATATTTATGAACATTAAAATAAGAAGCGGTAGAACAGAGCATCGGTTATTTCACTTTTTTTCAATTAAACTCACCATGTTTGGATAAGAAGCACAAGACTTATTCTCTTTTGCTTTTCTTTCAATTTTTTTTTAATTAAACGCACCATGTTTTGGATAAGAAGCATAAGGTGCGTTTAAAACTGATTTAACAAACACACTCATTGTATATATCAGACGCACTCATAAACGAACAAAGTAAACAAACTATACCATTTAAACAAACGCACTCATGTAGCTGTAAGACGCACTCACTAAGAAAACAAAAACCAGTAAATCATTTAAACAAACGCACTCATGTGATATTTCAGACGCATTCCTTGAGATCATCTTCAACCTCTGAAAAACCCTCAAAACCTTGATTTTTTATATCAAACTATGAAAACTTATAATCAACGATCAAAAACAACAAAAACCATATAATAAACAAACATATAATTTCGATTAAAAAACAAAATCAATTTGAAACATCTGGTTCGATAAACAGAGCACTACAATCGAAAATTAAAATTTGGTTTGATGAATCCTGGATTGATTAGATGTTGACGATCATGATTTGAATCTCATTAATTATTGAGGGTTAGACGGTTAGAGGGTTTTTTCCTATTTTACGCTTGGTTAGTTTTAACCCAGGTATGGTTAGGGTTTTTAATCTGCATCATTAATCTAATGGCTGAGATTGCTTCTTACGCTTCTTACGTTAAGGGGGCTTTATACGTTATATCTCCCCATAAGAAAAACCCTTAAAAATCTTCTTAATACCTTGTGTTATGGATAAAATTTATCTAAGATATAAATTAAGACACACGATAAAGTAGCTACGATATACCCGATCTATATGTTAAAACATTAAACGGATTAAAGATTAACGTTTAAGACATTTGTATATGATGATATACAGATCTATAGGGCTTACTACATTATTACGATCGTTTTACCGACTGTGAAACAAGTAATTTTTTTTAAGCGGCAAAACGCTTTATACAAAGAGCCAACAATGGGCTGGAAACCACCAAATACAACACCAAAAACAGGAAATTACAACACCATAGTAATATCAAAATTAACCCAAGTAATTTAAGTTATGGTGTTGTAGATTTGGGCTTGTATCAAAGCTATGGAAACTTGATGCGACGTCAAAGTTTCTTACATCGTGTTTATCATTGTGGTCGGCATTTAAGAGAAAGAAAGAAGATTGGGCATCTTGTAGAATAATGATATTACTATCAAGACCATATAGATAAAAGTATGGTAGGTAGGTGGGTCGTGTTTACACATATGATGATTTGACATATTTTCAATTGATTAATCAACAAAATATGTATTATACCTTTTAGGAAGGAATGTGACAAGTACTTGCTAGTTGCTAGCATAATGCATTTAATCCCATGTGACATTTGCTTGTTTGGGCCATTTTCCTAACACCCCCTTGACTTTTAATTTTGCTTTTAGGTTAACATTTGACTTAATGATTGGAACCATTTTGAGAGAACTTAGAAAGGTTCATTAATAGAATGTACTGCCCTCTTTTGAAAAAAATTGTGCATAAAGTATAAGATTATGACAATGATATCCGGCCTAGCTGGTTTGAGGTGGAAGGGTTTACCTCTTCAGAGGGTTTTCGTCCGGGGTTGGTCAAATGTTTGATTCTCGTCCATCGAAAAATTATACACATTAAGGTTGAAAGGACCCGGCGTGTGGGAGAACTCGAACTTGTGACCCAAAGGTTGTTAGGACTAGGATTTCATCATTGAACTACGCATTTAAAAAAAAATAAAGTATAAGATTATAAAAACATAGTTATTTTTCCTTACAATAAATGTATGTTATTTCAGTTTCGTTTTGAAAAAAAAAAAAAAAAAAAAAAAAAACCTATTGCTGTAGCTTTGGTATATTAGTTTTTTGGGATAATATTTGTGTATAACAACAAAGTAATAATAGCTTTGATATATTGGTTTTGAAATTGTAAAATCGACCGAACCGAAACCGCCACAAACCGGTTTCACCGGAAATCTGTACTAAAACAATCCAAAAGAGAAACCGAAACAAAAAGTTGCCTAAAACCAACACTAAAACTGGCCAAACGAACCAGAACCGAAACCGATATTACTAAAATCGGTCGGAACAGGAATAAACGAAGCCAGTTTAAGAAAATATACGATTTTGTCCATAAACACATATAAAATTATATATATGCAGGGCCGGCCCTGAGCATGGGCCGGGTGGTCACCGGCTCAGAGCCCGACCCTCAAATGGGCCCGAACGTTTTTGAAAAATATACACATAAATGTATATCAAATCCTAGGATCCGGATCATGTGAGAACCACCTGAGTTGTGAGAACTAGAGAACTCCTCTAGACCAATCATCAAGTGACACATAATCATCTTTATAATATTTTGTATTTTTTTTTAACTAGGGGTAAGGAAGACTTTTAAGCACAATTATGATGGGTATTTTAGTAATAACACCTCACCCCACCCCACACCCACCTCCACCCCAAGTAACCCTTTTTAATCAAGAATAATAATCATAATAATAATTCAAAATACACACACTCTCTCTCTCTCACACATACACATATCAGTCTCTCTCTCTCTCTCTCTCTAAAAAGAAGAACTGGTGATGTTGAAACAGGGGAGGAGGTCCGATGGGTTGGGGGTGGGTCGACAGGTGGTTGAGGGGTCCGGTGATGGTTTTTTGCAGGTGGATCTGATGTGAAACAGGGGGGGGACGATGGTGCTGGTGGTTTTTGCAGATGACGGTGGGAGACGGTGCAGGGGGGACGATGGTGGTGATGGGTTTTGCGGTGGTGACGGTGGGGAGGTGGTGGATCTGAATGATGATGGTGACGGTGTGGAGGCGATGGTGACGGTGGATCTAATGAAGATGATGAACAAGTATGTTTTTTTAGTATTATTATTATTATTGTTACTATTACTATTATTATTATTATTATTATTATTATTATTATTATTTTTGTTTCTGTTATTATTATTATTATAATAATTTTCTGTTATTATTGTTACTATTATTATTATTTTTTCATGTTATTATTATTATTTTCTGTTATTATTATTATTTTTATTTTTTTCTGTTATTATTATTTATTATTATTATTGATATTATTATTATTATTATTATTATTATTATTATTAATGTTAGTGCAAAAAGATAGGTTTTTTATGTTGAAAGTTGGGAGTCGATGCTGTGGAGACGACGATGAATGGTGTCGTATCTTGTAATAAAACACGGGTGTAAACATTAGTTTACACCAGCGTAAATGTGAATGTATAGACGTTTTTTGATGTAAAAAACACTGGTGTAAACAAACACTGGTGTAAAACATCAGTTACACCAGTGTAAATATGAATGTATAGCACATCATCATCTAGTTTGTTTTTTTTACAATAGTGTATTTTTGTTAAAGTTTGTGTATGACAGATTACACTTGAGTAAATCATCCTCATTATATGTTTTAAAAGTTTATGTATGTAAAATTTACGCTGGTGTAAATAATTACACCAGTTTAAAAACGAGAGTGATATGACAGAATGTTCAATTTGATTTGTTGTTTTTAAAAATTAAATTAATTAAAAAATAAAATAAAGTTTAAAAAAATTAAGTTATATTATTTTAATTAAAATAATAAAATAAAGTTTAATAAATATGATTGTTTTTAATAATGGAATAAAAAATAACATAATATTATATTACATCTTCTCTCCCATGGGTTTTTACCTAAATGCCCATAATTGTACTTTAACATAATATAAAAATACTTATTAATCAAGTAAAGACAAAACTCACAACTTTTGATCTTAACCATTTGATCATCAAGATCAATGGTCCACAATAGTTCTTTAGTTCTCACAACTCACCTTAGTTCTCACATGATCCTAACCCTTAAATCCTATATTTAGGATATATATTTGTGTTTTATAGATTAATGTCTTGTTAGTGGAGTTGGAAAAACTATGTTAATTTAATGTATAGGTCTCAAGTTCAATCCTTGGCTTTAGCACTATATTCATTTTTTTAAATTCATTCATCTTTACAAAATTTTGGGCCCAAATTTTTTTTGCCCGAGGCCCAATTTTTTTTAGTGTTCTCGGAGACGACCATGTGTGTATATACACACACACATTGAAATTCAATTTTATTGCCTAAAAGTTAATAAACGTTAAAGTTTGTGTAGTTTATTTGATTTTAAAAAGTGTGTATATGAACCGGAATGGAACTAAAACCGGAATCAAAACTGAAACAGAGTAAAAAACTGATTCGTGGCCAACGAAACCGACCACCGGTTTGGCTTGGAACTGGTAAAAGTCAAACCCTGAAGTATTGCTAGTCACTGAAGTATCAATCTGGTTTCGTTGATATCAATTATGAACGCCAAAAAAATTTCAGAATATTTTCCCATGGGTTCCTTGACTTTATTGGCGACTGGTTTGATCGACTCGGACACAACCGAACCAAATTTGTAATTGGGTGACTTATAATTATTTGTATCGAGTGTTTTGAACCCATGGGTGGCATCTGGATAATTTATTCCTAGGTTTTTATAACACTCTATTCAAATATTTATAATATAGGCTGTGATTTATAATATATACACCACTTTGTATCATGTTATACAATTTGTTGTTTACATGATTTTAGAAAATCATTTTAATAAAATAGTCTTTTCTGAAAAAAAAAAAGTATGTGTTGGCATATTGCCATGTTGGATCGACATATAAAGATGACCCAATATGAGGGATTTTAAAAAACGACCCATGATGAGACGATGAGTTTATGAATCAATATAATTTAATTGGGATTTTGAAAAATGGCCCATTATCATACAAGTTCTTAGGCTTACCAAAATTAATATGATCGACATTCAGCTACATTGGGCCTAACATGGGCCTTTATGGCCGAAAGTTAAAATAGTATTTACGAAGATGCAACCATAAAATACGATAAGTAAGAGCATTCACAACCCATCCCCCATTCCCTCCCCCTTTCTTAAAATTTAAGAAAAGCTCACAAAAACTCACTCCATCCCAACCCCTTTCCCCATACCCCATTTCTAAAATTTACAAAAAACTATGTTGAGCCCCCATATATGGGGTCTTCCATCCTTCCACCATATCATTTAATAATAATAAAATAATACAATTGAAAGGTGGAGTGAATTAATGTTGGTTGTAAAGAAATAAAATAATAATAAAAAAAACTTTTAAGGGATATAAATGGGGAATGGGATGTGAGAAAATTTGCAAAAGTGAGTGGCAAATTTAAAAAACTATGATTTTTTCTTAAATTATATGGTTGGGGATGGGGGAGGGGTTGTGAATGCTCTAAGTTCAACTAATTATTAAGTGGCCATGTGGCATGATCATCTGATTAAACAACATAATTATCGGTAGTTTAAAAGAAAATATGATGTAGTGTACTAGTTGGGCACTTGTGTTTAAAGGTATAACCTTAAGTCTTTTGCGGTTTCATTTCCATTTTAATTTTCGCAACATACTATGATTGACTATGTATACGTAACTGTGTCGTTACAACAACGGTCTATTTAGTGAGTCTTGACAACGGGGTCTATATGGCATTATTCTCTGAAAAGACTTGTTGTATATGTTGCCATGTTCAATTGACATATATAAATATATAATGTTGCTAACCGTACCCCTTTACCTAATATTTACTTATTGTACCCCTCTCTAAAGTTCCTAGATAAATACAATTCAAGCTTCTTTTGTAATCTTGTTTGATGTTTTATTTCATCTGAAACGTAGTAGCTATGGAACAATATGAATATATAATTCATAAAATTACTTGTACTTTATTCATCTAGTAGTTGCTATGGTTTTTGACGGTCGTTTTGTTTCTTTTTTGTGTATCCACTTATTAGATGATGGCATTATACTAAGGTTTCTCCATTTCACTTTTAACCATACTAAGGTCATAGCATTGACATTACAGATTGGATTTCAGTCCAACAAATTATGAACATTCAACTAGGTAACGAAGAAGCATACACTAAAAGATGTTATGTAACCTTAATAAAGAACAAAGAAAAATAACATTTAACTCCGTGAGATTTGTCATCTCAATTGACAATCAATCGGTTCTAGAATTGTAAAACGAACCAAATCTTCGTATGCTAAGTTAATGAAAATCATACGATCATAAAAGAAATATAGTGTGATAGTTGGGTGCTTTTATTGGTCATGTGTAATGTCTATAGATTTAAGCTACATTCTCTAAGTTCACTTCTTACAACATTCGTGCTAATCTTTTATAGCACACTAGTTTGAGTTGCTACAAGACATTACCTGACAATTTCAACCAATCTTATTGAGTTTGGGTTATTTTGAGTTTAAAATTTGACCTTATGGGTTGAAATGAGTTTAGTATAATTTTCAAGAGGGTTAGAATGACTAATTTTAATTGTAGGAAATAAGTAAGTGGATTAGGATGGGTATGTCAAAAAAAACAAATGGGTCAGAATCGGTATTTTTAGATAAACATATACAAATCTGAATTAAAACTCACCCAACATCAAAAGCGTTAATGCCTCATAGAAATAAATGTCATTAAAAACAAAAAAAAAGATATCTTTTACATTTGTTGATAACCCTGGTCGGTTCGAAACCGTTCGAGTCTTTATCGGATGACCAGGTTGAAACAACACGGGTCGTTAACAAGACCGATTTCATCGAAACGGTTCGAGTCGTTAGCGGGTTTGAACGAGTCGAAACGGTCTGGGTTGTTGACCGGGCCGTTCAGGTCGAAATGGTCTGGTCGTTGACGGGCCCGGTCGGGTCAAAACGATCTAGGTTGCTAACGGATCAGTCAGGCTGACACGGTCTGGGTCGTTACCGGGTCTGGTCTGGTCGGGTCGAAACAGTCCGGGTCACTACGGGACGGGTCAGGTTGAAACGGTCTGGGTCGTTACCGGGTCCGGTCGGGTAGAAACGGTCCGGGTCGCTACCCGGCCCGTTCGGGTCACTACGGGACGGGTCAGGTTGAAACGGTCTGGGTCGTTACCAGGCCCGGTCGGGTAGAAACGGTTCGTGTCGCTACCAGGCCCTGTCGGGTCGAAACGGTCCGGGTCAATACGGGACGAGTCAGATTGAAACGGTCTGGGTCGTTACCGGGCCCGATCGGGTCAAAACGGTCCGAGTCGCTACCGGGCCCGGCTGGGACGTAACAGTTCGGGTCGCTACGGGATGGGTCAGGTAGAAATGGTCTGGATCGTTACCGGTCCCGGTCAGGTCGAAACGGTCCTTAAAATTTTATTTTTTTATTTTAAATTTGTTTTTTTTACTTTTTAAATTTTTAATTTAACAAAAAAATAATCTATTTTGATGTGAACCTATCCTAATCCAAACCATCCAGACCTAAACCCATCCTGACCCAACTCATCCTAACCCATTTTTTTAATCTACCCATCTTGACCCAAACCCATCCTGACCCAACAACAACCCAACCCAACCTACCTATTTTGCCACCCCTCCATTATATACATAAGTTTTTCCTAGGTGATAACATTCTTGGTATTCACGAGTTCCTATATAGGATGCATACTTTATCGCATTATTGTTGGGGCTCTACAATTTTAGTGTTGCTTCACCCAAAGATTTCTTATGTTGTATGTTTCTCATTTTCTTACTACTAGTTCTCATAGTTTGACTATTTAACGCTTGGTTTCCTGATACTACCTTAGATTAGTGGGAGTGCCCGTGCGTTGGCGTGGGTTCGTCTGTTTATTTTGCCACACGTTGCGCTATGGGTTTCACGTAATTTACTTTTAAAACCAATTTGCTAAATACAACTATTATATAGAATATAAACAAAAGAAACCGACCAAAAAAAATGACTAAGGCTCTTTTGGGGAGGGAATCTCACCCTACCTGCCTCTAAGTTTTTGGGAAACACTATGGGACGAGGGAGAAACTTTTTATGCCTTGGGAGAAAAAAAAACATAATCAAAATTGAACACGTTAAAATCCATGTGGGTTTTGATGCATTTGGATCCGGCTTTTGTTTATCTTCAAAAGGATGGTGTTTCATATCTTCTGACGTTGAGGTTTAGCTAGTGAAGTAACGCTTCCCCTTAGTGTGTATTTGGCTCTTCAAAGGAATAACAAAAGAAAATGAGTATAAACACAAAAATAGGTACCAATGTATCTTGGATTTCATTCATGACTTTAACTTGAATTTAGTTTTAAGCCCTCCTGTGATATAAAACACTCTAGTGGCTTTCACCCGCGCTTGCGGTGGTGTCTACCAATTTTCAACAAAGCTGAAATGAAGATGTATACACAATTATTAACCAAAAAAAATAAAAAAAAATCATATTTTAGTATTATTTTTTACTCAATTTGTATCTTTACCCCTTCGACCCATTATCGAATAAGATACAATTCGAATTGACATTTTCCAAATGAACGGATAGAGACATTGCAAAAAGTGAAAACTGCTTTGACTTGTTTGTCCCCAAGAATGATACTATGTTTAATTAGTTCTTAGTGAGGTCAAATACGTTAACCCATCTACAACCCATCTTATGGCGGTCATGCACGTATAAAAACTTAAAAACATGGATTCAAAGACGCATACCTGATCTTGAGAAACATAAAGCTTTTGGTCCATCATGCTAAATTGTAAAGAAGGACAAACGGGTTCCTTTCTTTGATATGCTGCAGGCCGGTCTTGTAATTCTCAAATGTCTTCAAGAATCAGAAAGATGTATATCCAACGATGGTCACCGGGATTTTGCCCACCCAATATAGATATGTCGTCTAACAATAACCTTTTGAAAAGAAATCAAACAATTATGTCAATTTCTCATTGAGTTTCTTACTTTTAGTGCCAAATAAACCATATACAGCCTAAATTATACAAAGCATCACGTATGCGATATGCCATCAAGCTGGTAAAAATGAAAACCGACAATAAACTCAGTTGCCCATAGCACAAATCAAAAAAGACTAAAATGACATTAAGAGACCCGTAATTGTCAGCAAAAGCATGTTGAACAACTGAATATTAACACACAGCATTGCCACATAAAGTAAAAACTCAAGTACTAACCTTTTTATAACATCAAACAATCAACATTATAAAAGCTTTTTAAAAATAATTATAAGAACAAAAACACACACACGAATCACCTTGTCGCCATACATACGCATGATCCAAAAAGTGTCCTAAAATTAGATATCATAACATATAAAAGAGTCATCACTTTCCAAGCATCCGAGGCTGCTTTTGTTGCCTAAAAGACGATAAACTCGACATCAAAACCAACTCCAAATAGCATTATTTATGAGACAATATCAAGACATGACAAATGCTTACAACTTTCAAACCAGAGGATTCGGGATGGGAAGCACTATACTCCTTTATAATTTCGCTTTCTTTCCTTCTAAAGACCTCGTGAGATTTCATCGTTCCCTTGTTCATCTGACTTTGTCTTTTTTTGAATCGAGTTCATTGTTTCGCACATTACTCATGACCATAAGCCAATCCTTTGAGACACAACCAAAGATGCTTCTTATTTGGCTACCCGATAAACGCCTAAAGATCTCGTAAAGACATTCATCAGGGAGGACCTAACTGATGCATTGTTTTCTTTATTCGAAAAGAGACTATACGGGTCACTTATTCGCACCCGTTTGTAAGGTCGGTTGTAAAGATCATGAACAACCAACAAACGCGTCGAATCCATGGAACATAAAGATCTTCCCTTGTGATGTTCATCATCACCTACAAATCCAAATTCCAAAATCAACAATCAATGCAATAACCATGGCATTCTTTGCAAAAAAAAAAGGACAATAAGTTGCATATAAATCACCATAAGTATGTTTACTATACCAAACATAATCATCAAATGTAGCATTTTTTTATTACAATTAGTTATGGTTGAAGAAACTAAGTATGATCCAAAGATTAGTGTTTAACTTCACATTCAAAGTTCATACTTCACATGATAGCATTTTCTTGATTTAAACTTAGTTATATTCTAAGGTTATAAAGTAATAATCACAAAAACTTTTATGTTAATGCTTCTAACATAAATCTAAAGTTACCAGATTAACAAATGCTTAAATCATACAAAAATGTATATAATGAAACTAAAAAAATATAATAACAATAAACAAAAAAAAAACAGAGAATACAGAAATTCAAGAAACACCTAGAAACCCAAATTAAGTTAAGTACCTCGCTTTCTAGGGCTGACCATGAATTCGAGAACCCTTCATCAACCCCTACATAGTGATTATTTAAATATACATGGAATCAAATTCTAGGCTTTCAATAGATCGGAGATGAATAGAACTGCAAAGAGATGAAACTCACCAACGAAGTCATGCAAATCTACTTCACCGTCGATACAGTGCACTGGGCATTAACAATTTATCTTTGGCTGTTAACAAAGGGCCTTGAATTATATAAAAGGGGGTGGAGGTTACAAATTATATATATTCTCATTTGATTATCATCATTACTGAATTTAATCAAAGCAATTTAATTGTCTATTCAATCCGTTTGAATTGTGCATTCATTACATTCTCTAATTTGTTAAAGCACATGGTACAAGCGTCTTAATGCATCACATGGTACAAGCATCTTAATGCATTGATAAGGGCATAAAAGGAAGAAAAGTGGTCAAGTTTAGACAATTACACTTGTGACTTTTACGTTGCCACCTTAACTTTGACATTTTGAACCTTTTTACCCATTGCTCACTCTTTATAATGTAATATAGATGCTTCTGCTAATGTTGATTGAGCTACATGTAATGCTGGATAGTGTTGTTGGAGTTCTAAGATCGACCCATCACATGTTTTCTAACGAGTGCAAGGTTAGGTGGTATTTAAGAGACCATATGGAGCTATCCACGCTTAGTCCTGTTCATCAAGGACGCGGCAATGATCTTGAAGGTTATGGGCGTGGAGGAAGCAACGTGGTTCTAACCACGCATGAAGGGCAGAGGTGTTATGATGCAGCGTGTTGGTGGGCTTGTTCTGATGTGGCTCCGATGTGGCATGGACCACTACACATGGCCTAAGGGCTATGCGTAAAAATATGTTGTTAAAAGAATCACATAGTTTCTATCTAGATGGAGTACAGTCGTTTGATTGTGTATCTCTTACATATCTCTCCTGTGTCTACACACTATGATGTGACAATATTAGATCCACATATATTTGTTCATTGTGATGATGAAAAATATTATATTGATCGGCTTGTGAACTCTTATTTAATTATCTTTGGTTTAGCTTCACATAACTTTCATGTTAGAGCATATATGCAAGTTGTAGATCCACATGCTTATTCTATCCAACAACCCATGTATGTATCAGCAAGCAAAGATTTTTTTACTACATTTTCCAGCAGCTCCATGGTATATGTTCTTGCCATGTATTGTTATGTAGCATTAGTGGTTATCACAATTTGTTAGGACTTTCAATAGAGCAGAGTTATCCTGACGGGGCTGTAATGAATGATATATGTTATAGTACATGACAAACATTTAGTCTGTATTCTTCACTCAATTTTTTAATGTAATACTATGAATAAGAGTATGATTATTCATTTTTCCAATGGTTACAGCTTGAGTAAACCATTATAAATCAAACTTTGTTTAAGCATAAGGATGCATGCTAGTCGCATTTTATAGACCCATACAAGTAGCGAACAAATAGCAACGAGGCATAGAAACCCACAGTTCCAAGTGCAAGAAAGATTCCATACCCGAGGCAAGCCATGTAACCAAAGAAGAAGGCGGTTTGCACAAAACCGTTCAATTCTAACAGATGGAAAGAGTAATAGATAGAATAACCGTACACATACAATCCAGTAGACCCGCCACAGAAAAATGACCTGCATCAATTATGGAAAATCTTATTAGCCCACACACGTCAAGACCAAGTAATAACGAGCAACATAGAAGAGCTTTAACATACCTCCACCACCATTCATGGTTTTCAGCGGCAAGTTGAAAGTATGTCATCACTATAGAAACTAAAGCAGTCTTGATCAAAAGAAGAAACAACATTATTAACATAGAACCATAAGGTGTGTAAATCTTGTATCTCCATACAGCGTTAAGTATCTCAATAGTCTGAATAAGAATGACGCCGAATGGCAAAAATCCAGCCAAAACCATCTGGGGGAGAACACGCCTGTACCAATGCAGCCGAGGAACCTCTTTTGGACATTTGGCTGTTCTGCATGGAGCTTCGAAATCCGAAACACTGTTTTTCCCAATTACCGCGCCTAAAATAAGCAATGGTAGTGCCAAAAAGACCCATAATAGAGAGAGTTTGATTATTGCACCCAATGGCAAGGCCATGGTTATTTCATAAAGAAACGCAACAGTATTATTAACTATAAATGTAAGAAAAAGAGGCCCAAAATATAGTCCTCCTGTCAGCAATAAGTTCTTCATCTGTCAAGCAAAAAGCAAGAGACCTACTTTGTAATGAAAATCAGTATGAAAATAAGTGTATACTACATAAATATTTGGACATACCCATCTTCTTCCTTCCAGTTGTTGATAGAAAGACGTTGATGTATACCCTGAGATCGCAGATGTAAGTGCATATACAATGGCAAGTGCATACACGAATACTCCTGGACGATGTAGGTGAAAAAGATCCGTGACTCCCAGCACAAGAATGGCTACCATGCTGCTAAGGAGACGAAACAAACATTAGAAAATACATTAAACTTGTGTCAGAACACACAGCTAAAACAATTTCTGAAATACTAACAGTACAAGTAGTTGAGTGCCAGAACCAAGAGCTGCCGCAAATAAAGACTTGTGTTTTGGAAATCTAAACACATCACCATGGATTTTCTTCCATCCTGTCTCTCCTTGATTACCGGCCATTTCAGCCTCTTCAACATCACACGCATATCTTTTATTTCACAAAATATGCAACAAAAGAAAATCATTAGATGAACATAAAAGGGCAAAGAAGATTGGATATAATACCTTGAAATGTCTTTGCGAAGAACTCGAATGTAAAAGATCAGTAGGCATATGATGAAAATAAGGATTGTGAAACTTGAATTTGCAATCGAGTAACCAAGTATATCATTGTTTTGAGGTACACTTGAATAATTTGTGTATTTCACCATTCCCTCATAATATGTTCGGTGTGTGTCAAACCATCTAACAGAATAGGTGAATTCCACATCAGCTACACAGTCATCGGATACATTTACCATGTAAGACGGGTCTACTTGAAGAAAGATGTCAACAATAGTGCCATTGTGATGAACAAATTCAAAATCATAATGATTGTAAAGAAAGTATTCGGTCTTTATTGTTTTATCTCTATGATCCATATCGACCCGTCCCACATAAGCCCAAATTGGCATGTCTTCATGATTCAATTGCACTCTGTAATTCTTCTGAATAACGTGTCGAAACTTAGAAACATCTGTTTTGCTGAGTGTCTTCTTGCACAACAACTCAAAATGTTTATCAACAAGGAATTCAATCTTGTAAGGAGTTAAAATAAGACGGTTTCCATTCAACATTTTGTCTGCATGAACCTTAGAATCTGTTTTCAGATACACAACATAACAGAAGTAACATATAAGTTAGAGCGGAAAACTTACAAAGGGTCCATACCAGAATGACAAAACACATTTAGGAAAGAAGTACCTTGAGGACAAAAGGAGAAATCATAATAATCATATGTTTCTCTGGAGACGATATCCAGAAGAAATGCCATAAAACAAGAAATGATTAGGAGTTTGAATAAGTAAACCGGATTCTCAAATTTATAGGTTTCAGTAACTTCTCCAACTTAAAACTATCACCGTCTTCCTCCCACCTACCGGAAACCCATTTCGGATACTAACCCAGAAAACTTACAACATCAGAAACACCACCTCGAACTCCAAATACTTACCCGGGAACCAAACCTTCTAACCGGAAACAGCTTGTTCAGCCGAGAACCGACCGTCAACAACATCATCGGACACATTTCTTCTCGGAAACCCAATCGGAAACATCAAACCTTCCAACCAGACACCGCCGCAACCTGTAACCGGTCCAAGTTAATTACCGGCAATCGGGTCGAGTTTGTTTCAGCCATTGTTGTTTAACATTCTTAACAGAGGTGTTTGGTTTGAAAATTATCTTGTGATATTACTGTTGCATTGTGAAGAGAGAGAGAGAGAGAGTTGGTTGTGTTGTTGTGTTCTTGTTTGAGAGAGTGAACAAGCTGAAAGAAAGTTAAAGAACAGAGAGTGTGAGAAAGAAGAAGGAGATCTGTTAGGTGGTGGTGTTGTTCAAAAGGAGAGAGAGTGATTATGGGTTTTTTAATAATAAAAGGTATGGGTCCAAGTCAAAACCACCAGTTTGGGAAATATTTTTCAATAAACACTAAAATGGGAAATATTTTCCACAACACCACCTCTAAGGGAAAAAACTCAACATAGTTTATTAAATTATACATGATCCAAGAGTTGACTAACACATATTTAGACCAACTAGACATAGGCAGATGGTCTGGAAAAGGCCCAACTTAAGACAAGCATAACTTTCGCTTCTTTTGGACTGACGGTCCATAAGTTCGGCGTCTCATGGCTAGATGATTGGTCAAATGGTCGAAGGTGGTTTGCCTCAACCATTGGATCCCAAGTTCATCATATGGAGCTGAGCTTTCAATTTTCAAGAATTTTCCCTAATTTAAAGCTACTTTTGATTTTAATGGGTTTCATACACCCCGTGATATCACAATCTGAAGGTGTGACATCACATTCTGGGGTATGTGGAAGCCCCCTATTGGTGTGTGATGTGGGCCAGAGTGTATCATTTCTAATTAAGGGGTGTACGGTTCCTAAATACCTTGTAAAAATGGCATAAATCATTGACTGCATTAATTTACGTATTTAATTATTCGACTAATATCAATCCTTAGTTGTCAGTTTTCAATTTCGAGATTTGATAATACGAACCAAATTTAGAATTTCCCAAGCTTGATCTAAGGCCATAGGGTATACTCACTACAAGAAAACAGAGCAATATGTCGCCGCTATTGCTAACGCGAGTCGCCGCTATTTCTTGTGCCACGTCACCACATGGCTATACTATTAGCGGCGACATGTCGCCGCTAATAAACTTTTTTTTTTTTTTGGTACCTGCTGATTTTAACCTACTAGTGATATTTAAATACTGGAAAACCGAAAAAAGCATAAAATATTTTACATACGCATCCCAAATTCGAATATATCATCCTAAAATCGTTTACATGAACATATCATATGTCGTTTACACATAATATCGCACCTACATATCATAATCATCATCATCATCGGTGTTATCATTCTCTTGATCTTCATGATTTTGGTTTCCCAAGTCCGGTGTCGCAGAACCTTGAATTATCATCCGCATCATTTCATTTCTAAATAAGGGAGAAGAAGAAAGTGAGGGAGAAGAAGAGCTTGAGAGAGATTACAGAGGGAGAAGATCGAAGAGACGAAGAGAGCTCGAGAGAAGAGAGAGCAGAGGAAGAAGAAGAGTTTAGAGAGGGAGATCTGTGTTTTGGTGAAAAAAAAGAGAGGGAAGAAGGATGTAGGCGGCAAAAGTGAAAAGAGCAATAGCGGCGATTTGTCGCCGCTAATACCCTTTGTATGATTTAATCTTGGCCGTCCATGTTAATCAGATCTATGGTTGAGGTAAACTTGACCTTTAGCGGCGACACTTTGGCAGGTCGCCGCTAAAGGTGTCGCCGCTACTGGACAAAATTCTTGTAGTGACTATCACGTCCCTTTATTCTACGTAGACATCTTTGATAGCCACATTATCAATAATGCCCTCCACGCCTCTAAACGAAATTCCCCCCACCCTCCATTAAGCCCCTCAAAAATAAATATTAAATTGATTATGTGTGTAAAGGATCCAACCAATATTTTTTCACGCCTATTAACATGTTAACGAATGACTCATTTAACCCTCTTAACACCTAAGGGGTAACCGTATTTAACGTTATTAACTTCCCATAACATCGTTAACGCATGAAGGCGTTAAAGTATACGCTAAGGCCTAATACTCTTGATATAATAATATATCAAGCTTCCCTCAATAGTTTATTAAAAGAAAAATGTATGGAGGGAATGTGACTAACCCAGGATTAGAGTATGAGTAAGCTTTGTTGGCATAAATGGGAACGATATCTCCACTACTGTAGCGATGATCGAAGGCCTCTGATTTTACTTGGCTTCCAAAAAAGATTAACAAAAGTGTGATAAAAGGGATTACTGATAACGATATATGAATAATAGAGACAATGTTAATGCTAAAAATGCATTTGGATTGCATGTTGCAGGAGGATTAACATATGATTAACACACAGAACAATGGGAGATTAGCAAGAAAACCTTAGTAGCCAACGGTTGAGATGACGAAAATGATGGCTGCACGTTAATGATTCCTCTCCGCCATTATTGCCGCATTCATTTGAATATAGTAACACAGTTGACTCTCTGTTCCTTATTATAAGACTAAGGGGTATGGTTCGGGAAGGAGCTCGGGATGGCTGAGCTGGAGCTTTCCCCGAACGGGAACACCGCCCCCCCCCCCCCCCCCCCCGAAGGGCCTTCGGTGAGCTCGGGGAGATCATCCCGTCCACCCCGTCCCATTTTTCGAGGAACTTTTGATTTTTGAACAGATTTATAAAAAAAAAAAGAAAAAAAACTTTACCTTATCATCATCATCATCATCTTGATGCTGGAGGAAGAGAAGATGGGTGTGGTGGTGCTCGCCGGAGAAGATGAAGGTCACCGGAGAAGTGTGCCGGAAAAGATGGAGGTCGCCGGAGTTGTGTTCGGAGAAGATGGAGATCCGATCTGTCTATGTGTTCTCTCGATACATACAGTGTGTATGTTTGTTTGTGTGAAGACTTGGGGTGATGGTGGAGACCTAAGAGGTGGAGTTTGTGTTTGGGTTTGTTGGGTTAGATAGGTGAGATGATGAAGAAGAATGTTTAGGTATTTTTTTTTTATTTAATTCGGAATTTTTTTTAAATTTTATATGTATTTTGTTTTTAAATTTTATTGAAAATAATAATAATGAAATATAAAATCTATAAATAAAAAAAAAATAATAATAAAAAAAGGAAGGGGGAAGGGGAACCATTTCCCTTAGAAGGGGGAGGAGAAGGGGAAAATGATGTGGCGCTGATGTGGACAAGGGGAAGGAAGGGGGAAGGGGAACCACACCCCATAGTCTAATATCATAAGGAGTTGACACAAACCTTTTTATTCGGTTATTTTTTTGGGTTTCGGGTTGGGTTGTTCGGGTTTTGGCCGAGAAAAAGTAACCTGATAATCAAACCATTTAAAATTTGGGTTGGTGTTATTCGGGTTCAGGTTAATTCGAGTTGGGTTGTTCGGTTTGACATTTAGATGTAATATTAGAAAGCTTTTTTTTTCTTTCGTAAAATATCGCTACAGTTCATCATGTTACTTAAAAAATATTATTAAAATTAAAACATTATTTGACAACATGATATAATAGTGTTTAAAAGTTCTAAAACTTGATGTTTACATGTCAAAGCCTTTAAACTTAAATGCATCTATAAAAAAAACACTAGATGTTCGGGTTTTGGTTTTCAAGTCGGGTTGTTCAGATTTTTGTTGGGAAAAAATGACCCGATATATAAATTGTAAAATACTTTTTATGTTTTTTAATAGTGTAAGCTACGAATTTTCTTGTAAATGTTATTGGGTACATGACTTAATTCACACCTTATCTATAATAACTTATAATAAAAGAATTGAACTTTGATGATGTGGCATTCAATGGAGGCCTCAACCCCTCATTGAATGTGCCACGTGGCATCATGTAGGATTTTTTAATTTTTTAGTTTTTTTAATAAATCTATATATATTATAATTATTTTAGGAAAAGATAAGAATTTAAAAACAAAATTAAATTTTCTCTCTAATGTTTCCTTCCATAACTTTTAAACGTTAATATCTTTTATATACGAGATTTTTTAAAGAAAAAAAAATTACACCAAATTAACGAGCGTTTTATTATCTTTCCAACGAGTACCATAGTGCTATATGAAAAACGGAGAAAAAAAATAACTATTTTTGTGGGGTTTTGTTTTCAAATATATTTTACTCTACTAATAAATCACAAACGATAAACATAACTTTATAGGCAGAGATTCCTTTTTTTTTATATTTGAATATGATAACTTATGGTAGAAATTTGTTTAAAATAAATATTATTATTATTATTCATTAATAATGTATTGGCAAATCATTAATTATGTTGTCATATTAGATATTTTATTATGTTATATTAGATATTTCAACCCCGGGATAAAAGCTAGTATAAGTTAAAAGCAATTTAGTTATACCAAATCCTTAAGCTAATTGGTTAAAATACAAATAAACACAAAAGAATTAGTTTTATATTTTTATCTTTTAACAATACATATCCTTCAAACGAAAGTGTTCTTGTCTTTATTCACGGCCGCCCATTTATTTAGACAGACAAAAAAGTAAGGATAACCAAAAAAAAAAAAAAAAAAAAAAAAAAAAATCTGTCATAAACGTTAGTTAAAATATAACACGACATACAGGCATACAGCCCCAATACAATCAATTACATCAATAAATATCCACGCACAAGTTGCAAAAGAATTTCAACTAAAGAAACAAGCTTAGAACAATGGTAAGCATTCCAAGTGCGACAATAAGCTCTTTTGATGGTCCACGACCCATTCCTGTCATTGGATTGGGGACCGGGACTATGTCCGAAAGAAGCGCAGTGAAAGCGGCTGTGGTCGAGGCCATCAAGGTGGGTTATCGCCACTTTGACACCGCGACATTCTATGGAACCGAGAAGCCTGTTGGGGAAGCCATCACTGAAGCCTTGCAAGCGGGTTTCATTAAATCTCGATCGGAGCTTTTTGTTACGACCAAGCTGTGGCCTAACTCCACGGAGCGACATCTTGTTTTACCAGCCTTGAAGAAGAGCCTCCAGTAAGAAACTTTCATGCTTTTCTGACTATGTAGTTTATTTAGCATTCAGTCATTTGTTGTTGGACATCTTATATATGGGGTCGACGGGTTTAACCAAACTTTTTTGACGGTAAACGATCAGGATTTTAGCATATAAATAACACTAATCTTTATATTATCATAGGCGGTTGCCCTCCATGTTTTCTACATAGGCCCGCGTTCTAGATGTCAAGTAATAAATATAAATCTATGAACAAAAACATTATACGACAACTTAGGTAACATGAATATTGACATTTTATTGGATTAATGTAGGAATTTGGGACTAGAGTATGTCGATCTCTATCTAATACATTGGCCGCTCAAAATTAACTACCCTGATATCAAAATCCCGGTTCCAAGGGAGTATGTGACCGCAATCGATATCAAGGCAGTTTGGGAAGCAATGGAGGAGTGTCAAAATCTCGGACTTACCAAATCTATCGGTGTTAGTAATTTCTCTTCTCAAAAAATTCAAGAAATTCTTTCTTTCGCGAAAATTCCTCCTGCTGTCAACCAGGTGATTATCCACTCTCCTCTTAGACGACAACACAATAGACATGGACAACTTTCTAAATTGTGTATAATCTTTTAAACATATTAAAGTATCTTGTTGGTAGGAAAACTTGATTGGTTAATGGTTATAACTCTTGGCAGTTATTTAGTTACATCAGTAATAAAACTTAGTAGAAACGCAATCGATCAACAATAACCGAGTTACTGTTGATGATTGGTATGTCAGCAATGACTTAGTTATTGCTGACTATAGATGCTTACTTACAACTATACATACTGTTGTTGATGAGTGGCATGTCAGCAATAACTTTGTGTATAGTAAAACCAAAAACAAACAACGAATATATTATAACTAGAATACTCATAAATTGCACGTAGTTGTACGTACACCTAAGTCCGAAACACTTGTGACTTTGCAATGATAGTTCAGCTCGTCCTCCAAAAGGAGGCCATGCCAAACACTACCAAACAAATGAGTATTACCGACATACCATTTCGTCTATTTCCATCACTCAAATTAGTTACCGACTTGGTAATATGGGTGAAAATTTTATCCTAAATCCACTTCTATATTGCAAAATGATTACGAAGCAATTGCATATCGGTAATGATGTCCCACAAAACCAACCACATGATGAAATATAGCGCTATTTTTAATTTATTTTTGGGTTTTTAGTCGGGAATGTTACCATCGATAAGCGGCCCCCCAGTGTTACCTGTTTGCTTAGTAATGAAAATCTATTCCAATGGGCAATGTTGCAAAAGTCGCTAGGCGCTCTCTAGTCGGATTCGGTAGTACTCGGGGAGTTCTCGGCCTAGTCGGAGAGTACCCGGAGAGTACTCGGCGTAGGCCTAGACTCGGGCCTCGGCAACCTACCTTGTAGCGATTACTCGGGGAGTACTCGGCCTCCGAGACCTTGTTTTACAACATTGCCGATGGGTAACATATTTCAGACACCCAAATACGATCTATAATCTAAGGACCTATAGATGAAAATCCAGTTATTATTATCATAAATCCATTTGAAGATCCCTCTTAAGAAAAAAAAAATACATATACATACCGATTCGAGCACTAAAAATATAATCAGCGAATGGACCAACTTAACTTGGTTGCTTTTATGACATTGCCCAAAAGTAATTCACACTTTCTTTTTTCATTTGAATTTTTTTCAAGGTTGAGATGAACCCACTTTGGCAGCAAAACCAACTCAATGAATTTTGCAAAAAGAATCACATACTTCTCACTGCATACTCTCCCTTAGCTTCTGTCGGTAATTCATGGGGAAACAACAGTGTTGTTGAATGCGAGATTCTTCAAGATATTGCCAAGTCCAAAGGGAAGACTACAGCTCAGGTACAAGACAACAACATGAACACATCTCTATATTTAAAAGATATATATTTACTTTTTTAATTTTCACATTAAAGTTGATCTTTCATCAAATATAATGTTGTCATTACCTAAGATAATTTATAACTTATATATGCTTTAGCCAATATCAACTTTTCTATCAAGGAAAAATCACTATAAAATGGTCTAAAATGGTCATTTTTGGACAATTAGTTTGACAAAACATGTCCTTGACCAACAAAAAAATTTCTAATTAACTAGTGTTGTTGAGTGTCTATTGACGACACATATATCAATGTTGGCATACAGCAGATCAGTTCTATTGCACCGTATAAAATTTTTTTGCGGTATGTCAAAATTCGGTGCAGTATGGAAGCTTATGGTTGGCTAAAACAATTTCTTAACTAAAAATGTGAGAAGTCGTATGTTATTCTATAAGAGAAAAAAGTTAAAGCTATTTTGTCCAACTTATGGGACAACATGGTCAGTTTAGTAATTTTGCTTTTTTTAATCGAAAGTGAAGAAACTTGTATGAATTAAGATGTTGAAATCAATAATAAATAACCACCTTCACCAACACTTTTTTTGTGCATCATGTCGTCGGTAATACTCATCATTTTTGTAGTATCACTAATGCTATGTTTGTGTACACCAATATTGACATGTAGATTTCATTGAGATGGTTATATGAGCAAGGTGTTAGTTTTATAGTGAAGAGTTTCAACAAAGAGAGGATGAAACAAAATCTTGACATCTTTGATTGGGCATTGACGCAAGAAGACTTGAGCAAAATTAGCCAAATTCCTCAACGCAAACTAGTTTATCTCCTTGGTTTTGTGGTGACCGAGCCTAATGATGTAACGGCTGAGATTGATTCAAAGCTTTGAGTGAGTAGTTTAATGCGCGATGATGTCATAATTGTGTCCAACATTGTCTGTCTTTTAGTGAAAAATGAATAATCCGTTTAACTTTGTACTCTTGAGATGATTAGGATTACTTCGCATGACTAGGGCTGCAAATGAATAGAACGAACACGAACAAGGCCTATTCGTGTTCGTTTGTTAAGAAATATATGTGTTCATGAACACTTACCGAACAAAATTTTATGTTCGTGTTCGTTTGATAAGAAAACGCTCGTGTTCGTGTTCGGTTGTTATTTTTGTCATGAACGCACACGAACACAAATGAACATTAATGTACACAAACAAACGCAAATAAGTGTTCATGAACGGGAACAAACATAAATAGACAGATGTTAACTTTCTATTAACATCCAATTACTTACCGTTGTCAAATTACAAGTTCCATAACTCTATGTGTGTGTGTGTGTGTGTGTATATATATATATATATATATATAGTGGGTTTACCCGCGCATTGCAGCGGGATTCAATAACAGGTTGCAGTACAACATTGTGATAATGTACAAACTCGAAAAAATTGATTTTATAGTACCAACATTGTGTTTCCAATAAGCCGTGAAATTTATACTCATATGTCGAAGTCGATTACCATTGCTTATGTAATATGTATTTGATTTAAACTATTATCTAACCGAGACCTGAAAGGGTATCTGGCCGACGCAAGATACTATTCTAATTCAAGTTAATGTTACTTTGACATACTACAAAATCTACTAAAACAATGATGGAGATTTGACAAACTCCCGTTGAACTTTAATTCATCAATTGTCCTAATATATGCACAAATATCAACTACCCCTATGACCCAAATCTGAATTGCCAAGACCCTTGCTCACCATGTTTGGCTTTGTCCTCTGGTGAAAAAAGTGGTATACAAAAAGTATTGCTTAATATAAAGATCCCACTGTTGCTTTCTTACATTACATGGACTTGTCTTTTTGGTTGATAATATATATAAATATCAATACTTATCTCTTAATTACATCAATAGATAAGAATGAAAAAAAAGACCGTTTCATCATAGGTAAGTTCTATGTACAGAAAGGTAAACCACATCCAACAATCAACTATCTAAAACACAAAACATAACCGCAACTTACCCTTTTGATTTCCTTCAAAACAAATCATGTTAAATTAAAGAAAATGAGTTGCAAGATATCTAAAAGAATGTGAGGGTGACAGTATTGAAGTACCAAGTGGTGGGTGTGCATGTGTGATCTAGGAATGTTTAATGTTTTATAATTTAAACCCGTTCGATAAGAATTACCCATTTGATTTAAGAGTATATGATGTCTTTTAATTGCTAATTTGTAATCTAATTTAAGGATTAATTATGCCATGGAAAAAAAAAATCAGACTTACATTGTATATATGCATTTCTTCTTTTTCTTCGTGTATTTGTATTATTATTTTTAGTGACCCTATAAAAAAGATCCTGTGGCATCCAAATACCAAACATAATGACAACAGCTGAAGAGCACTCTTTCAAGATCGATTTGGTTATTCACTAATACATTGGGCAGGCCCTAGAGAAGGCCAAAGTTCTATTTACCTACGGATATGTCAACATGGGGAGTGTATACTTAGGAAACGGGTCAAATGGGTTGAGTCATCCAAATCATGGATATTTCTAATGCATCAAACTTCCTAAATTGTTTTCAACAAAAATATAGATGGGTTTGTAGTAATATTGGTTTCATTATTGGTTTAGTTTAGTTTTTTTTTTTTTTCAAAAGAGTAGGCCTAACAATTTAGCTGCATTTTAAGAGTACCAAATAATGATATGCAAAAACATGCAAGTCAAAGTCTAACAATAAGAACTTATTATAGTAGTGGTTAAAGTATTTACATAACTTCTTTCAAAACATAATTAAGTCACAAAACAAATACCACAACCCAATGAGGGAAAGTAAGATAGCGTACCAAATATTATTATCACTCTCACCTCGTTTGGGTCAGTGGTGTCACTGGATTTAAGCGAGTTTTTTTTACTGGGTAGTGTAGTAGGCTTCCTGTTAGAAAAATCAGTAAACGGTGAACATAATTCCAAAAGTGAAATAAAAGACATAATACATATCCAATAATAGTTTCATAACAGCAGTGAAAGGTGGGTCAAATTGGTCTCATATAGTTTTATAAAAATATATGTAATTGACAAAAATAAGACAGAGAAAGATTAAGTTCATAATTCACAAATTTAGCGCATTGTCTTTTTTGGCTTTCCTTTATTTGACAAAAGGAATGTTTTCTTTTTCGATTTGACATGTTAGTTGAAAGTAACAAACAATTGAAAAGATATCCCTATGGAGACAACCTAATAACAAAGCTTAGACAACCTATTGACACAAAAAATACTTGATGCTACCTACACAGAACATAAACATGTAAGCTATTTCAAGTAAGCACAATCCTCCAAAAAAAACTTCGAAACATGTTTACACAAAAAGGTACCTGAATAGTGAGCTGAGGTTTTAGTATTTCAAGCGGACATGTGAACCTAGTAAAGGTAATCTCATCAACTTCACCAGGAACCGATGACTCCGGTAAACAAATAACAAATAAAGTAAACAAGACAATATAAACTAAACTAAGAGTATTTTAATGCGGTAAAATTGATTATATTAGAGTAAGGCCATTAGACAATGACACACATGGATTCAAACATATGAGTCACTTAACAAATATTTGTTGTCATTTAAATTACCAACATTATATGTTCACAAACATGGCCATTTATCAGTCAAAATTTGTAAAACATTTGCAAAAGGTAATAGAGCATAGAAAAAATGCAACCTAAATTGGTATAAACAAGCATTAAACTACAAAAGTTAACTTCAAATTGGTAGCCGATTAGCTAAAAACATGTTAATAAATAGGTTGCAGGGGTGACATACCTCGCCAACATCAACATCTTGTACTCATTACGCCATTATTCAGAAACAGCAACATGGGTACATCTGTGAATTTTGTTAATTAAAGTACGCATTTTAAGTACCAGTATTCTAAAGGTAGAATTCGTTTGGTAAAATATGCTTAAAAACGACCGTAAGGTGGTTAAAAGCGGAATTTTGAGTTGGATAGGTTAGGTATGCACATGCTAATCTCTAAATCCGACGATTTAATTTGTGAATATAACATCAGTAACAAATCAACATACATTTGTTACATAAACAACACATCAATATCACAATCTTTTCAAGCTTTTCTTTTTTGCATCAACCTTTTTCTTATCAGCCTGAGGGTTGACCGACCCACATTCCTTCTTATGTGCAGCCATGGGTGGCGATGCAACACCTGATCCACTACCAACTCCAATCTCACCTGTAGGGGTCACGGAGCCAGCAATTGTTGGGTGATCCTGACCATTCCCCTCTTTCCTGGTGTTCAATGAAGGTGTCAAAGGTGTAGGGACGGCCATACCTGATTCCACGTGTTTTCAGTCAATGCTACAAACCGAAGAGGGCTGGTCAACGTTTGCAGCAGTTGACTCGGATATAGCCCCTGGCTTCAACTTCTGAATTGGCTTCAGAGCATGAATTTCGGTACACAATCTGTAACCAAACCAGCAGTACTAAGGATCCAAGATTTCTCTAATACATAGTTTGGTATTTCAAAATTTATTTTAAATTTAAACCATGATTGAATATTTCAAGATTTCTGATGGCATTATTCAAGATTCAAGATTTATTGACGCCACATAGGAGGAACATGAAAAAGAACAAGACTTTTCACTACAATAACTACAAACAACAAAAATGCAAATGAGGGCAAGGCTATAGGTGCTGACCTGGCGTGTCTAGCATACTCCTCATAATTTTCGAGCAGCAGTTTTCCAGCTTGCTCATTTAAAGCAGATTCTGGAAACGGCTCAATTGGTAAGCATCTGACTACCTGCAATAAGAACCAGGAAAACGGAAGCTTTGTGATTTCTAGCTGCAAATAAAATGAATAAATAAAATGCAAAACTTACAATTAAAACATGGATTAAGCCAAGGCTGGCAACTCGCTTACGAACTTGTTAAAAAGGAAGCTGGTCAAAATGTATATTTTACTTCACACATCTTCCTAAATTACTTTACGCAAGAATCCAAACTAATATCACAACAATATAAATTTTGTAATCATATTCAACACTTAGACCACTAATATAAGAAACACATGTTTTGGTCAACATAACACATACTGTCCAGTACCAAAATTACCCATTATAACAGGGCACCCATCCATACAACCCACCCATTATGCAACGCCTATGGCATTTGTATATCCTTTAAACAATGAGTTTAACACCAAAGATTATGAAGTGAATGAAATTGCTATGTGTAAAAATTCCTGGTTCATCTTCAAAATGAAGTAAAGAGCACAAAATTGGTCTAGAGGTTTTCCCGGGATATACCCCAAGGAGAGCCAAAAAATTGCTTCAATTTGAGTTAAACTTTGCCTCTAAAGGGTAAATTCAAATTTGTTTTTACTATAACAAAAATAGGTTAAACGGGTCAAACTGGTCAAAATCACATAAAGTATATTAACAAAACATGAAACCTTCGAATCATTTTTATTTGTGAAAAAATATTATCAATGTAACAGCTGATTTTGTAATCCTATTTAAAACATCAAGCATTCATAAAATCACGAAACGAAAGGTAAAAAATGTTGCAGGGTGAACCAACAAAAATCTAATCCAATTGACCCGTTCTAAAAATAACTCATTTGACTGATTACACAACCCGTTAGACCCGTCCCTTTTTTTCCAGATGATTCGATGGAATGGTCTTTAACCTCTAAATTAATGTAATTACACAATCGTTGAATAGAAAGCAGTGACCAGACCTTTAGGTGGTGAGTGTTGGAAGTCATGAGACAGAAGCAACTTCATGCGAAAAACACCATTCTCATATGGTGTTCCAGCTGCAAACCATGTATATTCAGTTAGAATAACAAACATAATGTTCCCAAAGAAAAATGAAAAAAAACAAAAACGTTACCGGGGTCTTCAATATCTGCATATATTGTCGAAAAAGGTCTTGTGGCCGAGTTTTCCGGTAGGGTCCTAGTCGTGCATGATTTTAACCTTGATACCAAGAACTCCCTGAATACAGCTCCCATGAATTTAGTTATTCATTGGTATACTTAATCGAAACTGAAAACAAACCAAACACGAATATGTAGCTAAAAGAATTTGGAATCCTGATGAAAAAGTTCAAGTTTCTAAACAAAATCAGTAAAATTCTACTGAAGCTCAAGTACAACAGGTTAAAGACCATTCCATTGAATCACCTGGAAACGTAAAAGACTGAAAATTAGAGACCCATAACGACATCTCTTGATTTAATATACTGGTATGCATATGAAACGACACAAATACCTTATAAACAAGTCCAAACCACCCTTTCCAAGCTTATTTTCATCTAAAAAATTATTTGTGGCTGTTAATATAGCAGCAAGGCTGAACAGCAACATATCACTTCCTTTTATGTCGTCCCTTTCAATATCAGTTGAATCCCTGAAGCTCTCGGTATCCATCAGCTCAAAAATACGTCTGTCGTCTCTCTTTTACAATCAAAACAATGTAATAGAAAGTGAAATGGATAAAAAAAAAATTCAAAGTAGACCAATATAACATTAAGATCACCTTCTGCCTTAACATACAACAATAGACCAAAGCAAAAAATAAATAGACAAATCCCAACAACATCACTAAACAAATCAAGTTTTTTTTACCTGTGATCAGATTTAGAGAAGCATGAATTTTGATAGAGAATTGGAAACTTAGTAGCTGATTTGGTTTTGCCCATCGTACAGGGCCACAAATAAATGGTTTTCTTTTTCTATTTTGTTCATATGCAGCGTTGCAGCCACAAATTCTCCGTAATCAATAGAATTTCGCAATCAATCTCATTCAAGTTGACAATAGGGTTACGGAACTTGAAGGGACGAGAGGTTATTCATGAGTTAATGATCTGTATTGAAGACTGAGGAAGGCAAAGGATCGAAGGGTAGGGATGGAAGATGGAGGGTAGTATTGTAAAAGTGCTTTCAAATTGTAAAGGAGGAGGTTAGTGAAATGTTTAGATTACCCTCTTAAGTGTCTTAATTGTCCTATCTATGCCTATAATACCCTTAAATTTCTTGCTTAAATATGTTGTACCAATTGCTTCTTAAGTTGTACGGAAGAGAAAATGACTTTGCTAGTCATCACTCCTCCTTTATAATGTATTATAGATTATAGATTATAGATTATAGATTATAGATTATAGATATGTGCATTTTTGTATGCATTACGACACATACGCATGTACAAAACATATATATACTTATGAACAAATATATTTACATATGGATGTACATTAAATGCACATTTATATAACCGAAAATCAATAAAATAAAGATTTTGGTCGGTAAATGGTCGATAATTACCGACCATTTACCGACTAATTTCGATTTTTGTCGGAAAATGGTTGGTAATTACCGACGATTTACCGACTAATTTTGATTTTTGTCGGAAAATGGTCGGTAATTACCGACGATTTACCGACAACCCATAGCATTTTTTATATTTTTTGAGCTTTAAACGTCGTTTTTTTCATTCCATGTTTTGTATACCTTAATCATACATTGAATACTTTTATTTTACCAAATTATACGTATTATACACATACATACGTGTGTGTAGATTGCTAGGACCCATTGCTTAAAATAAGCTTGTGTTATTCCATAACTCTATGTATGTGTGTGTGTGTGTATATATATATGTGCATTTTTGTATGCATTAAGACACGTACACATTTACATAACATATATACTTATGGACAAATATATTTACATATGGATGTACATTAAATTCACATTTATATAACCGAAAATTAATAAAATAAAGATTTTGGTCGGAAAATGGTCGGTAATATACCGACTATTTACCGACTAATTTTGAGTTTTGTTGGAAAATGGTCGGTAATTACCGATGATTTACTGACTAATTTTGATTTTTGTCGGAAAATGGTCGGTAATTACCGACGATTTACCGACAACTCATAGCATTTTTTATATTTTTTTTAGCTTTAAACTTCATTTTTTTCATTCCATGTTTTGTATACCTTAATCTTACATTGAATAATTTTATTTTACCAAATTATACGTATTATACACATACATACGTGTGTGTAGATTGCTAGGACGCATTAATTAAAATAAGCTTGTGTTATTAATCCATAACTCTATGTGTGTGTGTGTGTATATATATATATATGTGCATTTTTGTATGCATTACGACACGTACGCATTTACATAACATATATATACTTATGAACAAATATATTTACATATGCATGTACATATAATGCACATTTATATAGTCGAATATCAATAAAATAAAGATTTTGGTCGGAAAATGGTAGGAAATGATAAAAAAAAATAAACAAAAATAACTTTTATGGTTTCCGACTAGTTTCCGACAAAAGATTTTATATTGTATTTATTTATCATTTCCTACCATTTTCCGACCAAATCATTTTTTTGTGTTTTCTTTTTTTTGGTCGGAAATTAGTCGGAAACTTCCGACAAATTTATTTTTTGTCGGTATCTGGTCGGAAAGTTGTCCCAAAAATCAGCAATTTATTTTTGTCGTTTATTGGTCGGAAATATCGACCAAAATTTTTTGGTCGGAAATACCGACCAAAATTTTTGGTCGGAAATTTTAGTCAGAAATTGACAGTTTTCTAGTAGTGAGGGTAAAATGAGAACACACTTTTCATAAAAGAACTACGGAACTCACTTTATAACTACAAACTTATTTTAATTAAAAAAGAATTTGTGGTTGAAAATTAAAGTTGAATAAAATATAAAAGGGAATATTCTCTTTCCTAATAAGACAAAACAAGGTGGACTCAGGTCTTTACACCACTGTAAAATTAATTTTTTTTTTACGTCGGGGTTACCCATTTTTAAACCGGTGGAAATTTTTTTTTTTAAATTCACATTTTACGTCGGTGTTCTTACGGTTTTTTCACGAAGGGGTGGTTTTCAATTGAACCTAACCGTATATATATATATATATATATATATATATATATATATAGGGTTAGGATACTTTGAAAACCCATGTGAGTTGTGAGAACTATATGAACTCTTTTGAATCATTGATCTTGATGATCCAATGGTTGAGATCGAATGATTAGACTTTTTTGTCTTGACTTGTTTTTTAAGTATTTTTTAATATAATAAAATGAATGAAAGGGTATTTAAGTAAAATGGCATGTGAGAGAAAAAATTATATAATATCATATTATTTTTTATTCCATTATTAAAATACCCACATTTTTTTAAATTTAATTTATTTTTTTAATTCATTTATTTTTCTAAAATAATACAATCAGTAAACCCATTCAACTCAAACATTTTTACACCAGTGTAAAATTTCAAAATTCAAACAATTTTACATCTGCTAATCTGCCATCTCTTCCCCATGTATGAAAACGTTTTTACACCAGTATAAAAATTGTAAAATTCAACAGTTTTACACAAAAACGTCTTAAAAAAACTTGAACATGCGAACTTGCTCTCCAAAAATGTTGATCATCGTCATTCGCATCTCTTCGTTGTCCAACCTAACAAATTTAATAAAACCACGAAATCACAAACCTGTTTTTACGTTGGTGTAAACTAGTAAAAATAAGCACTAAATAACACATACGTAACAACTTACATCGGTGTAAAAAAAGAAAAATAAATAGTTGTGTAATGTGGTAATTTTATAATAATACAAATAATAATAATAAGTGTGTAATGTGGTGGTTTTATAGAAAAGAAAAGAAGTCGCCTCAGACGGTCGGAAGGGATGCCTCTCTTGCTTACGGCAAACTCAGGCGCGCTTTTTTTAAAACAAAGAACTCGACCATACCACACACCAACCGAAACCTTTACAGAGTTTACACCAATGTAAAACCCACTGTATAACAGACCATTTGGGGGTCAATTTTATAGAAAAATACTTGCTAATGTATCTTTTGTATATTTATCGATGATCAAGTAATCACATATTTATCGATGATCAATCACGCAAACAAGGAGAAAAAATAT